>JAOQGH010000005.1:22410895-22450322 GCA_025769975.1 Gallinago jamesoni | reverse complement strand
AGGGGGAGCGCGACTGAGGAGCTTTACTCGCCTCAGCGTTTCGCTCCCCGCCGCTCTCCTGCCCTTCTTCCTCCAGCTCTCTCTTCCCTCAGCCGCCATTCCCGCCGCCCTCCCCTCATGGGCCCAGCGCGGTGCCGCTCCTCCCCTGCCGGCAGGCGGCGCGTGCCCGCCCCCGCGCCTTCTGGAGCCTTCCGCCGCGCGTGCTCGGTGACGTCATCTCCGTGCGCCCGAGCGGCGTGGCCATGGCGCTCTTCTGCATCAGCAGGTACCACCCGCCTCAGGCGCTGCCGGTCGCCGGTCCAGCCCCGGGAGCTGCGCTCTGGCGTCCCCCCACGCCGCTCGGACTCGAGCGGAGGGGACCGAGCTGGGCCGGGAGGGCGGCCTGTGCCTGAGGAGGTTTTGTTTGGGCTGTTTCAGGTATGGCGGGGAGGAGGAGGAGGGGGCCGAGGCCGAGGAACGGGCTCGGGTCCTGCTGGAGCGGCTGCGGCAACAGGCGAAGGCCCGGCAGCTGAAGAAGCAGCAGGAGGAGGCGCGGCCCGAGGGAGGGGAAGGGGATCTCCCCGGAGGAGCTGGCTCCGGGGGCGCGGGCCTGAGCCCCGGAGGCGAACCCGGGGAAAAAGCAAGGAAGAGGAAGGGGGAGAGCGAAGAGCAGGCCTGTGCGCAGGGACAGAAGAAGGTGAAGAAGAAACAACGGTCCAGTAGCCCTTTTGAAGAAGGAGTGGGTGCTGAGGAGGCAGCAGATGGCAGTACTCCATCGAAGAAGAAGAAAGAAAATAGAAGAAAATCCAAAGTGCTGCGAGAGAAGACTGAAGCAGGTGAGGATAAACCGAGGCTGTGGGATTTGGCTCGACAGTTCTCAGCAGAGTAGACACAAGTTACCCTTTGAATAACTTTCTGAATCTACCTGGTGGTAGGCTTTGTTTTCCTCTCCTTAATATGTTCCCAAAGTAATTAATTCTTTAGGGGAAAGTCCCGTATTGTAAACTTTGAGGATCAGTTTAGTGTAAGGGAAGGAGAGAAACACATCACCTCAGTCTTCAGTTGCCTCCATGCCTTCAAACATCCTTTGAACTTGGATTTAGGAAGACAGAAGAGCTTGCAAGTTGTTGCTTAAGTCCTATATTGTAAAATGTTCATGACATCCCTTTCCTGTAGCACATTCTGACCTGTAGCTTTGTATTCCTGTTATTCAAATTCCAGATTCTGAAGAAGATGTCAGCCAACAGGAAAGCAGAAGCAACCTTAACAATAAACCTTCTAAAAGGAAAAAGAGGGATGAGGAAACAGAGCAAGCTGAAACAAGGAAGACAGACAACAGTGGAAGAACTGAAGAAGACCAAACCACAAAGGAGGAGCTGTCTTTAGCAGCCTCAGAGGAGGCAGCAAATCATCCACCCTCCAGTTTGATGGTTCTTGGAGACTACAACAAAAAGCCAGTACAGAAGGTAACTAGCTTAACTGAACTTTGATGATGGTCAGGAAGGAATATGCATCTTACTGGTTTATTTTATGTATGGCATTGCCTGTTTGACAGCAGGAACGCTTTGTTATTCTCCTTTCCTGCACCTCAGGTTCAGCCCTTCTTACCACAGTGGCTTGCTCAACCCAAGCTAGTGCAAAAACGTATCAAAGATAATCTAGTTCCAATCAGAGATGTTCCAGGGATTCATCCCAGGCTGTTGAAAAAGCTGCAAACGAATGGAATAGAGTCCTTTTTTCCAGGTACGTTGATAGTGCTTTTGTGTCTTCCTAAACTGAGTTATGTAGTTCCTGTGGTCTGTTGCTGTGTATTTCAGGTACTCAGTGAAGTAAAGTATAGAATAAAAACAAGTTTAATGCATCAAAGTGATCATACCTGCTTTAGCCCTTGTTTTTCAAAGCTTTATCTATTGTTACTGAAGTTTGTTATTTAGTCATTTTTTGTGGAGCATTTGCAGCTCCACAAAATAGGATAACTTGAAGTAATAGCTCACAGCTGCCAAAAGAGGACGCTCTTACTTGTGTCTTCCCATTTCCTTCCCTTATGCTGGGCACATGCTTTAGTTCCTTACCTTCTACCATCTTTGCTTCCAATCAGACCTCTTTGGGAACCTGTTTAACCATTAAAGTAGAAGAAAACTGATAAAGCAAAAAAAAGTTGTTGGTTTTCCATTGTTGTACTGGATTTCCAGACAAGTACAGTAAAATGTCAGCTCCTAAATAAGTAAAAAGCACAGCTGGAAGCAGGGGTAAGGAGAGGGAGAGAATGGAAGAAGGTGGAATCTGACCTTCAGCCAATTACTTGGTCCAGCCAAGTTTTGAGGCTTAGACTGTGTCAGAGACTCATCAAGGTTACACTGGAAAGCCAGCTCATGCGTTCTCTTTTTAAGGATGCTGTTACATAATGTTTTAATGTGAATGCTGTTGCTTATTTTGCTTTGGGAGATTTTAACAGGTTGCCCATAGCACCTTCTTGTGCTTTCTGATAAATCGAGTCCAGCTTATGGCACTCGGCAGTAGCTATATCAAGCAGTGTCATACTCTGTCTGGCAGAGATGGTGTCTTCTGATATGCATCACTGAGCATGGTCTTGTTGTCACAGAGCTAGATCCCCTGGCTGCTAAACCTCAGGGATAAACTGAAGTTGGGTGGTTTGTCAGGGATTCTCATGGGGCAGGGAAAGGAGAGAGTTCATGGATGATAGATGAAGCTGTTGCCTGTATGTGGCTGTTTGCTTCAGTCCTCATGTACTCTCTTGCAGCAAACTTGACTTACTCCAACGCCTATAGGAGTTGTCTGGTTTGCTCCTTGGCAGATAAGGCTGCATTGCCAAGTTGTGTATTCTATGTTTATGTAAGAGCAGTTTGTACTTCAAAGAAAGGATGCTTATAGACAAATATTCATAGGTTTAAAATTTGCCCAGTGCTATCCTAACATGAGAACAACAAGACAGATATGAGTTGAAAACAATGTTTTAACACAGTAATATCCTAGCTGAGCACTAGAAATAGCTGTATTCTTAGACAGGGAAATCTCTGTGTTCAATGCTAAGCTCCCGTGAGTCAACAAGAAACAGGTTAAGCCAGATAATGTCTCTATTTTAGGTATACAGCAACAGCAGCACAGGTGTGGAAACAGATTCATTGTATATAACTCTTCTGGATACAGTGGTTTTAGCCCAGTTAACTCTGTAGTTAATGTTTGTTTCCATTTTTGTTCAGTTCAGGCGGAGGTGATTCCTGCTATTCTGCAGAGTGCATCCAACGGGTATTTGATGGGGCAGGGAGGATACCGCCCCAGAGACATCTGCGTCTCGGCACCTACTGGCAGTGGTAAAACCCTGTCTTTTGTCATACCCATAGTGCAGGTGAGTTTACCCCCAGAGAAATACCTGTAGGGAAAATGCTGGGGTTGCTTTTGTTCAAGCAAAACCTGAACTTAGAAGGAGGTTAAAAAGCCAAGGAATTTGTGGCTGCAAAGCAGCAGATTTTTAGCTCAGAGCCATCTGAAGGAGCTGTATGAATCCCCTTTGTCTCAGCATCCCACTCTTTTTCTCAGACAAGAGGCATAGCATTAGGAGTTGGGAGGGTGGAGGAGGAGTAAAACGGAAACATAAAACTCCCCGAGGATGTCTCAAGCCCACCTCTTCTCACTAGGTTAGATACAGGAACCCTCTTTTCTCCCCATTGCTTTCAGGGACTCATTTGGCCTTTTATTCTTTTTTTTTTCCCCCAGGTTCTACTACATCGAGTAGTTTGCCAAGTTCGAGCTCTGGTTGTTCTGCCCACCAAAGAACTGGCCCAACAGGTATGTGGCTCTTTACCTTGTCTCTGGGCAGAAGTGGACAAAAGGCAAAGGTTGGTGCAGTCAGTACTTTGCTTGACTGTTCTGTGAAGCAGGTTGAAGATCTGTCAGGGAATTTGATATTGTTAGCATAAGGGAAAGTATTGTTTGAGCTGATTTTGTTGTAGCTAACAAAGCCCATCTCTTTGCAGGTGAGTAAAGTGTTCAACATTTATACTGACGGGACAGGTCTGAAGGTCGTTTTGATTACTGGCCAGAAATCTTTTGCAAAGGAGCAGGAGATGCTTGTCCAGAAAAAGTAGGTTAAAAGGTCTTTTGATAAGATATGTAGAGATTGTAAGCTATTTAATCTCAGTAAGCAGAGGTCAAAATGTAGACTTGTATCACACCTTCATGCAATAATGATTTTGGATAGTGAGTTTATATGGTAGACACTGGTTGTTCTGTCTTTGTGAAAGTGTCTCCTGCTACGCCTTTTTTATGATTGTTACGTTTTACTAGATTATTTTTTTTTTGCCAGCTGAGTAGAATCCAAATGTTTACTGTATACCCACAGGTACGAATAATTGTTACTGAATTTTGCTGCAACTATGCTTTTTTTTTAAGAGCAATAACGAATTACATTTTTTGTTCAAGAGGGTTTACTGTCCATCACTGCCTTTGCTTGCTTTCCAAAGTAAAATATTTCTTTGAATTGTATTATTTGTCAGCTGAGTAAAAAGTAGGAAAATCGGGTGGTCTGCTGCCAGGGATCTCTGTTACATGCTTTATGGTGTAGGGAGAAACTTGCTGATGGGCTGGTTGTTCTTTCAGGGTGACGGGCTACTGCAGCCTGGCTGATATTATTGTGGCGACACCAGGGCGGCTCACGGATCACATTAACCAGACCCCGGGGTTCAGCCTGACACAGCTACGCTTCCTGGTGAGTCAACTCCACAGGTCTCCCATCTTAGTGCAGTGTCCATTACAGCTGTAATTCCTGCTTTGTTCTTGCACGGTACATAAATACATCTCTGGTGGATCTGTTGTATGGGCCTTGTCTACACTCCAGATTGCTCAAGCAGCAGTCTCGCGATGAGATGTTTTATTCCAACCCCTGACACCAAAGTATTCACCCACTTCCCCTTCTCTCCTAGCTTCTTGCTGCAAACACAGAGTAAGCCTTATTGATCAAGGTTGGTAAATTATCAGTGTAGCAGCTTCTACCATATGGGAGTCTGGGCAGAGACATAGCTGCAGCCTTGTTGAGGATATGGAGATTTTTGTTTCTTTTTCGGAGGGGTGGTTTGGATTTATGTACAAATGAGTTTCAGTGTAGTTTGCGTGTCAGGCTGGCTACTGAGCCACTGAAACAAAGGCAAAATTCAGTTTTGGGGTAGAAACTTCTGCCTTTATTTGATAATGATAATATTGGAAAATAAAAGCTGCCTAATGCAAAACAATATTTAACAAGTAGTGTTTTTCGTCCTTCTGAATTCAGATTGTAGATGAAGCTGACCGTATGATCGATGATATGCATCAGAACTGTCTGAACCAAATTGTCAAAGCTGCATTCCAAGTGGAAAATTACTCTGGCTCCAACATGCTTTTTCAGAGAACCAAACCAGGGCCTGTAACAGCAGCCAGGCAAGTTGCCAAATGCATTTCTTTGAACTGGTAGCACAGACACAGATGCCACTGTCCTGCTTCACAGTACCCCCTCAGGGGCACTCCCAAAGCTCCTTTTTCAAAGCTTGAAAAAGCAGGCAGTTAACAGGTGATAACAGTAGAGGATGTCTAGCCTAAGTATTATGTTCTTTCTTCCTTAACGAGACAAAAGGAGCATCAAAAAAATACACAAATATTGCAAGTCTGTGATCCATTTGCACAGTAACTAGTAATGTCCTCTGGCAAGCTGAGTAACGGGTTTAAAGGAAAACTCTTGGAATTATGTATCTGCAGCTGCTGTTTTCATACAGCATGGTAGAGATGTGCCAGAAACTGAGATCAGCAACCAAAGAAGGAAGCAACTAGAATGAGGACATGGGTAACTAGGATGCCAGGGTGTGTGCAGGGGTGACGGATACGGGTTGTGCAGTTGATTGAGAGCGCTGATCAGTTCCATCTGTGAACTCCACCATAAAACAAGGGTGGAAAAGAACCCACAGAAAAGGCCCAGGGCAGGAAAAGAGCATCAAAACCAGTTAATTGCTTTCCTCGTAATATCATCTGAAAGCACTTGTGGAGGAACTCCTTTGCCCCATCCTCAAAGCTCAGTTTCCGTGTGCTATTTATTTCAGCTCCTGCTGTCCTCAGATACCCTTACAGAAACTACTGTTTTCAGCCACACTGACTCAGGACCCGGAGAAGCTGCAGCAGCTGGACTTGTTCCAGCCTCGCCTCTTCACATCTGTCTATTCTGAGAAAAAAATACTCGGAGATGGAACAGAGACTGAAGAGGATACTAAGAAATACACACTCCCCGAAGGGCTATCGGTATGACATTAATTCTTTTAAACAAATCTTCAAGTATAATTTATTCAACTGTGTAGTTACGTTTCTACCCTGTAAACGGTTATGTCTTCCCTATGATTCTTTGCATTACAAAGGTGCTGCAAGACAGTGGCTTTGGGAGTATTTATCATCCAGGGAGCTCTACCTTTGTGCATTTGTTTTCTCATTACTAAGTGTTCATTTGGATAAGAATGGATTTATTATTTTTTTTTTTAATTATACTTTCTTCATGCAGAATTAAGTTTACTAGCAATGGGGAATAGAGGTAAGGAGTGATACTAATGTAATGGCACTTAATCAACTGTCCATCTCAAAGCATGTTGTACAAATATGTGTAACATGCATTTCAAAGCATGTAGATACAGGTCAGCCTGTTGACAAGAAGGCAGTGCGTGCTGTTACTTGCTGTGGAGAACGTTAGAACAGCACAGATTTCCCGTCTCCACCTTGTGTTTTATCCTCCCAGCCTGTGACTGTGACTTGTTCTAAAGAGGGTGGTGGTGTGGGGTCTGTTTTTGCTGCTATTAGTTGCAAAGCATCCAAGCTTAGGTAGGTTATGGAAACCTAGTGGGTTTCAGAGAAGACAGCCATGGCAAGAAGTCATCAAGAAGTAATTTTTGTCTGAACTTCTTCTCTGTGAACTGCAGCAATGTTACGTGCCTTGTGACCTGAATTCCAAGCCTTTGCTCCTCCTGCATTTCATGCTGACAATGAAATTTACCCGTGTGTTGTGCTTTACCAACTCCAGGGAAGCTTCTCACAGGTGAATATATTAATGAGATCACTGTAGTAGGTATCTGCCAAGTAATGTTACAGAGGTGATGAAGTGACTGTTTCTGTCCTGTTTACAGATTGTTCTTGCTGGTTCAAGCCTTTGGTGGAGTCGCTGTGGCTGAATTTTCTTCTCGGTTATCTCCAAGCGAGAGACAGAGAACCATAAAGGAATTTGAACAAGGAAAAATACAACTGTGAGCATCTTCAATGAGTTTCCTGCATGTCTTCCAACACAGGCTATTTCCAGTGTGAACAGCTAGGTAGAGCCAAGAACACAGTTAAATGAGGTCCTCTGTAAAACACTGTGCAGGAATCAACTTACAGAATGGGTGGGAGGCTTGGACTTGTGACTTTTGAATGATTACCCTGTAACTTGGCCTGTTCTAATCTAGCTGTAATCTGAATTTCTGTGTGTTACTTTATAACAAGCAGTAAATGTAAGTGCTTGTTCATACAGTTGCCCAAAACACTGGAGGTCTGAAAATCTTAGTATGTGTGCCTGGGGTCTGGTGCTTAGTAAAATAAAAAGGGTGTTGGTGCTAGAACTGTATGTTATTAGCACTTCCTACCAAAGAAATCCTTGATCAGACTGGCGAACAGATTTACTTCTGTCCATGTGTGTGATTTGCTTTGTGATTTTGGTAGCTGTATGGGATTGCCACTCTGGAATGTCTCTGAGAGGAAGGTAAATACTTTCTGGATTTATTTTTTTTTTTTTTTATCCAAACCCTTTGTTTACATTCATCCTTGACTAGTGGAATTTCATACCTCGCTGTCTGCTTTCAGTGCCTTTGGAGTGTTCAGATAGCTTACAGGTTTGTAACCTTCAGTGTGATGGGAGCTATCTGGCTCAGTGTCGCATGCTTGGAGAACCTGCAAAAACCCAGTAACTTCTCATGCACGACAGTAGGTGACAAACTTGTAGTGATGCTTGGAGGTCCGTGGGCAGTTAATAATGCCAGTGACAATAAGGAGTGACTTACAATGCTGCTGTCGTGCTCAGAGGTCAGAGGCTGGCTGCCCAGTTTGAACAGAGGGTTAGCAAGAGTTGTGCTGTGTTCACTTGTTCCGCTTGTGTGTGTAGTGCAAGAGTTGTTATGTGAAGGTGACTGTATGTGCATTTAAACCCAGGTTAATCAGCACAGATGCCACTGCACGAGGGATTGACATTAAAGGAGTGAACTATGTGATAAACTATGATGCGCCTCAGTTCATCAGGACGTATATTCACCGGTAAGACAGACAGGAGCAAAAGGAAGATGTTTGAGCTTGGTTTACTTTGAAATATTTAACAAAGGTGGCGTGCACTTAAAGGGTTTTTAGGTTTTGATTTTTTTGTCTACCTTAATATGAAATAGCTTTCTAATAAAAATTTAGCCTGAGGCATCACCAGAGTAATGCAATACTGAAACAAAGAACTAGCACCCTATTAGAGAAAGCGTACTCTATAGGAGCTAGAAATACTGTCCCAGGCAGCGTTAAGTATTGGTTTATCAGACTTTCTTAAAGCTGGAGAGTTTCAGAATCAGACTTTTGGAGCTGATAATGGCAGTGACCACGTGGCTAAACTGACTTGACGCTGCTTTTTCTGCTTTCAGCGTTGGAAGAACGGCTCGGGCAGGAGAAGTGGGTGTCGCTTTCAGCTTGGTCCTTAGAATTCAGGTATGTCATTGGTGTGGGATTCATTTGATAAGGATGCGCAGAGCATCAGTCAGCTGAGCTTTGTACTTGGAAACTGCAATTATATCCTGACGAGACTGCACATTCCCAAATGTGTTAATTTTTCTAGCTGAGAGGCAGTGGGGTGTCTCATCTCCTGTGTCTGTTTTGTTATGCAGGAACGTCGTTTTCTGCGGATGCTGAAGGATGCTGGCATCCAAGATGTGAAGAAACACCCGGTGAAAGGCAACTCCTTAAAGCCGTTGGTGCAGCGATATGAGGAAGCTCTGTGTAAGCTTGAGAAGACAGTCAAGGTAATTGAAACGGGAAAGAAAAAAAAATTAAACTAAAACTTGCACAGTTTATTGCAATTCATGACTAGCAGAAATACTAATGTCCGGGATCATTTTCTTTAACTGAGATATTTCCATTTCAGTGTGAAGGGAGCATTTTTGGGTGCATTGTTATGAAATACTCAGAAAGGGTTGGGAGAGGAGAAAGAGGTTTTCTGTTGAAAGAAAGGTAGGCAGCATCCCTGGAGGTATTTGGAAGACGTGTAGACGTGGTGCTTAGGGACATGGTTTAGTGGTGCACTTGTACTTGCACTTGGCAGTGTTAGGTTTACAGTTGAAAAGACTCTTAAGATTGAGTCCCAACCTAAATGATTCTATGATTTGTGGTGTTTTCCTTTCTATTCTCTCTTTCTCTTTACCTCTGGGGTTTTGGCAACTACCCAGAGGAAGGCAAACAAAACGCAGAAATTAAACCTTTTGTCATTACCGAGTTTTAAGACTAATTTACAGCCATGCTGACTAGAAGCTGAGTATTCTAAGCCAGGAAAGTATTTTCTGCAGATGCTCTCTTACACACCAATGGGAAGGTTGAGAGCTTTCAGACAAAGGCCAGGTAGCATTTAACTTTGCAAGGGTAAACTAGGGATTGATAATAGACTTTCTGTGCTATGTGATTTGGGCAAGAGTTCTGCTGTCTAATTGGAGGACTCCTGATAAACACCTGTCCTAGAGAAAAAATTATTTTGAGTTGCAGACTAGCAGTGTTTGAAAACTGGGGCAGAAAGGATTATTAAATTGTCCCGTTGCTCCCCAAAGTCCTTTCTGTGTGACTCTGAGATGGGGACATCTCCAGTCACCTTTTCATCTTTAATTTTTAACAGATCGAGCGAGCGGAGAAACGAGCCTGAATGAACAAAAAGCTGAGGAGGTCGTGTTTTGTGGCACTGAAGCTGCTGAGGTCATGGAATAGCATAACCATGAGACATGGTCACTGAATAGAGCTGAATGGTTGGCTCCTCAACCTTATCACATCCAAAGTCAGCTCTTACAGGCCTTATTCCCTTTTCAAGGACAGTGCAAACAGAGCTCAGTTACTGGTTTGAAAAAAAAAAAACACAAAACCACTAAGATACAGCTGCCTTGAAGAGGATTTTGCATCATACTCTACTGGCGTATATAAAGCTACCACCAGTGAAGAGGAGAGCTATTGCACAGCCCTTGAGCATGGGCCTGATGGAACTGCTTGTCTCCTCTGAACTCGGACAACTAATACTTCTGTTACTGCACAAGCAGCTGTCTCTGCAAATGGATATACAGGTGCTTATGCCTACAGCGGAATCATGCTTGGAGAGCTGCTCTAAGTTGAAGTGATGGCAACTTTTAAATAAATACTATATATATTTTTAAAACGGTGTCTAATAAGGATTTCTGGGTCCAGGGATGGAGATAGTGTTAAAAGGATTTTTTGCTTCCTAGGTCTTATGCCTTTTTTGTTATTTTCTGACCTCTATTGTTTTTTTCCAACATTCAGTACCAGTGGTAGCAGCAGGTATTATTAAGTGCTAGCTTGGTGTTAATGAAGACTAAATGTCTGCTGTCTAATATGAATATACTGGAGTCTGCTATTACTGAGAAGCCATAAATCTGTATTTGACACATGCCACTGATATTTTTAGCTGACTGTGGCAGAAGGCTTAGAGCTCCCATGTAGCTGGAGCTTGTTCACTACCCTCTAAGACTTTCAGCAGGAACTGTCCCAGCTATATTTTACTGTTTTGTATAAAACAAAATAAATATGCACCAGCATTAGCAGTGCGTTATTGGAGCAAAACAAAGGCCTGGGAATGTTGGAGGGGTGGCAGGAGCGGTGGTCGCATCTTGTAGAGATAGAAGCAACGTGGGGTGGTTTTATGTCAGTGAAGTAGCATGTGCCTTCCTACAGTGTGACTACTCTCTTGAGCAGTTTTTGCATAGTGTAGGTACGTGGGCTGGTGTCAGAGTAGCAGAAGTTGAAAGTCTCAGGCAAGAGGTGTGAACTCCCACGAGTAATGCAAGGAAGAGAGACCTGGGTCTGCATAGCCTGGAGAAGATGGAGAGGAGATCTCATCTGTGCTTATCAATAGCTAAAGGATGGGTGGGTGAGAGGATGGGGCCGGTCTTTTTCTGTGGTGCCTGGTGAAAGGACAAAGGGCAATGGGCACGTGATCACAGGAAATTCCATCTGAACACGAAAAAGTGAGGTGAGCACTGGAACGGGCTGCCCATAGAGCCTGTGGAGTCTCCTTCTCTGGAGAAATTCAGAACTCACCTAGACACGTTCCTGACCAGCCTCCTCTAGACGAACCTGTTCTGTCAGGGGCTTGGACTAGATGATCTCTGAAGGTCCATTCCAACCCCTACCATTCTGTGATTTACCTCCTGCGAAGCTCCGTCCCATCAGCCTAGCTTTGTTTTCCTTATCGTTAAGTTATTAAGGGCAGTTATTAAGCTCAAGTTCAAACATGAGGTGGCAGAGCCTGGGTTGAACATTATCCTGGAAAACTGCCACCGTCCCCTGTCCTTTGACACCACTCCGGGGCCGGGGCGCTCCTGCTCTTCGCGAGGGTGTCCATGGGGCGAAGTTCTCAACGGGGAGGGCGGGGCGGGGGCGCTGCTCTCCGCCCCCGGGGACGGGCCCGGTGCCGCTCCTCCCGGGACCGAGGGGCGGACGGGACGGGACGGGAGAGGACCGGAGGGGACAAGGCGGCGGCAGGATGGGGCTGGAGCTGTACCTGGACCTGCTCTCGCAGCCCTGCCGGGCGCTCTACATCTTCGCCCGGAGCAACAACATCCCCTTCGAGTTCAAGCACGTGGAGCTGATGAAGGGTGAGTGGGGCCGGGGGATGGCGGGGCTTGGGGGGGGGGGGGTGTTCCTCCGCGGCCCCCGGGTGAGCCCAGCTGCGACCCCCCTCTGCCGCCCCCAGCCCCGCTGCGACCCCGGGCTCCCCTCGCCGCTCCCGGGCAAAGCGCTTGTCACCAGCCGCCCCCTCTTGGGCCGCCCCACGGGTGGGACCGGGTCGCTCAATCGTCCCCATCGGTGCGAGAGGGTGCGGTGGCCCAGCGGGCTCTGCTGTCAAGACGAAAACAGGACCTGATTCTCTAAAGAAATTCTAATTTTTAAGTAAGACTTTAGTAAGTCTCGGTGCCTGCGCTCCCCTGCAGCAAATGCGACTGCGAAGGTTTGTGATAACTTCTCCTATTGGCCCGACTCCAGCAGAAAATGGGTTTCTCTGAAAAAATAAAAGGACCGCTTTTCTGAGAAGTGCTCAGGATGTGCTAGATCTGAGGCTATTCCCCATTTAGACGGGAAACAAAAAGAAACAGAGATGGGACGTTCATGTCTGGGTGAGGGCAGCTCAAATTCAACTTCCTTAGAAAATTTTGCACTCCAGTAAGCAGCAGCGGTTGCTGCAGAGCAGCTTTTCTGCTCCTTTTAGCAGGGGGTTAACAGCCCCTCGGGAAGGATCCTCGTGACCAGAGCCCGCTGATGTCCCTCCATGTACGAGTGGCAGAACAGCCAGCCACCCCTTTGGGGGTTCATCAGGTCCATCTGTTTGTGGTCAGGTTATTTTGAGGGTTGGGGACAGGATTGTGAAGGCAGTGGAGTGAAGCAGCGCAGCCACCAGAGATTTGCACGCTGAGAAGTGAAGAAGAGACGGTGGTTTACTTTGTATTAAAGCCAAACAATACTTGGTAGGAGCTTGCCCAAGAGGTTATTGTGTGTTTTCACCAAAGGATGCCCAAAGATCTGTCTCTTTTTTCTCTGTAACTAAAGCTGGTAAAAGCTGCCCTTCCACCTTTTGCAGCACTCTGCTGGTTTTGAGATTAGGGTAGTGTATTGGGCATAAAAACACCTCGGTAAGTAATGCTTAAAAACAATGAAAGATGAGAATGCTTTTTGGGCTGAAATTGGTAAAGGAATAAAAGAGGCTCCAGCCTGTAACTCAGTCATGTTGTGGTTTAGTCTCTGGGTGTTCCCCTGCAGACTGTGGCTGTGCATTGATTGTACCTTACTGCGGCTTTCTTCCGAAAGTTTTTTATACTGCCTCAGTATAAAAAATATTTGCTATTGTTTGTAGTTGGGGGCAGGCTCAACTTGTGTCCTTCCCCTCACTTCCCAATAAATAAACTGTCATGGTGAGACATCCGTGCAAAGGAGAGGATACTGGCAGGCAAGCAATAAGAGTGTCAAGGAGAATGGAACAACTGAAATAGAGGTTTCGGGAAACTGAGAGGAAGGAAAGTTAATTAAGTCACAGTTTCCCAGTGATCCGTGCCCCAGGGCATCAGCATTTGCTTTTGGTCAGTGGATTTAAGATGAGTAATTTGGCTTAGGGGAATGCTAGAGGCGCGTCCCACCCCTGCAGCGTGTGCTCCCCTCCTGTGCCATAGGGAAGCACTCCGGGTACCTGCAGCCGGGTCAGCTCAGCATCCAGCTGCTCGGCCCCCGAAGGCACACTCACTTGGGAATACGGTCCAAGGACCCATGACTGCACGGTCCATAAGGACCAGCTGAGGAAACATATACTCAGACCTGAGATGGTGGCTTAAACATGTGCCCTCAGGAAAGCTCTTGGGCCTCTGGTAAGGTAGGTCTCAAGGCAATGGGTGGAAAGAGTGAGAACAGATAGAAATCACATGACACTCCAGGGACACCAGAGGACCCAGAATCTGCTCACCACGTGTAGGAAATCCCAGTGTCTTTTTGAAAAGGAGTGGGGGAGACGGGCTGTGAGCCAAGTGGCAGGGGAATAGTCACAAATCAGGTTTTCTAAGTACTGGGAAAACTTAAGCCATTTTCAGAGCATCTCCTCCAGCACAGATTCCTGGATGACTTACACAGCAGGACATGGCACGGGGTTAGACATTAGAGAAACCTGAATACAGAGGTACACACATGTGGGTGAAGCCAGGGGCTGGAAAAGGCTGGCATGAAAACAAGGCTCCTGGGACTGGTTTGAAACATAATGGAGCACACTGAGACCTCAGATGAACAAAAGCATCTTCTCCTGTCATGTTCACTCTGCCTACCTTTTGGGGAGGTGCTGAGAGGTAGCTTAAAAGCAAATTCAAATCCATATTTGCTCTGATAAAGGATATGCAAAACCCACATAAAGAGCTGAGTGAAAGGTCTGCAATGAAGTATGCATGGCTTTATATGGAATCACAAAAACCTATTTTCATCTGAGGATTAAAAAGAGAGTTGAATATAAATTATACTATCTTCTAGGAAAAAGAAAAACCAACCCAAACACCAAAAACCACACAACTATAACCAAACAAAAAAAACCCAAACACCTTAATTTCTCACTGTCACTGTGGTTTATGTTTCTGATACCGAGATCTCTTTCCTCCAAGGAGCTTGTTGTTCATTCTGGGTTTGTACAGGACAGGTACCTTCAGACACAAACTTGGAGTCGACAGAGCCCTGACTTGATAATGGTATGAAGGGACTCTTAACCGTTCTGACCTTTGCTGAGAGGTTGTTCTGGTATGCAGGCAACAAGCAAGTAAGCTGATAGGATAGGGCAAACCCCATATTCACCCTGCAGCACTTTTTGATGACTTGTAAATTACACAAGACTGTATTTGTGCAATCAAAATGAGGAACTTGAGGCCAGGCAGTCCCCACAGCCTCCTCAGGTGTTTGCAGACAGATCCTGAGCATCACTGCCAAACAGAACTTCTCATGTCCCTCCTCAGGGCAGCACAGGACAGAGGAATTCCAGAAGGTGAACGTCCTGATGAAGGTACCCGCCCTAAAGGATGGTTCCTTCACCTTAGCGGAGAGGTGAGGCTCAAATACACTCCATGCCCTGCTGCAGTATTGTTTATCCTAATGCTTGGATTCTGCCGATGCACTGTTTGGTCTCTACTGGGACTCCAGCCCAGGTTTGCCTCCCTCTTGTCTGTTCCACTTGTACATAAAATAAACCCATGTCTCAAGAGAGCCTTTCTCTCATAAGCAACTCAAACAGCATTGATCGTGGAAGAATATGTGAGCTGCTGCTTAGAGCTAGCTTGCCTGCAGGTGATGTGTCTATGCCAGCCTACCTGTCCATGTGCCCTCCTGCTCTCTGCCTTCAGCTGCGGTTCAGTGCAGTAAATCTGACACGAGGCACTCTCCGCCGGATCGCCAGGCGATACACAGCTCAGATTTGGTATAAACTCATTCTGTGGCTCGTATCTGCTCAAAAATGTTGATGGGGTAACCACACCAGCAGGCCACATCTGTCTTGCTGGGCTGATGGATCGGGTAATTGCTGTCCACAACCAGCTGCTCGGGCCAACACAAACTCTCTCACGTGCTGTGAATCCCTGACAGTTGTGCCTCCCGCGCTTCTGCCTGACTCAGATCAGCATTGCTGCTGGTCCAGCAGTGCAGAATTTGGGGGGAAAAAAAAGGATGAGGTGCTTTATTCTCAGCTCACCGGTCTGCCTTGCTCTCTGGGCAGCATCGCCATCCTCCTGTACCTGGCCCGGAAATTCAAGACTCCTGATCACTGGTACCCATCTGACCTGCAGAAAAGGGCCAGGGTTGATGAGTACCTGTCATGGCAGCACGTCAACATTCGTGGGAAGGGGAGCAAGCTGTTCTTAACCAAGGTAAGACCGTTATATACCAAAAACCAGGTGTTAAGAGCTCTGAGTGCAACAGCCCAGGAAGTACCTCTTGCGTCCCGGGCCTTTCCAAGCAAATGCACGAGCTGGGTGACAAACAGGAACAAAACTGGATCTGGAATTGACTTGGCTCCTCAGCCAAACCTAACTGAAGTGGCCCAAATACTTCATGCTGCAGCCACAGCTGTGTGCACGCGCTGAGATCCAGTGCAAATTCGTCTTGGGTGAGCAGCCAGGCACAGCTCACTGCCTTCTGCCCAGCTTCATGGAAAGAACCATCCTCTCAGTGGAAAACAAAATGCAGTTCCTTGCAGATGATGCAGCCTTCCCTTGAGAGGAGACTCTCATGGCTGACATTTCAGATTTTCTAGGGAGGAGACAAAGACAGGCAGGAATTAATGAGTGACATTAATGTTAATCTGCCAAAGCAGATTAGCAGTACCACTCATTCACGTGTGTGGAGGGATCCTTAGAAGAAGGCAGTGGGAGGGCGTGGACTAAGTTTGGAGGGAAATATGTAAAAAGCAACTTGATTCTTCTCCCTGCCAGGTGCTACTGCCTCTCCTCACAGGCCAGCCAATTTCTCCAAAGAAACTGGAAGATGTTACTGAAGAGCTGAACGTTGTCCTGAAGCAGTTTGAGGAGAAGTTCTTGCAGGACAAGCCCTTCATTGCAGGAAATGAGGTCTCCCTGGCAGACGTTGTAGCACTGGTGGAGCTCATGCAGGTGAGCATCAACCCCAGCACTGCTGGATATGTAAGCTGGTTTGCGGGCAGCCAGGGCCAAGGTGTGACTTCTGCACCAGCACCTCTTTAATAGCAGATCTTTCTCCCTGCAGTTAACTCTTTAGTGGAGTTAAATCTTGTTTCTTTTTGACTTTGACCATAATTGAGTTTGCTAGGGAACATCCCCTCTACTCCGCACTGGTGAAGCCACAACTGGAATACTGTGTCCAGTTCTGGGTTCCCCAGTTCAGGAGAGACAGGGAACTGCTGGAAAGAGTCCAGCGTAGGGCAACAAAGATGATTAAGGGATTGGAGCATCTCCCTGATGAGGAAAGGCTGAGAGAACTGTTTAGCCTGGAGAAGAGAAGGCTGAGGGGAGACCTTGTTAATGCTTGTAAGTATCTAAAGGGTGGTTTGAGGGAGGATGGAGCCGGACTCTTTTCAGTGGTTCCCAGTGACAGGATGAGGGGCAACGGGCACAAGCTGGAACATGGGAAGTTCCATTCAAATATGAGGAAGAACTTCTTTAGGGTGAGGGTGACAGAGCCCTGGATCTGATCTACTTTGAGACAGTTCTCTCTAGAGAAGTATGCACAAAATTCCTCCAAAAAAAGATAAATTACAAACTAGGCAGAGCAAGTAGAGATATTCGGAAGAGATGTTTTGGTGTGTATGGACCTCTGTGTTCTGCATTAGGCAGTTCTTGGTTTAGCCCTAGCAGTGCTCTTCCGCTGCACGTCCCAGGAGATGGCAGCTGCTGAGGATGACAACACTTGTTTCCTACTAGCTATGAACCAGAGATGAACTCCATGTAACGTGACAGCTGTCTGCTGCCTTGAGGCAAAAGCATAGCCATGCTTCAGTCCAGTCCCATCACTGGAAAATACGATGTTTGACTCAGTCCTGGGTTCTCTCTCTCTCTCTCTCTGCAGCCTGTAGGTGCTGGCTATGACCTCTTTGAGGAGAGGCCCAAGTTAGCAGAGTGGCGCAGGCGGGTGGAAGAAGCAGTGGGGAAGCAGATCTTCCAGGAAGCCCATGAAGGGATTTTGAACATCCAGAACTTGACCGCTGATAAGATTGCACCCGAACTGCTGGAGCATTTCAAGCACCAGCTCCTAAAGCAAGCCAGCCAGAATTAGGGGGTTATACTCTAATTAAATGGACTTGTTCAGGCTTTTTGTAGTATTTCAGCATTTCTTCTAAAAATCATATGGAGATGCCATTCCGCAAAATGTTCTTCAAACACAGCCTTTCTGCAATTTTTAAAGGAAGAAAACTACATTTTAAACAGACTGCAGTGAGTTGCTTTCCCCTCTTGTCCACTACAGGTATGTGAGCTGTAGGCCTATAGGATTTTCTGTCTTGCTTCACCACCACTGGATCTGCTTGAGGACAGAGGTGATTCCGTGGGAGCTAGGGCCAGTCAGAACAGCCCCGTCCATCCCTGTTTTGAGTTTTCCAGGTCACAGCACTATAGAGAGGCAAAGGTTTCCTGAGGGTATGGCAGAGCAGATCTGTCTGAAACATGGAAAAAAATGGCTTTCACTTTGCAACAAGCTCAGCTGGAAGATGTTTGCTCTTTAGTAAAGAGACAGGTCAGGACCCAGCCCTTGGTGGGACCTTGCCAGGGCTCTCTTAGAGCACCTGGCCACTAGAGGCTGCTGCGTCACCTGTGGGAGCAAAGGGACACAGTACCTAGGAGCAGGGGGGCTGTGCAGGTACCCAAGTGAGGCTTCCAGCTTCTGGGAAGGATGGGTTTAGTCCCATGAATAAAGATCCTCAACTATAGACTCATGCCACACTTTACAAAGGCTGCAGTGCTGAGAAAAGTTGCTTTTGTAGGTGAAGCTGCGGCCAACCACAGGGTCTCCCTCTGCAAAACGTATCGGTGCTCTTGTCCTTTCCCTGGAGCAGCTCTGTCAGTTCCATGGAAGCTGTGCAAGCCAGACTCTCTCCAGTGAGAAGTGCTGCCCTGGCTGGGCCAGCACTGGTGGCAGAGGGAGCCGTGATGGCCAGCCCCGGGGTGACCGGAGCACAAAGTTTATGAGCTGAGTAATACCTCAAATACGGTTAACGTTCCACTACTCTTCTGTCTCATAAGATTTTCCAGTAAAGTTAATGGTTACACTTGCCACATGTTGTAGCTCTGTTTGGATTTATAATCAGGATTTGGAAGGAAGCGGCCACTGATTCATCCTCCACACCTGTGCAACATCCTTCACAACCTCCTGTCTGTGTCCCTTTGTACCCCTCCTGCCTTCCTGTCCTCTCCTGTCCCTGTGACCTTCCACTTCCAGGTGTGAGCCATTAGGAGGGTTCCAGTTTGCAGAACTGGCTTTTCCTTCCTTGTTAGGCTCTGGTGGTATCTGGAAGTCCGTTTGTCTCTGCTGGCTGGTTACACCATCCACAGAGATTGCTGCATAGTACACTGGCTGTGAGATGTCAGTCATCTTAATGCAGGTCATTACAGTGTTTGGAAAACCAGTCTCGCACATCCTTTCACCTGGAAATACTGGTTTTGGGGATTGAGCCAGCTAACTCTTCTGTGTTTGTTTTCCTGAGTAAACCTGCCCTTTAGTGCAAAGGGGCACCATGAACCACAGCTTGCAACACACATCCCTCTGAGCTAGGCTAAAGCAGCCAAGCAGGCTGGTCCTTTTTACTTTCTGTTCTTTCAACCTGCAGGAAACCCTAAATATCAGCGGTGAAAAAACAGATTTGCCCCCAAACTCTTTCAGTTTAGTGCTGGCATAGGCGGAGATATTTGTCTTCTTACCCAATTTTTTATTGGTAAGCTTGTTGAGGAGATCCTATTGCACTTCAGCCAGCAGCTGTCTTCTCGCCCTGAGAGTGCCTGCATGGTTGGTGCCTGAGCTTGCCTGCAGTTCTAAGCTTAAAGAAAATGGCCTGTTTACGCTGTACCGCCAACCACTTCCTTCCCTCTGTAACCTGCAGCTTACCACAGCCACCAGCTGTGCTTCTGCGCACTGCTGGAATAAAGCAGGTCCTTCTTTGCTACCTCACCGTAGCTGCCCAACCTCCCTGCACACTTTCCTGTTACCACGTTTCTACTTCGACAAACTTCCAGATTCCTGACCTCCAACTTCTCCCTTTTTCGTAGCGCGCAAACCTCCACCTACCAGCACAATAAATTCCTCACGCAGCTTCTGTGCAAGTAGAAGCAGAGCAGAGAAACCATGAAAACCATGAGTGTAATCTGTAGAGTGCTAATCTTGACAGGCCTCAAACTGGGCCGGGTAGCAAAGTCCTGCTTGGTACACATCTCCCTGCAGAAATCTTAAGGTAAGGGCTGCTGTGCATGCAAAATGCTGTGCTCATTGCACGAGCCAAAGCAAATAAACTACCTTTTTTTTTTTTTTTCTTATTACGATACTTGCAGCACAAGAGCTCCTTGTAAGAGAGTCTTGAGCCAGTTTTCTGCTTGTTTAAATAAGGCACAAGTTCCTTAAGCATCACCCATTGTGTGCTCTTGCAAGGATGGCTGCGTTCACAAACAAGTTAGAACTACGTTCAGAGCTGTGTTCTGGTGCTTCTCTGCTGGCAGCGTCGCAAAGGATAAACACACAGCTCGGCTGCCGTCTCTCTCCAGCACGGTCAGGTAACAGGAGAAGATTTTACATTGTTTTCCCCACAGTCTTCTCTGCTCTAAGCCCATCTGAACTGTAGGTTCATTCTCCTCCCAGTGAAGTTGTGGGTTCAATGACCCGCATTTTGGGCCCTTCAACACGTGCAGGACAAAGCGCCTCCCCAGAGTAACTCCTTGGATGGCAACAGAGTTATACAACAGATAAATCTGCCTTGCTTGTTTTTTCGCTCTAAATCACGGAGATAAGGCATCTCGTCCTTGTACTTTGCTTTTTGCTGTCCCTCCACCTCCCCCGTTTTGTTAATTTGTGTCATTTGATCTTGGCTGGCTCCAGGTCCAAGATTCAAAGCCCCAGGAGCTACCTGCCAAAACCCAACAAGTTGTGCAAGAGTTTTGCTCACCTCAGTGCAAGGTCTGTTCAGTATCCACTCCCTTTCACCCAAATATGGAGAGGGGTTACATGTGCTGTTCTAATTCAATTTCCTCAATTTTTGCCTGGGGTTATTTGGGAATAGGTGAGAGCCCATGATTGATTTCTAGAGTAAAATGAAGCTGGGATATACAAAATGGGAGAAATGTTTAAAAAACAGATACGCATCCTGAGACCTTTTATAAATGATTTCTGCAAAACTTACTGCATTTGTTCTATTTTGTTCCCGTTTCCAAAAAGCTCATAGACAAAGTATGGAAGAAAAACAGCCTTTGAGGTGATGGACCCAAAGGAAAATACATTACTAGAATTACTAGACCCAGGAATAATACAGTCAAATGCCATCTACACGGCCAGACAGAAATATTTCTTTGGTTGTGGGGGCTGTGCAGTGCAGGCAGCAAATTGAAGAAAACCTTAAGGAAGGAACCTTTCCAGGAGACACATGAAAAGGTCTTTGAAGTCCAGATAGGGCTAATGGATCAACTGAACCATAAATAAAGGAGCAAAGCGAACCCACACTACTAATCTTGCTACTCACTGCTGAGATCAATGAACAATTCTTGGTGTTACCTCAGAGTAGGGACATGCAACCATTTTGAAGCACAAACTGTCCTCAGGCTATTACCTGTGCAGAAGTAATAGCTCCTTTCCCCCACTCCCTTAGCACTTAAGATTCCTTTGCACTAAAGTAGTTTGACATGACCTCAAGCAGCTGCCACAATACTCTACGAAGCTGAAGTCTGTGTGTACGCATGCAGCCCCTCTCCCTATTCTGCCTGAAAAACTGAAAAAAATCTTACTGTGCAGTTCTAAATCTGAAAAATTACTCTGAAAATAGGTGCGTGGTGTCGCGAACTCGATACTTCATGTTGAGATGCAGCTTGTTCAGCAGATGCTGGCAGACTGACCAGTCTAACAATAATCCCCATTCCTGACAAGTTCTCAGAGCTGAAGTCTTGGCAAAGTGGTATAAAACGAAGCACCTTAAAGTGTTCCGGTTTGTAATTTATCCAGTCAATGAGCTGCCAGCTCAGCATCCAAACCTTTTCACCACCCTTTGTCACAATCCTTTCACAAGTAAAGAGCGACTGATCCTCCAGTTCCCTCTCCCTGCAGTTCCTGTGGCTGTTTCTAAGGATTTGTGTGTGACATGCAAGCTCTCTGACACAGCACTGATAAAAAGGTGTCAGCTGAGCCGAGGTGGATTTGACTGGGGGTGACTTTGCTCTGAGTGGTTCAGACGCTTTATCTTCCAGAGTCCCAGAAGTCCCTGTGCTCAGCCATGTCACCTTCCCCAAATCACACAGCTGTGAAACGCTGTGGGCTCTGTGCAAAGGGCTTGAATTCACTCTGAGATCCTTTAGTTCTCTTCCACTTGCATAGAAATCTGAAATGACAAATACCAGGGAGAAAGGAAGGTTGTTTGACTGCGAGTATGCAGAGGTAATGCCCACAGAGAAGTCCTCCATGCTTCACTGCCACTCAGGGCATCACCTGGCAGCGCTAGGCAGACTACGTGACCAAAGCAACCACCTTCTGCACTGAAAACCATACTGAGATCCGGTGCTGTGAGATTAACACTGGCTTAGAGATGTCCCACAAGGGTGAGACACATCCTTGCGGGGACATATAACAAAAACCAGCGTTCACCTTGTGAGAGCCGCGGTGGGACGCTGCGGGAGAGCGGGCTCCCCAGCCCCTGCTGTATCGGACACAGCTGTGGATGGGAACGACAGCCCCTGCTCCCTCAGCACGCAGCACCAACCGCTCTTTGAGGTTGGTACTTTACCGTTATCTGTTAATTACCATTACTTGCCCTTTACCTCCTTTTCCTGAAGCAGGCCTGCAGGCACCGTGCCAGCCCCAGCACGGCCAGGGCTGCCAACCCTTGTGGGATGGGGAATCCTGACACCCCCTCCGGCTCCTGCAGTGCCCCGCAGCCCCTGCATTTTCCCGTCTGGGACCCGCAGGGCTAAAGTCTCCACTTTAGTCCTGAACCCCACCACCCCACCCCCCGTCCTCCGAAGGTGCGGACCCCGCTATCCCCACCGCTCCCGCCTGCACCGGGGGGGGGCCAGAGCTCCGCGCAGCCGCCGCCCGCCGCCACCTCCCCTCGGCGCCGCCACCTCCCCTCGGGGCCGCCGCCGCCCGCCGCGGGCACGTCCCCCGCCCGCCGCAACCCGGGGGAGGGCACCTCCCGCCCGCGCACGGCTCGGCCCCCGCCTGCCCGTGCGGGGCGGCTCCGTGCGGCCGGCGGACAGAGCCGCGGCAGCCTCCCCGCGGGCCGGGCCGGGCGGCGGGCAGGATGGGGCTGGAGCTGTACCTGGACCTGCTCTCGCAGCCCTGCCGCTCCATCTACATCTTCGCCCGGAGCAACAACATCCCCTTCGAGTTCAAGCACGTGGAGCTCTTCAAAGGTGGGACGGGCACGGCCGCCCGCCCGCCGGCCCCGAGCTGCCCCGGAGGCGGTGGCGGGCGGCGGGTGGCCGGGCCGGGGCGGGCCGCAGGCCGCCGGGGGCCGCGGGCTCAGCGCCCCTCTCTTGGCTCTTGGCAGACTCGGTGCTGGGGAAGAAGCCGGCGGCGGGGAGCGGCGCGGAGCAGCCCCGCGCAGGTGAGGGGCGGTGAGGGGAGGGTCCCCCCGCAGCGGGCTACCCGGGGCGTCCGTCCGTCCGGTCGGGCCGGGCCCGTTCCCGTAGCTGGCGGCGACTCCGCGGGCGGGAGAGGACGCGGGCCTGTAAGGCGATCCCCGGGCGGGGGCTGAGGGGGCCGGGGTCGGGCTGAGCCCCCCGGGCGCTGACAGGGACCCTCGGGGCAAGGTGTCCCGTCGCTCCGGCCCCGCATGGCGCAGCCCCAGGAGCGGTGTGTGCGTGTTGCTGTCATGGCCCCCAGAGGAGCCCCTTGACCTCCTCAGTGGAGGAGCAGGAGCCCGGCCGTCGCCCCTCCAGCTCGATTCTCTGGACAGCATCCCGCCGCTGCTGCGTCTCTGGGAACCGAGGAGCTATTGGGCTGGTGGAGACCATTCCCATCACCAGCTTCAGTTCGGTCCGACCCAGATGGGTGGAGATGTCCCATCAGTGGAGGGTCCTCTCCTGGCTGAGGCCACGTCAGCCCATTTTTGGGGACACTCAGCCTCAGCTGAGGGAGGAAACGCTTGAACCAGGCAGCCAGCAAAATGCTGGAGCTAGTGGAAGTGGGAGATCACCCATTTATGAGAGGGATGCAGAGGTGCAGAGCTTGGAGGAGGCTTTTTTGGGGTCTCACCCAGATGTCCTCTCAAGACAGGGTCCCATCCTGCCCGGGGAGGGTGAAGCAGGTCAAGCCTGCCCAGACTGGACTCCAGAGCCCAATCCCAGCCCCTGGAAGCTCTGCTTGGCCCATTGGGAGGGAAGGACAAGCTCCTTGGATAACCTGAGCGATTTAAAATACATGCTCTGCCGAAGGGCCTGAATACAATGGTTTGACCATGCAGCTCTTATTCCCAGGGCAGTCTCATGGCTGTGCTGCATCTATTTTTGTGGATCCCCAAGGAATGTTCCTCCAGCCATTTCTAGCAACTTAGTCACAGTGACAGCCGAGGAGTGCTTTGGGGACGATGTACTCAGCAGAAGCACTCAGCTGTTCAGTCCTGTCCAACTGTGTAAGATGACTATTGCCCATTTACATATTGCATTTTCCTAGTAAATTGTTACTTTTTTGCCTAAGGCAAAAGCATAGTACTTTGAAATCCTTGGCTGTGGAGATGATTAGGCAGGGACGTGATTGTCAAATAGACTGATTTTTTTTTCCTTTCTACTTCAGTAAAATCTTGTCCACTGCTCTTTTTATCCACCAATAAATCTCCTTCCCTGCACTGTGACTTACGCTTAAGAATTCTTCCTGTGTGCAGCCTGCCCTGCTTTTTGACAGTGTATATGCTGCTTATTAAAGTTACTCCTCAAAGCCCAGAAATACACACAGTGTGTGTGTATATATATCCTTGGAGGACACCAAGAATTAATTACACCAGATGCAACTGATGTTAAACAGCACTGTAAGTCAAGTCAACGTCACAGGAATGATAAAGATGGGCCATCTAAACAAAAAGGCTAGCTCTGCTTGCTGGAAGAGAGGCACAAGCTTAAACTCTGCTAAATGACAAATACAAATATTGGTCTCTATTTTAATACAATAAGCAGTCGGTCCTAATGAAACAACATTGAGTGAGTGTTCACACCAAGGCTTTTACCAGTTTGCAGGTCAGTGGCATTCTTTGCACGGGTCTTTTATGTCTGTACACAAAACCCTGTACAAGCCAAAGCAAATAAGTTGTCGTCTCTGGGCTGTGGTGTAGGCTGTGTAACAGACACTGACCTACGCTCCAACCTCTTATAATGACACGTTTGTCCCTTCAGGGGACTAACATGTTCAGTATTCCTGCTAGGACTGCTGCACGATGAAAGCAGGCTGAAATCTGATTCAGGCTGCCCTCACACACTGCTTACTTCTCATATCGTTGTTTCTCAACTTGGCTACCTTGGATAATAAACAGAGACAGCAGAACAACCAGACAGCTAGATCTGAGAATTGACTGCTTATTCTTTGTAAACGTTACTGACTTGAACTTTCTGCTGCATTTTTCCAAAGACCACCTGAACTCTACAGATCTCACCAGAGCTGGGTGTGTGATGACCACTGGCCCTTGGAGCCATTCTGAAAGCACAAGACCAAGCAGCTTCCCAGAGCAACTCCTTGCGTGACAGTAGATTTACCCAAATTTGCCTTACTGTTTTTATGATATAAATCATGTGCATAAGGCACCTTGTCCTTGTACTTTGCCTGCTGGCTTGATTTTTGAGAATTTTTTTTTTGTTTTAATATTAAGTTTCTCAGTTATTAGGCTTAACTTGCACTTTGTCTGGCTCTTATTCTTAAGAAGCCCTTTCTTCATGCCTCTTGACAGTGCTGCCTGGTTCTGCTGGGCACATGAAACCTCTTACCCAGCTAAGCTGCAGGCCACCGTCACTGCAGGAAGCCAGAGACATTTCCCCATGAGATGGGACATGTGGGTTTGAATCCCCTCAGAGAGCAGATGGATGTGAACTTTAGTCTCTGCTGAAGACCATCATTTTTAAAAACACTTCTCAAAGAAGAAACAAGGCAGAGGCTAGTCAGCTAGAAAGGAGAACAGGGTGGTTATGTTTGCTCTAATTGATTTGTCTCACTGTGTGAAATCAATATTGGGAAAGTAGTCTGTAATGTGTAATGCAGCAACCTTCCCTTCTCCCACCCCTTCCCAAAGCCAACTGCAAATAAATGTGATAGTCCAGAGGCTGGTTTTATTTCTTGGCGATTATTTCCTGCTGCATGTTTGTCCAGTAAAGCAGACACTGCCACTGCCTCCTGAATGGGGGCAAGTAGCTCTTGGGGATGTAGATCACTGTTAGTTAATGGCCTTTTTTTTTTTTTTTTTGTAAACAAAGGGATTTTTGTACAAGACCTCCTGCTGGTCATGCTGATTTGATCAGGATTTGCACCCTAAATGTCATGTCTCCTTCTAGAGAGCACTTAAGCAAAGCAAACAAACTCCTTACACCTTTTCTTACCTAGGTGTTCCTGGACTTTTATACAATTCCCTGGCATTTAACTTCTGACTGGCAAGTCCAGTGCCTGCAGTGGGAAACTGAAAACCTAGTTAGATAGTCAGCTGTTAATGCCTCCAGAGGGAAACTGAAAACCCAGTTAGATAATCAGCTGTTAATTCCCCCAGACTCCACGGGACTGTGGAGTTTAAACTCTTATGGGATAGCATCTTCCTCCTGCATTTTCCCGACGGAGGTAGGTTCGCATGCAGTGCCAGGAGTAACAGAGCTAGGAGTAACGCGGGGTAGAGGTGTTTGAGCTTCCCTTCCTCTAGCAAATATCACTGCCACCACTGTGGCAGAACGAATTGTTTTGTGAGCCTGCTGTTGTATTGCTGGCATTCATATTTTTCCCATCCCAGCAAAAAATCTGGAAACGTCCTCAGCTGTGTGTCTGCCGAGGGATCATCTCTGTTGACAGCATTTGCTTTCTTTGTAAGTGCTCAATTCCCTCTGCTCTTCAGAGACAAATAAACAGGAAAACGATTTTTTCTCCATGTGCCTAAAAGCCCGCCGAGTTCTCTTTGATTAATTAGCCACTGCAATGATGATCTCTGTAGGCACAAGGCTTTTCAGTTGCTTTCCATCATAACTCCATCCTGGCCAGAGACAGCCACGTTTAAAAACTGCAGGAAAATTAGTTTGTTTTGGTGTTGCCTGTGGGAACAGGAGCAGGAGCAGGAATAGCAACCATGTGCCCTCCTTAGGATGCTCTGTGTGCAAACTCAGCCTTTCCAAACCCTGCTTCCTTGGCAAATATGAAGAATTTTTTAGCTGCTCAGTTGTCTTCAATCCTAACTTCTGTCTTTCCCTCCCCACCCACTCCCCCAGTCTCTAAAACCGTAGGACACACTGTTCTCAAGTCAGTTAGCTGTTCCTGGTTATCTGCAATCTCCAATCCTAGCACCTTCAGCATGGTATCTGAGTACCTCCTAAAGAGTGATTTTTCAGTGAGTTATGTACCTGAATCAAGCAACAAATTCCTGTATAGAAACGTGAATTGCGCCGTGCCATGTGCCAGGCCTGAGCCGACTGCCCTCTGCAGATAGCTTTTACGCTGACTCTTGAATTTCATTACTTTTTAATTGTGAAATATGACCACGTAGGGAAAACCTGACACAGTTCACTGATTGTCCAGTTGGCTACAGGTATTTCATTTATCCGTTACTGGCAGATACACTTCTAACCTCTGACGTGTCTGTTCATGTTCACAGGGCCATCAAATAGTGAAGGGGCTGGCAAGGTCAGCCTCTTGAAGAAAGTACCAGCACTAAAGGATGGAGACTTCACCCTAGCAGAATGGTAAGAACTTAGTCCTTAGACTTCTTTGGGTACCAGTAATCTGCACAGCACTTGGGAGACGTCATTCCTGCTGAATGATGAAGGATCACAGAACTTATGAACGTATTTTTAATAGTATAACCTCATTTGTTCTGTTCCCATTTTCTGTTTGAATTATCTTTCAGAATGTAAACAAATGAGCTGACTTAACTTCTTGATCTTACCCTGAATGCACTTACCTCAAAATTATAAACATTTCTGGGAAATGTTTAAAGCTTATAAAAATCCCATTTACCCTAGGAAAAAATCCTGTTTATCTAAATTAGTCATAAAGGCGAAGTGAACATCTACAGAGCTAAAATTTAGGTTTTACACTGTAAGATTAATATGGAGACTAGTTAGTGGTGTCATTATACTGAAATAATTGAACTATAGTAGTATCAGCCTAGTAGGCGGGTCTGCATTTTCTTCTGTTTTGTCAGCACAGGATTTTCTGCGGCATTTCTTATTGTAGTAACAGCCTACATATTATTGCAGATGACTAAGATATTTTTCCATTTGACTTCTCCTGCCAATTAGTGACAGTATAAGCATCTAGACAAACACAAAAAGATTCTGTAAGTTCTCCTTGCTGGGACTTCCACTGATTTCAATGGAAGCTGCAGGCTAGAGACAGATCTGATGAAAAGGCAACATAGCCCACTAGAGAGTTACATTTAGTACTCAAGTGCATAAACATGCACAAGTCTCAGACAGAAGGGTCAGAACGTTCAAGGAACAAGTGGAGTTGACATTGCTGGTAGATGATTATGGAGTTTTATCATTTGTTTACCCCAGTACTGTCTAGCAGTTCTACTCTGTTCTACTCTGCACCGTAGAACAGTGCTGTGATTTTCCAGCAGCTTGAAGTTTTCAAGGGAACTGAAGTGATTTAAGTGTCATCTCTGATGTCACCATGAATTAGGTTCCCAAACTCCATTGGGAATCGTGATCTGAATGCTTTTTAGTGGAAGCAGCAAATTCAGAAGGGGCAGGAGAGGGAGTTTAGGCAAAAGCATCCTGCATCATAGGTCCCTGACCCCTTTCTTGTCTCTTATTAACGTCTGAGCAGCACTGCCATTCTGCTGTATCTGAGTCGAAAGTACAACACTCCTGACCACTGGTACCCATCAGACATACAAAAACGGGCCCAGGTAGATGAATACCTCTCATGGCATCACGCTAACATCCGGGCTAATGCTCCTAAGACCATGTGGATCAAGGTAAGGAGACTGAATATTAAAATGCAAGTGGTGTTTTCCTGGCAGAATATTGAGCATTTGAGCAGCCCCAACTCGGAGAGAGTTTTTGTGCTGAAATAACAAACCTAGGCCTTTCCTAGCTGAGAGGAGCTGTCAGAGAGGGAGCTGTTCCTAATTGCTCAACATCAGAATCTGGCAAAAGCAGCTTTGGGCATTTTAGTTTTTTCCTTAAAGTAGGTCTGGTACAGAAGGTCTCAAAGCCCAGCAGACTTCCATTGCCAGGATTTGGGAACGAATATATAACAGATTGGGTATTGCCTGCAGGGGCCTCCATCTCACTGCACAGCTGTGCAGAGTGTCCACATAGGCAAAAGTTTTGCTTCTTTGGCAAGCGTGTTTTGTTGCTGGAAGCAGAAAGGCTTGCATTCTTCATACAGCAAGTCCCTGCAGCCCCATACGGGTGGAAATCCAGAAGGAGGATTCTGCTTCCAGCACACTTTGGCACTTCTCTGATATGGGCTCAGGGACAGACAGAAAGAATGGCAGAATTTCTTTATTCAGTGTGGTCGATCAATTTACATTTAGCAAAATTAACAGAATCACCCTGGGGCGGAAAATTGTTCAGTATCAGATGATTGTGCTGGACACCTATTTCTAGCCAACTCACCAGACAGTTAATGCAACTGTCCTTAGAGAGGCCCCACTGCAAATATAGCCCTGCAAGTACAGCTGTGGTATGGAATTTCAGGTGAAATCAGGGTTGCCAGTAAATAGGTAAGAACTTCACCCTTCCTGTGTATAGTTTGCCCTTGTTTGTTCCTAACAAAGCATATCAGGACTCATTTAGCTTTTTGATTTATTGACGTTGGAATTTTTGGCTAGAGAGCGCAGAGAAGCAATTCAGTTATGAGTCAGATTCATACAAAAAGCAGTTTCTTCCAGTCTCTGCAGGCTGTTATTGCAGTGCTCCAAAGGAAAGAAATCCAACTTATTGCTGCTGCTGGTTAGATAACCCAGATACAGAAAAGGTCCTCAGAATAGTTGAAAATAGGGAAATGTATAAAGTCACCATGTAACAGAAGGCATAGACATGGGAGAAGATAGACTGCCTGGAGATACAGAAAAGGAAGAAGATGCTATTTCAAGTGATTATACCCGGAGATCCCATCATGCATAATTGGAACCACTTAGGAAGAGAACTGGCCATGAATTGTCTGATTAAATAGATTCCACATGTATTTGGCAAAAAAACTGGCTTGGATTAAGCAATCTCAACTTGAATAGATGAATATACTAGCAGTAAGTAGAAACACGGTCCACTCCCACTGATGGAAATTTATCTTTAATTTTGCTTCTCTAAGTAAACTCTATTTCTTTAGCTGTGGTAGGTGGAGACAGCATAGTTGTGAAATACTGCGGGCTCCAACAGTGTGTACACCTCTGTGTGAACGGTGACAAATCTTGCAGAAGGGCAGCTCCCCCCTCTGCCAGCAAGCCTGTGGAGACAAGGACCACACTTACATGATCGCTCCGGAAAAATTTTTAGTGGTTTAAAGAATGATGCTTGGGAGGCCACAGAAAGGCTGGTGCGCACCCACTCCCAGCCTTGCCAGCTGCTGTCACGCAGAGGAAGCCATTTCCTGCCTCTCCAGCCAGTGCTGATGCATTCCAGTCCCTCCTACGCTCCCTGCCACAGCCACCCCTGTGCCCCTCACCCTGCGGGACAGGCAGCTGCCTGCCTGCCTGCCTCCAGCACCCAGTTACACAACCGGGTGGACAGCAGGGGTGGCTGGTGGGCAGGCAGCCTGCTGACCCGTCTGGGCAGGCTGTTGAAACCGAGGACATAGCTGGGGTGACTGGGGCATAGATTTGTCTTCCCTGGAGCGGCTGGCAGTTTTTTGTTTGTAACCCACCAAGATGGAGTGGGAGGGCACTGCCAGGCACAAACCGAGATGAATCCTTGATTTCATTCTGCACGTTGCTGCCCATTAGCTGGAGGGTACTGTCATGGCACATCAGCCGCTTAGGACTGCCTGTGTGCTCTCTGTCCATGAGCTACGTGGAACTGCAGCAGTCCATGAAGCTCTAGCATGATCCCCCCTGCGGGTTTGCTGCAGGATCACTGACAGTCATGAGCAGATCATGGGGTGTAACTTGAATAACTGCCATCTGGTGGAAGATGGCCAACTGTACTCTCAAGTCCCTTCTCTCCTCAGGTGCTGATTCCCCTCTTCACAGGGCAGCCACTGCCATCCGAGAAGCTCCAGGAGGTTATGGAGGGGCTGTCCACTTCCCTGAAGCAATTTGAGGAGAGGTTTCTGCAGGACAAGGCTTTTATCATTGGGAGCGAGATTTCTCTGGCGGATCTTGTGGCCATTGTGGAGCTGATGCAAGTGAGTGCTGGAGGGTGGTGAGGAAGTCTTGGCTCAAGGGAAAAGAGATGCTGCTGGGCAGGGAGGGGTGCAGCATGTGGTAACACTTCACTAGAAAGAGGAGCGAGGGCATATCTCAACAGAACTGGCCTAAGACAATGAGAATATGGGAGTGGGCTACAAAAACCAGCTACAAAACCCAAAAAATGCTGGCTGCAACAGATCTCTTTTGTTTCTCTTCTCCAACAATATTTCTTCATCCTTTATCATGACTTTATTTTCAATCTCCAGAGAAGGAGGTAATATATAACAGTGAGGAGCAATAGCAGACAGGTCTGATGAAATAAGAAAATGATACAGGAATATTTTTATCATACAAGAGTATTCTTCTTTGGATGGTACTTGCCCATGCCATGTCTAGAAGATGCAAGACTGAATCTCAGACAGAGGCAATCAAGTCTATCACAACCTGGTTCTCTGCCAGACAGGGCTGTTCCAGAGACTGGCACAGGCAGAAAGTAGAAGGGGGTTAGATTATGTCAACTAAGACATCAGTTCAATTAAATGCTTAGTATTTTGTGCTGCAGTTTTGCTATATAAGATAGCACTCTGTACTGCAGACTGTGCAGTTGTCCCTGGAGTTGTCAGCTGTAGCTGAAAATCACTCAAAAGAAGTGGTATCTCTGCTGCTTATAACAGCTGTCCTGGCACTCAGGAATTGACTTGCAAATGCCCTTTTAAATACAGGTTAGCTTCTGTGTCCCCCAGACAGATACACCCGACCAGAGGAGATTTTCCCTCCTTCCTAGTGCTCCTCTATGAGCTGATCTTCATTTTTTCCCTCTACCTGTACCTGCAGGTACACTTTTTGGTGCCTGTTGTCTGGGTGAAGAAGTGACTGCCCAGTGCCTCACTGCTCCTCTCTCCCCCTTTCTGCAGCCTGTTGGAGTTGGTTGTGACATCTTTGAAGACAGACCGAGGCTGAAGGAGTGGCGCAGGCGGGTAGAGGATGCTGTGGGAAAAGAGCTTTTCTTCCAAGCCCATGAGATGATCCTTAATATCAAAGAACTGAGCAACATTCAAATTGATCCACAGCTGAAAGAGCATCTGGCACCTGTGTTGATGAAGATGTTGAAATGAATTAACCTATCTTACCATTTTTCCTGCCCTTTTTTTTTTTAACAACTTCTCTGACGTCCAGTTCTACGTGTAACTGGAAAGAGCACTATAATTCTAATTGCAGAGTGGTTCCCCCAACCCCTCACCAGGCCTTTCCTGTACCCTTGGGGGTGGAAGCTGGGCAAGGTTTTAAGACTTGAAGCATTAAATTTATACAAAAAGCTGAGGCCCTACAGGGTCACTTAACATGTGCATCTGGGTTTTGTTTCAGTGTCAAGTCTTCTCAGAAATGGTAGAGACATGAATAGTATTTCCTGACAGAAATTGAGCCAGCCTGCAAACTGGGAATATTAGAGAACTCTATAGGATGAGCGTTGTTTTCATGTGTTTTTAACATTTGCAGCTCTTTCTCAAGTGGGAAGCACTGCAAAGCGTGCCTGATCATCACCTTCCCAGCATGTGGCTGCACAGACGAGTAAAGCACAAAACTACAGGCAGTCATAAAAGTGAAAAAAGACATTGATTTTTTTAAATTTAAGTTTCTTAGTGCTTGGCTGTCCATGTACATTCCACACGTCTTCTATGTGCCTTTAGGTTCCGGTGAGAAGTTTCTTCATATTAATCTACAACTGTGAATCTTCGTAATTCTTCAGTTTAATCACTACTCTTCATTTCTACAAGCCTGGATTTCGTTGGTGCTCGGTCTGCCGGTACACCTGGCAGGGGCTGTTCTTGGAGACTGGTGAAGTAAAGACCAAGCAACTTCAGAAAGCTGAGGGCGGCCACAGCCTTCGAATAACTGACTACCTAACGTACTCTGGCGATAATATATAGGGAATACACTGAAAGAATGCATTCACAGTGATTTCTTGAAATACGACAGTAATCAACTTGATTTTTCTGCAACAATACTGTAATAGCAATCCACATTTCTCCTAGAAAATGCAGAGGGGGAATAAATCTAGACATGTTCTGAGACTGTTTTGGATGGAAGTTCACCAAGTAAACTTCAGCTCACCCTGTGGAGCTGAAGTAATAAGTGAGATTTTGTGGCATTGAGCAACATATGCATCACAATAAAAGGGCAGAGAGTTGTTTTGGAGCTTTTGGGCTCTTTTTCTTGGCTGTCTTTATTTCTGGTAAGCTGTAGCTCAAATACAACCCCCTTTTGTTCTGCTGCACAATTTATGAGGTAAAACTGAGAGAATCCAACCATTTCTAATTTCTTCAGTTGAAAATAGCCAATTGTAAAGGATGCAGAAGCTGGTGGAATATATATTTCTGCATGTTTCCGTTCATAAGTACATGTTTCCCTTGAACCTTACCCTGAAATCCTCGCCCAAGAACGTTTCCTGTTAAGGAATAAGACAAAATGAGTAAACAATTCAGGAATGGCGTCTCTTGCTGATCAAATCGCTTCTTTTCTTTCCAGTACTATCATGTCTTGGCTAGTGAGGTTTCTGCTGGTAAGGTCTATAAAACCTGATGCATTCTGGTGATGTTTTTCACTAAGGTTTCAATTCTAGATACTACTGATTTGGTCCAGAGCCTAGGGAGATCTTTGAATTCCCCGTCTGCAAAGAGATTTCTATTGTACACTTCAGCTTGTATTAGCAGGAAATTCTGCTTTGTGATTATGTTCTCTATAAAGACAAGAGACCTGACTGGAGGCCCTCATTTTTGATGAACCAGAAATATTAGAAACACGTTTATTCCCACCCTTCTTTTCTTCCCAAACGGTAGCTGAATAATACGTTTTTACTGATGTTTTATTCACAAATTATTGTCCACAACCAAGTTACATTTTAAATGGGAAGTGGTTGATTTTTCGGATAATTTTGAGAGTGGAATTGCTAAGTGGATGATGACACGTGCAAATGTCTGCAGGAGAGGAAAAAACTACCATGATTTTCCAAAGCCTGAGCCTGTTTAAGAGCACTTGCTGCTGTACTGCCCTCTCTTGGTTGTATGTTTATCCCCCTACAAGCATTTTAATCACCCGCTCCAAGACAGAAACAATAAAACAAGTGTCTTGAGTTTAAAAACTCTGGGAGGCTGTGAACAATCTGCCATTCACACGGCGAACCATCGAGAGTAAAGGACAATGCATATCATTAAAGATGTTTGTGACAGCCCCATGTCCTGCTGTAATTGTGGACATCTGATAGTTGAGTTTTCTCTTTTCCTTTTGGAAGCTTTCTGATATGCTGGTTTCTTGTCACGTGGGGTTTTCTGCCCTTGGAATTAGAAGAGATCTTTAGTATTTGAAGGAATGAGAGAGGAATAGAAAAATGGATCCTAAATGGCATCTTACCTGGAGGCAAGACTCCCAGCAATCAGGCAGTGGTGGGCTCGCACCCGGGGTTTGCAAGATGGCTGAATATCTCTGCTGCCTTTGTTTCAGAGACAAACTCATGATTATTTCTTTTATTTACAAGATTATGTCTTTCTGTAAATTTACCCTGAAATCTAGCAGTTTTCCAGGGTTATTTCTTCTGCTGCTTTCCTGAATTTGAAGGGACCGTCTGTATTTCCGCTTACCACCACAAGCAGCCACCGGGCCGTGCCCTGTCCCCTCTCCGGTTGGGTCTCTCTCTTCTCAGCCTCTCTCCTAAAAATCTGCTTCCAGCCCTATTGCTGGCAGGGCTGTTCGCACTCCTCCTCCTGCCAGTATTGTCTGCATTAGCAGCAGCAAAGGCCAAGCAATTCCCCCAGCAAAAAAATAATGAGCAATTCTGTCAGTTTTCCTTAGGATTGTCAAGAACTGTAGCAAACCAAGACGTCACATTACACAGGGCCGATTTTCACAACAGTGCTCTGCCTTAAACAAGACAACCTTTGAATCTGGCTGGTTTGTAACCTTTTGCTGTAAACGAGGAGGTAACACTCACTGGGCAGTAGCTCATTTTCTGAGAAACCCCTGATCTCCAGATGAGACACCTCTGATCTGTAGATGAGACTGTCCCTGTGAGCCAGCCTGCCGGGGTCGCTTCTGTCAACTTCGGAGCTTAAAGTCCTGATTGCGTAAGTTAGTTTGGTAATTACATATATTGTATAAAAGAGTAAACCTCTCTGGCTCGCCTTTTAATTTTTTGTAGTGCTGGTTGTTCTGAGAGATCAGTGTTCCGCCATTCTTGGCCCTCCCTACACAGACAGCCGTGGAGGCATCCGTTGTGGTGACCAAAAACATCTTCCCACCAGCAGTAAGGACTCATTTTACCCTTCTTTTAGTGAGATGTGGTGTTTTTCAGTCTCACAGTGCATACCCCAGCGTTACCGCAAACCGGCAGATAAAACTCTCTTAAGACTCAGTTTAAAGTTTCAGAAAGCAGGCAGTCTTCACTGTGCCGCTGGGTGCACTGGGGGACAGCTCCTCCTGTTGCGCACACTGAATGCTGTTGCCAAACCAAATTTATACACAGCAGGTATACATATTCTATGTAATTCCAAGAAAACATTAGCATATTCATTACATTTCCAATGATTTATTTACATATTATAATAAGCATTGGGGCATGCGTAGTTGTGCCTTCTGGTGGTCCTCATTTTGAGTGAGGGTTGTTTCTTCCTCAATCTTCATCTTCATCTGTCCTTTGGCTCACTTTTCATGCTGGCAAAACATTCTAACTGCTTAATTGATCATTAATGATCTTCCTGCTACCACCTGTTTGTCAGACAATGTCCGTATTTATCGCATCCCTGTGTTAGTCCACCATGGTCTCAAGGCCACAAACATCCTTTCTTACCTCATTAAGTCCTTGAAAGGATCTGGGATGGTTACTAAAATAGCTACATTTCTTCTCTAAAAGAGCATTCTCTATAGTTTAGCCATTTATGGATCACCTAAAGTCTGCTCCAGGTATCACCAGCGATGCACGTGGTTAATTAACAGCGAGAGGCCCCAAAGCCAGCCCATGCGACTGGGGTAAAACAGAGAAATCCCAAAGCCCTGGTTCCGGGGCGGCTGAAGGGCACCGTGCCCAAGGCCTTGCCGCGGGGACGGAGCCGGGCCCCAGCCACCGCCTCCCGCCCCCGCCGGGCGGTCCCGGGGGCGGAGCGGGGGCCGTGCCGTGCCGTGCCGGGCCGTGCCGTGCGGGCAGGGGCGGTGCGGGGTCGCGCTGCGCCGCGGAGCCATGCCGTTCCTGGAGCTGGAAACCAACCTGCCGGCCGGGCGGCTGCCGCCGGGACTGGCCCAGGACCTGTGCGCCGCCGCCGCGGACATCCTGGGGAAACCGGCGGAGGTGAGCGGAGCCGGGGCCGGGGCGGCGGGGGGCGGCGGGGCCGGGGCCGCGGCGGCGGTGACTGACGGGTCCTGTGCCGGCAGCGGGTGAACGTGACGGTGCGGAGCGGGCTGCCCATGGTGCTGTCGGGCTCGGGCGAGCCCTGCGCCCAGCTGGCCGTCTCCTCCATCGGCGTGGTGGGCTCGGCGGAGCAGAACCAGCGGCACAGCGCCCGCTTCTTCGACTTCCTGACGGCGCAGCTGGGCCTCGGCACCGAGCGGTGAGTGCGGGACGGGCCCGGGGGGGGGGGGCGAGTGCGGGCCCGGCCCCGGGAGCGGGGAGGAGCTCTGCCCTCGGGGCAAGGACAGCGTGGCTGCCCCCGGGGCAGGGAGAAGGGGAGGGCTTCCTCTGTCAGGGTTATGTGGTGGGTGACTCCATGGCACACAGCAAACTAAAGCACAGGGAAGGGGTCGAAGCGATGGTGATGTAGTTTCCCAGCCCCTCCATGAGATTCAGGTCCAATAAAGAGCCAGGAGTAGATTGCAAACGTTCAGTGCTCCTGGATGCTGAATCCCAGATGCACAGTTAGGGCCAGGTAAAACCGTGGACTGGCTTGCGCTCGTTGAACAGTCTGGGAAATACTGTTCTCTAAAGATCAGTGGTTCCAGTTGATGTAACTGGTGGAAAACCCAGTGGGAATTAGTAGAGCGTCACAGTGGGGTCACCATGCCAAATGCTGAAAGAAGGCTGTTCCTAAAGGTAAGCCATGTCCCTCTCTGCCCTTCTTCCTTCTCTCCCCAAGGCACCACTTCCCAGCCTCTTGAGTGCTATCAGGGTAAATACCTGACAAGATTATGAGCTGCTTGGGTCCTTCTGAAATGGACAAGTATCTGGTATAAACAGTGTTGGAATTCAGTCTAGTCTGCTTTTTGGTTTGTGTAGATGAAGTCTGGCACCTGTTTGTACCCGGCCCACACACAGCTTGTCTTTGCTTCTGATAAATTAATACCGTGGAGTGTGAGCCAGCGAGAGCTTAGCACACATTTTCTACTGTGTTGCAAACTAGGCAGGGATAATACTTAATCATAAAATAATGTTTCCTGTCCACTGCATTTTTGCTCTTATACCCAAAAAGGATTGTCATCCGCTTTTACCCACTGGAGCCCTGGCAGATCGGCAAGAACAGAACAGTCATGACGTTCCTGTGATCCCTGGAGCAGCCGATTGGAACAAAGCAATGATGAAGATAACCCAGAGATGACCAGCTCCATCTACTTTTTTTCCTTTTATGATCAAATCTGTGTAGCTCTGCACCTTCACTTGTATGATTCGCTTTTGTCTTTGCATCACGTGCGTACGAAGCTCAAGTGGGGCAATCTTCTGTACTGATTTTACTAAAAGTTTAAGTCTTTGTCTCAAGTCTGTCTTGCAGCCCAAAGACTCTCCCAGTGCCTGTGGCTAAGCCATTGCAATCTGCTGGTGGCCATAGTGGGCCTTGAAAAAGCTGTCTTTTAGCAGCAAAAGTTTAATTCCAGAACACATTTGGTTTTATTGAGGACCATAGAAGTTCTTGGGTTCATTTTCCTCATACTTTGCAAAGTAGGAAGATCCTTTCTTCTATTTTCCAGTGGTAGCAGAAGAGTCCCAGGCTGGCTAAGTAGAATTGGGAGCCAAATCCTTCTCTTTTCAAGCTCCCTGAAAGCCCTTTCTGGAAAGAGAGATGATTACTGGGAGGGGAGTTTATGCTCTTATATGATTGTTTATTTAAGGCTCATATCAGATCCTGTGCTCTGTGCTCTACCATTGCTACCCTCGGTGGCTGCTTCTGCCAAGTGTTATTTGTCCCCAAGATCTTCATGGCTGAATGTTTGCTTGATGATGGCAACGAGTAGAGGAGGGAGCCGCTTGTGAAGAATTGCACTGTGCCACAGGAAAATATTTCGAAGGTTCTGCTATTGCCAGCTTTAATTCCTGTTATTCACCCAGTTGTTCAAAGTGCTTGTACTCCCCCCACTGTTACAGAGAGTTTTGAGCTAATACAGCATCTCGCTGTGTGCTATGGATGGACTTTTCAGCTTACTGTCCCAGCGGGGAAGTGGTTTGGGTTTTAGGCCCCATATGCTCCCTCACTTTATAACTGGAATACACATGGCATTATATTTAAACAGAAGCACGGTACTTTTTATGTATAATGTTATCTCTGTCTTCCACTGATCATGAAAACATCAGTTTCGTTTCCACTTTGTGACTTGCTCAGGTCACAGAAGGAGCTCAGAGGATCTGTGAATGTGCCTTGGGACATGGAGGTCCATGGGAACGCAAGGCTGAAGGGTGCTTTGGTGCTCCTTTGTCCTTCAGGGTGGAGTGCTATTTGTTTATGACTTGAGGTCTCAAGATAGTTGAAAATATTCCTTCTAGTTACCATTTGAAGTTGGTTGTTCCCTATGCATAATAAACATTTTTTGTGTTTGCAAAATCTGTCAGGACTATAATACCAAACACAAATTTGTGTATCAGACTAGGAGGGCTACACATTACCTAGTTAATAAAATTTATTAAAGCCTCATTTGATAAGCGTCAGTTTGTTGCCTTACAGTGTTGCGTTTTTTTTTAGCTTGGAGTCAGGTACCATGGCTGCCCAGGTCCCTGTGCTGTCTCAGAAGGTCTCTCCAGCTAAAAGTTTTTGAAACTTGAGTAACAAACAGGTAGGTGAACTGAGTCTGAGACTCAGGAATACTCTGTTGCAGGGAAGAGGGTGGTCAGCTGTGGCTTTGCAAAAAGGCTTGACCAACACAAAGGTGAATACTCTGAAATGCAGAGAATAATGTTGCATTAACAACACTTAACAACAAATAACAACTGGAATACTGCATGCAGTTCTGGGCCCCCCAATTCAAGAGGGGCAGGGAACTACTGGATAGAGTCCAGCGTAGGGCAACAGAGATGATTAAGGGATTGGAGCACCTCCCTTACAAGGAAAGGCTCAAGGAGCTGGGACTCTTTATCCTGGACAAGCAAAGGCTGAGGGGAGACCTTATCTATAAGTATCTAAGGGGTGGGTTAAAGGATGTTGGAGCTGGACTCTTTTCAGTAGTTTCCAGTGATAGGACAAGGGGCAATGGGCTCAAGCTGGAACATAGGAAGTTCCA
>JAOQGH010000005.1:22359761-22410795 GCA_025769975.1 Gallinago jamesoni | reverse complement strand
TGAGGGTGACAGAGCCCTGGAACAGGCTGCCCAGGGAGGTCGTGGAGTCCCCTTCTCTGGAGATCTTCAAGACCCGCTTGGATGCTGTCCTGAGTGATATGCTCTGGGTGTTCCCGCTTTAGCAGGGGAGTTGGACTAGATGATCTCTAGAAGGTCCCTTCCAACTCCAACAACTCCATGATTCCAAGATTAATTCTCAACTGCAGACGGCTCATTTCCTGCCGGTCTTTTTTTCTACTTCGTGAGGGAACAAGCACAAACTCTTGCCAACGCCTTTGTTTCCTTCAGAGAAACCCTGCTCTGCCCTGTGCCCCAGCTCTGCTATTTCTGGCCATGTTGGCCTCTGCTAGACACTGTGCTCAGTGCCTTCCCTTCACCCTTGGTTGCTCCCCGCATGGGCTCTTGACTGGGAGTGACTTTCCCAGCAGAGCTGAGCAGGAAGAGATAAGGAAGGAGAGGGAGAGCTTGGGAAAGAGTGTGCTGTGCAAATATGGCTGAATAAAATGGGTCCTCAGTGTGACTTCCCCATCCATTTCCTTGTTTTGTCTGCATTTTGGCTTTATCTGACAAAACATCCTAGAAAAATGTAAAATGATGGCAAAAGTGCTGGGTCAAGGATCTTCTTGAAAATTTTATGGTTTGTGGACTTTGAGCTTTTTTTGTAAGAGCAGTTAAAATATTAATCAAGGATCACTTGGTTATAAATTGCTAGTGCTTTGGTCTCAGCACAGAATGAGACTGAGAGTCCTACGAGCTTGTGGCTGGCTGTTTTTCTTCATGAACTGGTGCTGCTGAATATACTTTTTAAGTTCGTGTTGATCTGAAGAGACAGTCTATTTTTCCTCCACTCAGCTAATATTGGAGTAGGTTTGTGCAATACATTAAGGCTCAACAAATATAAACTGCAAAGGGGCTATGCAGGCCCCTGGATCACGCCCTAGAGAGCTCACACAGAAACCAACAGAAGCAGGAAACCTTTTCTCACACCTCTGTTGCTTATGTTCCCCAGTTGGAGAAAATCAGATACGCTCCCCTTATCTAGGGCTCGGCAATAAGGTTATAAAATCCCTTTCCCTTGAATGCTGTGTGCAGATTGGCCCTCTTCCATGGGATGGAGCCTGCTCGATGTTTGGATTTAGTATCTCCCAGCTACAGTAGATCTTTTTACTGTTGTACTGACCCTGTAACTTTCCAGGCTTAACCTCCTAAGGTTAACTAATATTTCTGCTCCCAGAAATGGCCTCTGTTGTTTGAGAACTCTGTGTAGGCATGTTTGCAAATTCAAAGGTAAAGACCTAATTTTGAAAACTCTGTAACCATTTCCTAGCTTCAAACCTTTGAACTGCAGACGATCTTTCTGTGTATTTACAGAGGAGAGGAGCGGTGAGGCCCTGAGCAGGTTCCACTGGCAGAAAAGGGCATTACTGACAGAAAAATATTATAGAATCACCATAGCTTTGCAAGTTATTCTCCAAATACAACAGTGTGATGCTGCTGTTCACAGCAACCCTCTTCTTAGTTTGTCATGACAGAAAGAGCGATAGGACAAGAGGAAATCGCCTCAAGTTGCACCAGGGGAGGTTTAGATTGGATATTAGGAAAAATTTCTTCACCAAAAGGGTTATTATACACTGGAACAGGCTGCCCAGGGAAGTAATGGAATCACCATCCGTGGTGGTATTTAAAAGACAGGTAGATGTGGTGCTGAGGGACATGGTTTCGTGGTGGCTTTGTTAGTGTTAGGCTAATGGTTGGACTCAATGATCTCAAAGGTCCCTTCCAAGCAGAACGACTCTACGATTATTGTCTCCCACAAATGGGACACGGGAATTCATACGTTCAGGACCAACACTCTTCCTTGTAGCACTAAATGCCTATTCAGGGAAACACATGAGCACAGGCTTAACTTCTTCAGTGTGATGTGGCCCGTTATAACAAGGGGTGGTGTGTCCCACAGAAGGGACATGGCCGGAGCGTGCCCTCCTGGGTCAGTCTCTGCTCAGTCCATCCTCACTTGGCACAGGCACCAGGAGGGCTCGCGTTGGGCTGCAGATGGCACACCTTTCCTTCAAGACTTGCTGCAATACGTTCACCTCACATTTAAATAAAATTATCCCCAGCAAGAGCTGTTGTTACTGTTTGCCTGAGGTCGCTGCCCCACCAGGCAGAGATGCCTCCCCCACCGCCCAGGGGCACATTCCCATCTAAAGCACCACAGCAAATTTGGGATGATTTCCAGACCCACTGGAACCCACTCTTTTTTAAGCCACGGCACACACCGCCCCTCAGGCAACTGCCCGCCCTTTTCTGCCTCCTTGTCCCCAGCGTTCCCATTGGCTGTCTAAGGAACGGCTGCTGGGCCAATGAGCGACCTCTTTATTGGCACGTGGGGCTCCGGGGGGGCTCGGAGGGGGGTTGCCGTGAAGGCTGCCGGTGAGGCCACCTTTTCGGGGAGCTGCCGCTCGCCTGAGGGAGCCGCTCCGGGAGCAGCGCCGGCATCCCGGGGGCGGCCCTGCGAGGTGAGTGTCCCGTCCGCCCCCGGCCCCGTGGAGGAGCCTGAGGAGCTGCCGGGGCTTTGGCCCTGCCCCTGCGCGGCCCGCCGGTGAGGGCTGCCAGAGCCGGCCCCAGGCGGCGGGGCCTCGCCTGCTCCCCTCCGCCGAGCCACGGGTAGGGGCGAACGTGGGCTCCCTTCCCTCCCCAGCCTCCTCCCGGCCCTTTGTGCCACCCTCCGGGGAGAGGAGCCTGGTAAGCAGCGTGAGGGGCGTCCCCGCTCTTCCTCGTGGAAAGCTACCGTGTTTCGGTAAAAATGGCTTTTGCAAAAATGCGGCGGAGGTGATCTTTACAATGTTGAAAACAAAAACCCAAAACAAAACAAACCCAACCCCAAACTCTTGATATTTAACAAATGTGTATTTGCAGTGTATGGATCCCAAGTGCAGCAGCAGCAACAGAAGCCAGGAAAGCCTAAGTTACTCCCTTTGATTCCTGTTTTGCAGTTGAGACTCACACAAGCTCCGGGAACACGAGCTGACATTTGAAATTTTTACTTAAGTTTTAAACTGCTAAGGTAAAAGGAGATAAGATTTCAAGGCAAAAGGCTTTAAAGAGGTATTGTGGCCTCTTGAGGATGCCCTTGCCTGTCATATCCACAAATTTACAGCTGAGACACTCTTGTAAAAGAAACAACTCAGACTGGTTTGTAATACTTCTTAAAATACATACTTTTTAATATAAAGACTAATTATTTTTTCCTCCTGAGTTGATGTAGCTATGTTCCTCTGAAAGTGCTCGTAGTGACATACTTAATTCCTAGATGTTATGACGCTGTTATAACTCAGTCCGCAGTTAGGTTTGCAACCATGTATATTGCCTGGTTTAAAAATAAATGAAACAACCCCCCCATCTGCCTGACACACCAGTATAAAAGCTGTGCAGAGGCCATAGCCTTGTCTTGTTTTTCAAAAGCATTACGCTGTTCTGTTTGGTTATGTGCTCTCGACTTGTGAACGGCAGAGACGAAAGCTGCTAAATATCTGTTACAAACTTTCTGTATAAATAAAAAGTAGAATTAAAATTGTTTCCCCACCTTTTCTGTAGTTGCAGTTTTGCTGGCAGTCTAACCAAGGAAGTGAACTCTTTACAGTAGTCTCCCTCCTGTTGACTTCCTCTGCCATCTTGAGCAAGCTTATGTGGATTCAGCAAAAGACTTGGGCATATTTCTGAATATAGGCATATTTGTAAGTGAATTTAAAAACATTCCATTTAAATATGTAATTGCTTTGGGATCATACACTCTTATTTATTTAGATGTTATAAGCATCTGCACTTTCTGTCAAAACCTGGGGCGTTCAATATTTCTGAAAGAGATAACCATTAATCTCTATGCATGTATTTTCTCCATATGCAAAGTAGACAAGGAATCCTTGTCTGGAAAGAGCTTTGAGGTTTTATTAATGTTTATTTACGGACTTAAAGAGAAAAAGGCTTTATTGCTGTGCAGTTGTCAGTCTGATTTAGCTGGAAGTAAGAAAAGTAAGCAGTGCATGGGTAAGCAAAATATCATTGCTGAATGAATGAAATTCCTGTCAAAGCATTATTTTCTCTGCGTGCAGAACTAATCATGATGATGCATGAGTTAATTCAGCTTATAGTTCAAAACTCCCACTGCTTCCTGCTGTGGTTAATTCTGGACTTATTCTTCTATTAACACGGTTTCCAATATTGAAGACTGTGTTTAGCCTGTCTTGCATGTGTCATCTTTTTGTTTGACTTGATGGGGAGGTTTTATCATGTAGCAGTGAAGCTTTTCTAAGAAAGCAGCACAGAACTGTTTTGTATTTTTTGCCTTTACTAAGATAATGTTTCAAGCAGTTAATAAACAATGGGTCTAGTTATGAGGAAAAATTACTTACAGAATAAAAATGTGTATTTCCTGCTTTAAATTTTTTATCAGTGATAAAAAGACTGGAAACATTAGTATCTTTCCTTCAGAATAAAGAAATACCAGTTAGTAAAAGGTCAGTTTCTTCTCTTTTTTTTGTGTAAATCTAATAGTTCTATGTGCATATGCAGTAGCTATAACTTGATTTTGCAATAGAGGTGGTTTGTAGATGGTGAACATACTCAGAAAAGACAACTGTGTTATAAATGATGGTTCTGTTGTAGCAGAGAAAGCAGTAATGAAAACATTTTCAATAAGAGGAATTTCCAGGCACAGGCAGTATTTTGAGCAATGGATTGATTAGCCACTATGACCTGCTGCAAAGTCAATCTGACACGGATAACTTTCCACTTTTTTCCTTTCCTGTTCTGTAAATATCTGTAAGTTGCTGTAGTTTCTAGACATGGGAGAGCACTGTGGTTTGTGCTTTGGATAAAAGGTGAAGGATTATTCATTATTTTCCATTATTTTTTTTAAAGTAACTAAAGAAAAAAACTCATAAACGATAATGATTAATGCTAATAAAATGTCAGTGTGCTCAAGAAGCTTTTTTCATTTTAACTTTTGTCATTAAAGAGGTTCATGTTGTAATGTTAATATACTGCATGTTAATTAAATACAGTACAGTAACTGAATAACCTTATAGCTGTAATTAAATTGCCAATACTTTCACTCCCCCCTCACCAACAGGACTGGTGTTTTGAAAGCCATCCTAAAGTAGTGAATATGCTTAACTTAGTATTTTATTCTCTGTCTCTAGTTAAAATTCACTTTAATGTTATTGTTCCTATGTGGTAAGGCAATTTATCTCTTGGCATGGGGTGGTGTTGACATAGGACAGTTAATTAGTTATTGATTAAAATATTCCCAGCCTGTCTTTTAGTTCTGAATGCTTTCTTTATGGACAGAATAAATATTCTAATCCTGTTTGCTTTCCAGACCTGTTTGTGTTAGGCCATTCCTTGTGATCCTGGAGAAAGACACTGTGAATAGCTGTGAACATGGTAAGGGCTTATTGAGATAGTTGTTGAGATGTTTTGGTAGAAATAAAAATGAAAATTTTTTGCTTTCCCTAGGACTCAGAATAAATTGGCATAATGAGAATATTGGTTTTGGAGTGACTGTAGTTATTGGTAAATTTAAGGATATGAAAAAAAACACGAGCAAGGGAAGCTCTTGCTTGCAAGACACTTGAAATTTTGTGGTTTTAGCTGCTTTCAGGGGGGAAGTTGTTTTGACATTTTATTATTTGCAATTAGAATTTACTAAATTCACTATAGTTTTTGTAACTTTATGTAGAAAGCTCTCAATATTGTCCATTCACCAAGTAAAGTAAAAAAAGAGAAAAATCCAGTTTGCAAGGGAAATGGGGACATGTAGATGTAACATTTCTTGTTGCATCTTAACTGTCATTTTAGATTCGAATTGCAGCACTGAATGCGAGCTCCACAATTGAGGATGACTATGAAGGTACCTTCAAAAGTCATAAGACACAGACAAAGGAAGCTCAAGTAAGTAAACCCGCAAGTTTCTTAATGAAGTTTTGTCTTGATGGGAGTTTTGCCTTCTCTCATTGCAGGGATTGCTCGACCACTTTAAGAAAGTTGTGTTACTGTTTTACCTCTTGAACCCTCCCTTAGCAAGCGAAACCTTCATTCAAATGAGTTATATTAGGTCAGGAAGGCTAATGTTTGGCTATACAGTCTGTATATGAATTGCTATATAGCAGAAAGTATTAAAAGTGTGGAACCACTGATATTCATAATAAATATAAGTATATTGTAGCAAGTACATTTAATAAAGTTGCCTGACAAAATAGGTTCTAATTTTTAAACCACAGGAAGCAGAAGCTTTTGCCTTGTACCACAAAGCCTTGGACCTTCAGAAACATGACCGATTTGAAGAGTCTGCTAAAGCTTATCATGAGCTGCTTGAGATTCGTCTTCTGCGAGAGGTCAGTGACCATTACAGAATGAAACTTTTTATTATATTTGAATGAATTTGAATGAAACTATTTTTATTATATTTTTTTATTATATTAATTTTCTTCATTACTTCATTTCTTATTGAATATTACTTAATTTCTTATTAGGAATTTAGAAATGTCAGTGTTATCAGTTGGGAAGTTGTTTGCTGTTCTTTTTACTTGTCTAATTCATAATGCCCACGTTGCATTTATTTTATCATTTCTAGGCAGTTCTTTCTGGTGATGAGAAAGAAGGGCTGAAACATCCAGGCTTGATGTTGAAATATTCCACCTATAAAAACCTAGCACAACTGGCAGCACAAAGGGATGACTTGGAGACAGCCATGGAGTTTTATTTGGAGGTACAGTACAGCTGAAATAAAACACTAGAGCCTCAATATTGGCAAAAACTTGCCAGAATGTAGGTGTACCCCTTTCAGTATACATCATTTGAATGTATGTCTGAATTCTGTGTACTTTCTGGTGTTACATGTGATATAATTGGTCCACCATTCAGTCCCCAAATTTAGTAGTTACCCTGCTGAAAACTAAAGCAGTGCCAATCCCTGTAGGTAAGTGGATATGCATGTCTTTAATGTGAATGATGTTTTTTGTCATTCTTTCTAGGCCGTAATGCTAGACTCTACTGATGTGAACCTATGGTATAAAATTGGTAGTGTGGCAATAAAACTAATCCGCCTACCTTTGGCTCGTCATGCTTTTGAAGAAGGTCTCAGGTGTAATCCTGATCACTGGCCTTGTTTAGATAACCTTATCACAATCTTGTACACACTCAGTGACTACACAAGTAAGTACAGTACGCTAAAAAAATTCTCAAGATATGTGTAATTTTACATATTGGTAAAAAATTGTAATGATACAGTCATATAGGTGAAAGTGTATGTTATGTAAGCTTTAGGGTATGATAAAACCTTATACTTCATGATTTTTTTATTTCATGATAAGGTATGATGGTTTGTATCAATTCTGGTTACCCTAAAAATAGATGTCTATGGTCTCTTAAATCAGACCCTCAGCAAGAAGTTTCCCTGTAGACTGTTCTCTTGCCTTTGATATATATTGACTTTTCTCTTCCTAGTCATTTCCAGCTACATAATTCCAGGATCTGAGTATAAAACTACAGTATAGGACATAGCCTGGTATGTAGTTGTAGCTGCAGCAGTTTATTGTCGCTACAACAGTTGATACAACTGGCCCTAAGATTCTATGCTTTGAGTAATATCCAGTGGATGAACTCATTCAAAGGAAGTTTAGGAGAGAAGTTGCAAGATGGCAGAAATGTTGAATCTGATTCCTTTGTCCTACTGGAGTGGTCCTAATTCTCTTCACTTAATTGCCCACACAAGCAAAACCCTGGTGGGATACGTTGGTTGATACTAATGGAACCTGCAGTTAAGACATTTGGTTATATGAAGATGGTAAATGATTGTGATTCTGCTTTATGATTCTAATTTCTTTTGTGCAGGAATGGAGTATTGAAGGTAAATAAAAGACGTACTGCAAAATTTGTTTAAACAAAATTAATTATATTGTCTGTCTGGATGTAATACTAAGGAAGATGTAACAGGTTGTTTTAACTGTATGCATGTAATTATTTGACATGTTACAAAGCTATTGGTCTAATTTATGTAAATGTCATATTTAGTTGGAATTCAGTGGTTAATGTGAAGCCCAGAAATGGGAGTTTTTGAAAGAACCAAAGTGGTGATTGACCATTCAATTTCTGTTTCTCTATCAGCATGTTTGTATTTTATCTGCAAAGCTCTGGAAAAAGACTGTCTCTATAGCAAAGGATTGGTTCTGAAGGAGAAGATCTTTGAGGAGCAGCCTTGCCTCCGGAAAGATTCTTTAAGGATGTTCCTCAAATGGTGAATGCCATCTTATACTATATACTGCATTTGGAGTGTTAAATTTTGGGTTTGTGATAGTTCTGAAAAGCTGGTGACATATAATGCTTTAAGCTTTAACAGTATCTTGTGGATCTGCCTTCTAAATAATAAATCAATGGTAAATGTTGGTGCTACTGATGGAATGTTCTGTAATTACTTTTGGAGGGAGCTAGAAAGATGCATTTAGATAGATAGATAGCTAGAAAGATGCTAGAAAGATCAATTTGCTGCTGCTCGCCTGTTTTCATAACTAGATCTCTTGCAATCATCTGTCTTTGTTTTATTTTACTTATTTGCAGCTGATATCTGCAACATTGTTTTTAGTTTTCTTTTCCTAATTAAGAAAACAAACCAAGTCACATGTTTTTTTGTGTTTCTGGATTGTGATAGCTAGGAAAAAGTGGATTATTTTTCACTTCAAAAATTCATTCCTAGACTCAGACTATACAAGAAAATTTGTGATGACATGAATTTCTCAAAATAACACCTTGAAATGAAAGGAATTTCTCAGCCATGCAAATTTTATTTCTGAACGAATAACTTCTGTCCCAGAAAGAAAACAAAAACCTCCTGCTTTTCCCTTTGCTTCTTAGTATTTGGAAAACAGAATAAGACAATCTCCCTTTATCTTTTTTAAGGCAGAACAAAGATTTCAGATGGTGAACACTTCTATATGTGTGCTATAAAGTTTGTAAAAGAATGTTAATTGAACGTGTGTTTTAACACTGTTTATTTTTGTTATAAGAAGATATCAATTGAATCACCCCAAGCTTTAAAAAAAAATCCAAACAACAAAAAAATCCCAACTAACAAACAAAAACTTTAACTTGTCTACATTTCTTATTATTTCTTAGTGACATGTCTATCCATAATGTAAATGTGAGTGCAGCTGAAACAGGAAGAATAATAGACGAGGCACTGGAGCTACGTAAGAAAAGACAAGCTTTGCTCGTGCGCGACAGAGAACCAGACCTCAGGCTGGTCCAGCCAATTCCCTTTTTCACGTATGTCTTCATATTTTCTCTTTTTAAAAGTTTTCTCTGAAGCCACTTAACGGTGACAACTGTGTTGCATTTCATATTTCTTCAGAATAATTTTTTTTTTCTTGTGAAAACAAACGAACCCCACAGTGCTTTCATATTTTATGAGTTTATAGGTTGGTTTGGTGTTATTATAATTTTAGCATAAAGCGCATATTTATCAGTTTTCAACCTTTGAATTAAAACCAGTCCTGTAGAAAAAAGAATCTTCACTAAGAATGATTTGGCAGCCATTCCAACTGTATCCAACTGTATTATTAGATTTTTCTTATATGACTAGTTTGTATATGAACTTCAAAGTTTAGCTTTATAAAAAATGTTTTTACTATTGGGATAATGGAAACTGGGAAACAAATTACAGTTCTTTATTTGCAACAATATATAAAGATGCTCATAAGTTGTTTTATATGTCTTTATTAAGACATAAAGGATTGGGTTTTGCTTTGTCTCTTTAATTCAACATATTTTTCTGGAGTATAAGTGGACTCTGCACGTAGGTCCTATTGCAGAAAAGTTGCTTCTACTTGTGGATAAGGTTGAGATTTTTTATTGTTGATTGAATGCAGAATCTGAACATGGTTCCTTTGACACTACTTTTTTTTAGGGTTCAGTATAGAGTATTTTCCTCAGCAACTACTGCATAGACCTTTTTTGATAGAGACATTTTTTGATATTAGGCACATTATTGACTATCATTTCCTTCTTACTGCAACCAACTCACCAGTTTCCTCTGAAAACTTTTGCTTGCTGCTACATTTTATTCTTGTTTTTCTAAGTGGTCTATTCTAGAAGGAAAGCTCCTAAGGACCTCTGTTCCAGGCCTGAAATTGTCGATGTGATAGGAAATACAGGGGGATGTTCTCCATCTTTTCTAGTAGTGGGACAGATTTTGACACTCAAATGTGTATTGTGTCTCCCACTGAAAAGCTGCTTTTGCTACCTCTAAGCTATTGGAGAAGGACAATGTTGAATGCTGTTAGGTTTGTAAATATAATTTAGAAAATATTGTGACAAGAATTAATGAAGTTGCAATGCCATGGTGTTTCCACATGCAGGTGGAAGTGTTTAGGAGAGGCTTTACTTGCCATGTATCACCACCTCACAACATGTGATCCTCCTCGGCCCAGTCTGGGAAGGAGAATTGATCTCTCAGAATACCGAGACCCAGTTCAACATTTGACTCTTTCTCCTACCTCTGCTCCTGTCAGCGTTATTCAGCAAACTCCTGTCAGCACTAATCCAGTGGTGACAGTGACAGAACCTGTGTTACCTTATACTCCAACCACACCCAACTTTCCAAGTCACAGTCAGAATTCATTGGAACCGGGATCTACTGTAGGTGAGCAAGGTACTTCAGTCTAAGATTCCTACTTATCTGGGTAATAAAAGCACTACAGAATTCAGTGGGAATTTGAATTTGTATAAATTTGTATAACATCTGGTAGAAAAAGTGAAGTGGAGCTCTAAAAAATTCAGTTGTTAACCCTTCCCATTAGAAATGGAAGGCCACCAGAGTCTCTGAAAATCATTGGCTCCTGACTAAGACATAGGACCAGTGTTCAGGACAGAGGAGTTACTTTCCTGTCTAATGGAATTGTGAGTTGGGTTGATTTGTTTTTCTTGATTGTAACTCCAATGCAGGAATATTTAACCTTTTCTGGTTTTGTGCTATTGACTCATACTTCACTTTTTCTTCTTTAAGATTAGAAGAATCATGGCTCCGTTCAGTGGTGATGCGTATCAAGCTTTTAATGTTGTGAAGAGTTTTGAGGTCCTTAGAATGAATGAGCTGTTTGACTAGATTATTCTTCTGCTTATGTGTAACTCCAAGAACCTGAGAGAACCAAGCTGTCAGCTATATTTATTTGAAATCTGTAAAAAGAAGCTTGAATATTTCATACTGTAGCTGTATATATATTTACATATCTAAGGAGTTACCAGTATTTTGTTGATATTCATGAGAACTTATGGGTGTTTCTGGAGTTAAAGGCAGACACTTCTGATTTCCATTTCAGAAACTTCTTGAAGACTAAAATAATGAATTCTAATGAGTAATTAAATGCAGAATTTTCAGTAAGTCTGCTTCTTGCCCCAAACAAGCATTTTTATGCAAAATGCCATATCCAGTTGATATTAAAGTGATTGTTTAAATTATTTTTAAATTTTGGGCACTGTCTGCTAGAGGAAACCAACGAATCCCAAGTGTTGCTGTAAAAAAAAAAATAATGTCAGCCACAAAGAACTTTTTTTTTTTTTAATAGAAGAGATTACCCACTTTTTGTTTGGCAATTTATTTAATTATTTTCTAATTCTGTTTCTAGGTGACATAACCGCAGGTGATAAATCTAAGAAAGGCGTGAAGCGAAGGAGAATTACAGAAGATAGTGGTGAAACAGCAAAAAGGAGATCTGCTAGAGTCCGGAATACCAAGTGTAAGAAAGAGGAGAAGGTTGATTTTCAAGAGCTGTTGGTGAAATTCCTTCCTTCCAGGTACTGTACAGCAATAACCGTCATTCTGAGAGAATCGAGGGCTTAGCAGAGGAAGCTGTGTGGGGTTTTGTTTGACTGATAAGCCTCAACCTTAAAACCGCTAGACTCGTGGTATTTTTTGAAGCAGATGTGATGCATTGTCTTCTAATAAATTTAATAAAACTGTTTTTAGTGAAAATTACTAGAAACTAATTGAAAAATAAGAAAGCTTTTATTAATGTGAAACTGAATTAGAGGACAATGCAGGTGTCAAAATGGATAAAGATAAACAAGATAATCTTGGTTTGGACAGAATTTGGGAACTGGAAGTAAACTCTGAGTTTGCTTCAGTTAATGTACTTCCACTGATAAAATATATGCCCTGATTAGTTTTTGCTTACTAGTGAAAGAAAGAATGAAGATTCTGTTGATATTATGATTTTTGCCCCCCTTTCACACAGACTAAGGAAATTAGATCCAGAGGAGGAGGAGGATCCTTTCAATAACTATGAGGTGCAGTCAGAGATCAAAGAGGAGAATTTCCAGCATGTTGGACCACATAGAATGTCATTTGATTCTACAACATTTATGGAATCTGGTAAGGATTTCATCATAACCCCCACTCTTTCTCTTGTGTTTCTTCCATATTGTATGCTTTATTTCTGTATTTTCCTTTCATATCTAGAAGGCAGAGAAGCATATGTTATTTCAAAAAGTATAATTTTATGGCATAGAAATATTTCAGCTGGTAACAGGTGTGATTTATTTTTTTTTTTAAGTCTGCTTAATTACTGTATGCAAGAGCTCTGCTGTGTGGAGTGTCTCATTTAAACAGATTGGAATACAGTAACTTAATTGTGCATGTATGCAGCACAGGAGAACTGCTGCAAGATTAGTGCATAAAACACTGTTGAAACTTGTTTGTTTCAAGTTGTGGTCTGCCTTGACCTTAAACACGTATGACTTTGTGCTTATCTGCTTTCTAGAAAAACAGGATGTTCATGAGTTTCTTCTGGATAACCTGAACAACGGTGGGATCTTGGAGCTGATGATGAGATACCTAAAAGTCATCAGCCAGAAGTTTCTAGTGAAGTGGCCTCCTGGCTTGTGTGAGGTGGTCCTTAGTATCTATAATAGCTGGAGAAAGCATAGTAGTAGTCTTCCCAATCCATTACTGAGGGACTCAAGTAATCAGCATATCAAGGTAATGAAACGCTTTTCCTTATACTCCTATTTGCTGCTGTGTTGCTCTCAGTGTACCAGAAGTACCGAACTGAAATCCAGCAATTAGACGTAGGTTTTGCTTAGCTCTGTCTGAGAAGCTGCTTCTCCTTGCTCTTGCGTTTTCACAAACTGTGGTCAACTGCAGATCATGTAACTTCCTGAGCTCCTGAACATACCTCGGTGATCCTATTTGCAAGTATACCCTATACATGATATATGTGTGTGTATATATACATGCATAGAGATATAAACATAAATATATTTTACTCCTTTATATTGTTGTTACTTTTTCCTCTCTTGATTTGCTTCGGATATGACACAATTTTGCTTTGTCATCAGGTGAGTAGAGAGGCTGCTCTGTTCACACTGGCTGGTTGAGGGTCAGCATTTCTGCTCTAGATACAGTAAATACAGTTTAGCTTTAAAATAACCTGCAATTTACAGTAAAAAAAAGAAACAACCCAAAAAAACCAAACCAACCTCACACCTCCCCAGCATCACCATTTAATTGCCTTTATAAATCTGTAGATTTCACAAATGCAAAGAGAAAAAATGGTAAGTTCATTAAATTAATATTAATGGATTAGGGACACAAGATGATTCTTCTTGGATTATAAAATGAGTACTGATACTTCTTGGCCACTGAGCCTGCCTGTGTTATCTTTTCACTGTTAGCAATATGTGTTTATTTTCATGACTTCAGTGTGCAGTTTGAAATATTTTTTTTCAGATCAACACTGTTTCTGCTTTTTTGCAAATGAAAAATGAATTCTGAAAAGTATGTTTCTTTGACTTAGTTTACAAAACAAACAAGTATTGCGATGTAGCAGATGTTAAATTTTTTATACATCCTGTGAGTTTTGTATTTTAGTATATTTTTCATATATACATACTCCTTTTAAAACAAATGTAAATGTATTTATAAATGTATTCCCTTGGTTCTCATTATGACTGCATAACTGCTTGCTTCTTTGTAACATTTAGAAAGTCAAGACTTCGTAGCTATACTATTAAAAATCACTGTCCTCATGCTTGTCTATTCTTTTTCATCCTTGAATTTATTTAAATTTTGATCTGCAAGCTATCCTGAGTGTAATAAAATCAGGTTTTTAAGATTGTAAAGGGCTATTCTGGTAACGTATATGGACTTTTGAACCTTTTCACAAGCAGCTGTTTTTTTATATAGCTGAATTTGTAGCCCTTATTTCTATGAATTTAATCAGAAAATAGTCTATTCTTCACTGTGCAATACTACCTGGCAGAGATCCATGGTAATGTGATTTTTAATATACTCCTGAACTTTATCCAGCAAGCATTAATGAGCTGATAAGACTAGAGTACATACTCAGTCTCATGGAGATAAATACTGAAAAAAATTATAGGATATAGACTTTTTATTTCTCAAATATCAGTACTTCTGCTATATTCTGGAAACATGCTTTAGCATGATTTATCAATTTGATATAGTTTCAATTCAGCCATGTACAAAAATAAGGATGTCACTTTTTCCTAACATCAGGCAATGCTGTTGTGACTACCTTCTTTTATGAGCTGAGATTTTTATTGTTTCGTAATGCTCCTTCTAAGTATTGTTTGGTTTTTACCTGTTGATTTATAAATGTGATTATACACCTTTAAACAGAGGAAGAACTGTTACAGCTTGGGAATAGAAATCCCAAGAGGACAAGATGAAGGTTTTCTTTGAAGTAAATTGCAAATTTAGTGGTTGTTTTTTTATTCTTCTGTATATTTCTTCCTGTATACTCTTTTTGATATCTCCATACTTTTTCTGAAGGATATGATGTTGATGAGCCTTTCTTGCATGGAACTGCAATTAGATCAGTGGCTACTGACAAAAGGGAAGAGCTCTACAGGTGAGAACTGGACATGAGTTTCTTCAGACTCTAAAAACGCTCAAGGTATATGAAGAAATGTTTCCAGCATTTCATTGGATTTTGGAGCTATTTTTTTCTTAATGAATATCTTTCAGATCTCTGTTTTATTGGTCTGTCAGTTGTTTGCCTTAAAGTAGATCAATACTTTTGAAATACTAATATGTGGGACTCTCTTTATGATATGCTAGTAACTTTATGATAAAATGTAATTAACTGATTTGCAGTTTCTCCACGAAATTGTCCTGCTGCCTCTGTGAATGGAAGGTTTGGTCCTGACTTCCCAGGAACTCATTTCTTGGGAGACCTGTTGCAGTTGTCATTTGCATCCTCACAGAGAGATTTATTTGAGGAAGGCTGGATGGAGTTTGTCACTCGGGTGTATTGGCTGAAAGCTCGCTTTCTAGCACTGCAGGTTTGTGTCACTTTTGATTAATAAGTAAAACCTTTCCCAACTTAAAATCGATGTTCAGAGGTGCTATAGCTGATTTTGGAATCTCAGCTCAAACCATAGTGAATTCATTTTACTCTTTAATATAATTAACTATCCCCAAGGGGAAAGGTGGAAATGAAGTGGGAGGTCTCACATGCTAAGCTATTTAGATCCGTTTGATATATAAGTCTGTTTACATTAGCTCAGGTTCAGCTTAAAGAATATAAATTTAGACCAAAGTTATTTGGATTAATATTGTGTAGCTGTAGAATGTGGATTTTTTGGGACCTGGACAAGTGGATACTATCAAAGTCCTAGACATTCCAAAACACAACTTTAATTACTATGCCCTCTGCTTTTTCAAGGTAGCATGATTCTTCTTTTGGAGATGTTTAATTTAATATGCAGAATTTGAAGCAGAGGGTTTTGAACATATCACTAAGGGAATAATTTGAAAGAAATGTTATTTGATCGCAGACTTTTTTTCCCTCTAAGCGTTGCTTCCTCGAGACATCAAAGAGTTTGTTTATGTGTCAATTGTGTGTGTAAGTCAATTGTCAACTAATAATGTGAGTCAGTTTCATAAGTGTGACCTAATCAGTCCCTTCCATTTTTATTTTTTGCATGTAAGGATTCCTTTTTAATAAACTTACTTGAGGCAAAATGAGAGTTCCTGTATGGCTACTGCTGGTTTTTTTTTTATTTATATATACAGTTAGATTTTGCCTGTGCAGCTTGCATTTTTCTGACCACTCAACTCAAGTATTTACTTCAGCTGGCCAGATCGAATAAAATGCATTCACCTTGCAGAATAAAAAATGTTCTTGACTCATTGTTTTTGTTTGCACAAATTGAAGTTATCTTTACTGTTTTGTTCTTACATGTTTTTAAAGGAAAAGGATTTTAGCAATCCATATTAATCTTTCAAATTTATGCAAGTTGAATTCTATTTCTCTGATCTGGTTTACCTGTTATTTTTTTTTTTAATTTGAGATTGTCAATTGAATTTGTTTTTTATTTGGGAGGATGTTCAGTAATCACACTAGCAGTGCCTGCATTGAATTTAAACATTTTCTACATGCTTTAAAAACCCTTGGTGCAGACAGATCTCTAGGATTTTTGGGGGTTTTTTTTTTGTATTCCTCTGAACTGTTTCTATAGGGAGACATGGAACAGGCACTTGAAAACTATGATATCTGCACTGAAATGCTACAGAGCTCCACTACGATGCAAGCTAAAGCTGGCAATGAATGCAGCATCGTGATACGGTTACCTAATCTACATGTTGATTCTGTTGTTTCTTTAGAAGAGGTAAGAATGAATTTGCAAGTCCATATAGAACACTAGATTATTAGATTAGTGTTTTATTTTCTGTTCTTAAACATAAATTTCACCTTTGCTTAAATGAGCTCTTTACCTCAGCAGTCTGTTTTCCACATAAACATTTGTGTATGCTTTTAAACAAAGGGATGTCTATCTTTTATTCTTCTATTGCTGTTTTGGGGGATGAACTCCAACACAGGAGATGCAATCTTTGCTTTGAAGTCTGTATAATGGATGTATAATTGCAGTATAGAAATGTGTGATACAGGGATTTGAAGCAAAAAAAAGTTTAAAATCATTATAGTATTAAAGTCATATACTATATAATAATTAAAAATCAGTGGAATGGGTGATGTGTTACATAGTAGGTGTTTTCTTCCTGGTTTGTATTCCTGGATGTAGCTGTAGAGCTCGCTTAGCTTTATAGCTAAACTGCTGGGAGAAATGTCAGTAGTCAAGTGTATGTCAAGACAAAATGAAAGTTGGATTGTGCCATCTGTGATGTTTGCAGATTGAAAAGAACCTAAAATCTCTGGAGAGATGCCAGTCTCTGGAAGAGATCCAACGGCTGTATGAGGCAGGGGATTATAATGCAGTGGTGCATCTGCTTCGTCCAACATTGAGCTTTAATGGTTATGGCAGAGCAAAACATCTGGAATTTGTAACATCCATACCAGAGAGACCAGCACAGCTGCTTCTCCTACAGGTTTGTTTTGTTTCTTAAAAAATCTTTGTTAGTAAGGGAGATGCTCTTTAAAGTCCCTTCCAACCCAAGCCATTCTGTAAGTAAAGACTTATTCTTGAAAACAGGATGAAAGGATTTGTAGAGCAGGTGTTAATGGTTAATGAGTCTTATTTACAAAGCAAAATGGAACCAAATCTGTAAATGATCTGAGCGGCATACTTTTATTGACATCATTAGTAATATGCCAGCTTTTGCTAACTGAGAATGTAGATGTAGATACAAGATGTCTGAGACTTACATGAAATGGTCAGGAAAAGCTGTAAATTCAAATAAACTTGGATCATTGCAGAGACATCTCATGGATGGATTCATGGTATCTGCATCTGCGGTAAATACTTCCTGCTTTTGCTGATCTTGACTATATGTTGATTTACAGTCATTTTGAAACTTGAGTTATCGAACACATGAATTATTTTTATGATATGGTGTATCTGTCCTGCATAAATGACAAATCAATCATCCGTAGATGTATCCAGTATAATAGCTGGACTAAATAGTCCATTTGACACTATGAAAATTAGTGTACAAATGAGCTCAACCATGGGAACAATTTCAGCCTATCAAGTTCTCTGGGGGGAAAAAAAGGTTGCACAAGAAAAGCCTGATGCTCTTTCACCTGGCCTGAACCAATTCCTACAGCCTCTGTGCCATCTCATGACCCAAACTTGGCAGAGTAGAAAGCAGCAGGAGGATGTTGCTATAATGCTAGCCTTATAGTTGCTATTTTGATATTCATGTAGTGATAAAATGGTAGTACAAGGTCATAAAGATCCAAACCCTGTTTCCGTAGGGCCTCTATTCAACTGCATATCATGAGAAAGCCATCCTTTTTTTTTTTTTCTTGCATCTCTTATTAAAACAGAAAGATTCAGTGATGATTTCTTGAAATTTAGATCCTACTTCTGTATGTGTCATCCAGGGTCCATGCACCTCCTATTGTCCTTTTTCTAATGTCTTATTTAAAGGTGTTCTGTTACCGTTTCATTGAAGTAACCACATTAACTGTATACAATGTATTGCTTTGCCCTGCTGTGCGTTCATGGTTTAAAATAAAACCTTCATCCTTATAGTGGATTTTTTTTATATTTACATTCCCTAGGACTCCCTGCTCAAACTGAAAGATTACAAACAATGCTTTGAACGCTCAGAAGTTGCCTTGAATGAAGCAATTCAACAGATGATTAATATGACAGCAGCCTCTGCTAAAGAAGAGTGGGTTGCTACGGTAACACAACTGCTCACAGGAATAGATACTTCATTATCATCAGTCAACAGCATCCTGAAAGACTCTTCTGTAACACCAAGCCTTGTTCGATTAACAAACAACCTGATTCAGGTAACCTGTTCACTTGCACTTAGAAAGAGGTATTGCGTGCTACAGACCTTCACACTTGATACAGCTGCTGTGTCTGAATTGCCACCCACTCACAGGGCCATTTTGGGTTACATTTTTGTTGGGGAAAGGTCAGGGGAAGATGAGCATTACCTTCATAGTCTTCATTTCCATTTCAGTATGTCAGAGATGCACTGAGCACACCTGTGCTAGAATCACTAATAGCAGGTACTTTCAAACACCAAGCTGCCCAAAATAATCAAAGAATTGTAGTAAGGTAACCCAAGGATTGACACTATTATGCTATTTGAAATGGTGATTAATGAGAAGACTGAGCTGGCTGGGTGCAGCTTGTAAGATATGACACTGATCTTGGCTCTATGTGCTTTGGGCTAGAAGACAAGATTTCATGAGTCTTGTGAACATGGTGGAGTTGCTTGTAAGTGCTGGCCAAGCTAAGGGTTTTTCCAGTAAAAACAGAGAGAGTGATGAACACAGGAAAAAAAGCGATGTGCGGGCTGTTTCTAGCACCACTAATACAGCTGATTTTAACAAAGGTACCTTTGAACCTTAAAACTACTGAATGAATATTTTTCAGTCCAGGTAACAAATGGCAGACTCTCAGTCCTGTTGAGAAGCTAGTCTAGTTAATGTCAAAATTCAATGTGCTTGCAACTCTCAAATCTCCATTTTCTTCAGTAAAAGACATTCACTACTCACAAAATCATACTCTCATTGTATAAAGTTATACGTGTGTCACTATCTTAGGGAATGTAATGGAATTCTGGAGAACAGAGTGTTCATTGTAATAGTGTAAATGGTTTCTGTAGTAATAACAAATACTGTTCTTCATCTACATAAATACCAATAGAAAAACTGTTGTATGTGTGAGAGAATATGAGGACTTCAGAAATTTCTGGCACTGTGGCAATAAAATGGGCAGTTGTCTATGAGGAATGCTAGCACAACGGTTCCATGACACAGCATTGCATTTCTCAGAATTTGTTCAGTTACATCATTTCTATACACCTCTTAGTGATTCTAGCTGGTCTTCAACTGGTGAAGAATTCAGGAATTCTTTTAGCTGAGTTCCTCTTCCTTGCTGGGTTGTAGATAAATTTCTTGGGCAGTAATGAGGCCTACTAACACTAAGAATTTATGCTGTGCATTTGCGCACTTTGAATTGTTTGTGTATGGTATTAACAGAGAAATAACTAGTTAGAAAATGAGGATGCAAGAGGAATGTGGGTAAGGGAAATTATCTTCTTCCCTTCCCCATACCAGTTGACTTAATTTGTAGGACTTTTACTGCTGCTTATTATGAGATGCTGAGACTCAAATTTATATTATCTCCTTAGGATAAAATGCATTACTAACTTTGCGTTGTTTAGAAATGATTCACAGCTGATGTTTATTTCATATCACTTTGTATGTCTGTTTCCTTATTAGATCATAGACTGCAGCATGTCAGTTCAAGAAGAGCCAAAAGAACCATATGTCTCCTCGGTGCTTCCATGGATTATCCTGCACAGGATCATCCAGCATGAGGAAGAGGCTTTTCGATCCCTTTGCTGCCAGCAGCAGCAGCAGAACCAGGGAGAAGAAGGTGGGTTAATTATTCACTTTCACATATTGGAGCTGAGCTCACAACCATCTAGATCTGGAATATAAGTAAGAAAATACTTGTTTGTCATCTTATCTTGCTGGCTGAAGGGAGTAGAGGGGTATGCAAACGTCACTTTCTTATTGCTCAGGAAACTTCTTGCCGGATGAAGCATTTACTAGTTGGATTTAACACAGTTCTGTGCTACTTAAGTATTTACTAACTTCTTTCTTTCAGTAAGTCCAGATACCCCTATGTTGCCTTCTTCACTCATGCTGCTGAACACTGCCCATGAGTATTTGGGAAGAAGATCCTGGTGTTGCAATTCAGATGGAGCTCTTCTCAAGTTCTATGTAAGTGTTAGCATCGTAGAATAATTTAGGTTGGAAGGGACCTCTGAAAGTCATTTGGACAGCCCCCATCTCAGAGCAGGGAACAACTTAAAAGTTATACTAGATTGGTTATTGCCTTGTCTTCATGTTAAAAATGCACTTTTAAATCCACTTCACTTCTTTTCCCAGACAAACACATGAATATTTCAATCAGTTTAATCTGAGTAGCAAAGGCTTGTTATTCCAGACCCCTCTCCGTGAACATACTTTTTAAACAGGACCTTTTGTCAGGCAAGAGGTGCCTTTGGATAACCAGCTCTGTTCTATAAACATCTTAAATGGGAATTAGTAAATGATCTACCTTGCCCTGAAAGAGAAAGCACCAGAAAAATGTTAAGTGATTGGTCTGAGTACTTAGAAGAACTATAGGCCTGTATCAGCTACTGATCATGATAAAACTTCAGTTGAATTACTTGAATTTTGTGATGTTTACCTTCAAAAGATGCTTCTTCTACTCTTAAAAATACACAGAGGTAAATTTTGAAGCTAATAAATTCTGGCTCTTACTAGCTTTCATCCAGCTGACTGGTAATATGCTAATTTGTCATGTGCTGTGGTAAAGTCAGAGGTTGTTTGGGTTGTATTTTTTGTAATGAACATATACAATGGCTTGCAGTTTGTGACCTGTGGAAAGGGAATATCTGAAAACTGAATCTGTATCCATTTTTATCTTCTCCTGTGTGTGGCAGCTCAGCCACAACCCTGCCCTGCTTGCAGCAATGGTTTACTCTGATTTAAATTAAAAACTTTTTTTTCGATGTTCAAATAACATTTTACTCAGTAATCAAACTCTTAATTTTCAGCTATCCTCTGAGAATTAAGAGTAAGAATTCTAAATGCACAACTGTTGAAGATGAATACTCACCCCAAGTCTACTAGATAGACAGAGAGCACATAGAATGTCAGGAAAAATGACAGACAAAACAGAAAATCCCGTTTCCTGCTTTCTCAAATGTCTTGCTGGAAGGTGAGTTCTCTGTGTGGATGGAGCATGCATCCTGCTCTGGTATTCCAGCACTGGCCATGGCTTTTGTTCCCCGAGCAGGAGGTAAGTTAGGCAGGACAGAAATGGCAAACTCTAGGCAAGGGATGTGTGCCATATGAGCAGTGCATTTTGGTGGGCTTGTACTTCATGAAGTCTTTCAGACAGGAGAAAACCAAGTGGGCTTGGCAGAGTTTGCTGCAGGAGCAGATAACCCTTGTTCATCACAAGGAGTGTGATGCCAGAAAGTAACCAAACATGATGAATGAGTCAGGTATTTCCCCAGAAATGAGTACCAAACACTGGAAGTGGAAATATGCTGTAAAGCAATTGCCAGTAATGTTGTATAGCTCTTCTGCCAGTGAGAGATCAGTTTTCTTGTACACCATGCTTCAGAGTTCAAATATTTGATAAGGAATTTTCAATTAAGTAGATTTAACACTCATAATTAATGGTATCAGAAGCAGAATTCTAGTCAATTATGCATAGGTGAGATAGACATGACATGACAATGAAAACGTTTGTTTCCTCCCATGTGCTGTTAATCAGCCTCAATTCTATTCAGGTCTACTTTTTTTTTTTTTTCTCCAATCACACAAAGATAAAAGGGATTTAAAATAATGGACTGAAGGAGGAAAGGGAAATACTTAGTGTTGTATGTGGCCACTTCAGATGTTTTCTGTTGAACAATGCTGAGTTCATCATGAATTCATTATAATGTATAGTACCTCTGAAGATGTGCAAAATTTAGACACTGCTAAAGATAACCATCTTATGCTTTGATGGATTATCTAATCATTCTTGTGAAGTAAAAATGCAGAAAAAGACTTTTTTTCAAAGCTGTTGTAAAGCTTTGCATAACTTGTTTTGTTCATTGTAGGATTTTTCCTAGGTTTTGATTTTTGTTTTGTTGTTCTCCAGGACACAAATGTTGCTAGTTCAAGGTCGGGAAAGAAGCTGGGTGGAAGTCTTATTTGTGCTGAAAAGGGTGGAGTGATTATCCTTAACTTAACTTACCATGTTTTCAAAGATGTTAAATATAAAAAGGGATGTACTAGAGATGTGGATAGTTGGCAGCAGGGATGTGGATAGCTGGCAGCAAAGCCGAGCAACTTGGTACATGGTACTCTTTTGTTGTTGTTTTTTTTTCTAAACCAAAAATACTGTAACTGTTGTTTTCAGACGAAGCTTTAAGTGTTTAAAATTTATATAAAGAAAAATTAAAATTTTAAGGATGTTTTTCTATAACCATAGATGGTGAGGCCAAGTTTCAAGTATTAGTGGCCTTTACGTGGAACAATGTGTGTATAGCCTTTGCTTTTAAAAATACATTGAAAGGGTAGTTTCTTCTAAGAAAGACAAGAAGTCAAGAATCATATTCAGTAATCAAAATGATATTCAGAAGTCTTAATTGTGAGAGCTCATATTAAAGAAAAGAGAAATTAAGAATAGTGAATGCAAGAAAAATGACAGCATACCTAAGGATAAGAATAACAAAGTTACATTATCTGTTTGGAAATCAGTTTTCAAAAATCTGGCAAGTAACAGAAATGAACTCTTGAGTATTGATATAAAATTGAAAATAAACCTGAGAACACTTTTTTTCCTGCCCTAATTCTGTGGACTTGCCTCACTGAGAAGAATAATTACATTCTTCTGATTTTTCTTCTCCATTTTGCTGCTTGCACTAGAATTTTATTTTGTTGCTAGGATTTGAAAGAGAAGTAGGAATAACCAGGTGATCTGATAGTACTGAACATCATTCACAAGCTAAAAAAACCTGTAGTGTTACTTCTTTGGAATTGCTGCTAAAATAGCCCAGTGGGATTCCATATTCTTCTTGTCTCAGTGATTCTAAATAAGTTGCTCACTTCACAGAACAGAATTTGTCAAGTGTTATGTAAAGTTTGCACATTTTCCATATAGGTAAATACTATTTAACATGTAAAGAAGAGCATATTTAACTGTCAGCCAGGAAAATTCAGGTGTGAATTTTGCAGTTAAACTTGGCTACTTGTTTCTTCCAAATCTCAAGAGTAAAGATTTGCAGGCCATTGTCTGTCCTTGGTTACGTGTCTTGAATGCTATTGATCACTCACAGACCATGTGGTGTTACCCAGATTTGGTCCTGAAGCTATGATGTATTTGGCTGTTGAGCTGTTGATAAATTTGACTTGTTTGATTAGACCTGCCTTGATTTTGTACCACAGACTGAAAAACAATAGTAATTCTGTTGTTTTCACGTGCTTCAAACATACATATAGAGTTCATCTATTGAGCAAAGGTCATGAGAATGAAGAATTGCTTCAGTCCTTCGCTTCCTTGTGTCTGAAGGCTGTTCTTTGCACTGTTGTTCACATGAATGAGTTAGAAGATGCAATATGCTCTAGAAATGGGTATCTGGGCAGTAATGCTGTAGCATTATTAAATGAAAGGAGTTGCCCATTTGTTGTTGACCTTTTTAAGATTATTCCTTGAGGTCTGGTTGTTATACCAGAGAAGAAATTTCCCATGGTTGAAAGAGAATATTTGTGTGTTGCTGTTTCCTCATTTTATCCTTAGCCTAGAAGCCGAAGTGCAGTCAGCTTTTCACTGCTGACAGCCTGGGGTGGGCTGGCTGTTGGCAAACCCCAGGTAAGGCAGTTCTGTGGCATTCATTGAGCAGTGCTCTACAGGGATTACTCAGTGGCACTTTGCAGATTCGGCTTGACTTCATTGAGGTTTATTACCTTCAGCCAAGAGAAAATCATGATTAGTTCTGCATAGAGCTACTCGGGAATCTCTTAATTTCCCTTCTCAGCAGTCCCTGGAGCTTATTAGCCACAGCTCAGTGCCAGGCCCCATCTACTTCTGCGTTTGAGCAGCAGCGTGCCCAGGACAGGAATTCAGACAGCTGGGAAGAACGGCACGGAGAGCCCGAGGGGTTCTGCAGGAGCCGGCTCACCCTGCTCAGGCTGGGGCTAATGAACAGTGTTTGAACTGAGGCTGATTCAGCACAGCACTATTAGATTATCTCTGCATCCTACTCTCCTCAGTCTCCCTGGTATTAGCAGCGTAATGCTGATACACCTGAGCTGCCTCTGCATGGATGTGCCTTGGGTCCAGAGGCCTTATTAGCTCAAGCTCTCTGCTTTTGGAAAATAGATAGCCTGTTTCCTGGCTCGAGCTTGCCCGCAGGCGCAGTGATGAATCTAAATTGTGTCTGTGTAGTGTGCCTGTATCCACAGCCTGGGCAGTCTGTGATAGTATGCCCTGTGAACCTGGATAAACCACAGAGAACTGAGAGCTGTGAATGCGTTTACAGCTACATCTTTGCAAATGTCATCAGGTACTTTGAACAAAATATTAAATTTTCAGTTGCAGAATTGCCCACTTCTTAAACTAAAATATAATATGGTATTATGGAGCACAAGAATTTTATTTTCAGAGACAAGAGGGTGTTGGAAGGGTAAGGAAAGACAAAGATAAAGTGGGATGAATTATTTGAAGAGAAAGGCAGCTTCAAGAATGTTAAACAAAACTGTGTTTTTATAGACTAGTATTAAATGTTCAACTTAAGTAGGCAAATTGCCTGCTCAAGTACATTGTATTGCTTGTGCCTGAAGATGGTGTGCAAGAGAAGATGTTAGGACTTAGTTCAGTCCTTTAGCAACAGTCAAAAGTCTGAATTATTAAGGACAATTCTGGGCTACTGCCAAGAATTTAAAGGCTGCTTAAGAACACGGGAAACTGTTTTGAACACCTTTTGAGTGTGAATTCTGTTACTGGTTTTAGATGTGATTTTTGTTTGCAATCACAGGAATAGCATGCTTTTGTTACAATATCCTGTGATGCTTACATCTTCCTTTCAATTTATTTATTTACACTTTTGGTAAATTTCAAACGTTCACAAATTCTTAGAGGAAAAGCAGTAGAAATAAGGTGTCTGCTGTGACTCAAAGATGATTGCTGTGACTCAAAATTTCATTGAAATGCCTTTTGAGAATTATCTTTATTTTTCAGGGATTTGGCTCTCAATAAATGGTACCTTGTTCTCAGCATATTGATCTTTTAAGCAGAAGAGAATTAACGTCTTATAGTTAATCCCGGCACTTACAAATGAGCTTCTTACATGTGGAATGACAGAATTTTGCCTTGTGATGAAGTGCAGTGTTTGTAGTGTCAGGAAAGCAAATCACAAGAAGCAGCTTCTTGTAGCATGCATCGTATGCATAAATAATTGAGTTTACAATCCTTGATGTTGAAAAATGATAAATGGTGATAAATAGGCAGCTGAAGTACTGTAAAAGGAATATGATGAGCTTTTATACGAATTGCAAATAGGTGAATGTTTTGCATTTTCAATTTATGACTGCAGAATTTTTGTTGAGGAAAATCCTATGTTAACCAGTGTCTTGAGGGGTGTGGGTGGTTTGGAGAAGTCACATTTTACTACAATGAATAAATGAAAGTTGATGCATTCTGTCAGAGGGAAAACGTTAAAGGAAATTACTTATCAGTTAATAGAACTCTCCAGGTAGTACACAACTTCCTAAAACTGTAGAGGTAAATGACAGTGGAGAACTTGGTATTCTGCTGTACCCTTCAGTCTCCCAAACGATGATTACAGTAGGAACATTTTGCTTCTGCCACCTCAAATGAGTTTTAGATGTAACAGGTGCACTCTGATCCTGGGGATACACACATGACATATTGCTATTGGATGTGCAAGATATTATGAAGGTCATTTCTACTTACACATTTCATTTTTTAATTTAAATTTCATAGCGGGACATGTGGGAATCAATTCTTAAACTTCAGTAATTACATGTGATTTTATTTTGGTTTTGAAATAAAGAACCAAAATCTCACTTCACAGATTATTCTTGGTGAACATCTTTTTATTGACTGGATGTGTTCTTTTTTGGTTTGCTTTTTAAGGACGCTTAGTAAAAAATTTCAAAGAATTACCTTTTGTCTTTTGGCATTCAGTTGCAGTTTTCTTTAATGAATGTTTTAGAGTAATAGCAGCTTCCAAAATATGATACTGATGGGTATTCTTGGAATGTTGAAGTTAAAGATAGCAACTTGCTAGGGTGTTTAGTCATTTGGGATCAATCCAGCCACTTTCCTTGGTGTGTAGCCATCTGTATACTACTATTCATACTGTGCAATTCTGTATCCTTTTTAGCCTGGTTTTCATTAGCTGTCCCTTCTTTTTCTGCAAAGTCCTCTTCATCCCCCTTTTTTAATGCAGAGGAAACTGGTGTTTGTGAATTAGGGGAGAAATTCGTCTGTGCCTTTTCCTTTTTCACAGGTTTGGCAAACTCTACTGTTTATATTCATCGAAGCAAATTGGTGTATAGTGGCAAAATTTGAATGATCTTAAGTCTGAAACATTAAAGCTGATATCCAATCTCATTGATTAAAGACAAGAGTTCATCAATTAACATAGGAAAAAAATAAAAACACATAATTGCAGTTACGGTGCCATTGAAATGACTCGTGTGAGACTGGTTTACAGAAATGAATAATATTTGGTTGTAGTTGGGGAAAAATACGTGTAGCTCTTTAATGTCGCTTTCATCATCTGCCTTCAGACAACTAGGAAGCTTAATGCAATCTTCAGCTTGCAGCCGGCTTTTTCATTGATATTTGTGGTGTTTTAGGTTCAGGTACTACAAAAAGAACTTGCAGCATCCACTTCTGAAGATACTCATCCATACAAGGAAGAGCTGGAAACAGCCTTGGAACAGTGTTTTTATTGTTTATATGGTTTCCCTAGCAAAAAAAGCAAAGCAAGATACCTAGAAGAACATTCAGTACAGCAGGTAAGATATGTATTATTTAATATCAGTGGAATATCTTAAAGTTGATGAAAGGTACACCCTTGTTTGGTTTTAATGTGCCTTAATATATTTTGGAGAAAGATGGCTTTTATTTCCTTGTAAAATTGACATATTTTACGTATTCTAGAAGATAAAAATCATTAAAATAATACGGAAGCCTTTATGAATATAGAGGATCAGGTATTTGAAATGAAATGCTGGTATAGTCTTATTCACAGTAGTCTGCCATTTTAAAACTATTGACAAATCAATTTTATTGAGCCATGACTTTCCTGTTTTCAACAGAGAAGAAGTTCGAGTTTGAGGAAAATTAGAAAGAAAAAAAGTCAGCTTGCAAGAAGAAAACTTAAGCAGCCAGCCTTGCAGTTTATGAAAGTGAAAAATGTCACTGTTAAAAAATTATGCAAGTAAATTATACTATAGCTTATTGTGAAATCTGCAATGGTAAATATTTGGTAGCTGTTCATGAGAAATGTGTGAAATTCAGTTGAGTTTGGGAGAAGAACAACTATAGAGTGTCTTGGGAAAGAGGGTTGTAATATTAAGGAGGGACAGAAAAAGCAGGTCAATAATCCTCTGCCTTGAAACATCACAGATTTTGTTCAAAACCGTCAGATTTTTGTGTTTACCAAATGCGAATGATCATAGAATTATAATCTTACAAGCAAAACAATTGTCTGGCTCCTTTGAACAAACCTTTTTAAATACACAAATACTGTTAATTATCACTCATTGAATATTTGTGAATTCTGTCTCTTAAACTTACCTGTTATAAAATCAAGATAATGAGAAAATGGGAATAACTAAGAAAAAGGAAGGTATAATGAAGTATAAGTTACCCTGTGCTCCTCCTTTCCTCCCGCAACCCCCAGTAAATCTATTACATTTGGGCAATTCTGGGTCAATATGTTCTTATAGAAAACATTGACAAATTGATTTTTAGTAATGTGACTTCACCATTTTCAATACAGAAGCAAAATTTACTGTAAGGAATAAGATGAACAATAAAAGGAGAAAAACTTAGTCTGAAGAGAACTGTAAATTTTAGGGGTTTTTACTGTTTTTAAGAAAAGTGAAGCAAAAACAAGGAATAAACTTTGAAGGTATCTTTCTCTAGAGAGTTTGAAGATTTTTGAGTCTCAGAATTTTATCTGATTCCTATTTCATTTATTCTTACTTGAGTTTGAAGATTTTCTCCTCCATTTCTTACCCATGAGCTCAGTGTCACTCAGGATGCTTCCAATTGATTCTTGCTTATAAACAACTTCTCTGAACAACTCTTCTAAGCAAGTAGAATGACTTTATTTTTCAGTGACATACACTAAGTTATAGCCCAATATCTCAGCCTTTTAAATCAGAGAGCAGTATGCTATTTTTGTGAGCAGCATAAATTAATGACACCTTTACTTGTTCTGTTCTTGGGAGCTTTAATTTATTTCCTGCTAGAGTAGTATCTATATTCTTACAAACTAGAAAAGCCATAGAAACTTCATTGTTAGTAGACTTCTGAATTTTGGAATTTGAAATAATTAATTTTTTTCCCCTCTCATCTACCTCCCTCTTCAGGTTGATCTAACATGGGAAGATGCTTTGTTTATGTTTGAATATTTTAAGCCTAAAACTCTTCCAGAATTTGATAGTTACAAAACCAGTACTGTTTCTGCTGATTTGGCCAACCTTTTGAAGAAGACTGCTACAATTGTTCCTCGAACAGACAAGCCTATGCTGAGCCTAGACACTGTATCTGCCTACATTGAAGGAACATGCAGCAAGGTATAATTAATTGCTTTAAAAAAAAGAAAAACTGAAAAAAGTCAAAATCATTGTTATCATTTTTATGTTGACTTTGAGATGGTTAGGGGAATGATTTATTCCGTGATGTTGGATGCATCTAAATGAAATAAGAATGACACCACCAAAGCTTTTAGTCTTGGAATGGCAAGATGTAATATCGATTAATATGGAGTCAGTATGAAATGTTCGTTAGTGTTTGTAAGTGCTCTGTGTATCTGTGGAACACTTTCACTGTCTTCATATTCAATACCTTCACATTCTGTGATGAAAAGGATATTTTCACTACAAGGAAGAAGCAAGTGTGCAGCTCATTTAATATAAACATTTTATTTCATATGGACTTCTACTTTTTTTTTTTTTTTAATTTTCAGGCCCCTTCTCTCCCAGATGGTGCGGACTATTCTCCACCAGTGGTGACTGAGTTGTACTATCTTCTAGCAGATTATCATTTCAAGAATAAAGAACAGTCCAAGGCGATTAAATTTTACATGCATGACATCTGTATTTGTCCAAACAGGTTGGTATTACTGAATCCTGTTGCATCTCATTCATCCTTCTTGCTTCTTTCAGTACTGAAAAGCAAAAAACAAAAGATACGTATTTTTTTCAGGAGTTTAAAAAAAAAACACCCCAAAACTAAAAAAACCTGCCTGCAAGCCAGTATCATAGGTAAATTGTCTAATTCAGGGCATTCAACCAACCAATCAAAACAAAACCCCAAACTTAGTGTTTAATACCTGATTGTTTTGAAATTAAAACCAGAGAATGAAAGGGGGGCAGGGAAGCTAAATTAAAATTAAGAATAACTGGGAAGAGAAGAGGCTGAATCAATATTTCCCTTTTTCACCTTTTGGTTTTTTTGTTTTGACATGTTCATATGTGACAAGGAGTGAAAAATGTCAGTGTTTAATAGCTTAGCTATAGCACAATAGCATTCCTTAGTGGATTAGCTGTTTAGGCTGACCTCTTTCTAAAATTATTGATCTTGCTGCAAGAGAACTGCTCACAGAACACAAGCTCAAATAAAGTATTTAAGTGGTATTTAAACCAAAACACCTTGTTTCTTGGTAATTTACAACTTACTGAAATACCACCAAGATTAAGTTCTCTCATCTTAAAAATAAGGCATGTTTTGAATAACAATCTCCTAAAAATGAAATTAAATAACCTTTAAATTTACTGATTAAATAATAGGGTTTGCATATTAGATGTTGGCTTTCATTTTAATTCTCCTTGAAGTTGATTTATCAGGGTCAGTGACAAAACCCCTAGCTTGATAGATTTGAGACAAGAAAACTGTTTCTAAATCCAGGCACATACCAGAGACAAAAGGGAAGGTGAAGGCACAGAGCAATTTTATATGTGAAATCTACAGAGGAAATAGCTGGAGCTTAACATTATTGAATCTTCCAGTCAGGGAACTGTGATTAGCAGATTGCTAAAACTTTTGTTCGAAGCCTGGTAAAGAAATTACCATCCCCCATCCCCATTTTTCTGTAGTTTTGACACTTTAATACCTAAATTAATATATAAATGAGTGGAATGTATTTTTATTTTAATGTGTGACATTTTGTTGCTCAGAAGATGCTTTATGTGGTAGCATAACCCAGCCATATGAGATTTTTCTTCTTCAAATGTTTGTATTAGATTTCTTCCTCCATTCTGGTCAGGAACCTGACTAGTGAGGTCACTTGACCCAGAAATGGGTTTTCAGTTGAAATCAGCAAGAAATTACAAGCAATAATGTAAAAACATTATGATTATTCCTTTGGTGTCAGAATCATAGTAGAATTGAAAAATTCCGGAGATGTTGACCCCAGATGTTAATGTGAGATTATAGAATATGGAAACATCTCTTCAGGCTGTATTGTCAGTGATCTGATAAACAAAGGATCAAATCCTGAACAGTCCCCTCAGTAAGCAATCTTTATTGTTCATCACAATTTTCCTACATGAATGCATTTTGGGTTTTGTGATTTTTATGTTGGAAAATAATGATGATGATAAAGACCATTCATAGTTTAGTCCAACAAAACAAAATGATGTGATGGCTCTCTGCTGGCTTACAGAAATAAAGGGTGACAGTGTTTGGACAGGACAGCCTGGTTACTGAGAAAAGAAATCAATGGGGGCACTGCCATTAGAAGTATATATGTCCTATTTTTGCATGACAAATAGACCTTGTTGTTTCATGTGGTTTTCATGTGTGACAATCGCTGGGCACAGTGCTCTATTAGGAATCCATTTTTAGTAAAATCAGAATGATTTAGTCTCTACATCTTCTGTTCCTCTGTAAGAGGAGGAAGAGGTGCACAAATCTGTTTTGAGAGAGCATATGATGAAGGGAAGAGAAAGTTTTGAGGATATAACAAAACGCATCTTATCTGTGCCATTCAGTGTAATGTTTAGGGGGGAAATTGTTTATGTGTTATGTTCTTGCTTGTGTAGGTTTGATTCGTGGGCTGGCATGGCTCTGGCTCGAGCAAGCCGTATTCAGGACAAGTTGAACTCGAATGAATTGAAAAGCGATGGCCCAATCTGGAAGCACTCTACTCCCGTCTTGAATTGCTTCAAGCGAGCCCTGGAGATTGACAGCTCTAATCTCTCCTTGTGGATAGAATATGGCACTATTTCCTATGCCCTACATTCTTTTGCATCCCGACAGCTTAAGCAGTGGAAATCAGAACTCCCCCCTGAAGTTGTGCAGCAGGTGGGATCTAACTGAGAGCAGTATGAAATTTTTAAATTTTTTAAACGATCTTTTCTAATGTAATAACTTTTTAAATTAAATACTTACATGCTGTATACCACGTAATACACTCTATGGTTACTTAGTAATATTGGAAATTCTAATATTCATTCATATAAGCTGCTAGTGTCAAGCAGTATTTAAAGAGGTTTTTTTCCTTTCTTTTCCTTGTGTAAAATTAGTTTGAGCCTGATCTTTGAATTATCTTTTGAAGGTGAGACAAAATTATTGTAACCTTCTGGAAAGGAAAATTATATTTACCTTACCTTTCTGTAAATGTCATACCCTGTTTCTAGGAAAAGGTGAAATGTATATGTATTTAAATAGTGAAAAGATCAGGAGTTACTCTGATATCTGTGTCTATGTGTCATCTCTTGTATCTAAATACATCTCCCCTTTTCTACATTTTTGGGCTATTTACTCAAACAAAAGATCGAAACGAGGAGGTTGATAGAATTTTCATAGAAAAACTTATTATGAATTCATTAGCTTTTTATGCATGATGGTGATGAAAAAGAGTTATTGTGAAGGTTATTGCTGCTAAGCCAAAATGAGCAATTGCAAATACTCTGACAGTGATAAGAATTGCTAGGGGAAATGCTTTGTCTGTCTTCTTGGACCAGTAAACTCTAGTTCTGATTTAACTATTCTGACTTACAAATCTTATGCAGTCTGCAATGGGAAGCAGAATGAAAAAAAAAGAAGTACCGCTCCTTAGCATTTGCTGTGAAACTTTTAGTGTTTGAACTATAGAGATTGTTATTGGGAACATCCTTTGTTTCCAGGAGAATATATTTCCAGCGAAGTGATGGGTCTTGCATCTGAGCTGCTTCTGTAACTGTATTAACATTGCACTTCCCATAAACACTTACACGGCGTTTGACCCTCTAAGAGGAAAGATGATGTAAGCATGCGTATTAAAGGAGAACAAATGGTTTATTAAATAGTATGTTTGAAATGACAACTAACAATAGAGTTTTCTTTCTGAGGGTTATTTGTTAATAACATCCAAGAGCTCTAAAAGTAACTATTCAGAAAATGAAGTTACTACATTTTATGCCTTTGATCTGTCAGAAGTTTGGTCTTACTGTTTTGTGGCCTCTTGGATATGAGGGACTTGCTGAAGAATTCCAGGGGTAATGCTGGAGTTATTTCATATTATCAAATAAAAGGTACAATACAGAGCAGACATCTGAAGTTATTGATTAAATCAGAGTGCTTCTTTAGGCCTACTTGAGTCTTCATTTTTTCAAGTGAATATGTTAAAAAGAGATAATTTACTAAGAAAAGCTCTATTATAATTAAAGATAAATTAGAACAATATATAATATCCCTTCCAGGGGTATATCTCTACAGGAATGTGTTTCTCATACATAAAAACCTTATTATTCTCTTATCATTACAAAATATTTATGAAATGAAAGGCTATGTTACAGTTCTTGAAGGGCAGCAAGTATTTAGGATACTGTACTAGCCCAACAATTTAAATTTATGAACTTCTTTTTCAAAGAGAGAAAATTACATTAATGCATCTTTTGACCTAGTTTTTTCTGTGACTTTATTTGGCAACTAACCTTAATTTATGCTGCTGGTTTTAATTTCTTTAGGGGGAAAAGAAAAAAGTATTCTTGGCATATTCAGCGCAAAATTAAATGCATTGCAAACCAGATGAAATCCATATCTTCACAAATGGTAGTGGTCCATAGTGGTTGTAGCAGACTTTAGTTGCAGAACAAAATAATTAATTATTTTTTTTCTTTTAAGAGTTAAGTTAATTACAGTGATGGAAAAGTGGTAAAATAACCTGTTGTTGACATTTATATTGGTTTGTTGTTTTTTAGGTTTGTGTTTATGTGCATGTTCTTAGACTCCTGTCTTACTGTTTTGTTCTGGTTATTTGTGTCAGCAGTTACTGGAATGAACAAAAACGTATCCATAAGTTCATTTTGTGGGTCGTCAGTATGTATCTGCTTGGTTATGTTCTGTGTCTTTCAGGTTGCAAATGTTTTAAATGATGTATGTACCTTGTTTATGCAGGAGTGTATTTTTAGAATTTTTCATCCCAGCCACAGTGAATTCATGTATTCTTGTTCGATCACAGATGGAAGAGCGTCGAGACAGTATGTTGGAGACAGCCAAGTTGTGTTTCACGTCAGCATCTCGCTGTGAGGGAGATGGCGATGAAGAGGAGTGGCTTATTCACTACATGCTGGGAAAGATCGCAGAGAAGCAGAATCAGCCTCCTGTTGTCTATCTGCTTCATTACAAACAGGCAGGTCATTACTTACATGAGGAGGCTGCCCGATATCCAAAGAAGATTCACTACCATAATCCACCAGAACTGGCCATGGAAGCGTTGGAGGTAAAGAAAGTTAAATGCATAAGCTTGAAAACCTTGTTCTCTACAGATAATGGAATATCTGTTATTAATTTATATTATGAGGTAGATGCACATGGTGCTCTGCATCTGGGAACATATACAAGACTCACTTGGGGAATGAAATGGATCCTGTTACTCAGGTTGGTTTTGCTTTAAAGGCAGTTTATGCTTACAGTCTCAGTGTTGGACAGACACGCAGAAATTCCACTTTTGGATTTTGCTGCACACAGTTTTTAGTCAGTTTTTCTCAAAATCAAACATGGATAGGTTTCACGAGCATCCCATACCTATGAAAGCGTAAGTTCATGTGTGAGTTGGAATAGCAGTCATAACACCTTTGCTTTCACTGTGTTGTCTGGTAAAATTAGTGAATCTAGAACACACCCAGTGGTGATTGTTGTATTCCATAGGTTGCAGTTATAAAATTTTTACGGTGTTCAGATCTTGTCATTTACCAGCAACTTCCAAAGGCATGAAAAATCCTATTGAGATAAGTTTAGGTAACGGATGACTGTATTAACTCCTGCAGTTTCTACAGAGAAGAGACTATTTGTAATAGGTTGCAAAGCTATGAATTCTCTACTGACTGAGTGGACGTTGGTGTTTTCTAGGTGTACTTTCGACTTCACGCTTCCATTTTGAAACTTGTGGGGAAACCGGACTCTGGAGTAGATGCAGAGATACTAGTTAGTTTCATGAAAGAAGCTTCTGAGGGACCCTTTGCCAGGGGTGAAGAGAAGAACACCCCAAAAGTAGCAGAAAAGTGAGTGCTAATTTCCAGGATTATCCTCTGAAAGCATATTTATGAACTAGTGTATTACAGTGTAGGTGGAAAGGGAACAAAATGTATCAATTTTGATCTTGTGATCCATTTTGAAGCCACTGTTTTTATTTAATAATAAAATTTATATTTTTTTATTCAGCTATTAACAAGTGAAAAAGCAAATGGCCTTTATTTTAAAGGATAAGAGGCTTTTTACTTCTCGTAATTTGTCTTATTACCAACTACAAAATAAAGAATGTTTTACTGTTGACCAGTGACAAGGGAGGAGTATAACCTGTACTAAAAGCCCATCATTTAGAATTTGCTAGTAAGATTTAATTGTATTGAAAATGTCATAAGAACTTTTAGTCTCCTTTTTTTCTTTGTATATGTCCTTACTACATTAACACTTTATTTTTTTTTTTCTTGCCCCTCCCAGGGAAAAAGCTTGCATGATTGATGAAGACTCTCACTCTTCAGCCGGAACAGTGCCAGGCCCTGGGACTTCCCTCCCCTCATCCTCCGGTCCAGGTCTGACATCCCCACCTTACACAGCCACTCCAGTTGACCACGATTACGTCAAATGTAAAAAACCCCGTCAGCAGGCAACGCCGGACGGTACAGTCCCTGTTCTCAATACTGGCAGCACAGGGAGGTGCTCTAATCATGGGGGGTTTGACCAGGAATGATCAAACTGCTCATTTCAAGGAGGGTGATGGGTCTGTGGTATCACGGGCAATATTGAAGCTAATTACTTTTATAAATTCAGTGCTTTAAATAGAATCAATGTACAGTCAGAGCTTTAAATATAAAATTCAAAGTTGTCACCTGCCACCTGTCATTTAATCAGAATGGGAATGTCAATAGGAAGAGTTTGTAGCTAACTGAATATTCAGTGATTTTTCTTTTTAAAATTTTGTTTCCTCTGGATCTAAATGTCTGTCTGAGCTTATTAGGAAAGATGTGAGTTCAGTCTTTAGGAGACTGGACACTATTTCAATGCCTGTGTGAAATGACCAGATGAAAATTTGAACTGCGGTTTAAACAAGGCAAAGTGTTAAAAAGGCAAACCAAACCAATATTATCCTTTTTTGAAGGAGGCAGGTGGCAACTATTTTGAATATATTGTGTATCAGCACGAAGTGATTTGCATGACAGTCCAGTAGACTTCATCTTTTAATTTTTCTTTATCATTTACAGTGACTGGTTAGCAGCTCATCTCTATAGAATATAAAGTGATATAATAAATAATTGGCTTATCAATGAAGAAGGTAGGATGGTATCACAGTGTTATTGAAGATTTTGCAATATACATATGTAGTAGAAATGAAGTTACTAGTTAAGTAACCTGACATAATTATTTGGCTAGGAATTTTATTCTGCTTCTATTCTTCTGGCTGTTTTTTTATCCATCTATGAGGAGGAGGAGTAAAATATCTGCAATGTATAGCTTAGTGCTGGCAGAATGTGATGGGCCCCACAGAAATGCTGTCCTTGATAGGAATTTCTTTCTGGAGGGTGGGCTGCTTCCTATTGTCAATTTCTGAAGACCAATAATTTGTAAATAACTTTGTTGGCATAGTTTTGAAGCAAGCGTTTATATGCCTGGAAACTCTGAGGTGAATTTATTCCTTTTCCCCAACAAATAATTCCTGGTCAAACTGACAGAAGATCCTTTATCTCTTTCACTAAATTCAATAGAGAAACCTTCATTTTGTTCTTGCTTACATTTCAGTCAGGAGTAATTCATTGGACTGTTTTGATATCATGGGTAGTGTGTTAGTGTGAATGGGTTATATAGTGATCAGGCTCTTCTATTAGCCTTCTCGTGTCTTGTGACACAGCAAACACAGAAGGGAGGAAATATTTAAATATATCCTAAATAATACTTCCTGTGAGAAGCAGTTCTGCCTAAGACTACATCTGCTTAGGTCCTGAAGACTGTTGAAATGTTCCCAGGAGATACATAAGTTAGATAAATATGCGTTGTTAGTACCTTCACTCAAAGTACGATATTATGGACTGTGACATGCTAATTGCCCAACAGAGCAAAGCTGGCTGCTTCACAAAGCCTGAAGGTGCAAGCTAAAGAATGTCTGTCTCTGCCAGGGCTGAAGCAGCAGTTTTGGGGTGTGCTGCCTTAGCCAAGCTAGGGCTGAGCTTTGTTGCTCTCAAAGCAGTTCAAAGTGTCAACCGCTGAAAGAAGCGGAGTTTGGGTGATCTTTAGGAAGGCTGTGTGTAACTGTGACAAGTAGAATAGCAAAGTACTGCATCGTTTATAATGTTTTGTAAGTTGCTGGCACAACTAAGCTCTGGATACAGCATATTGAAGAGCCCCAGGAAACGGAACTATTTGCCTTGGGGCTGTTACAGATGGAAGGAGAGCTAACAGGCTGAGCAATGCTCAGAAGTCTTCCACTTTTATATTACACATACTGTGCTCCTCTGCATGCATTTGCATTTTACTTGTACTAAAATACATACTTTTGAAGTAAAATGCTCTTGACATCTTACATGTAATCACATCACTGAAGAAATCCAGCACCTGCATTTCCATTGTACTATTCCTAAAAATAGCAAGAAAATACCCATCATTTGACTGCTCTCTAGATTATTTTTTTTACCATTCTGACAGCAGACGAAACTGTCTATATTGTTGTTCGCAGAACAAATAATTTGGCCTAAATTCAGCCTAGATCTATATTCTTTCTGAGGCCTGACAATCTTCTTTATTTACTCTTACTCTTGTATATTGTTGATCATAGATGACATAAACAAAATAAGAGCATTACCTACAAAGTTCTCTTGAGGTGTTACCTCAGGCAAACATGCTAGCTGGGATCCCTGGCACTGCTGACCTGTGAGGCCTCTTTTGACCATTTCTGTGTTATCCTTCAAGAAAACATGACCCATGAGGAAAGAGAAAGGGAATCGGGATGGTTTGTCGAGGGAGGAGCAGACTAAGGGGGGAAGTGACAGCACTGTAACGAATGGTGTTGGAGGCTGTACAAAGAATGAGAGGCAAAACCGGGGATTTCCCTGTCCATGGGAGATAGGGCAAACGATATTAGACTTAAATTGCATTTTCAGTCTGGACACTAGAAAATAGTGTTAGCATACTATTAGAAAATACTACATAGGAAAAAAAAAAGTGAAATGCTACAGTATGTTCCTGGGAATAGTATAACACTGCAATACATCAACACTGGAAGTCTTTAAAAAGTGTTGATACAACCATCTGCCAAGAATAATGTAATTGTAATTTATCCTGATGGAAAAAGGAATGGACTAGATGAACTCCTGTGGTTCCTTCTGAACCCTGTTTTTTCCTAGTAATTTTATGGGTTTTGTGGGGTTTTTAGTTTGTGGGGTTTATTTGTTGGGTTTGGGTTTTTTTAAACAATGTGCCTTCTAGTGCATGAAATTACCTCATTACAAGCAGGAGAGAATTGTTGTACAGCCAGATATCTTTCCTTGGAAATACTGGGATTCCGATCTTCAAGCATTCGTGTATAGACAGGTAAAGCTGTAAGGGCAGACTTATTTCTGATACATTATATTTAAATTTGTCATTTAAATGTGTCATTATAGTTCTGTAGCTCTCCAGCACATTTTGCTGGTGAAACTCTTAAAGTTGAGAGCATTGAAAAGCTTTATATCCAGTGAATGCTGGTCTTAGTTTTAAGTCATATATTTAATGGAAATGGGAGAAAGGAACCAGTAAATACAGCTTGTAAAGTAACTAAACTTATTTTTCCTTGTGGCGGCTGCTAGCATATATCTCCTTCCAGGAGACAGAAGTATTGCTGAGTGGCAGCTGTTGTTTGCTGGCTGACTCGCTGCTGTCGTGTATAAAATAGGCAGCTTCCCCTCTCTTTTCTTGTTCTTCCATTCAGCAACATCTTTTCCTTCCTTCTGTTAATCCTGTCTTCCCTGTCATCACCCCTGCCTGTTGCTGTTTTATAACCCTCCAAATAGAAAACTTGCATTTGATAGTAGAAGCCTGAGGTTTAGACTCTTTTTTCTTTTCCAAGAGCAAAATAGGAAACAAGAACAAAAAGGAATTCAGCATGGACCAACTATCATTACCTGGGATGTCACCATACTTACACAGCTAAACAGCCAGTGTTACGTACCAAACCGGATGTGCTCATTGTTCTTCTTTTTACAGGCTGGATGTCAGTAAAGACCAGTCATTTAAATTTACCTAAATTTTGTGCTAAACATTAAAGTTAGTTCAGAAAGCAGTTATAGTACTAAAATTTAAAAAAAACCCCACAATCTGAATGAGAAATCTGTTTCTCAAAATGTGGACTGGGAGATTGTTCTGAGGTCTTTTTTGCTGTAATATGCCTTTGTTGTGTTGATAGTCAGTTCTGTGTTATTGTGGTGGTATGCAGATGATATATTCAGAATCCATTATTATTGCAGAGTTAAAATGTCCTATTGTTTAAGTCTTCATCCATGTCATGTAGTATGTTGTGTGTAGTTAGATGTGATTGTCCTTTTTCGTGTTTGTCTTTGCCTGATTGCTTTTGCAACCAATATTGCCCGTGCTGCCTCTAACCTTTATACAAATCTCTGTTCCCCAGGCATTCTCTTCCTGCTTTTACCTGTCACGGCTTGCTTTTAATAATTGGCAGAACCTGCATGATAAGCTCACTGGGAAAGGCTACTTGCTTCATGCTGTAGGAGAAGTCTCACTTCGTAGTTTGTTGGTCTGTAATTCTGCAAATGCTATGAAGATGCAGAGTTTTTTGTAAACGGGGGTTCTCAGCATCCTGATGAGACAAAGGTGATCTCTGAGAAACTTTCTGCACCAGGTTGTCATTCATGCCAAACTAAATAAGCTTCTAAGATGGAGTGGACATTTCTGTGCATAAAAATAATGTCCACATTGCATTTTGGAACATGAAAATCTTACCCTTCAAAATTCTCTCTCTCCAGCAGTTTAAAATGAAATTTTTTGGTCTGCAGAACATATGCTTTTCTGGCACATGGTACTGGGTGTTCATGGGGACTGCATACTGGACTACATAAATAATGAATCAGATCCAGTTTATTGCAGTGTGCTCCATTTTTACCTTTCCCCAATTTAACCTCTCTCTGATTAGGAAAAGTATCACACTGCCATTTAGTGTGAGATTATGTAAAAAGGATTTGACTAAATACATGGAAACATTGATGAGATACTCTCTTGCTCTGCACTTGAAGACAGAAGAACAGTGATATAGGACTGCAAGTAACAGAAACAGATTCCGTGTTCAGTGCAGCCACACAAAATCATACATAGACTCTCATCTTTGCCTCATTTTATAAGAGAACTCCCTTTAAACGTTCAGAGGACTTGCTGTCCTCCAGAAATTAATCTGCTCCCATGCAAATCTCTGGATTCTTTTGTTTTTAATAATGTGCAAGTGCCTTTTGATACAGGTCTGAATGTTGTCTTCTGTTATGGGTGGAGTCTGTTTCAAGAATGAGAATTGTGTGATACATCATGTTTCTGACTACAGAGCAATACAGGGAATTGCTCATACATACAAGTAAAGAGAAGAGGGGAGATATGGTGGCAGGCAGGCAGGACAAATAGCTGTATCCACAGCCCACCTTTCCTGCATAAGACAATTTTTTTTGTTTTTAATAGTAGATAGTTGGTTTCATCATCATAAGCTCTGAACTGTGCAGTAGGATTTTTCTTTACTGTAAATTGAGTTAGCATATGGATATAGCTCATTAGAAAAGCTTTCTGTGCCACTCATTTTCAGATTTTTGACTTGTAGCTGATTGTTTATCTCATTTCATTTCATTTCCCTTCCTGTACTAAGTGGGCATACGTTTTCCTTCAGATATTTAAGGCAGAAAATGTTATCACTCAGAAAAAGTGACTTATACCCTGTTGGCTCTCTGAGCCTGTTACCTACCCCCACGTGCAGACATTTCAGAAGTGTTGTCCTGTCTCCTTTTAATCCTCAAAGTTTCAAAGGGTGGAGGGCAGACAACACAATTACTGAGTTGCACAGTGATTAATTGACACGGCAAAATACCTCATTCATACTGGCACCACGAAGTTGTACTTCAGCTCCCCTGAGATAAATAATGTAAGTTTGTACCATGAGAGTTGTTACCTGGTGAGCATAATTAACAGTAAGAGCTCTGTCATTAGGATTGTATGTATAGTTCAGGTCACTGACACTTTAACACTGTCTCTTTCTTCCCTCCTTTTAGCCCTGTGGGTGGACACAGTTTCGGGAACAAGGCTTTTGGTGTATGGTCCACAGGGCTTATGGTGCATCTGAAGGGGAGAGAAGTAAAAGAAAGCATCCCTCATTCGTTTTAGTGGCCATTTAGTGGATTTTTGCAGTCAACCCAGTAAACCTATTTCATTCAAGATTCAATTAATCTTAAAATATTCTTAAGCATAAAATTAAGTCAAGTGAACTACAGATATTTTTCTACCATCGAAGACAGATGTGTTTCAGTAATGATAGTTAATTATTGAATTGACTGTCTCATTTTACTGTATGTCACTGCGATACAATAAAGGTCTTGGCAGTACAGATGAACATACGAGTTCTTTCTTCCCAGTGACATCTTTCCAATAATAATTAATGTTTTTAAATTAATATTTTTGAATATTGACCTTTTTACATCTTCTGTCCAGAGCTGTTCTTTTTCACCCTTGACAGAGTAGGGGATAGAGTCTGATGTAGAAATCCCTGAAATACCACAAGTTGAGTACATTAGGAGGAATGAGCATTAAAAAAATGCTTTCAAGTGGCGTTTCCTTAATATTTACAAATTAACATAAAATACTTAACTTTACATCAAATACAGATTTCAATTGTCAGGTTGTTTGAAATCTTTCTAAAACTTAAGGGATACAGCAAAGTAATGAAACAAAATATAGTAATACCAAAGACAGAATCTGATATCAGGCCATATTTTTAATAGGAATTTTGTTGCAGTTGCTTATGCACAGTTTAGTAGACCTTTTTCCCTATTCTCTTCATTTTCACTAAAGATAATAATTTGGGGACGTTAATACCCAGTTGTATTTTTATCTTAGCTTTTGAAATAATAGGAAACTTTCCAGGAAGGGACCTCAAAAGAATATTTAGTCCTTGATTTATCATTTGCTTGTAACTGAGGGATCACTTTAGCTTTTTAGAAAAGCTTGGCCTTTTGCTATTGCCAGATGGAGGAACCAAGAAAATACCTTAGGTAAACAAAATATAAAACCCGGTAATTTTTTAACTTTTAAATTACTCTCACTTGTATGAAATTGTCTTTGTAGCACAAATTATTAAAAAGCACTGGTGTTCTCTTTGGATTTACATCTTTTAAAAGGACAGGTATCAATAGCCATTGGGGATGTGGAATTAATTGTCATGTTTTTCAGATTGCATGTAGGTTGAGTAACACCTAATGAGTCTCTCAACTATAGTCAATTTACCAGATGAAGGAAAAGCTTTGTAACACAATGAATGTAAAAGTATATGCTGTCTGTCTAGTATATATATAAGATACATTTGTGAGGCAGGCAGAGCATAGTACTTTCATGGATGAAAAATATGAAAAATATTCATTTAAAAAGCAGAGTTAGGATGTGACTTGGTGCAGTTGCCACGAGTTCTCCATTACATACTGCAGCATGTAGGTATTGACAGAGGGTTATTTTATTACATTAAGCTATGTCTTGGGTAACCTAACAAATGATAGCTATTTGTCTACCTGTCCTTGAAAATCTCCAGCGATTCCACAGGTTTTCTATGCATTTTTTTAATTGTATGTAACAGTTAACCTAGAAATTAGGAGGGGGGAAAAAAAAAAGAAAAAAACCTATTTTCTTGCTTTAAGTAAAGCCTATTGCCTCTTGCTCTGTACTTAGTGAATATGAAGAGCAATTATTGTATTTTTATTTTGGTTAATTGTATGTATTTGGAAGTTCTCCCTCATCTTTTTGAAAACAAATAAGCCCAATTCTCCCAGTGTTTTTCTTATATGCCATCTCATTAATGTCTCATCATTTTTTCTCTTCTGAATTCGGTCTAGTTATTCAGGGTATTTTTTTTTAAATGTGGGTCCCAAATACAGACACCATAATTAAGCTTAATTTTCATTAGTGCTCAGTAGAACAGGAAGACTGTTATGTATTTTTTCTGTGAAGTTACTGATTATACATTCAAGTGTGCTAGTTTCCTGAATTGCTTTTACAATAGCATAACATTTTGGCCAGTTCTGGTTTGAGAATCACTAATTCTTTACAGGCCCATTTGTATATATGTGCTGGGATACGCACACATTTTCTATGGCCGATCTTGTTAAATTTTAGATGTTTTAGACAGATTTATTTATTTATGCTCAAATAATTCTGTGGAAAATGAAGACTGGCTTGCTAATAGCTTTAACCTTTTATCTTCTGTAAAGATAGATACTACACTGTATTTTCCAGTCCCTGGAACTTTACCTATCCTCTGTGACTTCTGAGAAATTAATATTAATAGCTGGTGGCTACTGCTAATTTCTGAAATACTTGAGTGTTTTTCATCAGGCCTGCTTAGTTTGAAAGCATCTACTGCATTCAAGAACTATCTAAAATAATTGGAAGTTGTCTCAATAGTAGTCTTCCTCTGTTTTCCAGTAATTGAGGATCCCAATGTTAATATCAGTAAGATTATTTTTTTTATATACTTGGTGTATTGAAAGAAAAGGAGAATGAACATAGATACCTAGACCTACACTCATTTTAGAGTGGAATTCAATTCAAAATAGCTAGCTAATTGTAAGAAGATATTTACATTTGCTCCCCCCAGGGAAAAGCTTCCCTGTCATGCATACATTTGAAATTTAACATGCTAAATCATTGTCTGACTTGGCATGCTGAGAAGTTAGTGTCATTTCCTAGTGATCTGATATCGCTGTCACATATTGGTCCAACAGTTCTTGATTTACATTCTGATGGTTCATCTGTCATAACCCACTCATCAGAACTGACCTCCAGGCTCACGGCAACATTTAGATGTTTGCTATTTATTTTTTTCTTTCCTAGATGAGTAATTCAGCCTCTTTGCCACAGATGCAGAAACCTCCTTTAAAAAAATATCAAGGGAGCTACTGTAAATGTTTTTCCTGATGCCAACTGGGAGTTCAGTAGTATCCGTTTATACCACAGAAGGTTATTAAAGCTTTATAAATGAGTCATTTAAAGCTTGACTGACCTCTCTTCAGAATTATTCTCTTTCCGTTCTTTATAATTATATTCTTTCTGTATAAAACTTGTCATCATTAACCAGCTATATAGCTTCCAATTAGGAAGCAAATACTGTTCCCCCATTCTTTTTGCAAGATACAGTTTTATTAAGATCTGTTCACTGAAAGGAAGGGTTTTCTTTGTGTGATAGTGAAAAGCCTACAGAGTGCATCAAATTTGGTTTAAATTTGTTGGAAGCCTAATAAGCAGAACCTGATCTGCAAGCTCAAGGTCTGCAGAGGGATTTATCTTGATAAAATAAATTCATAGGAGGCCCTTAGCTCTCTCCTGAACAAGTGCATTTCAGATGGAACAGAAGAAATTTAATTAAATTATCAGCTCATCTCAAAGCAAGGGCTTTTGCTTTTTTAATTTTCTTCCTTGATCTTATCAAGAAAATTAATGAATAAGAATGCAGTGGAGCTACCTAGACAATGGATGTAACATGCCTCTTGGTTAAGCTATTCCTGTATCTTAAGCGGAAACTGGAGATTAATCTTTTGGGCTACAGATTTAGACAGATTTGCCTGTATTGGAATTTGTTGTTGGACACTGAATTATGTTGGTACAGTATTACAGAAAAATGTCCATTTCCCATCTCAGTGGGGATATGCATGCATCTCTCTGTGGGAGATAATAAGCTGCATTTTTCAGTCATGCAGGGTTGCCTCTGATAACCCTTGATATAGGAGAACTTGGATTATATCAGACAAGTTTCAGATATGGGTGGAAGGTCTTCACTTGCCTATTTGTTGAGTTGTGAATTTTATTTCCCATGATAAAGTCATGATCCCGTACAACTTTTCCTGTGCTGTAAATCAGCAGATTATCATCATCATCATCATTATTATTATTATTATGTACAGCTATCAGCAGATTAACTAGGTAGTTGTGACTGTAATGTACTCAGGAGCCCACAGTCACCACTCCACTCTGTCAAGGCAAAGTCACTTCTTCTTCTGTCTGCTGCCTTGAAGTCAAGGAGTTTCCCTATCTATCCTAGACCTAGTTCTTTGATGGATTGTTTATTTGCCATATCAAATCACATTTCAGAACATTTGGTGAACAGCATCTAACACCTGCAGGATAGATGGCATCAGTGATCACTCCTGTAAGTCTTTGCCCTATAAGGGTACTGATTTTTCTGTCCTTCACAAGTAATTTTTACCCCTATGCTTGCTCATAGTTTTCTTTTTGTCAATTGAGCTTTGCTTGTGTCAGACTCAAAATTATACTGTCTACTTTTCAAGGTAAATGGCACAGTAAACCCAGGAGATTTTATAGGACCATAGTAGCTGAAATATTGCGTCCTCAGCCTAACTGCTTTTGAAAGTTGAGCATCATTGCTTTTGAATCAAATTCCAGGCTTATATTCTAGGAAGAAATGTGGTGAGGCAGGGACCTCTCTCTTACATTAGTGTTAAATAATACCTAGTGAAAGAAGACTGGGGATTTAATTTCTTAGCACAAAGGGCTGAGATGAAAATGATAAATTGAAGTAGACAACTTAAAAGAAAATAAATACTTCTAGACAGCAGAATTGGTGGTTGTTAAGGGTCCTGTATTGCACTTATAAGAGGTTTGCAGAGTGGCTGCAGCTTGATGTTGCTGTTACCAAATGCAAGTAACAGCTTGGTGAGTATGAAGAGGTGCATTCCTTCTTTATCTCTTTTGCAGAGCGGAGTCAGGATAGCACTGCAGCGGTGCTGTCTGACTCCAGTTCCACACAGGATATGTTTAATGAGCCTGCCAGTTCTCAAGACAGCCTGAGGAAGACTTACACAGAGAAGAGGATTTCTACTGCCTGTGCTGATGCACTGATGCCCGGCAAAGAGACTCTGGGATCTACAGAGGAAAAGAGTATGCCCAATTTAATAGATAACGTCAGCTGGTATATTCTCATTAAAATATTTCTTCTGGCATTCAGAAGCTCTAAAATGTGCTGCACTGTGACTGAGAATTTTAACTAGGTGTTATTGCTGCATGTATGTGTGTAGCAAAATGTGCTTTGCTTATGTGGCCGTCATCCCAATTTGTGCTACCTCTTAAACCCTACAAAGAAAAGAATAATAATAAACTGCCGTCTGTGGTGGCCCCTTGACTGGCTTGCCTTCTTTTAGGTTATTATTTACTCTTTATTCAGTTTTTTAAAATCTCTAAATAATTCAAGGACGAGTTATTTGAAGATAATCTCAAATAAAACACTTTTTCTTTACCCCATATATGGATGGCCTTTTTGTTCTGGCCCAGTAACAGATTGATGTTCAGTACATAGAAGAGCACAAACAGTGGAATGAGATGTTTTATTCCATTGGATACTTTATTTAGTGGAGAAGTGGAATTGCCCTCTACCAGATTTTTCCATATACAATAGTACTAAGTGTTCTGTATTCCACTGGAAAAATTGTTTCAAAATCCATTAGCTGGAATTTCCCTTTATCTGATGTTTGCACAGTTGGATGTGGCAGCAGATAGAGACTCTGGAGTTCAGCAGGGAAAGACAAACAAGACCAATATATAAATTTTGCCCATGTTTCTGAGTTGTGGCCCTTTGTGGGATGTTAAGTCTTTTTTGCCAGTTCACGCTATACGTCTTTTCCAGTTTCATAGATCCAGAAACCATGGTATGTGGATAGCCCTGATTTACTTCACTGATCTCACTAGGAACAACTGCCAACTAGTCTTTTTTTGTTCGCAGACTTGGATTAGCTTGGTTTCTTGTTTTTAAGAATATTTTACTTCAGTCTTTCCTAAGCTAGAGAAGTCTGTGGTGATGTTTGCATCAACATGATGAAATAGATGCCAGTTCCTAGTTTTGTAAAATAGTACTTACATAATTACTAAATTCAGTAATCTTTTGGGTACCAGACTAAAGATGTGGCTCTTTGTCAGGTTTGCAGTGAGTTGTGTTACTGTCATCGGTTGTCTGTCAGACTGTGTGAGGGACATGGTTTAGTGGTACCTTGGCAGTGCTGGGTTAACCATTGGATGTGATGATCTTAGAGGTCTCTTCCAACCAAAACAATTCTATGACTCTATGAATGCATTCTTATACTGCTGACATTTATTAAAACCAATGTTGCATTTTTCTATAAAGCTATCTGTAGAGTAAAATTATAATGGATACATAGATCGTGTAAGCAAATTTTCTGTTCTGGAAAATGTTTTACTCAAAGTTCAGCCTTAGTGGAGAAAAAGGAGCAGTTTCATACTTGAGGATGAAGTATACTTTAGTATATCTCCAGCCTGCCAGGAGATAGGATCTAATGTAAGAGGCTCTTTATTCCAGCAAAGACAAAGACACGGTAAACTGCCATGACTAAAAATCAAAGTTAAAAAAATTATTCTACATGCAGCATGCATGTTTTCAGCAATAGTGACTAGCTAACAGGAAATGTAGAAGCTCCCACTGTCACGGATGTCTTCTAAAATAAGATTTTTGTATCCTTCAAGAAAAGATGGATCAATTGAACTATGAAATACCAAGTTAATTGCAAAAATATTTGGATGGAACTATAGGTCTACGTATACAGAAGGCCATATTAGCTGCCGCTAATCCTTCTGTCTGAACTTAAATTTTCTTCTGGAATTGTGTTCTAGGTAGATTGTTAAGAATAATACATCTCACTTGGCAGGATGGCTTTAGTTTTCTGTTCTTTCTTCCTTTCTTTGCAATAGAATTTTACTGAATTTATGCTTTTATTTTGTTGTTTTTCCCCCTCTTCCCTCATCTTCCAACAGTATATAAAATCCTGCCTTGTGTAAGATGTACTGAATTCTTACTGTTACTCAGGGAAAATCCCCAAAAAGAACAATGGAGAGAACTATAATTCTGTCTATGCTTTAATGAAGAAAAGAATTACCATTTGTTGTATTTAATTTTTTGTCAGTTTGTAAATTTCATAATTTTCAGTGTCACTTTTGTCTTCTCTTAAAGTTGCAGGAAAAACAGAAGAGCTGCTAGAAAGCTCAGAATCTTACCATCCTGCTGAGCCTACTGGCCAAAAAATTCTGGTGGATCCTCAATCTGCTTCTGGAAATCCCATCAAAGCTGCAATCCCCACACCCTCACAGTGGGACTGCAAAAAGAAAGCTGAACCTTATGGAGATGCATCTGAATTTCCTCATGGTCTCCCAGCAGACCTTGAGGAGCAGCGGAAGTTCCTGACGGAGCAGTGTATTGCCTCCTTCTGTTTGTGTCTCAGCCGCTTTCCCCAGCACTACAAGAGTCTCTACAGATTGGCATATCTGTACACATACAGCAAAACACACAAGGTGAGCAGAGCACTGGTACAATAGCTGACTGCCTGTATTTATTGCCCAAGTAAACAAACTGTATCATCATTTGTACTAATTCAGAAGTTTCAGTGTTAAAATACAACTGGGAAGTTTGTTTAATGCAGTTTGAATTGGGAAGTCTTCAGTTCCTAGATTCTGATTCATGTGTGTAAGACTAGTTGAGTAGAAAATTTCTTTTTTTATTACTGAACTAAGTAATTTTTTGTCATTCAGCAAGGAATTACCTTTTAGATATGTCACATAAATTAAGATGTTCTCGTAAAAATGACAGCAATTATTTATTTTACTGAATAAGTGGACTGAAAAGTGACTTGGAAGCAGAAATTCATCATTATTGGTGTAAACACATCATGTGACACAGACTTTCTGCATATCTTGGGTCTTTGTCCATAGAATGAAAGTTTTCCTACTGTCAGGGCATGGAGATCATCTTGAGTAAGACAAAATTATTTGCTGTGTAGAAGTTACATGAGTGAAAGTCAGTCAGAGATCCTACTGCTCATGGGCTGGTGATTTTGGATTAAACGGGAATAATAATGTTTTTGTGCCTGTAATAGTATCAGTTCCTATTTGAGGTGAGGACAAAATAACTTGCTTGCTCCAGCATGACCCTTGCATATTCTTCACAATAAAATTAATTTCAAAGGCTTTTTGCTATGAATTATCATAATTTTGGTTTTAACTTTATGTCATTCTTTATTTTACTTCTGCGTACTTCTGTTATTATAATCCTTTGTCTTTCTGAAATATCAGTTAGTAGAATGTGTATGAATAGTATGCTGAAATTATCAGTGTTATTTCCCTAATTGTCATAATTAGGGTTTGAACTCAAAAGTTTTGTATTTGGAAGTCTTGTGTTATGTCATAGCTGCACTGCATAGCTTCCTGAATTCTCTTCCCCACCAGTACTGAAGCTCATGTGAATAATAGGAAAGGGAAGGGAATGGAAATAAATCATAGCCCTTGTGTCATGGTAGAAAACATCTCAACAGTACTGCTGCAAATTGAGCAGTAACATGTCTTACTGATCTGCTGAAAGGTGATGAATATTCCATTTGGCTGTACTGTGATTATCCAGAAAAATATTACCGTTTTTTTGTTAAAGATAGCTTGTTTTGAAAACATTCTTATGCTGTTTGTATGTGACAGTTGTTAATTTTTCCATGGAGCCAATCATTAATAGGAGCTCTAGATTCCTGCAATCTGTCATTACTGTTGCTGACAAATGATTTTGTATCAACATTCAACAAAAAAGGCTGCCTGTTTTCAATTTATTGGTTCAAATAGCATGTCCTTGCCTGAGGAACTACTTGTGAAATATTTTCTTCTATTTTTTTTTCCTGATGAAGCCTTCTCTTTTGCTCTTTTGTATCTCTTTCCCTATAGAAATATCACTTAGTGATTTGTTATGTTTTTCTATATGAAATACAAATTCTTGTCTAAATTTACCTCCTGTTGCAACTCAAAGAAATTGAGTTCGGCCTGTTCAAGCTTCGTAGTTACCAGGTCGGCTTCAACTAACATTATTGCATTTTGCTTTCCTTTTTTCTTGCTTCTCTGCATAACAAACAACTATTTAACACTGAAAAAAAAAAAATAATCTTCCTACTGATATATGTATACTACATACGTCCATGAGGTTGTAATTTTCTTTCTTTGATGACTCATTCATGTTCTTTTGTAGAGTGATGTCAAATGTCTATGTTTAATGGTACACTACTGTGTCGTTAGTGAGAGTTACACTCCTGAACAAACTTAAACCACAAAATGCATCTAAGCATTTTCAGCAGTAACTGGAGTAAGAAGTATGCTTAGTTATACTGATGATAAGCCTGATTTTAAAAATGAGATAAATTACATCAGGTTAAGTTGCTGTGGGGGCAGAGGGGATTACTGGTAAATTTTAGAAAGCTGAAATTAATTTTTAAATGCATATAACCATCTTGGAAAATTCAGCATTTATGTACCAGTGCCAGGAATTTGTATGAAGAATTTAGACTGATGGCCAAAATTCATGGTTGGCTGGGAAAGGAGAGGATTGGCAGGTCTCCATAGCACATAGAAAAACAAGTTTTCCATATGCAATCTGTTTTCTCCCATTTTACAGTATTACTGGGTTTGCTGTTGTGAGATTAGTAAAAATAGTTCTTGAGTGCTTTTTTTAACATCCTTTTAAAAATCTTTCAACATCTTGTTTGGCTACATGTTGTTGGGGGGG
>JAOQGH010000005.1:22278712-22359751 GCA_025769975.1 Gallinago jamesoni | reverse complement strand
ATTTTTTTCCCCCCCCCCCCCCCCCCCCAAAATTCTGCTTATTTTGTGGAGGCTATTTTTCTTAACTTGCTGTTATCACAGCAAGTTTGTACATAGTTGTTTTTTTCCTGCACATAAATGTGCAGGAAAGTAAGGATGAATTTTCAGAAGCTACTTCACTGCCAGTTTGGGCAGTAGTTTTAGTTTCCCGTTCACCATGTATCTGTCTCAAAGTAAAGTCTTCATCCTTTGTGATTTTTGCCTCCAAAATGAGTGTTGGCACAGTTTGGAAGGAGAAGATAGGCCTTGGCAAGATGCTGTTCATCAGTGTAACTAAAAAGCCGTTTGCCTTATGGTCCGTATTGGATCAGGATGTAGAACTGGTCTGATACTCTGCAACCAGCAGATTGTCAGGAAATAAAAATATTTACTTATGTGCTTTTTCATCTTGAAAGAAAAAGTAGTCTGTAAATCCCAAAAGAATCTGCTCACAGATACTGTATGACTTAGCTTTGTATCTTCTATTGTGTCCATTATTAACAGAGTCCTTAAAGGGTAAGTTAATGTGAGGTCTAACATAATGTCAGTAGCATAACAATTTAGTCAAAGTAGGCATAATACATTCATGTAAAAACTTACAAGATTATATATATGTAGGATTAATATATATACCTAGAGACAGGCATAATCTGTAAGCATAATAGATGTAAGCATTTGAAGTAGCAACAGTTTGGTAATAACAGTTCATTCAAAAGGCTACCCTTCAAGGTCAGTAGTCTTTTTATTTTGCTTTTATTTGATGTGGTAGCACTTGGGGTTTTTTAGAGACAAAGCTTTCTAACAAGAAAACAAGAGGGAAAGATTAAGATATAGTGAGATGTTCTGTACGCCTCCCAGCAGCTCTTCATGGAGTTTCCAAGTTAGGTAAAGGTGGCTTCTGACACCATTGACTTAAGGGGTGTCTATCTTAGGTGACTCAGATTTCCACTTGATTGACCATAAGAGATTTTCCTTTTCCACTTTAATAATGCTGGTAAACTTTTTTGCAAGTTATTGTACCCTGTCAGTTATCTTGTCTCTGAGTCTTGGGGTGATGAAGATGTGGGAGGCAACAGCTGAACTGGAAAGAGTACTTCATAATTGCCCTGAGTCAGACAGCTAAATCCAGCATTTCAGACCAGCAAGCAGTGTGCCAAGAAGAATAAATCCTTTTTTGCTATGTCCTGGATCCCTTCACCCACTCTTAATAACTTCATCAGCTAAAAACTAAGCAGAGCAGCTAAGCAGAGCAGACTCTGTGAAATCTAATGAGTTGAGACCTGCTCAGGCGTATTTACTGGGAATAACTGATCATGCTGATTTAAGGAGAAGGGTAGTGGAAAATCTTTAACTACATCTTTTATTCCTATTAGTTTTGATTGTGTGAAGTTACCGTGTAATTGCCCCATTTGTCCGAATGATCTTTTTTCCTCCTACCTGGGTTACTGTCATCATCTTGTTCAATAAAAGCCTATGAATTATATGTATGAAATACATGCCTATAGATGGTCAGTAGAATGTGCACAGGAGATCACCAGAGTCTGACACTACACTTAGTGATCTCTTCAGATTTTCATCATAAAACTTAGATTCAGGAACACATCCATAGCTAAAATTTGTTTTGGCTGGGATTGTATATTTAAGCTTTATGGTGGTAGATTTCTTAAGGGTTTTGTTTTCCTTTAATTTTTATGTGATAGTTCTAACTGTAAGATTCAGATTGCCACACATTAGGCAATTTTTTTACTTCATTTTCACACTTGGAATTTACTTATGTTTTGGGTAACTATGGCATAAAATAAAGCATTTATGTGCTTGGATATTGGATGTTATGATAGGCTTGTTTTTGCTGGATTCTGATTTTATTCAAAACAGGGTGACTTTCATGGAAGACCAGATTTTTGTAGGTTCTTTTCTGTTTTATATTTTCTTCTGTATGTATTTCAAAGTATTTTGAAGGCTTAGGTTAATAGGATTACAGAAATACATATTACAAAAGTAGTAGTGTAGGAAAAAGTTCGTATACAGTTGTCTTCAGTCTTAATTAAACTTCACACTCAGTGATAATAATGAAATCTACGGCTTCCCCTGACTAGCCAGAAAGTACTTTGTGATGTTTATGAGTGAACATGTATTTGCTCCATACCAAAAGCAAGCTATCAAAATCTCTGACTGTTGTACACTATAATCATGAAGGTCCTGTGTTAGTACCTGTATCAGCTCTCTGAATGAAGGATTTTTGACATCCGTAAATATCTGGTTAGTATTTCCAGTGTTCAGCTCTTACATGACTCCCTAATCAGCATTTTGCTAGAGGCGATGCTCTAATTCTAGTAAGACATTGGAGGTTTCTGCAGGATTACTGTCATTAGGACAAGAGCACTTATGATTGAGCAGGGCTTTCGCTATTTCACCAGTCTTGTAAAGAAAATAATGTGGAAGACAGGATAAGAAGTTTACCAATGTCCCGCCCCCCCAAAAAAGAAAAGATATTAGAACTGGAATATACTTCTTGGATGGACGTGATTTAATCAAGTTTATGATTCACAGAGGTGTATTTCCAGCCCACAGAACACAAACCAGAATTCAACATTCTCATTTGTTTCTATGAACCAAACATCTTCCTCTTCCTTTCATCTGCTCTGTAAGGAAGTTGTCTCTAAAAACGCCGGTCTAATCCGACTTGAATGCTACTTTCTAATACAGAAATAAAAAATGAGGTAAAGCAAAACTTCCATCGGTGAAACCTTACAATTAATAATTGTCCCATCTGTTAGTAATGTTTTGCCTGGAGCCAACAGCTGTCCTTTGTTCTCAACTACACAGGAGATGCTCGTGCATTGAACTCTTAGAGCGGTAGTGCTGTTAGGAATTGTTGTCTTATCATTTAGTTTCCTACTGATACTTTCTTGTTAACTTACCGAGTGCTATTAACCAAGTTCAATGACAGGCATGGGATTTTCTAGTGAGGTTAAGGGAATTGCAGGGAAGGCAATGGCTGGGCAGAGGTAAAAGGCCTGAATTCAGCAGTTTAGGCCTAATGGTTGCCTCTTCTGCTAGGCCCGGGGGCCAGGAGGTGTATCTCACGGGTAGGTAGCTCAAGGAGGGGCTGAGTTTTGAGCCCCTCGCTACAGGGAAGACATTGAGGGGCTGGAGCTTGTCCAGAGAAGGGCAATGAGGCTGGTGAGGGGTCTGGGGAACAAGTCTTGTGAGGAGTGGCTGAGGGAGCTGGGGGTGCTCAGCCTGGAGAAAAGGAGGCTGAGGGGAGGCCTTCTCGCTCTCTGCAACTACCTGAAAGGAGGGTGTAGTGAGGGGGGGGTCGGTCTCTTCTCCCAAGTAACAAGCAATAGGACGAGGAAATGTCCTCAAATTGCTTCAGGGGAGGTTTAGGTTGGATATTAGGAAAAATTTCTTCACTGAAAGGGTTGGCAAGCGTTGCAACAGGCTGCCTCAGAAAGTGGAATCACCATCCCTGGAGGTATTTTTAAAAAAAATGGGTAGATGTGGTGCTTAGCAACATGGTTTTAGTGATGTTTTTGTCAGTGTTAGGCTGATGGTTGGACTTGATGATCTGAAAGGTCCCTTCCAACCAAAATGATTCTGTGACACTGGAGAGACTGAGGAACAGGGAGGGCTGGGGGAGGGAACTGGGAGGCCTAGTGTGTGGAGGAAGGCCGCAGGATATTCAAGACAGCCAGCTCCACTGTTTGCTGCAAAACTCTTTATTTTCATATATAAATTATTCTATATTGATCAATAAAACAGCTCTTAACAGCTTTTAATGAAAAAACTAAGGTGTTTTAAATATACCTAGAGTTCATGTTTCTGTAGGTGACAAGAGATGGAGAATGGATATCAATGAAGAGAAGCCAGGTTTGTTTTTTTTAAAAAAAAAGACAAGAAAGAAAAACTTGATGATATGAGGCTGGATTCGGCAGCTGTTGGGGACTGACTAGTCTGCTGGGGCTGTTCAGTCTGGTTGCTTGCTATGGGGAAGCAAGCTGGCTTCTCTCTCCTGAGGGGTGTCTTCTCCAAATTGCTTCTACAAATACTGTCAGAACAGCAGCTACATGCAAAATGAGAAATGACAATGCAGGTTAATAAACAAAAGCCAGTGAGCACTTTGTACTGCTACCTATGGTGGCATTTCCATGCCCTGCCTGCAACTCACCTGCCCCATTTCATTCACAGAACCTGCAGTGGGCCCGAGATGTGCTGCTGGGCAGCGGGGTTCCCTGGCAGCAGCTGAAGCACATGCCTGCACAGGGCCTCTTCTGCGAGAGGAACAAGACAAATTTCTTCAACGTAAGTTTATACAGCTGATAAACACACCCATACTTTCTCAGCCATCCTTTTAACACCTGTTTCTCATTTGAATGGTTTGCAAAGGGATGGTAATGTGAAATTCAGCAAAAGTGCATTAAACAAGCCATAAGTGCCTAAAGGAAAGGCAAAGTAGTATTATAGAGATTTTCACTGGGACTTTCCTCTCTTGAAGGGAACCACATTAGAAGGATTATTTCTGATGAGCTTGAAAACATGGGGAAAGAAGCACCAACATTTCTTAAGCATCATTTACCATCTACTTAATGGTTGAGCCCTCTATAAAAATTCTAATACTGTTCATCTTGATTATCCTCTTGTTTACTCTTTTCCAACTCGACTTATGAGACTAGACTTCCAACTAGACTAGTTCTCATGACAAAAAAAAAAAGTGGTAGTTGCTCTAAGAATCTGGAGTTGAAAGGAGCTTTCTTGTATTCAGCTTTTGTAGCATGGCTCAGCAGAAAGAGTGTTTCTGAGTCCCACGGTGTAGTAGCAGCACTGTCATACAGACCGTCCCTGTAGCTGTGATATCTTCTAGTCCACAGGGGTGTCTGTGCCTCTCAGTGACGTGGGACGCAGAATAGTTCTGAGACTTACATGAGCATTTATCTATTACATTCCCTCTTGTGACTGACTTAACACATTGCAATTGTCTTCAGTATCTCTGGCTTTTCTGTTATACATTCTGGGTTTTTGTGCCTTCTGCTCTTACGTGATAGGATTCTGTAGCTGTTTTGTGGCTTGCAATGTCTGGCAAGAACTTGGAGATGTTCTGTTTGTCTTTCCGGACTATGTTACATGGTTGCCTGTGATTGCAGTGACAGAATTTTATGGTTTTGCTTTCCCATCCTCTGCTTCTGTTTTAGTATTTTAATTGTTAAATTTATTTCCATTTGATATCAGTTACAATCTATCTTCATTTTTTCTGTGTGTTGTGTTAATTAACACTTCTGTGCAAACTTCTGTTAAGTATAAGGTAAGTGCTCTTTTCGGATTATAATCCCTCAGATGGGTTGAACAACTAAGCAATACTGACAGTGGTTCAAAATTGTATCATGGATCGGTTTGCAAAAAAGAGCTTTTATGTCATTCCATTTTTCTGGATGGAAGTTTTGATTAACAAATACTGTCAGCCTGGTGTTTGGTATAGAGCAGACAGTTATGGCCTGATTGATGACTACATGGTTTTGTTCTGGTTATTTCCCCACAATATCTGCCCACTTTCCCTATGAGAATCCTGCAGTGTGATTAACTCTTTAAGCTGTTGAATACTTTGCTCATATCCAGATAATGCAAGTATTCTCGTAGAAATTAATGAAATTACTCAACATGCTTCAAGTATGAACTTTGCATGATCAAGGTTGATTTGTTCATCATTGCAGGGTTAAGTGTCAAGAGTATATTATGTTTTCATGTCTGAGGAAGATGAGCAGTAGGGAACTGAGCAGCGTATGTAAGGGCATGTTTCTACTTGTGAATTGCCACATTAAGAGAGATTAGTGGTTGACCTAAATCACATCTAGATTTTGAATGCTAATGCCAGATAATTTCATTTAAAGATAGATTCCATTTTATCCCTAGGTGAATGCTTCCGGCATTATTTCAAAAAACAATTATTCCTTATTGTGTATATCGGTCTTTTTATACTGTGAAGGATGCAAAGTGCTGGTATAGATTATTAAACAGCTGTATAATAATTCTATTTTGTAAATCAACAAAAACTTAATTCCCATAATTTAATATTATTGATTTTCTTTAATAAGAAATTAAGTACTCTTTGAAATAAAAGTTAACCTTCAACAAAAGGTATATGCTAGCCCAGTGCAGTATATCAGCAATACTGTTAAAAAAGAGAGAAGATGTGCAAAAATGAACTCAGCTTGAATTTGGGTCTTCCAACAGACAAAGACAATGTTAGTCTAGAGTTCTGCCCGTAGACCGTTGCCTCCAGGCTTGAGAAATTTCAGTATGGGGACTCAACTCCAGTGTGTCTCAACTATGATGATAGTGTATGTATCGCACAGAGTGCCTGAGAGAGCAAAACAGCCTGTTGAGACCTTTGTGAATCAGTGCTTACATCTTGACTTATTCCGGCACACATGCAGGTTAGTCTTCTGTTAACAGGTACAGCGTACGTTGTGAGTTTAGCATGATAAAATATTTTGGTGGTCTCTTTTGGTGGATAGCTTCTACCCAGCTACATTTTCTAAATCCTCTTCAAGTAACACTGTGTGGAACATTACTCGGTGTGGCAGTAATCCAGTACAGATGACACAGACATAGCACAGTGAGAAAATCCAGATCTGAGAGAGAAATGGCTACAAGTGCCCATGAAAAAAAAAAAGCTGTTAGTGTCATCTGACATTCCAGAATTGGACAAACCTAAATCTGTGAACAACTTGGGGGGAAAAAAAAAATCTTTCAACACTGTGTTGACCTTGTCTGGGTTAAACCTCAACTAGTTTGTTCTCCTGTAAAGCTCCCAGCCAGGCGGTGGGTAAGCAAACGTACCGCACCATCTGGGTCAGCGCTCAGAATACAGACTTGTGTGTCATCCATTGCATACAGATGGTGTTGCAGCCCACTGTCCCAGCGACTGTCTTCACATACAAAGTCGGGTGATAAAACAGAAATGATAGAGCTCCACAAAAGTAAGTAGTTGCATCTAATCTTAGAAATTAAATGGCCAACCTTATGATTTTTTTTCCCCAAGCGTATTAGTGTCTTCTAGGGTTATTTTCAACAGAAACACTTTGCCTGAAGTGTTCATTTGCTTCCATTAAATGCATTTGGTTTTATTTTTTGAGAACTCTTTGGCCTTCGTGATACAAGAGTTAAATGAACGTCTAAGTGGCTTTCTGTAGCTACTTTACTATTTCTATACTATTGAAATATGTTTTTCTTCTGGAGCAAGTAGCACTAGTGTTTTTAATCTCTTGTACAGAAGATTCAGGGTTGTTGAAATTATAGCTGACTCAATTTTACAAGTACAAACTACACTGTGCAAGAGAGAAAGCTCAAAGACAAGCAGGGACTGTGCCAGCCTGCTCCTCCCAGACATTTTATAAATCATGCATACTCCTAGTAGAATTATTTATGAAATGTTTATGGCAGCGCCATATGAAAAGAAATAAACCTGGGTAAAGCTGTCTCCTGTTAAATTTTACTGCAGAACTGCTGGTCTGAATGTGTGTGTCATGGTCTGTTGTCTAATTTGTTAGCTGTCACTCAGCTGCAACTGAAATTTCTTTGAATTAATTTTTTACTGTCTTCAGAATGAGCAAAAAAGCCATGTTCACTTAGCTCTGATTTCTTCTCATTTTACATATTAGAATAATGTCAGGATGCACAGAACTTCCCTTTTTCAGTTCTAAAAAAATATGCTTGCTGCATTATTATACTTTTTTGTTTCCCAAACAGAAAAGAATGGCCCTGATTTTCTAGGACCAGAGGTTTTTGCACATTCATGGCCCTGCTAGTGACAGCAATCGTTGTATGGATGATTATTGCCCTTAGACTTACAGGAGTTTTGGCTGTGTTCCTAGAAATGAGTACCAAGTCTTCTTTTGTTTGCCCAGTTACACATTTCTCTATAACCTGCATGTTCAGGTACACTCTATACACTCTAGCTTTTCTCCTCTTCATCTCTCTGTGTGTATAAATATATAGAGAGACTTTTTTTTTTTTTAAAGAGGGCTCCAGGATGGTTTCTATAGTAACTAAATTAGAAATTAATTCACCAGGAGAAAAAAAATCCCAAAACATTGCTTTATATAGTAGGACGCTTTTTTTTATATATTCAGATTTCATGCCACTATTAATAAAGTAAAGTTAAACTTTGTGCACAGATGATGGGTATTCATCAGTCTGTGGGTGGGTGGTGATTGTGGAAGAAGCATTTTGATGGCTGAGCTTAGTGTACCAGTAACTTCTCCATATGGTTTAATATACAGTATTTGTATTTTCCTGGCACATCTTCCATATTACAACAGATTGTTATTACCACAGATCTTGATGTCCATCTTTGGTAACTGTTCCCCAGATATGAAAACTGTGCATGCACACAATATCCCACAATGCAGACATTCATGTGCATGAAGTCTTGCTGCAAACTGTTAAGGATAATTGTTCTATTTTTAATTCCAAAAGAAACCCAGTATGTTTATTCTCTGCTGTATCCCTGAAGCTCTTCGTTCTGTGGTCTGAGTAAGCAGGGTCAAATTAAGGTAGCAGCATCCGCTGCTAGAATCTGAGAGATAGCAGTGATTTCACTTTAATTTGCTGTTGATCATACCAGGTGTGACTGGGCACTGGCAGAGCAGTTGAAGAAGAAAGTCTTAAGTTGGTGTTGCAAGTTTTATAGAAGTAGTTCTTATTATAGCATAGTGTTAACCAGTGGGGGCTTTCTCTGTTACTGTTCCTGCGTAGCACGTTTTTCCCCTAGTTGTGTTTCAGGTTGAGAGTTACATCTGTCTGCCTTACCAGAGGAAAGTTAATTCTGGAAAGGAGAGCAAGGTGCAAGGGCTGAAACTGTAGTGGGATTCTGTGCAACTAGATCCACATGGGTGAATTTGAGAGGCAGAAAAGACGACTGTTATGAAGGCCCTATAATATAGAGGGCTATTGAGGGAGGGGAAAAAACCACAATGTTCTTCATTTTTGCTGGAAGCTGTGCAGTTCTATCAAGGAAGTTTCATTATATGCCTGAATTGTTTGTGCACCTCCCCTTAGGCATACATTACTGGTCACTGTCAGAAACATGGCACTGAGTGGGATTTTCTTTTGATCTGATACAGACGCCTTTTGTTTCTCTCCCAGCTCCTGAAGTGTAACCTCAGCATTAATGATTCCCATGACTTCAATTAAAATGAAGCACTAGTTACAGAATTTAATGTATCTGTTAGAGATAACTGGCTATATATATCACCTAAGGGAAGAGGGAAATCCATTAGGGTGGTCTGAACCTATTCTAGACTTCTGTCCAGTCTGAGGTTGCTACTAATGCTGACCTGAAGAACCTCCAAATACTATGCAGGGCCAGGAACATCTCTTCAAAGCTGATTGTGGCAACTTGACTGAAGCCCCAGGTTCACTGTTTCCTACCATGTACTGCAAAAGCCTGAAACTGGAGGCAACAGCAAAGTAAAATCACTTTCCTAGAACTTTTACTGCTCTGCTTTCCTTCCTGTCCTTGGCTGGTGATAGATCTGGGTTGCTCTCCTCCTGCTCATAGCTGGTGTGTGTCTTTTCAGTTGGCAAATGTTCTGCCAGCTCCTAGACATCTGCTATGTGGAACATGAGTCTTCTAAGAAAAATAGTGCCATTTGAATCAGATTTGGGGAAAAGGGAAAGAACTTGAAGAAAGTTACAGTGCATCCATGTGAGTTGAAACTCTGTCTTACTGTGGTGAGAGTTTGAGTTTAATCAGGTGTGGGGACTGTAAGAGTTATGGTTTAGCTTGATCATGACTGGTTGCAACTTTTTGAAAAAATGTTAGTCTTTTTAGTGCTGCTAATGCTTCATGTGAAAATGAGTATGAGAGGATGCCAATTCAAGTTTAAAAATAAATAAATAAATAAAAATCACAAGTGTCATCCCAGAAATCACAAGTGTTTGGTTATTCGACACTTCTGTTTTGGTTGCCGTTTTTATGCAACCACAACAAAACAGAAACCATAAAGGAATCATTTAAAAAAAACCCAACTTTTTGATTCCAGTAGCTAGATAATGCTGAAACAAGTACCATTAGTACCATTTAATAGGTGGTATACAAAAAAAGTGTCTAGAAAATGTGACCTCCGCCATTACCACTGACCTTCTGTGTAGTTGCATAAAGCAAAATAATAATCATATCATGATGACAACACTCTTAAGTCTAATATGTTTAGGCTGCTTCTTTCTTTTTTTTTATGCTTATGGTAGGCAGGTAGGGTCATCTGGTTAGAGGATGGTTAAATCCCTACCTACTTGAAAAGACAGAATTGTCTTTAATCTTCTCAGGAGTTGGCCGTATTGTAGCCATGAAATATCTGTGTTTTCACTGTGCAGGAAATAGGCCTGAAAGAGCGAGCTTTCTGCTTTCTAAAAGTACTATTCATCAAATGCAGATTCTTACTGCCAGGTTTCTACTGACTATGAAGTTTTCAGATGTTAAGTAAAAGACATCTCCCTGCTACATATTTTTCTCGTGCTAGGACGAGCAAGCTACTTCATGAAAGGATTTGACAATTTAGAAAGGAGGACTGTCAGCAGCGCACGGGTGTGCTGTGAGGAGGCACTCTGCTGCAGGGAATCTTTGTTGCAGAGCCGTTTGTGTGAGCCGAGACCGTTATGGGTCACCCAGTGCTTCTCCTTAAGAAGAGATAATGGAGACCTTGCTGTTCTGCACTGAGGATAAGTTTGAGCTAAGACGCTGCCTGCCTGGCTTGCTTCCTCAGTAATTTTAACAAGTATTTCATCACTTTTCCTACGTTCCTGAATAATGTCATTATAAAGCTATTGTTCTTCGTCTCTGTGAGGAAACCATTTCTGGTGTGGTGAAGAGATACTTGTGTGGGAAGCTGCAGAGGAATAAATAAAAAAACCTCCAGGAGTCCTTTCTGAGCCAAACGATTGTGTAATCCTATGCTATAATTTGTAAATACAGCCAGCTGTATAAATGGGAGTTATTTTATGGTTACAGTGTAAGCTAAAGTTTGGAAGACTGAAGAGTGAAACCAAATCAGTATCTTCCCACCTTCTGTTCCTTGTTTTTCTTCCGTTTTGGTCTTCGTTAATTTTTTCAATTTTCCTTCACTGTATCCTCTGTGGAGCAACACCATGGTCCCAGCACCCCTTGAGCCACAGGATAGAAGAACTCGTACTGAAAAAATCCTTGTCTTGCCTGCAGATTCAGGAGGCCTATGTACGTTGCTCAAAAATAATTCATATATTCATTATTTTTGCATCATCTAGACACTTAAATTTTTGATAAGTTGGTTCATTAAAATGCATATGAGGTTATAGACTGGCCCTTCTCTCAAACCATGACTGAAAATCAATTTTATAAAAGTGAATGTATGGAAGACAATTAGTGTTTTCTCTGACTCCATTAAATGTACTGATATTAATGTCTGTGTTTGAAAAGGGCAGATATTTTCTATGTGGAAAAAGGTAGCTTTTTAAGAATCCACATATTTTAGCCAAGTAACCATATTAATCTCCATTGTTTTTCTTGTCTAGTGTGGCAAATGGCTTGCACTGGGGAAAGGGAAAGTGGGAGATTTTGATAGTAGATGCCCCTAAAATAAGAATTAAAATTTCATTATTTCTTTTCTGACTTGATTGTTGTTTTCCTTCTTTGTCCTTTTTTTCCCACTTGTAAAGTGAATGCAATTCTAGTCATATATTTCCTGCCCAGATTTTCTAATGTTTTAATTGGAAGAATGCTCTTAGTTGGTACAAAGGAGTTTCTCTTACTCTCTCTCGCTTGTTCTTGTGTTTCCTCACTCTCTTCTGCAATCTTCATACCAACTCTGAAAACAAAGGTGAGCAAGGAGTTAACCGTGCAAGTGAAACTTTAATAGTGATTGGATTAAGACCAGAAATCCAGTAAGCGATGAAGTCTTAAAGTTGCCTATAAAAAGCTAGATAACTTTTTCAACCTCTGCCCAACATGTTATTTACAGTTCTTCACTCCATCCTCTTGGAAAAACAGAACTCATCAGTGAAAAATGTCTGTCGTTCACAGAGTTTTCTGTCTCAGTATATACACGCTGTTCTTTCTGGCTAACGTTGCAAGCTTCCAAGACCCAGCTAGTAAAGATGCCAATAAATCTAAATCCCTGGAGATACAAGCATGGGGTTTTGAACTGTCGTTTGTGCCGGTGGATATTAAACAGCTATTTTTTTCCATTCTGTTTCCCTAGGAAAAGTTTCTTCTTTTGTTGAGTAAATGAATTTCTAGACAAAGGTAAGCTAGGGAACAAGTAACCCTGAAATAAATGGAGATAGAGCTTTGTAGAAGAGAGATTGTCATGGAGGTTGTAGTGTGTTGCAAGACATGAAGCATTTAGTTTTAAAGCTAGATCTTAAAAGTTTAACAGTAACCATTTCACCCACTCTAGACGGTTTTGAAAGGTGCAAGCTTGCTGGAATATGGTGTGATGAGTGTCCTTTTACAAATGTGTAATGAATAAATCCATAATTTGATTTTTCCATCTGCCAGTTGTGTATGAAATATAGATGGGAGAGCTACCTTTAGATACTTAATGGGGTTAGTTTCAAACTTAGGTTAGGTTCTTTTCTGTTGGAAAAAATCTACATAGGATTTTTTAAAAACTAAGTAGATTTTTAAGTACAGAATGCGGGCAGAGTTTTAAAGGTGATGATCCCTGAAATGTCTTTAAAATACATGGTTTTATATTATGTCCCCTACCTGGTTATCAAACTAGTTTTTGCAGCTTCTTACTATGAGTTATTTGTCTTTGTTTTATCGTAGAAATAAATGGCAAGAATGGTTACATCTGCATAGACTGCTGCATAAACAAAAAAAAGCAAACAAACCCAGAAAAGAGTAAATTTGGAATCTTAGAATAAAATCTGAGACATAAAATTGAATCTTTTTAATTAGGTGGCATTAGCGTTTTCCTTTCCCCTACAAATTCCTATAGCCTCTGACTGAAAGCTTTGACATAACTCCTTTTAAGATCAAAATGTAGAGTTCACACAAGAGTGTTGAACAGGCAAGTATACTATGAATATGTCTGAAGGTCATACCTTGTTGTCTTTAAATACCATCTCCTTTTGTTATAAAACTAATACGTTACTCTGAGGAATATACATTTAATGGATGTAGAGCCAGAATCAAGACATACTCAGAGCAATTTTCTTCAGCGCTTCTTTCTTAGGTGAAGCTATGTGTGATATCACCAAGATGAAGCATGTATTTTCTTGATGAGCTGTTTCTACCAGTTGTATGTTAAGAGGATTGTGTTCTCAATCAAGGCAGTTTCCTCTTTTATCTATTTAATTTTGTAGCTATTTCCAGGTCTGCATTTGGGATAGGTATCAGTCTGTATCTGATCTTGATCAGTACAGCAGTTTTCTGTTCCACATTCCAGGTGTGGCAGATTTTTTCATTCCTGTATCTTAACTGTGTAAAAATACCCACCTCACTCTAAAGGTTAAGGGAGCCAAATCTCAGTTGGTGAATACAAAACCAGCTACCATCAGCCAAACAACTCATACTTTTCTGAAACCCTGTGACAATTTAATTCTGCACCTGTGATGGTTTTCATTTGCTTGGCATTATGGTGATTTATTAGAACTTTAATGCTTATAGAAAGAAGAAAATTAATAGTGAAATCAACATTATTTTATTAAAGGAGCATATTTAATGAGAAATATTCCTGGAATTACAGTTCTCAGCAGAAGGATCTAAGTATTTTTCATGGATATACATTGCCTTAGTGTAAAAATGAAAACAGAATAACATGGGATGAGAGCAGCATGATAAAAGTCTGTGTGTACATCTGTGCAAGTGGATAGCATTTATAGATAAATATTTTTAATTTAATGGCTACAGCAGGATATAATTGGCTAAATTAAAAAGGTTAAGATGGGGAAGATAAGATAACGTGGCAGATGATGATAGGTAAGAACAGATTTTGTTGTCATGCAGTAGCTAGTGTGTGATGAACAGTTCGCTAGCTGACTGCAGTATCACTGTGTGGAGCTTAGATGAAGACATTGAAGCAGGGGTTCTCTGAGTAATAGTACTCCATCTTTGGCAAAATTCCTAAAGTCAGAGTAAAAATGCTGAATATTGTATAGTGTATTATTGTTCCAGACTGTTTGGCTCCTGTGGAGGAGGTAGGATTTCCTGGCATAATGTGAACACTTTTGAAGTTTGCGTGATAGTTACTACGTGAAACAGCAAGGATTGTCCACTTAAACAAGGTGACTTTCTCAGTCTCCTGAAAGGAATTAAAACAAAATATGATTGAGCGGGTGAGTGAAAGTAATGAAGTCCATAGTAGTCTGTATTTTAACTTGCTCCTCTGAACATTTAAATGTATTACTGTGGTCCAACAAAGGACGTTCCTATAAGAGCTTGAGTGAAAAATGGCTTATTTCCAGGAGCCTGATGACCTTTGTTCATTTCAGTTGCCTACACTTCATCTCCACTGGTTTGCTTACTCACCTCCTGCCAATAAAGTTTCATAAATTTGGCTTTTATGAAGTTGTTTAATTTGTCTATAGGTTAGAGGAAGGAAAATTAGAAAAAACACAGACCTTTCACTTGAAGTACTTCCTAACAGTTACTCAGATTGACTTAAGAATTTCACTGGCTATTTGGTTTGCTGACACCGAATGAAAATCAGAATTGAAAACTCCTACCAGGTCATTTTCTATTTAATTTTTTCTCTCTTTAGAACTTCTCTCTGTGTGCACATTCAAGGTGTATCAGCCCTTATGCTGGGATCTCTTGCTTAGTAGACTGGACCTAGTGTGAGTCATTAATGTAATGGCATTTTCTTACGTATTCAGATGTTTGAGATAATTTAATGGGTTTGGTGTAACAGCTAAAATGATTTCTGTTTACACATACCTAGTTTGTTCTTCCTAACAGACTGCACTAAGGATTTAAGAGAATTTGTTGGGGTTTGTTGCTGCTTTTTTTTTTTTTTATTAATGCTGTAACTATATTACCATATTTCAGGGCCACTGAGCTCCACTTACTCCAGTGATACTGACTCTGAAGTGACTAAAACATTTCTAGTGGGAAAAATTTGGACAAACTTGAAGATAGACCAGGCTTTTATGTCTAAGTAGCTCATCCATGGAGAAGCGCGTAGCCATCCCAAACTCTGTGATACTTTAACACTGTCTGCTATCATGCCTGATCTGCTTAATATAGAGATCTGCTTAATGCATGTTTATAATCCATGCGTGTGTCACAGCTAGTGGCAGATTCAGTGTTCAAAAACCTTAATAGAATCATAAATCAGATTTTAAAAAGAGGTGGAGGTTACCAGCCAGTAGAGTTGTGGGACTTTCAATGTGAATGCAGTGCAAAGATTTCAAAAGCATTTTCTCTGTAGATTAAGAGAAAGTTCTCGTAATAGGAATGTAAGTGTTGAAATAAAATACACATTCCGATTACTTTGTAAGCTGAAATACTGACAATGGGTTAAACTTAATCCTTAAAAATTATATTTGGTGACACAGAAAGGTGATGTTTTTTGTAATGAAGTATTTGTTCCAGCAGGTTCAAAAGAAGAACATCTGGCTCTGTTTGCCCTTAGTCTAACAGCTCTGTACTAAAGGTCTTACTGCAAATTACTTCCCAACAGGTTTTAGGACAGGATATTTTCATTGTAAGTTTCTTTCCAATAAAGAAGAAAGCAAAAGTATTTTTCTGAATTAACTATCCTAAATTCAATGTTGCTTTTGGGACAAAAATAAAAAAAGACTTAGCATAAAACACTAAGGTGTACAAGTATTAGAAACTGATGAAATTAACGGTAGCAAGTTCTGGGTTTTGTGTCACAGTCTTGACTGCTTTGGAGATGATCAGTATCTGGATGAGAAATTTTAGAAGATCAGTTCCCGTGCTGAAGTATCCAGAAGTATCAACTGCCATGTCATAAATCACATGATTTCAGCTTGTGCCACCTGGCACCCAGGCACTCAGGGAGCAAAAGGATTTGGATTAGGAAAGAAAGAAGGAGAAAGACAGACAGACAGGACTTAAGGACTTAACTACCTTACACATTTTGTGCCCAAAGAGTTCTCAGCCAGAATTTAGACAATCAGTCAATGTGGCCCTGCTGACAAAGTGTGGAGGAAAAGGGGAAAATATTTTAAGCAGAAGGGTGGGTTTCTTTTTTGCAAATTAGTAATCAGTGAGTATTGCTCTCTTCCTGAAATCTTTGCTAGAAATCATAGACAGTGTATTCTGGGCACAGCATTAGTGTGACAATGTAGACAGGTAAACCATTCACATGTAGGCCTATTTTCTGGGTTATTTTGTCACTGTCTTTTCAATATGTCACTTTTCTCCCTTCACAATCTGACAAGTCTCTGCTTGCTTTTTGTGAATAATTGAGCCAGAATAAAATTTCCTGCCTCTCTATGTTCTCAAATCGATAAGGTAAAGCAAAGCAAAGTGTCTTTCTTCCTGAAAACTTCTGTCTGAGAGCTGTCTCCAGCGGTAGACTGAAGCTGACAAAATGAAAGGCCCACCAGGAGATGAGTCTGACTCTGAAGTCTTTTAAGTATGTGGGCAGCAAGGTGAAGACAGTAAGATAATATACCACAGCTTTCTGTTCCAAATCTCCTTTCGGTTTCTCTTATTCCTTTTGCTACCTTTTGACATATTCCTCTCCTGTTTTTCCATTTGCATTTATTTTCCTCTTCTATTTGTCCTTTTAAGATCAGCAATTTAAATTTAGTGTTTGAACAAATAATTAGGTATTATTTTACATTTGTTTGTCTCTAGACAAAGGCAGCATATGGTCTGTATGAAATTCCCAAAACAATAGCTTTATCTGTAGAAATTCCTGATTTAAGGAGTAAGTCAGATATAAAATGATATTGAATTGGTTAAAATACTCTTTGACAATCAAAGTTGTGGTTTTCAAGCAAAATAGTGTCAGAAAGGTATGAATTACCCTTACCTGTTGAATATTTGAAAAGATTTTTAAAAGATACAAGTCCTCTGAAGGTCTAGATTTGGCACTTGCTGGTTTATGTTTCTCTTTGAAATTCAAAAGGAATAAAATTACCTCTTAATAAACAGTAAAAATAAATCTGTATATAAGCAGGGTATCATCTTCAGGTAACAAAATTGGTGAATATATGCAATGTGAAATATATTTTTCTCCTTAACCTCTATCTTTTTGTTACCCCCTGTTCACCGTGTGGGTTTAACTCTAGTGCAGGTTTGTTGTTGATTTTGGTGGCAACAGCCAATTCTGCTGCTCAGGATTAGTGGTCTCCTTACAGTAGTTCCAGCACTGGAAAATACCTAAGACCACAAAAATTGCTATTCTGGACTAGACTGGCAAATATTCCAATCTAGTCACTATTGTTATCTGACTGTTTGGAAAAAAAATTAAAAATATCTGTGTTAAAGGAAGAAAATACTGCTGCTGAAGGAAGGATACTTTCTAGTTCGTGTAGGAATTCCATCACACTGGAAACTTGAGATTATTTTTATCTCTACAAGAAAAAAAATGCCATCTGTAAGTGAAAACAATATCCTACTTCCTTAAAAACAGAAGATGAAATCTACTCTTCCTAAGTGGAAGTAGAGTTCATGCTAGGATTTACAATGCATATCCTGAGCCGAAGAAAATCATTTGAAAATGGAACAGAATTTCAAATACATTGACCTTAGCAAACTCATGTGCTGTGTTTGCAGGGAAAGCTAGCACCCTTATCCCAACAGCGCAGAAAGGTCTGGAATCTTTCTTAACATTTGTTATTCACCCCAGAACATTTCACCAAGAAATCCCAGTGTGCAAAAATTAAAAAAGCTTAAAAGTGTAAAATCACTTCCATCTGGCTCCTGGTATTATGGCACTGGAGAGCATCTAGAGCTCACATCCCAGAGATTATTCTGTGTGAAACGTTCCTCAAACTTTCTTTGGCTGTTATGGGTTTAAAGATATAGAAGATTTAAGAGAAAACAATTAAACAAATGAAACCCCCAAAACAAAGCACTCAATGAAATAAAACTCTTAAAGAAGGAAACACAGGCTGAAATACAAACTTGCCACTTTTTTATGGTCTGGAATAGTGATTTGCCCTCCTCCTTTCCTATCATACATAACTAAAAGACAAGTATAGGACGTGGGCTTTGAGAATTCATGGTTGCACCTTGGATAACTGCTCTTCTTTCTCAGAGATGGTTTGCTGAACTGAAAGTATTCATTATGAGTATTTATTTTTAAAAGGACAAATGTTAGGTCATCTTGTTGACTCTGGGCATGTTTCAAGTTCCCTGTAATTGCTCTTCAGTCTTTTTCCCATCCATCCCTCCTTGCCAAAATGCATAAAGTCTCATTGTTTCATTCCTGTATCACCCAAATTAAGCTTAAGAAGCAGTAGATCTTAGCTGTTTCTACAGCTCCCACTTGCACAATGTCTTCAAGTAATTAAACAATTAAGAAAATACTGTATCATCTTTTGCCCCTAATCAGCCAGAAGACTTGAATAGAGTGTCCCAAATACTGCACCGTGTAAAAATGATTAATAAAAGGCTTTTGCTGTTACACAGTGTTACGTCTGATCCAAGAACCCAGGCTTAGTTGTGCCAGGCACCTTCTGCAGCAGCCGTTCTCCCCCAGCTGGAGCGGGTGGCAGCAGGGCTGAGCTACCGAGGGCAGAGCTGTAGCTTAGGGCTGTGCTGATGGATGCATGTGAATAACTCGAGGTCATTTCTGACATGAGCCCCAAACATTTACTCCCTTTTTGAGAACACTAAGTAAATAGTTTTGTCTACTTTTTGTCACAACAGTATGAGATTTTGGGTGTCTCTGTAACCAACCTGTCTCCTGTACCCAGAATATTTCTAGTTCCCACAGGTAAAGGGAATGCCACTAGCACTTCCCTGAGCCTCTTTTTTTTTTTTTTTTTTTACCCTTGGTAACTAAATTTGAATTTTGTTCGGTGGCACTGTAAGTTAAAAACACCTTTGTGTGCAAATAGTGCAAAATTCATTCTGGTTGTGACAGTTCAGACACTTGAGTAGCGTGTGGTGTAGGAGTACAAAAAGCAAACCTGGGAAGTGTCATGGTGATTAAGAAAAATGCTAATTAAGAGAAACACAGACTTTTGGAACTGGATGGAATTGAGGATAATCTGGTGAGAACCATATCCTTTTAAACTGTAAAGAGACAAATTGTTTTCCTTAATTTAAATTGGTAATGGACCTTTACCAAATGAACTGCTGTAAAGCAGTTTGAGATCTAGGAACTAAGTATTATAATTCTTGTTTACCTTTTATTATCATTTAATAATAAATGTTCTTGCTGCTTTTTATAGTAGCATGACTGCTCATTGCAACAGCTAAAGGGCATTAATTAGAAAATGAAATCCTTACATTGCCGTAATTAGGTCTTAAAGGTATTTAGTTATGTAGAACTTTTATATGACATAATTTCTAATCTCGTGAACACCCAGTCCTTGGGCTATTAATTTTAAGCTTTTTGCAATGTATTTAATTCCAGGTACAACAGCTACTTAATTTGCATAAATAATGATGGGATAATATGTAGGGAAAAACTCCAGTGTAATAGGAGGTAGGAGCTCTGCTGCGAACAATGACTAAATGAGCAGATGGAAAAGGGCAGGTCAAAAAGAAGCCTATTTGCATGAACACAGAATGTAAGTATTCATTTCAGTTCTGTATATAAAACATAAATCTGTGCTATGCAGTCAAAAGATTAAAGGTTAATGGATTTTTGAAACAGTCATGCCAAAACTGCATTGTTAATCAGTATAGAATGGGTTATTGTCTTTGGTAGCCAGAAGTAAGAAGTTTTGAAGAGATGGGTTATTTTAAAGAGTGGTAATGCCCATTCTGAAATCTTAGCTTTAAAACAAAAAAGCTGACTCTGAACAGTTTAAGTGGAGAGATAGACACAGGATATTGATGATTAATCTAATTTTATAAAAGATAAATAGGATAGCTAAATTTTTCTTTAGCTTTTTTTTTCAAGGTGCTGTTAAGCATGAAGGTATATCTATAAAGCATGCAAATAAGTAGGAAGGGGCAAGGTATATCATGGGGCTTTCAGTGCAAGAAGCCTCAAATCGATGTGGTGAGAGAAGAGAAATGTGAAGAAATGAAAAGAAGGGTAAAAAGTGGCTGAAATGATGGGAAAGATAACTTTAGCAACTGACTTCTGTGTAGCATGTTGGGGGGGCTGTCACAGTTATGGAGCCGGCTATTAAACCGGAGGTGTTAGTAAACAGGATAGATTTTTGAGCACTTCAGAATAATCCTAGCAATTAGGAGGGTAAAAACCAAACTAAGCCCCTGCAACACTTAGAAAGGCAAGGAGGAAGTCAAAGCAACTGCCCTGCTTGCAAAAGCGAGGGAAGGAACAAGTAGAGGTAAAATGTTGGAACGTTTGTGGTGAAGGTAATCAGGAGCAGAGCCCAGATGAGTGGATGGGGGAAAGGACAATAAATTGAGCTGTGTTAAGCTCAGATTGAGAAAGTCACATCAGACAGTTTGTGAGGCAGGATTAGATGGACTGAGGTTGGCAGTGGACTGGCACGCATTTTGGGTCTCAATACAGGATTGACTAAATGCATCGAAAGAGTGGAGAGGGAATTACTGGGGGGGGGGGGGAGGCAAAGGGCAAGGGTAGACCTTTGTTTTTCCCTTCAGATAGTTTGACAGAAGGAGGAGGAGGAGGCAAAGGAGTGGTGAAAGAAATGTGCCACCAGCACCCCTTGGTATTGCAGAAGCTGGAGATCAGATAAAAACCCCAGGGATGGGGGAGGGGATGTTCTGACAGTATAAATACAAGGAAATGGTGTAAGAGGGTTGTCCTGCCGCTTGGTGAAAGGTGTTTCAGTGAGAGCGTGGCGAGGGTGTGGGGGCGAGCACACGCCTGTCCTGGCTGCCTGCGGCCACCAGCAGCCATGGCTGCAGCTGCTGGCGGGTGGCCGGCGGCTGGTGGCAGGAGGCCTCTGCCTCTTTCCTCCGCTCCGAGCATCCCGTGGCCAGCTCCGCACCGCAGGGAGAGGAGAGAACCGGCCACGCTGGAGAAAAATAGGTCATGAACGGCCCTTCGGTGATGGCGAGGTGAAGGGCGATGAAGCGGCAGCAGTGGGGTTAAACCGGGTCAGGGAATATTTTGGGAAGGTTTGGCGGACAGGTGGGAGCTGATAACTGGTTTTTATTAATGCTCGCAAACCGACAGGAGCAGCTGTTTACTCGCTTGCCCTAAGTGGGATGGCTCCGAGCCAGGCTCGGCAATAACTGGGACCAACATCCTATGTCAAACACCACCGTTCTCCGGCAGGAGAGCGAGCAAACAGCGCCAGCCCTGCAGCCGCCCCCGGCTGCGAAGAAAGAGGAGGGGAAAAAAAAAAAAAATATATAAAATAAATAAATATCCGCGGCGGCAGGAAATCTAAGGTATGCGGTTTCCAGCGGTCGAGCGAACTCCGGTGCGAGAGGAAGCGTGAGGCGCGGGGGCGGCGGGGCCCGGCCCGCCCGGTCAGGTGGGGGCGCGGGGGCGGCGCGGAGCGGGGGCCCGGGCGGGGGCGGGCGCGCTCCGGCGGTGCGGGCCGCCGGGGAACTCCGGCGGAGCCATCCCGGTAATGGTGAGTGCGGGGGGCGGCCCCGCGGCCGTGGGAAGCGGCCGCCCCGTGCGGGGCGGGCGGGGGAGGCCGGAGGGAAACTTCCCCCCCCCCCCCCGCGCCTTCCCGCGGCACGGCACACACTGGGGGGGCCGGGACCGGCGGGAGGGAGGGAGGGAAACGAGCCTCCTGCTCGGCAGAGAAAACGCGCCGGTGCTGCTGGCTGTAGCCAGGGCGCTGGGCTGCGGGGTGATGCCCCGGGGGGAGGCCGGGGAGGGAGCCGGGCCCTCCCCGGCGGGGACAGATGCGATGTTTTAGTAAGTTTGCTTTCTCTGTGCCACCAGAAGCTCAAACAGCTGCCGGCTTCCCTAAATTGCAGGGCGTTTCTCGGTGCGGCGAGCCGTTGCCCCCTCCCGTTCGGCTCGTCCGCGGGTGGTAAAGCCCTTCCCCGAGCGGGTCGTTCCCCGCGGGGAATCCCTTCCCCGGGGCTGGGCTGGGCTGGGCGGGCTCCGGGCGCCCGCGGGTTCACCCATAGCGCCGAGCTGGCAGCAGGGCAGGAGATGTGCTCTGATGACATTTGCCGTCGTGGTTGGGAAATACTTCGTTAGTTCGGTTCGCCTTCGGGTAGAGGCTTTGCTGCACGGAGGAAAATCTCGAGAGCGATGGGAAACGGAGGAGTCGAGAGAAGTTTGGAAGGGGGGACGAACGGGTGAGGGATTTTTGTTTTCTTCTGTCTGCATTGTTTGGGATTTCTCGGTCTCCTTCCTCCACCCCCTTAGTGGGATGAATTATTTAGCACCCTCGTTTTCAATTCAGCCCTAAAGCTTGCAAGGGGAGGCTTTCATGTCTAGAAGAAAAAAGAGACGGTAGGTCTGTAAAAATCATGTCTGGCACAGAGCAACCCAGCTGTGATCTCTGGTGTGCACTCTGCTGTTGTGCCTACGACAGCCAGGCTCACGCTGGAGATTCCCCTTCTTAACGGTGACCTAACAGAAAAGCCTGTTGTTCAGTATCTATTTTGCATGAGCTACTATGCTGTAGCAGTGGCAGCTTCATTCAGCTGAAGAGAGAGAGAGGATAAGAGGATTCCAATTTAATTAGCAGTTTGTTAAAACCAGTCAGCTTTGTCTGGTCACATGTTTATAATTTTAGAACGTATGTCTTAATTGCAGTAAATTCTGGTGTGCATAAAGCAAGTGCTACATGATGTTTGCGGCATCGGCTGTGGCAGCTTTGTGTTTCTATTTTTTTAATTTACTGCAGCATGTGTTTATTTGTGCAACAGCAGATTTTTGTGCGTGCTGTGGGTATTTTGCATGAAGGAGATCTAGGAACTAAAGCATATGCTGTGGAGGTTTTTATTACCCAGAGAGCTGCAAGATGTGCCTTTTTTATTGGAGCGTATTCAGGTTGACATCTTGAATACCCAGATATTGTTCTGGTTGTTTTCAATAATAGGACTTTTGTGTGTTTTTAGCATCTTTAATCGGAGTCTGAAATACTCTAAATGTTGAGGCCTTCCTCGCTCCTCCTCCCCCTCAATAATTACTCTGGTTGTTCTCAAACAAATAATTCCTATCCCTGAAATCAAACACCAGCAGACTGTACCCTGTCTTCTGCTTAGCTAACTGAGCCACTGCCGTGCCTTGTGCTAGATTAAGCTGTTACAGTATTGCCGCTGGTTGAATAATGAAGATCCCCTGTGTATACTGTGATTTACATTGCTGTAAATAGGGTAATTGAATTATAGCTTCTCTGCAGTGTCTCGTTCCTCTTATCAAAGATCAGTCAACTTTAGCTGGGGTGCTAGGCAGGCTGCTGCCTAAATGTTTACTCAAATTAGACATTTCCAGTAAGTCTTGTAATTGGATAAAGTACTACTTCTGTTCATTTGTTTGTAAACCCTGTGTGGCTGAGAAAGCCCTGGGAGTCCTGAAGGCAACACAGTATTAAGTGTTAACACACATCCCCACCCTACAGAAAAGAAAAAGGTAAAATAGTTGAATAACAGAGCTAATGAAATTCTTTTTTGTTGCATGAATTCCTGTATCTGAGGAGAAGAGATATTCTGAGGTTAGCTATGGGGTGTATAACACTAAGAGATTTTTTTGCCTTTTATAGCAGTCAGGACTCGTTCAGGGCCTCCACTTGCTGGACAGAGAAGGGAAGTGTTCTGTGGATGCTGCTGTAGTGGGGGGAGAAGAGGTAGTGAAATGAGTTATCTGTCAGCTCCTAATAACTTAATTTGAAGCTCTTAATTACTGAGGATGAAATGTGCAAATTCACGTAGAGCTTTAGTTGTTTGAGAGGAGTGTGCCTTCTCCAAGGCTTGACTCCCTTTTACCACAGCACAAGTCTTTTTAAGGCTCATAACTAGTAATATGGAATGTTTGTTTCTTATTACCTATTTTAAATAAGCTGCTTCCTGCCCTTCACTTCAGCTGACAAACAGTTTGAAATCCAGGATGTGTACTTCTGTCATTCCTAAGCCAGTAGGAAACCTCGGGCAGAACTGTGACCTTCAAATATGAACTGTGTGTTTGCAAACACATATCTTTATAAAGGTGGCATTAAAGAAAAGAAATAGAGAACCCTCGTCAGATCTTGTGGGATTCTGATTTGAGATTAAAAGGCTTTTCTACTAGCCCTTGCTGTCCTTTTACCTCTGTCAGGATACTAGAAGAGTTTAAATTTTTGTTCAGTTCAGCTCTCCATTGCTTTTGTTCTTTTCAACATTGATGAAAGATGCAAGTACTTCTCTGTGCTTCCAGATTGTGTGCACAGACCGAAATACCAGCCAGTGATGGAACATGCCATTCTTGTCACTTTCCAAAAGGCTTTTAGAATTTGGTGCCTAGTAGTGAGCAGTTGAGTGTTTATTTTTTTTAGTACTATTCCTGGTATGTATGGTATTTTATATTTTTCTCCTGGTTGATAGCACTTGCTATTAAAAATATTGACAGTTCTCCATTACATTTCCATATGCAGCTGTCTTAATTTTTGTAAATAACTTCACAGCTTATTCACTGACGTTTATTAGCTTTTTCCATAATGTAGGTTTGTTCCTAAGTAAATTGCAAAACCCCTATCTATATATATTTCGAAGGCTTTGGCTCGTAAGCCACAAAACATGAGTCTGAGGTCATAACAGCTGTCATGAAAATTTGATGAAACGATGCTAGTACCCAACAAGAGGTAGTTGTTACAGCTACATATTGATATGTCACCTTCTAATGATGACATGGTTCTCTCCCGACCAAGCTGCAGTATGTACAGTACACGCATCTGTTTGATTTTGTGTTGCATCCCCTTGAACCTACTTACTACTTCATACTTACCAGGTGAGTCGAGAGCAGCTACGCCCAACAGGTTGCTGAGGAAAAATACACTCTTCTGAAAAGTCTGTATGTGGTCCCCCGAAGTTAGATGATGTGGCTGCATAATCACTTGCAGTGCTCTGAGATAAGGGAAACTCATGTGTCTGAACGATGCATCTTAGCCAAAAGGAGAATGTTTCTAGGTAATTTTATATGAAGATGAAATCTTATATCAAGATGAAATTAAGCTGAAGGCTCATTCTCTGGTAGTTTTAAAGATTATCACTTGACTGTATTTTATGAGCCGCTATGTGATACTGCTTTAGAGGATTTTCTCTTTTCAAAAAGTGTGATGGAAACCAGTAGCAAGTGTTCTCTGGACCTTTTGATTTATGTTCCTTCAGGCTCAAAGATCTCTTTCAGCAGGATCTCCTAATGCCATGTACTCTGGTGATTTGGTGCTGACGAGAAAGTACATTGAGTGCTCAATGAGTGTTATTTAATGCAATTATGACATTTTCCTCTGTGCTACTGATCTAACCTGAGACCCTCTAGCTTTTGGTATTTTCTGAGATTTTGAGTCTAACTTGGTGATATATTTGTAAAACACACAGGTGGATAGTGTTACTTTTTCTAAGCATTTTATTAATATGCTGAAATCTTTTGCAAGCACTGGGATTTTATAGTTCCTCATTTTGATATTTTAGTGTGTGTGCGTGTGTCTTTATGCAGAAGAGAGTCTAAAAGCTGAAAGACGTTCTGTGCTCTCAATGCAAGGATGCTGGATGTCATTTTTGGAGTGGGCAGTTAAGAAGTTTGCTTCATAGTAAGGGATGTAGGATTAAGGAGCCATCTTTGTGGCATAAGTTATTTTACCAAAATATTAAAATTTTTATTAGCACTGTGACAGCTTACCTTAAAATACTCAAAATCAGTTGAGTCTTGTATGTGGAGACTGTCTTGCTGTTAAAAGGTTAATCACTTACATTTTATGCACTGGGTAATCAGCAAATTACATCTAGAACTTGTTTATTTAAGTAGGTGAAAATGTGTTTCTTCAAATCCTGTGAAATCCTTCACGCCTACTGAAATAGTAAAAGGTGGCATGCTGTACTAGGAGACTTTTAGTGCCATTTTTCAGCATGAAGAATCGCCAAACAGCTCATAATTCTACATTAACAATGTTCCGAATCTCAGTAATTAGCATACCTCTTAATGTTACAAAGTTCTTGTCCTCCTTTTCTTTCTAGTATCATGTATACTGCACTAGATGATGGAGGTGAATCAGTGTAAGCTTGTTGGAGACAGACAACTTTAGGTACCCATAAGACAAGTAGGTAAGATTTAGCATTTTTCATTTGCTGCACTCACCCACCCAACTTGAAAATTAGCTGATGTTCTTGTGAAAAATATGTTGTCTTTTGCTTGTAGCAGCTGCCTTGGCCCACTTGGTTATTCTGTGGATTGTATCACTCTGCACATCCTTTTGAACATCTGTCTTATGTTTAAGTTATTCTCCATTTAAGCTTGGCCTGTTGTTATTCCCAGAGGAGTGGAAAGGCTACCTTTTGGACAGTGAGACATTTGAGACTTATCTTCAGACTTTAACTCTTCTGTCCCTGCATTAGACTGCTAGGTATTTCTGAGCTCTTTTGATAGCTAAGCTTTGCCATGTTGCACTAGTCTTGTATTCATTGAAGGCAAGATTGTTGTCAGAATAACAGTCATACACTGTGCCAGGTTCACTGTTTTGGGGGGTTAATAGATGCAGGCAAAAATGGTAGCTCATAGTTCTGTGTTCTGAAGAAATTTTTTATTTTCTTAAAATTAGGCTGAGGTAAGCCTCCCTGTGCCAAATACAATGTAATGCCAGTTAAAGTTCGTGTATGCTACTAGCTGTTTACTTTGGAACCTCTGGGAAGATAAGGACAGTCACTCTAGCAATAGAAATGTAGAGGTATTGATAACAAAAATGTCATCATTCTGAAACTTACCCTTCTCTGGGAACCGACAGCTTCTCCCAGCGTTATGTTAGCCCCAATTCTCTTTCTGGTTCTGCAGCCCCCCCTTTAGGAATGAGTAGTGGGGCTCGATCTTGACATGCTACTGATAGAGACCAGAACCACCTGCGGACTTGCCACTTGGCATTTATCTCCCCTAATATTTGTAATCTTTTATGACTTACTCATCATCCTTTGAGTTCAGGGGCAATAGTCATTTCTAGCATGTAGCTCATCACATCCTATGGTGAAGCCTATAATAGCTCAGGTGAGCCACATTCCCTAAATGCTTTTTTTCTCTCTGTGAAAGGTTCGTAGGTGATACCATTAAATGTGTGTGTCTGAATCCTAGACATGTGGAGTTAGATTAAATGAATCCCACGTTGTTGAAAAATGAGAGTTTGCTAATGGCTGCAGGAGGCTAAGGAAGTAGCTTGCCCATTTCCAGGCAGATGGATGGACCTGTACCAAGCTTGTTTCGTTAGCTCTGAGTACTATTTGCATCTGATGTCAGGCAGTCTGGTTGTAGCAGATACGCAGAAAAGATCTAAGCAGAAAAATCCCCTTAAACAAAGAAAGGCTGCCTGTTAGGCAAAACCAGAACCCCTGTCACTTTCTAGATGTGCCCTGCTAACTGTTTCTTTTGGTGGTAAAGAAATCTTCCTGCATCTGGCCCCTGAGAATACCAGGATTTTGCATTTCTTAGCAAAGAAAGGGTTTCATGTTCTTTCACTAGATTTTTGCATCTTTCACTAGTTATTTGCTTATTAGAAGATGTAGAAGCATTCTGCATTCTTTGGATTTCTGTACTTTATATCCTCCCAGAGAAAGAATTCCAGGCTTTTTCAGACAGGGACAGGACATAAACCAACACGTACCTCAAAAAAAGATATTGAAGTAACAAAGGCATAATCAAAAGCTCCAACGTGGGTGAGCAGACACCTTCCTCAGTGTTTTCTTTTGGGTAGATAGAAATGCCTGACTAAATCTCTGTGTTACTTCTCTTCAGCATCCCTTTGGGAAACCTCTTTTTCAGGTCTTTAAACCCTGGACTCGGCTGCAAGACATGATGAATGAAATTTACCTCTGATAATTAATTCCTTTTCTAACCAATCCCTTTTTCTCTCTTTCCTAAAATAAAGCTGGTTAAAGGGAGCAACTTCTGGAGGAAAGACAATAAATTTACTGAAGTAATTTGTCCAGAAGTCTTTTTATCAATGGCTGACCTTCCAGCTGGAGGAGTTGTGCCACTGTTCAAAAGGGAACAGTGTTTCATGTTGGTAATGTCAGGGGAAAAAAAAAAGAAGTCAGTGTTCCACAGTTATATCTTGAAATTCACCTTTGTTTTAGCACCCCAGATTTGCAGAGTATAGAGAAATGAGGGGGTAGGCAAGATAGACCCTAAGGATTGATTCTTAGAGTGCTCTGGGGAAGGATACTCTACTGGTGCTGTTGGTATTAACCTGGAAAAGTAGTGTGGGGAGTAGTCGTCTTTGTCTGGGGGATGATGCATTATGCACACACCTCCTGTATTTCCAGGTAGGTGATGTCTGCCTGAGGCACCGCTGCAGATCTCTGGAGGGAACGCAGCCGTGGCACTGCTTCAACAGGATTGCACCTTCAGAACAGGCTTAGAAGGGTCTGTCACTCCTCCTTGCTTTTTTCTCTTTTCTTTCCATGGTACCCATGGAGTAGTATGGATTCTTTATTTCCCTTTGTTATAATCGTTAGCAGTTTCCCTTTAAAAACTGACGATGTGACTTTCTGTTGACATCACTGTGAAATCACATGGTACATGGGAACCTTCTCAGTAAAATCTGCTCAAGCCTCCTGACAGAGTGAACAAAAACTTCTAGATTCTGTCTGGCAAACGGCCAAACCCGCTGTTTTGAAAAAGCTGTCCGTAGACCTCAGTTTCTATTTCACTAATTTCACCTGAACTTGTAACTCATCATCTTAACAAGGCATTTCTGGTTTTATATAATTGCTTATGCAGCAAGGAAATGACTCCCTTTCCCTGCCTCATGTGTGTATGTCCCTGACTCAAGCTCACACATAATAGTCTCTCCAGGTGGGTATGGCTTGGGTGTTCTTTTCATAGGGTTAGAACCAATTTAACTGTAAAAATGATTGTTCCAGAAACTGAAAAATCTGAAATTTTAGACTCTGTGTTTTGAGAAGACAAATAAGAGTTGAAAATTGTCCATTATGTTTCTTTATCAGCATATGATAATAGGAACACGTGGAGCATTTTCATTTGTTAATATTTTTCTTGGTGCTCTCTTGCTAAAATAATGCTGCGGAATTCCATAGTTCTTCCAGAAAGCGTCTGTGCTGCTCATTCACTTCAAAGTGTGTGTGCATTTAAAAAAGAAGAAAAAAAAAAAGAAATAGACAATATTTACCTTGTAGTTCAGAAATTGTAATTGTGCGTGATTTTGACTTACTAAAGGGAAGTTGCTGCAGTTTTGCCTTATTTCTGTTTCCTTTTCCAGGCTGATAAAATGTACTTTATATATTATGATACTATTTTTGATCTTTTGTAACTATACGGCATGAAGAAGACTAAGAGCAGACAAGAGGAATGCTACTTAAATACTCAAAAAAGTTTGTAAGACTTTTCTGAAATTGGCGAAGTTACTCACAGAAAGCAGGGGCAGCTTTTCCCTGCAGCTAGTAATGTTAATATTCTGTATATCACTGCTTTCATTTCTTAATTCTTTTGTACCCACTCGCATTCCTGTTCACAGGGGTGGAATTGTTCCACTACATACTGAGTAGCAGTGTGGATGAAATGAAGAATTGAGGAAGATAAAGAATAGAATTATCTGTAGAAAAGAAGAAAAGCCAAAATCAGGTGTCAGAGGAAAGCAATAAGAGATACAGGAGCATGTTAACATTGGATGAGAAGAGGTGACTTTGTAATTTGCTAAGTGGGGGAGGGGGTAGCAGTTTTAATGGTTATATTCAGAACTAGCAGGAAGTCACGAGTCATACAAATGCACACCGAATTCAACACAAAACAGGGCGATGCTTACGGACAGAGTAAGGATGTTCAAGGGTCAGTGCTGTATATTTTTTTAGCTGAAAAGAGTGAGATTTCGAATCCTGTATGTTGAAACTATTCAGCTTGAACCATATTCCTTTCCTTTTCAGGCCCCCAGTGCAAGATCTTATGTTGACCTAGATAACTGTGAAGAGAGAACATGAATAAAGCTAGTAGTATTTCAGTATGTTGTGCCTAACCCAGTATTAAAACAAAGACTTAAAAAAGTGAAAGTGTTTAGGAAAAAGTGAGCTTTTCGGAGATTATGCAGTTGTACTTAGTTCAACTTCTGCTTTTAAAATATTGTGTAGGCTCTTCCATTATTAATTGGTGGCTTCTCCCCACCACTTTATTCATTTTTTATATTTTATAAGAATCTTTAAATAATATTTAAATTAGCTTTGTTTTTAGTAAATAGGACTGTCTTAATACAACATTATTGAGATTCACAATTTTTGGTTGAAGTGTTTGGTTTTGCTTTGGTCACTTAAAGGCAGCAGTGGAATTGCGTTTGTATGTGGTGCAGCTTGCACTTCTGGGACCTTTGGGAAAAAAAGAAAATAAAAAAAAAGAGGGAATTGCGTCATAACTAACCGGAGGTCTTTATTTGTAGCAGTAGTTTTATGTGTTTGCATGTTGCATGTGAATGGATCGTCTGAAGTATGACCAGTGTTTCTCCGTTTCGTTAAGAAGAGAAACCATGGAGCATCGAGAGAGGAAAGTTTGATTTCTGCTTAGAAAATGGCTTACTCTGAAGCTCTGCAGTGTCAGCAGCAGCCATCCCTCCACCCCCAGAGAAGTTTGGGTTTTGTTGAGAACTGTCAGCCTTTCCTCCTAGGAGAGGCATTCCTAAACCCCAGGGAATCCCCTCCCGTAAAGTTCTGGAGTAAGCAGTGTGGAGGAATAATAAGTACTTCCTTCCTTTCTATTTTCAGTGACTGAACTAGAAAGTATCCACTGTTGCTGTAGCTTGTGCTCACGAATCTGTGTGCACTGTGATCCTCTTCTGCTCACTCTCTTCCCCAGGCCTTCAGTTCTTCTGCAAGGGAAATTTGTGCAGCAAGTTTCAAGCTGAAAAAAATTTTTAAAGGGTCACCAGGAGTATGCTATACTAACTTCATTATTCAGTTTCATATTTTATTCAATATTGAGTTATCCACAGAATTTTCTCGTGCTCTCAGATTTATTTTTTCTAGCCGTACGTACCAGGCTTGATTCCCCCGCCCCCAGCTCTCACAGAGTGTTTGTTTAGCCAGGAAGGCAGGGAGAGCAGCTTCATATTTTGGATCTTGAGAGGCATTTTGGAATTGTTGGAAGCGTCTCACTCCTTCCTCTGGTTTCATGTAAACAGTTTCACTGGCTGTTGCAGGCGGGAGGAGAACCTTTCAGCTGCGGGAAGCGTGGCCAGCAAACGGGAGCGGTGCGTTGGAAGTGAAATCTTTCTGCTGGCCAGAGCCAGAGACATTTTGTGAAGTGGCCTGAGTGGTGATGGTCAGTGACAAAACCTTTCAAGGAACTGCAGATGTTTGTCACAAGGATCTGTACTCCTCCATGTGTGTACTTTCAAGGGAGGTACTTTGCTAACAAATCTGAATTTTCAAATGAGGATATGAAAACTTTAATTTTAGTCAAGCCAAATAACGTTTTCCAGTCTCCTCCCCAGCTATTCCCTTACAAGCTTGGCCTTCGTATCTTAAGTTTTGTTTAAAAAACTGACTGCCGGGCTATTTTTTTTGTAAAAGGTGCAGTGTGTGATCTGAATTCACAAATACTCATCCTGAAAGTTATTGGTAATTTGGAAGGAAAAATTCATGCCTTATGGGCTTAGTTAAATTTCTCTTTGAGAGAGGCTTAAATGAGACTGTTTCTTTAATCTGTGACAAATTGCAATCTTAAAAAGAATTCAACACCACTCATGAAATACATTCTGATAAACTCACTTTAGCATCAATGTTTTGCATATTGCTTAATAAAATCACAGTGGGTGGAATGAAGATTGTTCTGACTCCTGGTGGCAGGTTTCTTTCTGCTTTTGGCTTGAGGCTGCATGTGAAAGAGGCAGGTATGCAACAGGACTAATCTTATTTATTGCTGTTTTGCATTTGTAAAACTGCAAGTCAACACATGAAAAGTCAATGACTTTCCTTTTAAAATCAGACCTTGTTTTGTAATAGCAGTGATATTAAACTTATTGAACTTAAACACCTCCAATGTGAATTTTAATTTAAGCTCTTCAGTGTGTTCTGTTGTAGAAAGATGGAGGAGCAACATTCTTCAAAATATGCAACTTTGTTTCTGTGGGATGGACTGTGTCACTTTCAGAGCTGCAATTGGCATATCCCCTCATGGCAAATTTTTGCAGTTTTACTGCATTAGTGTAATTTCTGGGGTTATATACTTTAAAATGTATACACAGGACATGTGAGAAGGAGCTGCAAAATTATATTCAATTAATTCTGGGTACGGTATCGGAAAGCTCCTTTGAAGTGATCTGCCTAATTCAAATGAAGGATGAGATAATGCTGAAAAAGACCAGGAACCTACACATTGGCTGTCTTCCATTCCTACAGTCTGCATCTAAGTTGACCATAAATTGGTTTGTATAGTTAAATTGGCTAAGTAGGTTCTTGCAATGTGGTGCCGTTATGAGACATTCACTTGTTTTAGGATTTGGCAGAAACCCAGTTTACATACATGCAGAGAAGCAAAAATATACCAGCTACAGAATGCATGTGTTTCATCTGTAGCCTGAAAGGACAACCACTGTATATTTTGGGGGAAGCTAAAGCTTCTCTGTTTAAATAAAGTATATGCTTTTTTTACAGAACTGTTAGCTGCAAGATTTTTGTGTGCTTGAGAGCTACTGGGCTGCCAGTGAAGAGCTTTGCCACCAAGCTGTGGAAGGTGCTGGTGGACATTGGTAGCTGGGGATAGGAGGAAGTGACAGTTGTGCCTCAGGGGTCAGTCATGGTACGGTTTTATGTACTTTCTGGAAAAAGGAAGCTTCAAAAAAAATTGAAATAAAGCTTCAGGGAGCGAAGAGGAAAAATGGCTTTCTTTGTGATCACTAGGGAGTAAGAGCAGAGAGCATGAGGAAAAGCAAGAGCAAGAGAATTTGGCAGAACAGTCTGTGTGTTGTATCTAGTTGAAGTCGTTGTTTCCTATTTAAAAACCCTGGTATTTGTGTGTTGTTTTTTCACAAGTTCCTATACATCCTGTGGAGTAGAACTGCAGATACTCTGCAGACGTGCAGGGGGAGGGTCTGTTGCAGACTGGCCAGTTACGTATCTGCAGCTTTTGTGGCCAAATGTCATTTCTGATTGCGGTAGTAATTTTCTTTGCTTCCACCTTGCATTAAGTTCTGAAGGATTTTGCTCACATTGAAAGTAAAGCTAAAAATACTGAAGCAAGACCTTTAAACAAGGATAAAAGAGTAAATATTTGTATATCCTGCTCTCTGAACAGGTTTGGAAAGCAAAATTCATTTTCAGTCAGGTCCTTCTGTCAATGAGATTATTCTTTTCTGCATTGTCACAAAGTGGTATACGCGACCAGAGGATTTTCATCTTAAAGAGCTGCCACAGGAGAAGTTTCAGGACTGAATAAAGCGCGAGAGGAGTGCTTGCACTGATGTAACAGCAATTTTTTGTGAATGGTCATAGCATAAGTTACATATAAACATGCAAAGTGTTTATATGCACTGCATTTTTTCAAATATGGGTGACTAGTGTGTTGACAGCATCCACGTTAAAATCCTGGAAAAATTCTCTTTAGACTTATTAGACATTGCAAAATCTGAGCTGAGTAACCATAATGAAATTAAATTTTCTATCAGTCTCCAGCCTTGGTCCCCAAAGATTCCCTTGTCCCAGAAATTTAATTAGAAGGCTCAGGCTGTATGCACAAGTACTTTGAATCTGTCCCTGGAAAGTGGAAACTGCTGAGCAACCTGATTCTTTGCATCAGGCTGGTTAGTGCCATGGTGAATGCTGATGGTATCAAAGCAGTAACCAAGTTCCTAAGACCTTCAGTAACAGATTTGAAGATAGAAACTTGCTGTGGCTGCACAAGAGTAGCAGCTTTCAGGCCAGGAAAACTTATTCTAACTTACTCCTTGTAACTTGGTAGTTGAGCTTTGGTTTAGGTGGGCAGAAATTTAAGAAAAAATTGCACAATATAATTTAGGCTTTGCTTGTTTTTTTCTGGAAATAGTTCAGAAGCATATTTAGAAGGTGTGCTGTGGCTTCTGCAAGCCTCCCTCTTTAACTACTGGGAGGAATCGGTTGACTTCAAATCGAGATCTCCCTGTCTGAAGGACCACAGCATTTGTCTGTCCATTACTCCCCTGACCCTCAGTGAAATTCATTGTGCTGCAGAATCCCATCCATATTTTAAGATTTCTGTCCTTTTCAGTTGGATCTCTCTTTAGTGGTTTCCTCTTTTTCTTTCTCTGCAGGGAATCTGGCGCATCCCCGTGGATGAGATCGACCGCCCGGGCAGTTTTGCATCTCATATGAACCGCTCTATTGTCTTATTGCTAAATGTGCTGTCACAGCTAAAGGACTACAACACCTTGCTCAAAGTCTCATCTATGCTACAGAGGACGCCTGATCAGGGAAAGTATGATACCTTTATTTTAATCCATTACTTTGTGAAGCTTTGAATATGTTTTGTTCACTGTGTAACTATTTTATTTAAAGACATACTTGGTTTAGCAAGAAAGTCTTTAGACAGGTTTTTTTGGGAATACGGTGGAATGATGGTTAATTTTTCTCAGGATTGCAATTCCATAATAGAGTCTAGAATTTCTCTGCATTTCTCTTGAAACTCGGAGCAGCCACTGAGCAGCTGCCTTGAGACTTGCAGAAGTTTTCTGTCACATGGAGGGATTTGCTGGTGGCATTGCGACTTCTGCACCCCTCTGTTGGCCTCTTGTGTAAGAGCCATGTCCAGCGAGGGAGGTCACGGCCCAGGCATCCTGCCTTCCTGTAATCCTGAACAATGGTTATGTGGCTATTGGCAGCTGATGCTATTTAAAAAGCTTATCCTATTCAGAGGTGATCTAATTTTAATTGCGTTGACCTTATTTAAGAAAAAAAAAAAGCCATTTAATGATGAGCTATATACAGATTCATATCAATGGGAAGACCCAAAATAAACATCTAAGGAAATATTGAAGTGATTGAGGTAAAATACTAGTAGCTTGCTGAGTGGGAAATGTTGAAACTAGTCTCTGGCAAATGCTTAAGAAATTGAACTGGATGATTGATGGCAATAAGTTGGAGGCATTGAAGTTTCTTCATGTGTTTTTGCATGTGAGTGCATGTGAATTTGCATAGATCGTAGTATGTCTGGGAATATGTCACCACATGTTCAGCAAACTTGAAGCCAAAAATACTTTGACTTTTAGCATATCAGAAGTACTGGACCATAGAAGGTTTAAATTCTGTCCTAAGCAAGCCACAGCTGTACTAAAAATATTAAGTTATTTATAAGTCTAGACTGAATTCAACAAACAAGTAATTTGACATGTTGGGTCAGTCAATGCCAGCCATAGTGAACTGCAGTTGTTGCAGGAACTTATAAATGCAAATATGGTGGGTGTGTCTGGTATATGCCTGTAACAACCCTATTTTTAAAAATAGGGCGTTTTTCACCGAACTTTAGTTATTACCGAACTAATAAGGAGTCAGGTTTTTGTAATTTTTTTCTGAGAATCAGTCGTAAAATTACCAATTTCTCTCTACCAATTTTTGTAGAGAGAAAATATGTGTACTAAAAAATGTTGGCTATTTGACTGAAATGATACCCTTCAAAATTTACTTGATTTTTATCCGTCTCCTTAAAACCGGCCAACTCTGAAATAGAAATTCAATTTTCCATCAACCTCAGTTAGGTGGGGTTGGTAGCTGGAGATACTTCCATTGAAAGTGAACTAAAGCACTGTGTCAGAATACACTGATGTCACAATGCTCTAGTAAATTAAGTGACTTACATTTACACATACAATATTTTTTTTATAATAGTAAATGGCAAAAAAGATATTACCACACCAGTGTCAGCTCTAAGAAAACCTAGATCCAAAGGCAATTGATATGACCAATGAGAGAGGATTTGCTTATGTCCTTAATCTCACATGCACAGTTTATCCAGAACATGAAAATCACCCGACAGTTTAAGATAGCTTTGTGTGACTAATATTCTTTTTCAAGAAAATGTTTGAATAAAAAGCTGGAATTTGAGGGTCACTGAAGGCTTGATATAGGAAAACTCTAATCCTGGTTGTTCATTTTGCTATGGGCTTGGCTCTTTTTTTGGTTTGGGTGTTTTGTGTTTGGTTATTGTTTTGTTTTGGTTTTTTTTTTTTCCATTTTCCTCTTTCCTCTGATTGTAGATAGTGGTATCTTTTGCTTCATGCACATCATCTTTGGTTGTGGGTGAGGGGAGGGAAGCATAGTGAAAATGTTATATTTCGATATGCAACTGTATATGTTTTGTTTGCTTTCTTCTAACTTGTTTTAAAATTATTGTGTTGGATGTGGGGGTTTATTGTTGTTTTTTAATGTCCTGGTTCTTGCTTTTAAAGTCCTGTAAGCTTTTGGCAGTTAGCTTCATTTCTGTTATCTTACTGTGGCACAGGAAGTACTTGCGTGATGCAGATCGCCAAGTTCTGGCCCAACAAGCCTTTGTGCTCACAGTGAAAGTGTTGGAGGACACTCTCAACGATCTGACACAGGTAAGACAGCAGTGTGTTAAATAGTCGTTGATTTAGTAATTAGATTTTCCTGGGTGAGTTTACTCATTCCTTAGATTTCCTTAGACTGAAAGGCCACATTATTATTGCTTCATTCTAATACCTTTTGTATATATGCAACTACACAGAAAACTTTCTTTCAGCATTGTTATTTTTCATTTTTGAAATCCAATAACAAATACAGTTCTTGAGAATGGTTTGCACTAAGTTTGTTTTGACTGTCCCTTAGATTTCAAATGATGGTCGTTACATGGAATGTAAGAACTTTTAAAAGTATAAAAGCTCTTATAAAAGCATAAAAGAACATAAAAGCTACGTTTTCAGGTGGGATCTGTTGGAAATTTCCTTTTGATATAAACTAAGATTCTTCTTGCAAAACAAAACCAGACAACTAGATATCATGTGCCGTTTTTAACTGTTAGTTCCTGACAGCACCACACCTGCTATTACATTTAATTATAATTTAGATTTAATTTTAAAAAGTGATTTAGAGACTTATCCATTTCCAGGCTAAGATAGCTGGAAATTGGAAGTTTATTTGGAAAATGCATTCAAGGAAGAACTTGTTTCTGAGATTTTTTCAAGTTAACAAAGTATAGGCTTAACAAATTAAATTAAAACATCCTTAAGAACACTGGAACTCTGTGTATGAAATAGTTTATTCATATATCTGGATAGAAGAATTATATCATTAGCCATTTCTGAAAGGAGAGATGATGTACTGAGGTTTTCTACCATCGGACCATCACCAAAATAAGGGTACAAAAATTGAAATACTACAGCAGAGTTTAGCATGCTTCTTGATACACTAACAAGAAGAGGTTATGTAAGAGCAACTAAAGAGAAGATTCTTAAATTTAAGGTTGATCTGCAGCTGCCAAAAAAACAGGTTCCGTTTTGATTTCAATACATTAGCAGAGAAATTTTGTGCTATTAAATGCTTGGATTTCATTTAGTTGGATCCCATAGTACAGTCTGAAGTGGTGAGGGAAAATATAGCATCGCAGCTTCAGTTCAGCCTATGCTGTTGATTTCTCTGGTGTTTTCACTGATTAAAATACTTAATCCAAGTCACAAGTCTTATAATTAAATTAATATACAGGAACAAACAAGAATGAACATGGAATAAATGCATTTTCTTCAGCAGAAGCAGTAATGGAAAGGTATTGACTCATTGTCAATATTCATGGTAGCCGTAGCTTTGCTCAAATGGTTTCTGATTTCAACAATACCAAAGAATGACTTCTTTTATTAAGGTTTCGGAAGATCAGAGTTCCAAGTCCTCTAACGTTGCTTCAGGAAGGATGACAACAGACGTCTCTAATAAAACTAGTGCTGAAGAGGGGAAAGACGTACTTCCCAAAAAGCCAGTTTTATCAGATGGAGTAGTACATGGTACTGAAAATGGAGTAAAGGAAGTGACCCAGGGACAAATTCCCAATGCTATGGACATACTGGAACAAGAGGACAAGAATGACAAGGAAATTAAAGAACTCCCTAGGCCTGGTTCTGTTGAGCCTATGGATCTTGATGGGTATTCCAATGACCCTGAAAAAATTGATTCTTCATGTAAGCGCAGTGAGCCAGACCGGCTTCAGTCTGGCAGGAACTCAAAGGAAAGAGCTCCAGAGAGCCGTACTCCTGAACTTTCTTTGGAAGAGCTAAGTATCAGCTCAAAACACCAACAGCAGGCAGGTAAAGTAATCATTCCAGCAGTACCTACAGAAGAACCTGTCCAGAGATCAAGCAGGAAGAGGAAATTACTTGAGGATGTGGAGTCTGGGAAAACACTTCTGCTTGATGCTTATCGAGTGTGGCAGCAAGGTCAGAAAGTCATGGCCTATGATTTGGGCAAAATTGAGAAGATCATGTCTGAAACGTACATGCTGATTAAACAGGTAAAGTGTTTTGTCATTAATTTTAATTTCTCTATGTGACCTCAGACATAATTATAGAATAACAGTAATTGCCAAACCAAGCAGTGTATAAATGGCCCTGTACCTGTTCAAAAGTTGGGGAGATAAATATCTTACAAAGAACCACTCTCATGGCAAGACCACTCGTGTCAGGGGAAGTAGTACCTTCCATGTTTTGGAAGTAAATTTCTGAAATCAGTTAAGAGCTATAATACTAATTATGTGGGGTTTGTTCATGCTAAATATTAGTTTGAATTGAGAGAGTTGTGTATCTTTGAGTAACTTGAGGTCACTATTTTGCCATAGAAGTGTTGCTTCTTCCCCTTACTCCCATGTCCTATATCCCTATTTCAGCTGAATTTAATTGGATTTATAGAGGAGCTAAGTAATTATGACTTCATTAGTTGTGATTCTGTGTTCAGGTGGATGAAGAAGTAGCACTTGAACAGGCAGTCAAGTTTTGCCAGGTGCATATGGGAGCATCAGCACAGAAACAGGTAAGCTCTGTGATGTCTCTGGCTGCTTGTAACAAGCTTTTATCGTGTAGAGTGTTCAATTGAGGCTGTCACTGAGTGTTTGCAACAATTAGAAATACCTACATTCCTTGTATTGTTGTTATCTAAGATAAGCGGGGCCACACTAGTGTAGGGAGCTCATCCCTTTTTGTTAGGGTCGTTGCTACTGTTTATGTCAGGATTGAAGAACAGTTTATGTGCCCAAAAACTTTTGGGGAAACACCAGTCTTCAAATTGAAATTTCCTAATGTCTACATCACTCCTCAGCATTTCTTGGGTAGTAGTTACTTCTCTCTGAAAGTAATTAAAATATTAAAATACTTCTCTCAAAAAGTAATTAAAATAGTATTTGTCTAAAGATATTTGAAAAAAACACTGTTGGTGTGCAACTTTGGAACTTTCTGTTGTCTTTGAGTGTTTCACAAGTGGTCTGTAAGTGTGTAAAACAGGAAGCATTGCAAAGATTTCCTGCACAGGAAAGGCAAATAACTGTATGAATATGTTGAATCGTGTTCAGTACTGATTTAAAGTAGAGCTCTTTCACAAATGACTTGAACAAACTTATTTTAAGAGGTACAGAATTTTATTCTCATTTTCTGCAGTTTGTCTCTGCTGTCCCTCAAGTATCTCTTCTCCTATTATTTCATCTTCCCATCATCTCCTGTAACTTTATCTTCCCATCACGTGTGTTACCCAGTAGAAGTACAACTAGCCTAGAGATAACTGCACACTGCATTCCAACTTGCCATTACCAGAAAAAAAGTATTGTGGTTGCAGGGAGTGTTTCTTCATCACTTGATTATTTCCCTTTGCCTACACACTAATTTTCATAAAAATGGAAGGACAGTAAAAGTCTTTCAGAATTTCTCTTCATCCTCCAAATTTGGATGAGGCTTTTCTTCTATAAAATACCACTATCTCCGCTTTGCAAAAGCGTAATCTTTTGAGGAGGTACATCTCTGATGTTAGCAAGTTAAATATTGTCTTAATGTGAAAAGGATTTGAATACATATTTCACCTGTTTTTCAAAGTAAATGCATTTCTTAAACCTGCAGATAATTCTTCTAGTTCCTGAAGCAAATCCAGTACCCAGCCTCGGTTCTTCAGATCTTTTCAACCTAACCTCAAATAATGCACATTGCCTGGTCCTCCCTTCAGTGTGTTAACTTGAAAGACAAATGCTTCTCGGAACTAAAGTGCAACCATGTTTGAGCTGCTGGTTAACGGGCGGAAAAACTTACAAGGTGAACTGTTTGTATTATATGGAGTTAAGAGGGCTCCCTTTTAGGTTTTTCTGCCTAGTGAAGCTGAAGAAAATTGAGGCTGTAGGTCAGCTCCTGTAACAAGGTTTAGTGCTGTCTACTCTGCAACTGCAGGAAAAGCAGATAATTCTGTGTCTTTTGTGAAAGTTTCCAGATATTTTCTTGTTTCTGTTTAAGGGATGTGCATTCCAGTGGAGCCTGAACCTTGTGGTTTTATGCACTAAGCTCTTGAAAATACGGATACTTGTTCTCCTCATCTCGTTTTGCTGTATATTGTTATACTGGTGACTATTGCCTTGTCCAGGAGGGTAAAGGAGGTTCAAAACCCGAAGACAGACTCTGTTTTACAGCATTTGTTCTAGACAAAATTATCTTCACACTACATTTCTTCCTGAAATGGTGTTAGTTTTAGTCATCGGGAGACATGCCAACCGGTGTTTTTTCATGTGCTGTGTAGAAAGTCTTAGTGTTGCATATCCATAAAGGTTTCTAGTCATTAATACCGAGCTAAATATTATCTAACAGTGCTTCTAGTTAAAATGAGCACTTGAACAGTGCATCTCCTAGCAGAGTAACAGAAGAGCATGTAAAAGGGAGATTTTCTTTATTTGATTTTTATGGAAGTAACTTTCTTCAATTTGTGCCCCTCAGGAAGTCAGTAACATTTTTCCATTGAGCTGTAGAAATGAACAGGAGTGTCAAGAGAGGTATTCTTGTAGAAGTGTTTCTATGCTTATAGTCTGGTATTTAAGATTCTAATTTTTTTAATAAAGAAATCTTGGCTCAGCATGTTAAGACTTTTTTAGTTTATCTTGGGGGAAAAAATAGGAGTCATCACACTGTGATTTATGACTTCAAAATAAAAAGAATGTGCTAATAAGCTTCTTTAAAAGGTAATGTTACAGTTTGCTTGTTGGATGTATTCACCTTTTCAAAAACTACTCGACAAAATCGCATGTATCAGCCAAGTTCCTTGCTGGGCTTTCTTGAAGATTCTGAGTATGTGATTGCTCTGCCAGCTCTTCCAGCAAAGCCAGCAGTTTCTCAGGCGTGTGGCAGAACATTGGAATGGTGAAAAACCTGCACACAAACTAATGTTGAAAGTAGGCACAATAGGTGAGCTGGTATGTAACTGCACTGGGAGGGATGAGGTTTCCTGTTGAATCTCTTGAAATAAAACATACCTCTTAACGTGGTGCACTTTGAAGCCTGTAACATTCCCTTTTAGGAAGTGATCCCAGCTAATGAGATTATAACATACTGCAGTCTCATTTTTCATCTGTTTCTAGCGGGATCTTGTAAGCCGTGTGAAGCTGCCTTCCTGCTAATACAACGCTATGAATTAATGTGGAGACACAGGAATAGCCACTCTTGTAGACATCTGTCTGTTTTCAACAGACTGAATCCTGGTTTATTTAAAATTGGCAAGTATGTGCCTTCTGTAAACAAATGATGTCATGTATAGAGCTGCAGCAGCCCAGAGAAGTGCTTTGTTATTGGATAGTTTGAGTAGGTTCACAGGGCTCTGTGGTTCTTCAGTCACTTGTCCCAAGAAATTGACAAAAAAAAAAAAAATTGGAAAAAAAAAAAAAGAAAAAAGTGAACCACACCTTGATATATGTCTTTCTCTGCTGGCTATTGTATTTTACAGTTCCAGGCAGTATATGATTCCTTTATGGAAGTTTTCACTTGTTACTAAAATTAGGAATTGTTTGAATTATTACTTTTCAACTTTCTTCCAGACCAGTCAGTTTTTAACCTAAATATTTAGCAACTCTGTTGGAATCTTTTTATATGGCTCTTCAGCCACAAACAGAAAACAATACAGCAATCAGTAAATGGAATTTGACAAAGTGGGTTCTTAAACTTTTGTGATGAGATCTAATCTTTTAATAGCTTGGCAATCCTGTGACCCTTTCACTTGATTTTAGAAATCCTCTGTAATCCTCATGACTGATGCAATGGGAACATGTATTGAGCCAATGAGACTCTAGTGTAATCTTCTATAGAGTCTTCTATAGATGGGGAAGTGGCCCAGAAAGGTTGACTCCCAGCTTTGAAGACAGAAAAAGATGGTGGTATAAAACCTTGCCATGCCAAGTTTCTGTGCTCCTGGAGAACTGTTGAAATTGAAGTATTCTCTGTTGAAATAGGACACATCAACAAAGAAGTTAATATAGATGTAGATCTATATCTCTATATAGATCTATATATTTATATAGATATTTTGTCATGGGATCTTGAGTAGGGTAGCATAGGGTACCCTGCTCGTGCTAGGGGCAGAAGATCGTGTTTCAGAAAGGGATGCTCTATAAATGTGGCTGCTCTTCATTGTTCAGGTGTTGCTTTCTGTTTTTACAGGATGCTGAACAGTGTACCTGTGCTTAGACTGTACTGCCTTTAAAAGAAAGGCAGTGAACTATGTGAACTCAGTACAGATTTGGATAAAATGCATTAGAGCTTTAGTGTGGTGAGGAACCGGACCAGTTAAAAAAAAAAAACAGTTGAGCATCGTGTTATCAATTAAACATCTTTTCAAACGTAATTGTATCCAGCTTTTATTTTAAGGAGTAACTGATGTTTTTCCCATAGCAAAACCAATTTTGCTTTACCAAATCCTGCTAATGGGGGCTTTGAGTTTTTAATGTCTAATGCAGAAAAACCTATCAAATGGGCTGCAATTGCTGTCCTGTAGTGATCACTGTGTCAATAGTAGATAAGTTACTAAAGTTACACTGGGGATTAATTTATTTTGTGGTCAAGCAGCATTTTGAAGGATGCTTGTTCTTTTCTTTGATTTTCTCAGACTGAGAATGTTATCAAAAAGATTTGCAGAGATCCTGAAAGCAGTCAGCTATTGCTCTGAATTACAGGATATATTTTTAGTCTTGCCAACTATGATTTTCTCATGAAATTAATGGTCCCTGGAAATGGAATACCAAGGAGGCCCTGTTGAGGGAGGATGAAAGATTAAGGTGCAGACTGGTTTGACCTTGCCATAACATGGCATACTTATATGTGCGGTCCTAAGGACCAAGGCGGGGACATGCTGGCAGAAAGCAGTTGTGAGGCTTCTAGATAATTAGAGAATTTCTAATAAACCTTTCCACTGACTGCCTAAAATTGGTCATGTTAAATTCTTCATTTTATATATAATGATGACGTCTATGATACTGTTAAGGACATGCCAGTATGGGAAAGTTATTGCAGCACAAGCTAGGATAAAGCCTTCCTAGTGCACAGAGTATTCACTTAATACATATGGAGATGCTTCAGCCTAAGAACACATCGATATTTTTTCTTGACTTGCAATTTGAAAAGGTATTTTTATTACTGTGGACTTAATATTGAATGCCTTAATAATAAAATCGCAGCTTTTACCAGTGTTGAAACTGTCATGACAGGTAGCCTAAAGAGGACATGTAAACCTTTGTGGTTGTGTGTTAAGCTATACTGTGTATTGCCAATCCTGAGAACTGAATTTCTATAAAACAAATAGCTTAAAACATTGCAGACATCGACACTGCACACAGGGCTGGATTTAACATCTCTAAAAATATGAGAGTGTTCAAAGGCAAAGTTCCAAAATGCCACTAAGTCTCTAGGCCTGTGTTGTGACCCTTGAGAATATGGGACTGTATGTAGAAAGTCCTGGTAATGGGTAGTGTTGTAGCTGCTGAAATTTCGATTGGCTCCTCACAGTATAGTATATCATCTAAATGTCATGAGAAGGGACTGTTTCAACATTGTTGAGTTATTTAAGACTCACTGCTGCCTTGGCCAAAAAAAATCCTTGCTCTGGGACCAGCTCCATCCCTGAAGAGGGAGGGAGAAAAAAGAAAATTTCAACCACCCTTTCCTGCTCCAGCTGCCAAACCTGGAGCTCTCCCTGCCTTGTTCTGATCCAACACTCCTTTTCACCCTGAGCTTCACTTGCCACTTCCAAACTCACACGTCCACGACTTCTACCTTCTACCTTGACTTGTGTCAAACTCTGAGTGCTCTCCTTGTTTCCCTTTCTAAACTTGCAGTCAAAACTCTTCAGCAGCTTTCAGTGTCAGATCTAATTAAACATGATGCTTCGTGAAGAAGCTGCCACCAGAATCAAAACAAGTGAATTTTGTTATAAACACAAAGGCACAATCAGGTTATTCAAATCAGCAATGCCTTTCAGGCTCCTGGAGGGCTGCCAGCATGATCCCTGATTTTTATAAAGTTTTGCTGCTTCTGTGATATAAAAGTAGTATTTGTTGAGGAAAGGCACTGTTTTAGTGCTGCTGTTCCTGCCCTTCTCTAGTTCCAAATCAGGCAACTGAGATCCTTTCACCAGTGTTTAACACTTCCCAGTGCTGGTGAGGAGCAGTCTGAAACCCCAGCCTCATGCTGAAGAATTTTAGGGAGTCTGTAGGTGATGGGCTGCTTGTACGGGGGCTGTTGCTGGAACTGCACAGCCTTAACAGTGCTCGGGTTGACTGTGGAGCATCAGTCTAGTGATGTTACAATCTCTGCTGGACCTTATGCTGAATGTGGCGTTTTATTTGGAACACAAAAAATTGTCTTTTGTGAGTGAAGCTAGAGGGCACTTCAGTGGATTTTTCCCCTTCTGCTGTGGAATGCAGTCAGTGCGGCAGTGACATGGTCTTTTAAGCTTTTTTCTTCCAGGAGAAAACTTGAGAGTGACTTGTTTGAACTGCCTTGAATGTCTAGAGCATTTTCTTCTCGAATTCTCACTTTAAAAAAAAAAAACAAAACCCACAAACCAACAAGTCACCAAGCTGTTCTCTTCAAAAAACAGCTAAAAGCCTTCTGTAAAGGCACTTTGCTGGGGATAGGAGGAGATAAGTAAAATATTAAATAATTAGAAAATAATCATCTCTAGTTCTACCTCATGTGTTTCCCCCCCTTTTTGTTCCACCCACATGCTGCTAATTTTCAGCTTTTCTTCCTGCACATCAAGACGTCAGAGACTGCTTACAGAAAAAGTTGTTTTTCCTGAGTTTCTATATGCTTTATTAATGCAGCAAAGATGACAAGAAAGGGAGGGGGAAGGAGGAGGTGGGGATGGCAGGGACAAAAGGACGAGCTCTTTCATGGTCTCACTCCTACCAAAGGGTGACCATTTTGTTCACTGTTGCATTTGCCAGTTGCCATGGCATCCCCCTCTCACTCTATCCTGGAGGTGTATTCTTGATATAATTAACAGCTCTTCTCCTTCTGTCTCCTGCAGAAAGCAATCATTAAGTGAACATGAAGGAAAGAAAAGTCACTTTTTATCTTTTACTTTGTCTATCAATGTTTTTCATCCTACTGCCTTATCTCTCTTGGCCCAATAATGACGTTTTTGTACATGGAAGCATTGCTGAAATATACCTGCCTGTGTCGAGCAGGACATTAAGCCCCTGCATGCATTTGTGTAAATGGAGGATTTTGTTAGACTAGAGTGCAGTTCAGTCATATGTATATAAACCTTCATTATATTCTGTATATAATAATGTAACCTTAGGAAATACAAAGTTTATCAGAATCTGGATCATGGATATTGCTTCTAGTTCTAATGTACCTTGAAGATTTCCAAAGGAGATTTCTTTCAAATATTGCTGTAAAGAGATGGAGAGAAAAAGTTATGAATATGCATAGTTTTATTAAAACACAATATTGAACAGAAGTTGGAGTGGTAATAATGTGGAATGTTCAGCCGGTTTGTGTGACAGCTTCCAGGCTCTGTAGTGATGCACTGATATTCTTTTAAAAGGGTGCACCTCTTTTTGTAGGTGGATTCAGAGCACTATGTGCTGAACTCAGACATGGTAATAACTTTAAAAAAAAAATAATCAAGAAAACGTTACGTAACGGTTTCAGTGCCAGCATCTTTCAGTAGGAAACTTCTGTTGGGAAGACCGTCACTTTCCCATTCTATGGAACATTTGATGGTTACTTTTTCCCACAGCCCCAGACCAGTGAGCTGTTCCAGAAGTAGTATCAGTAAGGTTCCTGTAGGATTTTTTTTTTCAAAATGTGTTTTGAAAACAACAATAAATAAAGTAAAAATAAACCCTTGATCAGGTTGTCTGGCTTATGACTTTGCAGATAAAATCATAGAATGGTTTGGTTTAGAAGGGATCTTAAAGATCATCGAGTTCTGAACCCCTTGCCCTGGGCAGGGACACCTCCTACTAGAGCAGGTTGCTCAAAGCCCCACCCAGCCTGGTCTTGAACACCTGCAGGGATGGGGCAATCATTAGGGGGCATCCTAAGAAGTATAATTTCCTGATATTTTATCTTAATGCTTTATTTCTTTTTCCTGCTACTCTTGTCTCATTACTAAAGTGCCTTAATTGGGAAACTATAGGGAGCTATTCTTACCACTAACATCTGTGAAAAACTTCTGCACTTTAGCTGCCGCTTTTCTTGGTGCAAGGCTATGCCACTGTGGCTTTCCTGCATTTTCTTTATTTTTTTTTTTAATGTCAGCTTTCAGCATGGGAAGGGTTTGTCCATAGCCTCCATGAAGCTGAATGATCTCTTTAGGGAGGAACCAAAAAAGATTTGGAATCCTGGACAAAGAGGATCATTACTCCATGATGTGGTACTTCTTCTCTCGCTAATCACTTTTCTTCTTCTTCTTTAGAGTACCATCTAAATATTGCTGAGTTACTTTCTGAATGTCATCCTCCTGTCTATGGAAATAGCTGTGCATTTTTATAGAAATGCAGTTTGAGGTGCAGATATATTTTTAACAAATATGTACCTAACTAGTAGTACCATCATGTATTTCTGCTGAAAAAATTTTGGATACAATACAAGCAGAGTAATTTCAGGTTCTACATAATGTATTATGTAAGTTAATGAAGTGCATGGGTGTGAAGGCTTTTCCCTCTAAATCACAGCTGAAAATATTTCCTCTAGTGATCTCACTCCTGGCTTAGGGCTTTCTTCTGCAGTCTAATTTCCCGCAGGTTGTGATCCCATTGTGTGCATCTTGAGACGTTTAGTTTTGGAACTGATGCTTTAAACATCAGAAACTTGCTGCTTTCAGAAGCAGATTAGACCTCTTATGGTCCAATATGCTAATTGTTGTGAATATGGCTGCTATATTTTATTTTTTGTGTGCACGTAGAATCTGGCAGGTTTTAATCATATGCTTTTTAGAGACTGATTAATCAAGTTCAGGAACTTTAAAAATACATTCCACCAATTATTTAAAAAAAAAAAAAAAGTACTTGCATGCTTTCCACCTTTGAATTTTAAATATGTAATTTCTCCAGCTGAAACTTGCTGTGTTCTCTGAGTGAAATTCTGCTGACTTTTCTGGCATTGTAATAAATCTTTGGTTATCTAGGACATTAAGGCCCAATTTGATTTTACATTTGACAGCAGAACTCTTTACTTCTATTTCCAACACTCATACTCTATCACCATGGTTAAAATGAGTTTTTCTTCGAGGTAGAGGTAGGAGACAGACAATTAAACAGTTGAGGATTCCATTCAGCCATATCTTTTACAGTCCAGTAAGTCTCCCTTAAATGAAGACTGTAAAGAGCATGAAATAAATGCATCCTGTGGCCTCACAGGCAAGAATACTTTATGTGATTGCTGATAAAAAATTATAGTGAAGATACTCATTTTATGGGTACTTTTGTTCCCTTCTTTGGTGTATTTATGTCACCCATCTCCCTTCTGTCTATATAATTAATGACACTGCATTAAATTCTTAACTCTGGCTTTGGCGAAAAGTGTTGCTCTTAGTGCCACTGTTCCTTCTCTAAAGGCAACAGTCTTCCAGAACATTGTTCCAAGTTGGACAACAATGTTACACAGTTCTGCAGTTATTGGAAATGTATGATTTGGGGTTAGGCTGATCACTTTCTTTGCATGTAAATACATTTTTGTGCTTTCTCTATTCTTTCTCACATTGTTCACTAAGACAAATTTCTTTTAATAATTTGAGAATTCTCTTAAAGCACTGCTCAGGTCAAGGAATTTTTCAATGTATTTTTAAATGAAAGAAATGTATCTGTTCACGAGAGTTTGTAATTCATGCTTAATGGAGTTCAGAAATACATGTTTTGTTGTGAGGGATTTGTTAAATAAAGCATTGTAAATGTGAATATGAATAAGCATTCAAGTGCTAGTAAGACTGTAAAGAACAGAAAAATCATCTGTAAAGAAGAAACATTTCTTTAATAGTGATTGGTTTTTATATTTGTATTTTATAGTTTATATTTATTTATATTTATATTATATATTTATATTTATATTTTATATTTGCTTTAGAGAGAGTGTTTTCTCTTTACAAAAAGTGGTACTGCCTGCAGTTGTCACTGAAGCAGGTAGCATACGCAGAATTACTGGAATGTATTTTCTCACTGTCTCTGCCTGCCCTTCTTTATTTTACTTTAGTCCACAGGAGAAGCACCCACAACCCCAAAGCATACAAAGGACACCAGGGAGAGCTTCTTCCCAGTAACACCAGCCACACTGCATCCTACCCCAGTGAATCCAGACACTGTGACTCCTGAAAATCTCCTGAGATTGAACGATCTGCATTCCAAGTCCAAACCAGCCTCTTCCTCTTCATCCTCCTCCTCCTCAGCATCTTCAGTACCTCCGTCCCAGGAGTCACAGAGGGACCCTGAGAATCTCCGGAGTCAAACTGCAGAGACTGCTCCCAGCATGAGTGATCTTGCACGTGGTAAGTCTCAGGGAGACAGAACATTTTGGCCCTCTGTAATTGGATTGCCAAGGCCATGTGGTGAGTCAGTGGCTGAGTTCTCACTCTGATCCATTTTCTGATCACTAGACCACATTCAAAAGGCTACTCAAAGGCAGATTTTGTCTTGGTCCTGAATTGGGCACATCTACATAGCTAATACATATTCTAATTACTAGGATAGATTAAAGAGTGAGCACTGTCAACGTAACTGGCATGTGCAATCGTGGAATAGCAGCCTAAAAAGAGTCATGTGTTTTAAATAGAGAATTTAAGTTTCTAGTAGCATAAAAACATTTGCTTTAAGTTCTTCAAAGAGGTAAGGATCTAGTTCTTTAAAATACCTTAAATCTTTAAAAAAAGGCAGTGATTACAATTGAAATAAATTGGTGGACAGCCTACATCTGACTTACAAGTGTCTGATTAATATAATAAGATGCATAGCTATCACTGCCCTCTATATATGTGTGCAGATAGATAACAGTGTGAAAATGCCCAGCTTTTACATGGTTCATAAAGTCAGTGTATCATCGCTATTACTTTTTGCATTTGAGAAAAAAAGCATCTGGCAGGACTGGAATGTTTGGAACATATTATTGTAGTCCTAGTGTGGTTCTCTGCACAGTTAGAGTACAGAAAAGGATTGAAGAAACAGAACAAATGTTACTTATTCTGTCACATGGTTGTGTGATTTGTTTAGGACTTTGTAATGTACTTGTTTGTGTACAGTTTGTCTAGATGAGGAAAGAATTAAAATTAAATGAGAATGTTGTCTTTTTTATAAGTGCTGTCATGGCAGGCTGGCTGGTTAGCAGAAGTCAAAATCACCGTGCAAGGCAGTACTGATCCGCTTTGGGGAATGAAGTAAGATTAGATCCAATTTCAGACTTGCCTTGGGTGCCCAAAAGAGATGGTTATGCATCTTTTGTTCGTTTTAAGGTGGCAGAGCACCTGCCACAGCCCGTGCTCACTTCTGGTCTTAGCAGGGACACTGTCTGAAAAAGCATCTGCTGCTTCTTTTTCTCACTCCATCTATTCACAAGCTTGGGTCCTAACACTACTCACAAAATGCCGTAGACAAATTGCTGAGAGCCCAGATAAAATTATGAATGGACCATATACATAGAGGCATTGTGAAAAGTGACAAATGAGGTTACAGTGAAAATAGTGCCCAGATTTGCAAGACTTGATGGTGCATAGTATTAAATAATGATGAAGAGACTCTGATCTAGTCTGGATATTTTGTTAATCTGGTGTTGTGACTTTCTAAATTTTGATCTGTATACTTCCAGTATTTAATTTCTTTCCACGTGTAATCAGCCTTGGCATCTGAAAGCTCATAATCTTTTGAATTCATCAGCAACAAAAAGCAAATTGCTAATCTCTGAGTACAGGACAAAATTGAAATTTAACATGCAATAAAAGCGGTTGCATTATCATCATCTAATTTTGCTTTTTCACAAAACCAGGGAGAGAGTGTCTTGGGAGGGGAAGAAAGGAAAGGGGAATGATAGGGAAGGAATGGCTTAGTCGATGTGTAAACCATGTTTGTTACTGTCCTTATGAAACTAAAGAATGAAGTTGCATGGTGTCATAGGATATCTTGGCAGGCTTGTTCAACAGGGAGTAATTCAGGTTGGTGCCTACACAACCAGGGAGGAAAAAAAAAAGAATCCTCTGTAAAGTTGCTGTACACTTACTAAGGAGACTGGTAGGAATGACAATACAGATAACAACTCACTCGTTCTTTTGGTTTTCAAACAAAACTCACGAGTATTTCTGACGTGCTTTCCACTCTGCAATTTCCCAGGCCACATTACAGTGATTGGTACATTTATTTTAATCTTTTGACTTCCTAGGGTTTGTTAGGGTTGTAAAGTTATATATTGTTCTTTCTTCTTTAATGCTTTCTGTACATCATCTTGGTTGAGGGAGATGGAAGAGTTAGCTGCCAGAATTACACCCCTGAAACTACGTCTGAAGATCAAGAGGCTCTCTCTGCAGAGCTCTCATTCCAGTGCTGAATGCATGTGTTGTATCTGGCTTTCTGGCTCTCAGACCTACCTGACAGGTCATTTCTCTAGCTGAGAGAGATACCAATTACTGCTGTGTCTTCTCTTTTTCTTTTCTTTTTAATTCTCCTACCTCTGCATCCACCTCCTCTAAAAAGAACTATTTATAATTCTGTTATAACCCTTTTTCATCTGCCTCCCATTAGCTCTGTTTCTGTAAAAACTCCTCCCATTTTTAGAGTAATCTGTTTTCATCTTTTTTGTTTCTTGTCACTTCTTTGTGTATCTATTTGTTCATGTGAAAGTATTCCACATCAGAGAGTATTAGCTGTTACCATTTCTGTGATTTCACCCAGAAAGAGGAATGGCTTTCCAAGCAGTGTTGATGCTGTGCCACTCATTTCTTAGCTAGAGATTTTAGCAAGATTCTGTCTAGTACCTGATACCTGGTACAGAATAAAGCACGAAGGCCAGCAGCAAAGTGATGATAGTGGTAGTTTCAGCATAAGAACTCCCTACATTTAGGCATAAAGGTACATGGGACTAGTAACCTTTATGGCTTAGCCTAAAATTTTCGCTGGGGAAACTAAAATAGGACAATTAAGATAAACCCTCTCCATCCTGTCACACTCTTCCAGTATTATACTCTTCTAAATTGCTGAAGAATCTTCACATTTTCTTCTTCTTTGCTGTCCTTATTCTAATAATGATTCTTGTAAGGAATGGACAGGAAAGCGTTCACATCTGAGTTTTGATATCAAGAGAAGGTTTTTATACTTGGAATTATTTAAAGTTATATGTTTTACTTAAAGGCTGATATTTACCAATTTGGAATATAAAATCAGAGTAGAAGGGTAATGTCCTGTCCCCCCAGTTAAATTTATGTCCATTTGAGGCCTAAGTATTTCAATATAAAAACAAGAAGGTCATGATATAGGTGTCCAAACTTAGAAATTCAGAGTTCAGAGCTAAGGATTACAATTCTTTCTGTATCGTGTGGGAAAGTTGCACTCCATAAGCCATGTGAGTATCCTGTTACAGTTTCAGGTGTTTGTTACTTACGCACAATAGGGCAGGCAGAGGTGTAAATGCATTTCAACCTGTAGAACTTTTAGACTTGCAGAAGCACAACAAATACATACAAGTGAGGACAGTTGTGTGGAAAGGTAAGTAGCACCATTGTAACGGTGAGCAATGAGGCTAAATTGTTCAGTGTGCGTGCAGGCAGCAGCAGCCTCCCGAAAAGAGGGATGTTCTAAATAAAGAGTGTTTTGAAGAGCTAAGTCAAAAGAATTCAGTAATGATGTTGTAATAGGGCAGTTCATCTTGTAGGCTTTTAACTCTCTGTCAGTCATAAGAGTACTTCTAGGTGTAAAGAGCATCTTTGACCAGAAGTCTGTGGTTTAGTTTATTTTAACAACTGATACATGACCTTAGGTTGATACTGAGTTCTCAGAAGACTGAGGGAATTTATGTAAGGGAGAAGGAAATACTGCAAAGAATGTCAGCTCTATAATTTTGCATTGACCACATCTGTCTTTGTATTAAAGCAGTGCATGGCACAAGGATTCACCTTGATTCCTTACAGTTTCCAGATATCCAGACATCAGTGACATCCAAAATCCTTGTTTCTATCTGAGTGAAATAATGGAGATTGTAGGTTGTCATCTTTACTTGAGTTTAGCCACATACTGATCTCAGTGTCTTCTGAGCTTGCTTGTCATAAATTTCTAAAGGCAAAACACAAACTTAAGAGCCTGTAATTCAATTTCCTGAAAACTTTCTGCTTAACATAAAATGCCCAAAGTATTTGGCCTTGTTGGCCATGCCTTATTTTAACCATGGATTTCAATTCAAACTTTCAAGTACTTTTTAAATGGCAAGAAGTAGTAACATTCAACCCTCTTAATTGCAATCAGTGTCTTACCTGTTTTTTCTACAGAATTTACAATCATACTTTAGAGCAGAGAGTTGCTCTCAACAGATGGTTAAAAAAAAAAAAAGCTGAAACACAGAAAATGTTAGGCTAGCCAAGGAGCTGTTGCCTTATGTGAGCCTTCTTCATATTGCAGTTACCTGGCATGAGGGTTCTTTTTTAAACACACAAGTTAGAAAATTATAGGATGTTTTGGGTTGGAAGGGACCTTAAGATCATTTAGTTCCACCCGCCCCTGCTTGCAGGTACACTTTCCATTAGACCAGGTTACTCAAAGCCCCGTCCAGCCTGGCCTTGAACACCTCCAGGGATGGGGAATCCACAGTATCTCTGGGCAACCTGGGCCAGTGTCTCACAACAGTACTGTCTCTGACAGTAAAGAATTTCTTCCTAATCTAAACATATCCTCTTGCAGCTTAAAACAGTTATCCCTCATCCTGTCACTGCACTCCCTGATAAAGAGTCCCTCCCCATCTTTCCTGTAGGCCCCCTTTAAGTGTTAGGAGGCTGCTGTAAGGTCTCTCTGGAGTCCTCCCTTCTCCACACTGAACAACCCCAGCCTGGCTTCATAGGAGAAGTGCTCCATCCTTGGCTTTCAAAACTCTTCTTTAAATACTTGTAACCCCATGCCTGTTGTACCATCCGGGAGTAGCAGCTCCCATCCACCTGTTAGTGACTGCAGAGTCACTAACAAACCAGCCAGGCTGCCTTCATCTGGCTCTGCATTGGCACTCTCTGATCTCTTACTGCTTCAGCCTCCTTGGCATTCTCACTTCCTCTCGTCTGATCCTTGCTTTTCATGAAGCTGTTTGTTTTTCACAATGGGTGCACTCTGAAAACAACTTCACTGCTGAATGTCAGCAGGGGGGTTCCTGTTTGTGAATGACTTCTTAATTCCTTTTCCTTTTTGCCTTGTGCTCAGACAGTATCAGTCCGTTGTGTATTTTCATCTTCCCCTTGGAAGTATGTTGATTTGCTTTGCTATCTCAATAAATTCATTCCAGAAGAGTTTTTCAGTACACTTAATGTCTCATCTTTACCATTCAGATTTCTTAAGTTTCCTTTATTTCCTTTTTATGTATCTGTGTTAGATCAGGAAGAACAAATGAGACAGGAGTAGCAGCTTCCCAGCTGTGGCCTGTGAGGTGATGATAGCCAGGGGTTTGGTGCAGTCTGGCCAGGTCTGTGGTCCAAGAGGCTCTCTAGCCCCTTAGATACTCCTGAAAATCCTGGGGACTGACTGGTCTCTGGATATCTTAAACTAATGGAACACATTTTCTGGAGACCTTTTGTAAAAGAACATGGTAATGATGCTATTTTGTTACAATATGGTTTAGTTTCACTAGTTTTGATTACTGCAAGCAGCATAAAATGTACATATATTCCTGCACAAATGAAGACTGAAGAGAGATCTAGCTGTAAGTCCACTGCACAGGTATTATGTGACTTACAAACTTCTTGGAAAATCGTGGGATGTCATATTCTTTTAAGAGATTTTTCTGACAGCTGCTTTTGCTAATTTGCATTGTGCTTAGCTGGCTGTCAGGCCAAAGAAAGATGAAACACCGAAGGAAAGGTCTTAACGCCTTTCTTTAGATAATGAGTACATAAAATTTGGAAGCAGTAGATTGCAAATGAGTGACTGTTACTATCCACAGGTGCTACTATGTGATGTGCTCCAAGTGATGTGTGCTTGCTGAGTCACATACTAAGACACAAATATCAATTAGCTGTGTTTTTATAATGCCATTTGAAAGTTCATGTAGTTGAATATCAAACTGTTGTCTTTTTCATCTGGGCCCATCTGTTTTTTTAATTGAAGCTTTGTTTTGTTTTAAAAAAAGAGTAAATTAGTAGGGCTTTTCTTTACCAACACGCACACCAGATTTCTGGAGCTCTAGGAGACTTGGTAGTGGCAAGAAATGGTTTTGGAAACGGGAACTCCGCTGTCTCTGCTGTTAGACTGGCCCCAGTGTGGCTGTTACAGGCACCTGGGAGCTTGGGAGTTAGTATGGGCCAGGGAGTATTGCCTGTCAGCACTTTCAGATCAGCCACCTGGTTTAAGTTTTAATCGCCTTAATGTTGTTCTGTGACAGCTGATCTTGGCCTTAGGAAGCATTTTGGGGTATCTCGCATATAACTGTACTCAGGACCCTAGTGATAAATATAGCAATATGCCATGCTATTACAGTGCCAACTTCTGTTCACCAGACTGCTTGAATATCTTTCATTTCAGAGGGCAATAGAACTTGTGTTCTGCAGCTTTTCGCCTCCAAAATTACTCTGATGCTTAATTTTTAACACATGGCTTTGTGTGTCAGCTTTTAATGTAATTTCCTGAATCTGGCATTTCAAGTCAAATACTTCATTTCTAGAGCTATGACTTGGTAGTGGTTTTTTGGAAATAAATTTCATAGCAGGATATTTGAAATTAACTTAGAGAAATAAAACACATAAGGAAAGGCTACCAAGTATACCTACCGCATCCTGTTTTGAAGTGAGTAAATCTCTGCCTGCTGTGGTGTAGTACCTCACAGCAGATGCAGTTTGAGGGATGATACCCCTGTTATTTCTCTAGGTCTCTATCCTTAACCAAACTGTGTTCAGCTGACTCAGCCTGGGTTCCAGTGCAGTCTTTCCATTGACTTAGTAGCACAGTGTATGAGGAAACTCTGAGCTCCTTCAAATTCAAGCTTTCCATGGCCTTTGCAACTTCTCTATGGGGGGAAAAAAAGCTGTATTAATTCCCAGCACACTGGAGGATGAGGCAGATGGAATACAGAAAATTGTTTTCACATTAGCACTGTTCTTTGTAAATGTGGTAAGATATTTACTCCACTGTCAGGGAGCCAGGGATCAGACGCAGTTCCATCACCAGGGAAAAAAGTATCTACCTTATAAATGTGTAGCAGTCAGTTCTGTGAATAATTGCATGTGCAGTGGGTAGACATTAAAAAACAAACTAAACCAGTTGTTACTGGGACTGGTAAAGTAAGTATTTCCTAGTGTCTGTAGGCACACAGAATTCAGTCCTTACTCTTTTGAAGTGGTTGAAAGGCAAGCTAGTACAGATTTGCTAAATTGTAGTAATGTATTTTCATATTTTTTTTTTATCTTGACACACAGAAATGCTGGGGAAGGTGTTTTTCAGAGGGACGAAGGCAAGTGGTGCAAGTGCATTATTTAAGCACTTGAAGCTGTTATCTGTTCATTTCTCCAAACATTTGCTTTTGAAACCATGTTAGTATTCTGTCCTGGAGTTCGAAGCTCAGCTCCTTCCTTTTTCCTATAATGAAATGATGTTTTGTGTATGCACTGTAAGTTGCTTGTATCCTGTAACATCTGTGCTATAATACTTCAAACTGCTTCCGTCAGAAACTGGAAAACATTTTTTCCAGATGCTAGTCACATTCACTGGGCTTGTCTTTCAGTTGTCATGTAATAGATTTAGTGCATGACTTAGGGGAATTTTTTTTAAATTCCACATAAAATGTTTTATAACACTGTAATGTTAATGTCTCTTATACCTGACAGCATGACAAAAATGCAATGATTAGTGTACAGTGTGGTGCAGAGACCAGAGCAGCTGTTTACTGGTTACAGTACCACTGCTTTTAAACTTTCTCCACATCTGCAAATTGCCAAGTGAATATTTTTTATGGTGTTATTTTTCATTTTATACACATCAGAATAGCAAAGTAAATTGTCTCAAGTATAAAAATTATTTCAGGAGTTGTATATTCTATGTGTTTATAGTGTGAGGATATATGTATATAGTGTATTCTCTGTGTAAAGAGAGACCGAGAGAGAGAATATTAACTGTGATGAAGTCATGAACCCAGGCGCCCGCTATAGGCATCTGCAAACACTGGTTACCCTGGCAACAAGTGGAAAGAGGTTGGAGAGGAAAGCTGGAGTAGGTTGTTGCATTGAATTGTTTTCAGCTTGTTTCTTCCTCACTAAAGCAGGGAGATGTTGAAAGGTATGATGTCCCTCTTTCTATGTGTCTACTATTTTATATGTATTTAGACAGTTGTTGGGAAAGGGAAGGCTAAAAGAAATACTTGTAATTCAGCTCAATTGGACATGAACTTTTCAATATAAATAATTATATGCATTGCAAATCTATGGGTTTTTTCTACGTGCTTAGTTTTTATGTGTTGTGTTGTAAGGTGAGAGTGCTAAATGGTTCTTCAGAGTACAATACCTGTCCCATCTTCAGCCTGGAGACAAGTGACTGTTGCATATTGCGTCTTCAGAGACTGCTTTAATTTTAAACTGGGTTTGTAGAGCTAATGTTTGAAAACCTGCCAGGACAGTATAAGAACTGGGTATTACCAAAAGATTTTTTAACTGATATTAAATCTGAGCTTCTGAACACCTTCAGAATGTGCTGTACGTATATTCTTGTGCTCTTGCACTTGTGCAGAATATTGTGGCTCATGAGTTAGTGGAGTCTTTACCTCCCTGGGGAAAGTTTTTATTAGAAAAACTAGGACATTACGTTCAGGGCTATAACAGCATCTTCCACAGGACAAATATCAAGATATTCTCTTCAGAAATCTGTTTTAGACAAATAATAGGAGATCCAACTGTGTGTTTCTTCTTGATTATCCTTCTCTCTTTTGCCTTTTTTTTTTCTGTAATGAAAAGAGATATAATATATATCTGTGCAATATATTAAAGTATAAATAGTATAAATAAGGATATATACACCTGAAACAACCAATTCTTGTTATTTTCAAGAATCAAAAACATTTTGTTTATTAACTTTATTTTTAACTTAGAAATGATGCCACTCCGATGATTATTACAAAAAAAAAATTAAAAATTGCACAGTCCTAAAATAAAAAAGTGTATGACCCAATCAGGGGATGGAATTCAGTCACTGTGTATTTAACACCTCTGACAGCAAGGGATTGATTAACAGACAGTGGTTCTTGATTTCTCATGTACTGAAAGACGCAGCCTAATAGAATATTAGCAAGTGTTGTCTCCATAAGTGCAGTGATAGAAATACACGCTTAGTGTGCCAGGCTTCTGCCCTTTCATTTCCATTCACTTCTACGTGAAAAAGGGCTGACACACAATTTTATTCAAATTAAATCTAATTTTACTGCACTATAAAACTGGATTTATAAAACTAACAAAACCAAATATGTGTAGGATGGAGATACTTATAAGTATGATGATTGCTCATAAAAGAATGTAGACCGATAGCAGTCTTGGAGCAAAAAGCAAAGCTCAAAAGAGCTTTTGTCAGTGGGGCATAATTTTGTTAAAATAAAGCACAGCAAATCAGTTTAAGCAATGATATATCTTATAATTAAATGAAGATTATAATCAGCATAAGAGGTAGAGTTTTGTCATTAAACAATAATGCAAATCAAAGCTCTTATTCTGAATGGTGAACTAATAAGTCCCTAATGTAATTTAGCAGTTGAGCGCATAAAAACTGTTCTCAGTTAGCAGTATAGTTGAGGCTGTAGGATTTGCAGTTTATTTGTATATAGTATTGTATCTGCTAAATTGATTACTGGTTTTGTATTCTTGGTTAATAAGTGGGTAAGAAAGATTCAGTTAGTACTTACCTTAGATACTTAAGACTGAGTCTGAAGTGTTGGAGCAAGTTAAAAAGGAGTTGCCTTCTTAGCTGTCTTATAGGATAATCTTCTGAAATCATCATTTTAAGTTTGCTTTTCTTCAAATCTTGATGTAATGTTTCTTTTTGTCTTTTGATCAAGTGTCTTGTAGCCATTTCAGTGTGGGAGTCTTCTGGGTTTAGACTACATCTTATCGTCAGACACTATTGGTGTAATGGGATATGTGTATATTGGCTTCAGGCCACGTTAGGGCTGATCCTTCTTAGTACAGCGTAGCTGATATAAAGGGCAGGCAAATACAGAAAATGATCCTTCAGCTGTCTCCTGCTTCTTACATAGGGAAACGATGAGTTAAGATTTTCCTAGTCAAGATTCCTGTAGTTAAGTACTTCTGTGTTGTTTTTAAGCTGTTTGGGTCTATTAATACATGTATAGATGCAGCTATTATTTTCCTACTTCCAATGCCATATTTTGAAGTACCCATAGAGAAATGTGCAAGAGAGTGCTGAGAATGAGAACTACATTCTTCTGCATTAGACCTTTCCATTTTGCGTTTGATAGTGAGTGGAACATCACAGAACAGAAGCTGCCTGTGATTTGTGGTGTAGTGTGTGACCTTTCCTTTTCGGGAACTATTGGAGAAGTCTCTACAAGCAAACTCATTTATCCTAAGGCTTATATTGGCTGTCAGCTGCAAGTTTAGATGATGGGTTCTTTTCCTTTACCAATTAAAATTAGTGGATGAAAGAACTTAGGGCCTCCTTTGGTAAGCCTTTTTTTTTTTTTTTTTTTTTTTGTACAAATTATTCAAGAACCCTAGAGAAATATAACTCAGTTAAAAAGCTGCATCTTTCAAACTGCATGCATCTGACTTTTACCAAGCTGTTAGGCTGTAATGTTGTCTTAAGCATTTTCTGCAAGGGGAACTCTTGTACAGGAGAATATTACCATGGTAAATTCCGAGTTCTTATCTACATTGGCGAAGATGGAGAAGTGTTTTCAACACTTGAGGGGGTGGGAGTATGTTTCCAATGAGGAAAAGTTGAAATACATATTCCTTTTTAAGACATCATACTGTCAAAATCCTAAATTAATTTAGAGCATGGACATATAAAGAATTTTAGAGCAAGTTAGACTGGGAATGTATATTGCATCTGCTGGCCTGTGCACACCTTAGCCTGTGTAAATATAAGGTGATTCAAATTAGACTAGACAGCCCTTTGTTTTTGAAGGATATCTTCGTTTTTATCAGAAAATAAGAGCTTGTTTGTGCATCTGTAGCCTTGAAAAGCTTGCTGCTGCTTCAGTCTGCCCTTCCCAGAAAGGGCACCAGTAACTCTCAGTAGTTCAGTGAAAATGACTCCTGTTATGTACAGTGTGCAGCTCAGTGGGTAAGAGAACTGGTTTAACACTGCATTAATTTAAAAGCAGATACAGCTGGTTACATAATAAGGAGATTGTACACACGCATCCGTGGATTCTGAGTTACAAGCATCCCAAGTTCTGGAACTGTATTTATGGAAGCACAGAGGACATATCAGGGAAAAGTGGGCATTTAGCATAACTTGATATTGGTTTCATAAAAAACAGATTTGGCCCTGTTACTAGTGTTCAGAGTAATTAATCTTACTTACCAGTAAGCTGCACTTCAGTGTAGCATGTACCCATGGTTGCAGGTCAGAGAGGGACCCATCAGTCATGGCTGGCTCACATTAAGGGTGACGGATTTTGCTCTGTGTACGTGGCAGGTGTTTCAACCCTCACATCTCCAAAGGAGGATAGTCAGATCCATGTGTTTTTCTTGCAGATGTGCAGAGGTAACAAAATGTCGTATACAAGAATTTTTCTTTCACTTTTTAAGTGACATTTGCTTTTTTTTTAAGAGTATGAATTGATAGCACCAAGTATGAAAAAGCTGGTATTGCCATCTTAGCTTGCCAATATTTAATTTCAGTCACGTTACAGTTTAGAAACAGAGCAAGGGTTAAAAAAATAAATCTACCAGTTGGTTACACAGCAAACGGATTGAGGCTTAGGAGAGAGATCAGGATGTCTCTTAATCTGTTAATTATATTTCATTACTAAAGAGGAAGAAGAGCTTGAAGTGCCTTTGGAGGGGCTTGGATTTCAGCAGCAGGAGTCACGGCTTTGTCAGCAGATGAAAATGGCAACTGTTGCACCATCGCCAGAGCCTGTTTGCTGGCAAGTGGAGTCGGTGACCAGCACCAATTCAGGACATGTTTGTACCCAAGGTAGGAGCTTTCTGTGCTTCAAACAATTCTGAAAATGGATGATTAGCAGCTGATCAGTCTGTAGGGGTTAATTGATTGATTGACAGCATAGTTGTGATTCATATTCCTCATTTTCTCTGCCTACCTTCCAGTCAAGTATTCCGGAGTTTAGAGGCATTCCTGACAGTGTCCCAGCTTCCTGGGAAACTGCCTTGTCGTCCCTTAATGGTTATTCTTTTTGGTGCATGACTCACATGCTAAATACAATGGCAGCAAAGCCAAATAAAAAACTTACCAGTACCAGACTATCACGTTATATAGGTTGTGCATCCTTTAAAGTAGACTTTTTCTTTTAATTGAAATCTTATATGGGGCAATATGACAACACTTTGGATTACACTATTGGAATATTTAGTAGAAGGAAGCAATTTTTCGCGAAAGCTGACTCAGTCTGTGTAAACATAAAAACCAGCATTACAGCAGTTAATGCTTTCTATCCCTCCTCTGCCCTCTTCCCAAGAGAAGTAGGAGTTGATGTTTTAATTGAAAAAATGCAAAACTTGGTATTTCAGGTGGGCATGATCTAGATGCTCATGTTTGGGGGATCTCATTTTTTGTTATTTGAGAGAGGCAGATTCTCCTGTGCCTGATTACTGCAACATTTCTGGTACTCTCCTCTGAAATCAGTGGCTGCCCGTGGAGATGGGTCACTGATCTTGATGGAAAGCTGCGCCTCATCTGTTGTGGCATTTCTTACATTCTTGTGTACAGTTGAGAACACACAGTTCAATTTTTACATCCCTTAGTAGTTAGTTCTACTGCTGGTTGTTTTTCAGTACAGCATCAAGAAGATGCATTTTATTTTGCTGTGCTTAAGTGGCCATGTCAGTTCCAGAAATCTGCAAGAGATGGATTGACAAGACTAAAACTGAAAAAATGTCTATGAGCACCTGTCATCATTATCAGTCTGAGATATATGAATGAAAACACTAGAGCCTAACTTTAAAAAATATTGTTTTGACGCCATACGAAGCAGCATTATTAGTAAGAAATCAAGAAATCTCTTATAAGATATCCTCAGTTTTTAATGTGAAAGCATTGTCTTCTACTGGGTATCGTTATGTATATATTATTTTGTTATGTGATAGTGCTGGATCCCTCTTGGCTTCATGAGATGAGCCCAGTCTGAGCAATTTACATTGTAAAGACCACAAGCTGGGACACTTGGGAAGTACATGGAAGTAATGCAAACTAGCGTGGGTGACAGTGGCATGAGCACACCAAGGAGGTTTTTATGACAGGATTTGAAGAGAGTAATAAGGGAATTTTGATGAGTGTTACCATATATTTTTCTTAAATTGTTGGGGAGCTGCTATCTCAAGAATTAAACAGGCAATGCTATAGTGGAGGAACTTAAGACTCATAAGTAAAGCTAAGTGGCTTTATTTGTTGCATTAGAGAGTGGAGAGGCAGTTAGAGAATGCAAAGATAAGATGATTGCACCTGAAACAAGTGGGAAAATGGTGCCTGCAGTGGACTTCTAACTAGATGTAGATGGGTCAGTGCTGCACTAGCACTTGTTGTGCTTGGTCAGACTGAGTTTCTGCTGCCCAGTAAGATTTTTTTATTTTTTTTTTTAATTATTACTGGTTTCCAGTTATCATGATAGACTCTTGAGGCACATTCTTCTTCTGTTTCTTCTTTTCAAGCAAGGCTTGAAAAGGCCTTTTGAGCCAGCTATATGTCTAACAATGAATTGTTCCCTCTTCTTTGACATCTGAAATCCCGTATAGCTTCCTAACATGTTTTTTCTTATTATTCTCTGTTTAGCCTCCAGTTCCAAGCCTGAACTCAGCTCCAGTTCACAGACTTTGGGAAGTCAGCAGAACAAAACAGATGGCACCCGAGTAAAAACTCGCATTCTGCCCAACATGCCAAAGCTTTTCATACCTTCATCTGTCACCAAATTTCCACCTGAGATCACTGTCACTCCACCCACTCCCACCCTCCTTTCTCCAAAGGGCAGCATTTCAGAAGAGACCAAGCAAAAATTAAAGGTAATAAAAGGGAAACAGTAATTTGTTAGATTATTGTTTTTATCTTGATTCTCCCCTCAGTAAAATATTTGTATGAAAGGAGCAACAGTTCCTGTCCCCAGTTCATAACCAGAGATAGAATATAAGTAGTGAAAGAAGATGCTAGCTATTATCAACAGAAGCCAATTGTAAAGGACCGATGAAGGCCATGGGTGAAATCATAGCTATCCTACTCCTTAACCCTTTTCTGAGGGAATTAGAAAGAATTACAAAAATGGGTGAGGAAGCTACTGGAGCCATCGCAATTCTTATGTTAGTGGAAGCTACCAGAATATTAACAGTGGGGAAGCCTACTGGTAAATGTTATGTTGTCTCACATTAGGATGCTGTGTCTTTTATAGAAGTAAGAGCTATTGAATGTGAAGGAATAGCAACCAGGTGGCTTTTATCCCTGTGATCGTGGGTTTATCCTATTTAGCAATATATTCTCTCTCTCTCTTTTTGGGATCAGTCTGCTATTTTGTCTGCTCAGTCTGCAGCGAATGTAAAGAAGGAGAGCCTTTGTCAGCCAGCTTTGGAAATCTTAGAGACCTCAAGCCAGGAGTCCTCACTCGAAAGTGATACTGATGAAGATGATGACTACATGGACATATGAATGAATTCTGGCCATCATCAACACCAACCATACAACCATTCTTCTTGTTGCCAGCATCTATGGCAGTCGAAACATCTTCGTTGGCATTACACTCCATTTAATCGGCATCATTGTGTTCTTCACTTTCATTACCTTTGTTATCACCACTACCACTTGTATTGCCTTCAGAATCTTCGCCATTCTCCCCATCATGGTGCTTGACGGAAAGAATGATTGTCTACCAGGCAGTGAATTGATTTGGACCACTCTATCACCTTTAACTTCAGTAGATGCAAGGGTGTTTTGATCTGCAGTTCACATCTCTCTGCTGTTCCTGCTTCTTCAAACCGGAACCTTGGAAGTCACTCCAGTAGCTCTTTTCTGTAGCATTTTCTTCCTTTTAGTTGTCATTTTGCATTTTCCATGCTAGTTAAGTTTTTCTCCCAGTAATTCAACAACCTAATGTCTGTCTAGCCATGCCACAAGTCCAACAGTTCCTTTTAAGGTCAATGGAGTAGGGAATATTTGCTGAGCTGGTAGAGGTTTTAATTGCATCTAAAAAGTCTGTGGCTTTGTTGCGGGGTGAGAAGGGTGAGCCGAGAGTGCGTCAGCTCCTTAGCACTGCTGGGTGATTTGTTGGAATTTGACTCGGTGACAGCAGGCAAAGAACCAGCTTTTCCAGGAAGACAGAAAGGTTGGCCTCCTTTTGTCCTCATTTCACACCAATGTATGAGGTCCAGCAAAAATTATCTACCTGAATGTTGGCTTAAAGAACTGATCTTTCCAGAATTGTCTTACAGTCCTTTCTCTTCTAATGCCTTGGACAAGCATTTTGAATTGGGGGCTAGATGATATTTTTATGGTGGTATTGAAAAAACTTGAAAGGTTTCAATACCATTTCAGTAATGTCTGTTTTTTACAGAATGACACGAAAAGGTGTTTTTTATCTATCTGCAGAGGGACTGCTCACATTTATTTATATGAGAAAATAATGGTAACAAAGATCCTTTTTTTTTTTCTACTAAATGTTAACTTTGTAAAATAATGAATGCAAACCATGCAAAAAAATACGTCACACTATATATACACACGTGTGCGCCCACACACATATATATGTGTATGTACATATATATATGTTTGTATATGAAAAATGAAAATACATACAGCTTGCAATGTCAGATTTGTTTGTGTTTGGGGGAGGTGGTTTTCTGTAAAATGCAGAGCTTTGTATAAACTTTTGTTTTTTTCTAATAAAGTTGAAATGTACTGTTGTCTGTGTTCGTCTGAGAGAGCAAGGCGCCACGGTTCTGGAAAAAGTACTCCCCTTCCTTTTCTTCCTTAGATAAGAAGGGAGCGGAGGAAGGGGATGGGGGGAAGCCTCTTCCTTTTCTGAAGGTGGGTTTGGTCTTGTGTGGCCTGGGACTCGGGTCAGCTAATGTTGTCAAGATTGCCAGCAGCAGGTTCGCTTCCCCATTGAGGTGTGATCTGAATTCTTTTTCACCTATCTGAGTATCTTTGGATGCTGATGAACAGCATATGGGGTGGACAACACACAGTGAACGGGAACACCTAGGATATTTGGCTGTACAAATTAGCATTTAATCCACTATTACAAGGATTGCTCTCGTTCACTGTAAGAACGGTGAATAGACCCTGGATAAATAGAAACCGCATCAGTCTTTGTGTTGCAGGTTTACTCTCATATTCTGTGTTATTTGTGTGAACAAAAAGCAATATATAAGCAAGTGAGTGTGTCTGTCTTGCCTGTGTTAGCAATTGTTTATGTAAATTGTTCACTTACTAAAAGTGATAGGTGAGGTGGAAAAGATTGGGTAACTGAATGGGTATTTTCAATAGTAATATGTTTTCAGTGTTTGTGCTTTAATTTGGTATAAGTTATTATAAATGCAGTGTATAGCATACTCTATAGTCATTGTCTAGTAGTAGGCTAAGGTATCTCTAGATTCTTTAGATAATCAGGAATGATCTTTATTTTTTTAGAAGATGGCACAGGAAAAAAAGAAGTCAGCTTCTTATGAGAAGTGGAACACAACTTGGAGGATGTACTTCTATATAGCTTTTTCACCCAAATAGAATAGACACATAGCTTTTATGGGTAATGTATTATTCTTAAATGTGTGGCTAACTTTAAGATCACATTTAAACTGTTAGGTCTACCTTTCTAGCATGGGTTTGATGTATGACGACAGAGCATTTGATTTTCTTAATTGACTTCAATCACTGAAAATGGATGTTTTTATTATTCTTCAGGATTCCTTGGCATTAGGCACTTTCTTCCCCCCCCTGAAGCTTGCTAAAATGCCTGATCTTGAGCTTTCTTTTGACTTCTAGTCCTGCTTTTTAAGAAGGATTTAATCTTTTGCTGGCTAAGGAAAAGCTAGAGCTGTAAGTGAAACTGTTCCTGTCAGCAAAGAGACCTGAACTTTGCTGATCTGCTCTAAACTCATTTTAATCTTTAGACTACACAAATGTGCATCTTGTTTTATCCTGTATTCAAAACTCTTACCTGTTTTTTCCCCCATGTTTTTTTTGTGTTTGTTTTTTTTTAAATCGATGATCTTTTATTCACATTGTGCTGTTGAGTAGCTCAGGGACTTTTTCTCAAGCTCAAGAAATTACTGAGAAGGAACTACTCAGGCCACCTCCTTCAACTCCTGCCTTCTGCTAATGGCTAAATAGTGCATTGCTCAGCTGTGGGCCACCTTCTGCAATGGGTATTACTGCTGATTTACGCCGACGGAGTCATTCTTCTGTATGTGTGAAATCGTCTCTCTGTAAGTAAAGTTTATGTAGTTCTTCAGTTCAAGGAACCATATCCTGGAGCAAAGACGCCAAGACCACTGGATGCATTTACATATATTTGACTGAAACCATCCCTAAAGGTACTTTAAGCAAGAACTTTGAATCCTTACACACAGAAGTATTCTCTCTATGTGGCACCTTCTGAAGCCTGGTAATATAATTCTGTGGAATTTTCAAAAAAACCCCAAACATTATGGCAAAACTGCAGTAGCTATTAGATTACTTGAAGTAATTTCTTTTATTTCAGTCTTCAGTATGGTCAAGGCCCAACTTGCCAACTCCCCCCTTTCAGAGTTGTGTATCAAATATAAACACAACATCTATTTTCAGGATTTACTTAGTAGCTGTTGCTTCTGAAATCTCAAGTGTTCCATGGTGCCTTTCTAATGCGACAGACAAATAAATGGCAGCTGCTGAAGGATATTGCTTTTGTAATTTGGTTTGGTTTGGTTTTCCCCTGTGAGGGTGTGGGGACAGGAATGTCTGATACCTAAAGTAAACTTAAAGGTAAGGTCTGTGACCCATGTGGGACACAGGTGAGGCTTTTATTACTTTCCCCTACCTTGCCCCCACCAGTAAATTATTAAATTGATTAAAAAGCAAATCCAGACTGTTAAGATTTCCAGGCAAATAGCAAGACCGGTTCTGTTCCAAAACAAATGGAAACAGAAATTATTTTGGACTTGATGTTGAGAGTAATTTGTGGGTAGTTGATACCCTTTGTGGGCATTGTTTTTACACGTGGTAAGGTATTTTTCACTGATACCATCGTTAAGGTATGTAGTACTGGGATTTGGCTGTGTTTAATGCGGTTTCATTTCCTGGCAGAAGGATTACATAATCCATGTATAGTTAAGACCATCGAGAATTTATCTCTTTGAGGCAAGGACTAGTGTTCTACTAAGGATTAATTTTGTTGGGCACAGCTGTCATTAATGGCTTCTGCCCACTGTCTCAGAAAAAGTAATATTTCATTCCACAACCAAAATATCAAATCAAACTCAGTATCTTCCTTAATTTTATCATGTTACTAGGGTTTGTCAGTTGTTGTCTCTTATTTTGGTTTGGTTTTATTTTTTTAAATTAGAATGAAATTTCCTCATTAATAATGAAATTAATGTCTTTTGCAGCCAAAATAAACACCATATGGTCAGGGAGAAAGGGACCAGGAAAAGATGAGGAAGGCAGCCGGAGCTGATTAGGAGACAGAATGGACTGAATGGAAACAGAGGGGCCAGGTGAGAATAGACTTAAGTCTTACCATCCAAGGTGGGATCACACCATTGTTAAATTCAACACTCTGGTTTTGGCACTGGTGTTGATATTTCAAGGAAGCTGAAAAATCCATCATGTACATAGCTTGTGTGTACAGTGTTACGTGCCACGCAAAGCTGACTTCTGCTCCTGTAGGTGCTCATCATATTCTTTAAGGAAAAGGGTGGTAGAGCAGATGAATTGAGGTGCTCAGGAGAAAAAGCAGCAGGCATGAATCTTATGATCTCTTCCTTAATTCATGTAAGGCTGTGATGAAGGAGCCTTGTTCTTGCAGTTGAAGGTGATGGTAAGAACTTCAGTGTAGATGTTGAGTGCTAATTGTCATCTTTCCCTTTTTTCTAGCCAGTGACTAGGAATCCAGTGAAGCGTGTGTCAGGATTTGGGGAGTAACCTTGGGGTACTGTATCACAGGCTGTCTGAGGCCAAGTTATGGCTTTGTGAGAGCTTCCCTGTGGGGGACTGAGCTGTTGCAGGGCGCAGTGCAATGGGTAGCACTGTGAAGGGTGACAGACCATTGTCTGAGGGCTGTTGGCTTCTGGAGGATGACTTACCTTTGCTCAAATGGTTCTTTCGCATTAATACTGGAGGCTGCATAAAAATCTCACCAGAGATTTAAAGACAAATCTGTCCTTGTTCCTCCTATCTAACGTGCGTATGAGGATGACACCCTATCAGCCAGTGCTTGTTAGCCAAGTCCAGAACCCCTGTTCCACAGTCTTTAAAGTTATCTTAATTCTCACCAACTTCTGTGCAGCTTTGTTCACTTAATGTGGGTATCTTGCTGTTTGTGGATTTCTTTTCGCCACAGCTGACTCTTAGAAAAAGATTTGGGGCTTTAGAGACTATGTATGGAACATGCATGTTTGTTTGATTTCCCTCCCTGCCCTCCATACCACAAGCCATCTATACCAAGCACATGAGCTACTTGCCATGTCCTTAGGAGTTCAATACTTGCAGAAGCTCCAATGCTGGCTCAGATGCAACAGTACAGTAGCTATGGATGTCAAGAGTCTTTTCTGTTTATCATCTAAAAAATATTTTTGATCATATGGATGGACTTATCCCTAATAAAATGTCATGTATGAATAAGAACAAAGCACATGTCAGGTCGGGCTGGGGTGTAATCTCATGACTGTGGGTCTGTTTCTGTATAGGCTTGTGCCTAAAGTTCATCCTGTGTCATTTGGGAGCTACATGGTCTGCTCTGGTAGCACTAGAGGGGGCCCTAGGACAGAAAAGAAAAGAAAAAAGGGGTTAAAAAACAAAGGGGGGGGAACCATTTCTCACCCCACACCAAACCCTAAAATGGATGACCAGGATCTATCTTGAAACTTTTGTAAGAATAAATTGCATTGCTGTTTTTGACCTCACCTCCTCCTAAGAGCCTTCTGCTACTGTACCATATGTCCTTTTCATAATGTATAGTCTGATTCAAAGCAGAAGGAATGAGAATCCTCATAGTCTGTTTAGAGGATTCTGTCCCATGTTCCTGGCCATAGCAAAAAAAAGTTCACCTTGTTGCCATTAATATTGCAACTTAGCAGCATAACACTTCCACTGTATACATGCTTTTCACACAAAATCTGTTGGCCCTATAACTATATTTTTCCTCCTCTTTTTTTTTTTTTTTTTTTTTTAATTCCCCTATAAGAAGCCGACTGGGTATTTTCCATTTTTTTAATGTGCAGCATATTGTAGTGGGGGAGAAAAAGTATGTTTTGACAGTTAATCTTGTGTAAAAGGACTCAAATAATGCTTTCAGCTTTATCAGTGTAAATCCTGATTAATTCAGTCCTAGTTCATTTTGCAATGACATGAGGTTTGTACTGCTGTAACTGAGCCCAAGAGTAGGTGGCAAACAAGCAACTCGCAGATCTGTACAGTGTCTAGAGATAGCTTCATTAAAGTAAAATTCTAATCAGGGGCAATAATGTGTATGAAAATGGTGGAAGAAACGTGTAGCTTTCAAGCTTGGAAAAGCTCTTGTGTAACAGTCTCTGTTACCTAAAGTAGCCAAGAGGTGAGACGCAGTTCGGTGGGAATCATGCAGAAATGCGCGTGAAGTGGGACAGTGAGATGGAGCTCAGGCCATGAACTGACTACAGAATTGGAAAAACCAAGTCACTTCTACCAAGGGGAAAAGTAAAATCGCACCTCTGCCTGCGTTTAAGATTTATCTGTGCAATTTAATGATTGTGTATGTAGCTTGGTAGAAAAGCATTCCATTATATAATCCCGGTGGGAGGAGCACTTTGCAATATCTCTTAAGTACATTGTCTTATTGAAGGAAACTGCCTATCTAAACCTACATCGATATATATGGTAAAAAGTAGTTTTTGCTCTCAGATTGGACACTGATATCCCTCCCTCAATTTTTATTTCTCAGCGTATTTTTTTCCTCTCTCTTCCCTTTCAGAAACCCTGCAAACAACAGTGAATTCCAGTATAAATGGAATATGAACAAAGCTCATATTGATATAAGCATATGAGAACCACATTTCATTTTAGTTATAATATTCTAACTACAAGTGAAAAGCCATGGAGCAGGCCAAAGGCATTTTAGACATCTGTGTGAATACTTAATTGTTACATATAACTACAATTAGCTGAAGAACCTGTCTACATATTTAAATTCTTTTTATTTCTCTGAGGTTTTTGACAGATAGAGAGGACTGTTCACAAGAAGTAATATGCAACTGAGTTTTATTTGCAAATATGCATTGCATGAACATTATCTAGTACAGCATTGAACATGTACTGTAATTAGTAAAGGATGTTGTATGAGCCGAAAAGCTTCATACTTTAGAAATATTCTTTGATTCCTTGTAATGTAAGTCACACCAGGGATGCAATTTTCCTAAGTTACACACTAAAATGTATGAAGAGTCACGTTTTTTTTCTTCTAAATGTGTGACTATATATATAAAATGTAACTCCTTCAATAAGATTGCAATGATCATTTTCCCCATTAAGAGATGGCACTAGATGTATTCTCAAAGAATAGCTGAACTTGTTAATTGAGTCAACATATAAAACCACCATGCTAAATGGATGTCAGACAGCAGTAGTTTGACTACAGAAGTTTGTCACCTAGGAATGTCTAGACTGTATATTAGATTTCCATTAAGTTAGAGTGGGTTAGAAAAAAAAATTAAGGTTTAGAAATTCATAGTGGAAGTTACTGAGCTTACAACATCAATTTGCAACGCTATGCCCTCAAGTAATCAATGCAAGTTCAAACAAATAACAGTGCTGCTATGACTTTCCCAATAGACGGCACTGCTGGAAATTCTTCCTATACTTAATAAGTAAATGGGCTTTCCTGGGAGCAAAACAAAGGGTCTGACGTGTTGTCTCACAGCAAGCAGCAGCAGTACAAGATGTTTTTTCAGTTTGGCTTTTATGAACATAATAACAGCTTGGGATTGCATATTGTAAAGTATTGCTGCAAAAAGTAGTGCAGGAGTTTCTTGGTAACCTGGGTCCATTGATCCCCTTCCTTTCCTAGTGTAAAGAAGCCTTTAATTTTTGCCAGTGCAGTTAGAACTTGCCATTGGCATCTAGGCAGTGCTGTCGGACTGTTCACATTTTAATTGTGAGAAGACAGAGACTTGGCACTTTCTATAGGAACTGAACAAGCTGACTGCATTTATTGGTACACTCTTGGATGCACCATGATGCTCTTCATTGTCTCTAAAATCAATCTTCCAGATGAACCGGGCAAAGATTCTCCTACAGTGGCAAGTTTTGTCAGGCCTGTACTTTTATTTGGAAGTTGTTAATATAGTGGGTTTTCTCAATGTAAGGCAAAAAAGAATGAGAAAGCAGTGCAGGATGGCCGGAAAGCCTGCAGCCTCAGAGTCATTTTAATTTCTCTGTGTCTCCCACTGCCCCCCCCCTCAGCTACAAGTGGGTCCCAGTGGGGCTGGGGTGGCAGGTGCTGGCCTGGGGCTGCCACCCTCCCTCCCTCTGCAGAAGCGGAACCAGGAGCTCCCAGGCTGAGCTCCTCTGACGTGTATTGGCAGCTGTTTCGGGGCAGACACGGGGTCCTTTAACAACTGCACATAATTCAGATGAGTGCTCTGGAGATGTTACCGTCTCAATTAATGAGTTTGCTTTTAGGCAATTGATAATTGAATCAAAATGTAAGAGAGAGTAAATAGTATGTGCTTATATGTGCTTCTGCTGCACTGGGTTTTTTAATAAGGTGAACTTCCTGCAATTTCAGTGAAACTCAGAAATACTTATATTACCATTATAATGCTCAGTTTTGTGTATGGTCACATTACAGTAATGACACTACAAAGACAGCACAGTGCAGCAACTGTCTTGTTACTAGTACTGGGAAAAGTACTAATGGAAAAGTAGCTGTAAAGAACATTAAAATATGGAAACGTTATTTCCAAGTGCAGAGAGTCTGCTGGGGAAGAGGGAGAGAGGAGGAGGAGGACAATGTTTCTCCTAAAATATGAGCCTGATTCAACAAGGTACTTAAATATAAATATAAATGACTAATGCTGATTTCAATGAAGATGAAAAAGGGCATCATCAGCTTATATTTCACTGTAGGTTTACATTGTATACAATTTCTTTAGTGACCTAAGGTATTTCTACACCTAAAATTTCTATTGAAAATGGATGCTTCAAAGTAAATAGACTTAACTTTCTTAGTACTTGTAAACTCAGAAATTCACAGGTAACCACTGAAAAATGTAAAAGGCTTAAGAAATGTAGAAGTATCTCTGCTAGTAAAAATTTCAGCCCAAATGAAATTTGTGAGAAACTAGGTGACTGTAAAGAATAGGCTTGGTATGGCAGGGTGTGCAAATAAAATGACAATGTAATGTGAAGTTTTGATCACAAATCAATCAGATTAAACAGGAACAAACTATAGTTTTTAAAATTGTGCTACATTCATTTGAGAGCAGTGCTAAGGAAGTAAAGATTCCCCCATTAATTCTCCCTGAAATTATGATGGCTATGGCATGTAGGTGAACTTTGGAGGGCAATTGGCATTATCTACATAAGTTCCAGGAAGGGAGATCATAAAATGAAGTTCTGTTTAGTGATACCTGTCCTGGTGTGATCCCTGAGACAGAGTGCTTATTAGGAATATTATTTTCTTTATCAACTTTCTCTTCCATCCTCAGTGATTGATATTGTTCCAGTGAGGAAATCCTGTTGGCTTTCAGAACAGCAGCAGCAGAGCTGGTGATATTTACTGAATGTGATGGAGTAGAAGCTGGCTCATTCTTGGTATGTTGTCTGTCTGGGCTATGTCAATATTCACTTTCTGCACCTATTTCATAATAACACCATTGATTTATTGCTTAAATCACAAGAGTCAAAAGAACTGAATTGTGCATCAGAGCTTTTCCCACTAGCTGGTGAGTGTTCTGATTAATCTTCCATTTTCTATTGCTATAAAATGGAAATTACTTGTCCAAAAAAAAACACTTTTCCCAAATGGCCCCTGAATTTGAAGCTAGGACATTTTTATATATCTTAAATAGTTTATAATTTTATTTTGTAACAAATTATAGTTAAAACTATGGCTTTTTTTTTTAAATTTTGAGCGAATGAATATTAATATCCAGTAGGAACCGCTCCCATATCTGAGTTAAATAAAAGCAATAGAAAGTCACCTGAGTTTTTGTCACGGTGAATAACACAGAGCTTCCCAAGAGCATAATTGTGGAGAAGACTAGAAAGCGTCCGCTCATATAAATATAGAATATGCTTGGTTTTTTGAGAGTCCTTATCTCTGATTGCTGAGAAATTGGGATAATTCAGTGCAGCAAAACGAAGTCTTTTTTCTGATCAAGACTTACTTGGATTTTTCAGTTTTTTCCATTCGCCACTTGAAATTTCCTGTGCCTTGTAACCATTTAACAATATGTTACTAACCATCCATTATGTCCTGTCTTATTCTCTTTTAGATGAAAGAGACATGTAAAAAAAGAATTCGCCAACCCCTGTGACTGAATTTGAGCGATAATGTCAATGGAATTAACACATTGCCATTGTTGAATGGTCTCCTGTGGCTATATAAACATCAAGGTAACACATTTCCAAAGCAGCAGACATTACTGCTGTGATACTGTTGTTTTGAAAATATTTTTTTGCTGCTGAAATACTGATGTAGTTTTAGTATTTTGCCTGGTGGAGGATGATGTTAAAACAAACAAACAAACAAAAAGGTTGATTTTGGTGCTTTTATTTTTGCTGAATTCTGCTTTATTTGCTGGAGATAATCTATTACATTGTTTGGCTAAGCATGGAATAAGAGTGCAGGTACTTTGAGGTTTATTTAAGATTTATTGGCAAATACATTTAAATGATATCTCTCTTATGGGACTAATTCTATTTCTGAAGAAGACCTTCTGAAAAAGTTGGGGCACAACTGTCTTCAGGAAACACAGGATTCTTCAGCTTGGAAGGGATTGCTCAAGAAATAATTGTCTCCCACACTGGCTTCAGCCCTTAGCATAACTTTCATCTCTGCAAACAGAACTAGACTGAGACATAAATACCTTTGGTATGTTTCTGGTAGAATGCAACATGCAAATTTCAGTTTTAACTCTGAGGATGGTGGCAAACAAATTGTGAGGCCAGGCTAGTCAGAAAACTTTTTGACTGCAATTATGCCACTGTAGGCTCATTGTCACTGGCTCACCAAATGCAAGAGAGAAATAGCTAACATGGATGTTGCACAGAAAGCGTTTGTAATTCCTTGTATCACAAGATCATTGACAATGGCTGTACTACAGGAGCCAGAGCCAGTCAGTTAGGACATGCAGGTAACAGTAATTACTTCCTTTATTATGAGCTTCCTGATCCCGGTTGCATATAGAAAAAGAATGTGTATTTCTGCAAGTATGTTTTAATTTGACTTCAGACAAGAAAAAATTCAGGCAGTAAGTGCTAAGCCAGAACCCAACAAGTTCCCTTCCTAAATACCCCTTGTTTTACTTCTCTACAGTCACCTTTAAACAATGGGCCAATAGGATGGCTGTATTTCTACTAATCAGAGACCATAACTCGGGTATCAAAAAATGGGAAGTCAATCTTAAGGTTGACCTCACCAGGTAAAGACAGACATATCCCTCTCCAGAGGGCCTCTACAAGAGCTAAATTGGTTCTGGAAAAAAGGACTTCAGTTTCCAAAGCTGAATCTGGTCCTTTCATGAATGTTAGGGCTGAAACAGAAGAGGTGCAGGTATTGTTGTTTGTTACAGGAGCATGCCTGGGTTAGATTCCTCAAAGGAGAAGACTTTTCAGCAGGGGGACTGTTCTGTTTCTGGACTGCTTTTGGGTAACAAAGGATAGAAAAGAAAGTTGTGATGGAAGGAGGGAAGAACTGCCCATGGCAGGAGTTTGTCAGGACATGGAGAATGACTTGGTGAATCGTGAACACTCTGCATGAGTTAAATGAACTAAGTGGACATGGTTTGTGTAAACTGATGTCCTTTTTCTCCCTTGAGGGCTGTTTGAAGGTCTCTGAAAGCAGAGAGGAGAACAGCTAGTAAACTTTGTGCTTCAGAATTGCAGAAAAACTGCTTCTTTCATCCATGGATCAATCTTTTGTCAGCCCTAACGCAATGGCTGATGGCTTTAGTGTATCTCCACTGTCACCCAAAGGCACTTCTTGGGAAATGAAACCCAGTGGCCCAATAACTTGACACTTTTCCCATCATTCTGGCCTAGGCCTAAGAGTGGGGAAGAGGAGTGCTCTACCAGGCTCAGCAATATTTAGATTTGAGTCATGCCTCTCTTGGGAGTCAATAGCTGGTCTTTTGTGAATTATGATGTATGAAAGTATAGGATTTTATTTTTGTAAATCCTCAGCTGGGTACAAAATCTGATGGCAGGACCCCTGAGCCCAGCAAGAGGATACCAATGGCAGACACATGCATAGCTCGTTAGATTATTTTTTACTTCACTGTGTCTTACCTTGCTTTTTTTCCCTTCTTTCTTTCTTTCTGCCCTCACTTTTCCATATATTTTTTCCCCACCGACCCACTTTTTTAAGTAAGAGACCGCTTTTCTGAGGAACAGGATTATGGAGTCCTTCTGCACTTATTCTCTAGGGTTCTTCAGGAAACCTGCCTGCAGACAGCTCACAGTACCAGTGCCAAAACAGCCTTGCGATAGTGGCAGCTTTGGCCAGCAGCAAATAACACCAGTGACAACATCAGGTAGGAGAAAGTGGTCTATCATCTGAGTCACCTAATATCTCACGATTTTAACACCTCAGACTGTAGTAAAGTAACTGTGTGTATATATACGGTGAGACCTAAACATCTAGCAAAAAATCTTATGAGGAAAATTGAGCATTATTGCTGTAGTTTATTTCTTGTTAATTGACACTAGGTCTCCATTGTCAAAATTCTGAACAAAAGGCACACCTAACCTTTGCTTAGGGTGGTTGTTGAGGTGCAAACTTGAGTGCGAAAGACTCTTTCTTTTTTGCATTTCACTTGATTTGCACTTTGACTCCCTTCTGGATGATCAGTGTTTCAGCTCTGGAGCACTCTTTACCAGTTTATTTTACAGCAGAGTAACAGAACGAAGCCCTGCTGCTTCCCTGCTCACCTATGTGCTGTTTTCATATATGCATCCTATGGTTATATTTGGTTGGAAACAAAAGCATCACACTTACTGCAGAAAACCATATGAGCAATCTCTATTTTGTAGCCTCCTTAATATTACCATGGCTTTTATTGGTGGATTATGGCTGAACATCACTGTCTTCAAAAGAAAAGTTTAAGTGATACTAAACTCTTAGGGGAAAATCTGGAGGTGGAGACAAGGAACGAATAACTCTTTGTATGATGTGAAGGGAAGAGAATTTCCATCCTTGAGAGGAAATACAAGACAAAGAGGTCAAAAAGGCGTAATGGGGGATCACAAATGGGCTTAGATTTCAAATTTTTGGCTCAGGTTTCTGTTAATCTAATCCAGTCCTCCCAAACTGCTGTCATAACTTCTCTACTCTGTCCTGTAGAGCACAAGCACTCTTTATATCTGGTTGGCTCCTTCTAGACAGTGAGTAGTTATTTGAAAATGATGTAGAATACTAGCAATTTCTCCAAAACCGTAGCTGACTTGCAGGGATGCAAACAGGTTTGATACCATTGTCCAGTCCTCCTGATTGCTTATCTTGTCTCTGGCTCCAGTTCATTTTGCACTTGGTGCACAAACACCAGCCCAGGTTCCATGTGGTGCTGACCAGTGTGGATGCCTGCACCTTACCCTGGAGCGTGGCAGCTGCGTTTTCATTCCTAGAAGTGATTCTTATGGCTGTGACAGCCTATCCCAATTCCAGGGTGACTTTTTAATCTCTTTTTCTCACTCCATCAATCTTTCACTTTGGATGCCACAAATGTCTCTCAACACAAGATGTGCATAAGCAGGGAGAGAAAGATAGGCAGAACTCAGACTCTAACACTGTTAAGTTATAGTACCTACAATTTAAGTTAATTAGTTTAAGTTAGAGTGTGTATACAATTAGTATAATTGATCATTTTTCATTCTTTGGACACAATAAAACCTCCTAGAATTCTGCAATGGAATTTTGCCACAGCTTTGTCCAGTTGGAAGCCGTTTAAACCTCAAACCATTGTGGTGAGATATTCTCCAGAGCGCAGCAGTATTCCCAACATTTCTTCTTCGGAGATTGCATCAGGTTACCTTTTGATCACCCAGGATTCATATGGCAGGAACATCATAGAGAGGCAGAAAATTAAATGCTGAATTCTCCTGTCTCTAACAAGTATATGTGAAATGTGTCTAAAGGCTTGCTTGATCTTGCTGCCTGTTTTTCCCCCCCAATAATTTTTTAACCCAGTCTCCTGGTTTCAGCCCAACTTGGCAGAAGTGTAGAAGTCACACAAATGTGTTAGGTCCTATAGATTTCCTGAAAATGCTCTTTCTGAGGGAATGACTGCAATGCGAGTTACCATAATTGTAGACAGTGGAGAATCCAAACAGGAAAGCTCCTTTTTAAATGCCTCAGTTATGAGAAAAGCATCAGTCGGAGCCCAGGGTGGGCCACAGGGTACATGTAGCAATGCACACATGTGAGTATTCCTTGCACCCTGTCAGAATCTGCCTGGTTTGGGTTTTTACTTAGTATAAAAGGAAGGAACTGAGCAGCACCAAGCCAGCAAAGCTGGCAGGAAGGAGGAGCAGTGCTATGAGCTCCTTGGTGGTGAGTCCATACCTCCATTGCAGGCAGACTGAGCTCTCACCAAATCTGACCCAGCAGTAGCTCCCTGCAGAAGCTTAAACCAGTAACTGCAGTATTAGGGGGAGGCAAAACCAGTGAACTCATTATTGATAAGCATCTAACCTGTGCTCAGAAGGAATGCTTGCTCTCAAATGTGACTTCTGTGCACTCCTTAGCACTCTTCTTAGCAGAATTTAAATATTTCTGTTGAATTTACATTATATTGTTGTTTGGGTCTACATTTGGTTGGCAGGCATGGCTTGGGTTGTAAACTCTCAGTCATTTAAAAACTGTTTTGACATCACGAAAGCAAGTATTGTGTTTTTAAGAATGGTACCTATTATGTGTGCATCAGTGATTGCTAGGTTAGAGGGGAGAAGAAATCTTAGTCATTTATGACTAAGCAGGTGAAATCCAGTATTTTCAGTATAATGCCATCATTGCACACCTCTGTTTCCTCGGTCCAAGTGGAATTTGTCTGTATAACTGTTCTGAGAGCTCAAAGCCATGGGTCATCCCTTGGGTTTCTCAAGGAATTGCAACCAATGCACTTAAATCATTCAAGTGCCTGATGTTCTCAACAACTTAAAAGCATTTGTCCACTATAGTAGGGCTAATTTTTAATTTATTTTTCTAAACACATCTATCCAAAATGATGCTAGGCTTTTATATTCACAGCAGGGAGCATTGTGAGGTTTAAATATCCCTTTAATCACTAAGGATGTAATAAAAACAAGAATTGTTCTTTGAGCTGCAGAGTGTTACCCAGGGAAAAATCTACTCTGGAGCTTACAAATGTGAGCTGAAGAGACAAACTGGGCAATAAAATCCACAACTACGGACCAAACCGGCTAAAAGTTGGTCTGTAGCTGCCCATCAGGAGCTGAGACTCGGAGGGGGGAAAAGGCCATTCAGCACCTCTAGAGCCATAAGAGCCAGGTCATAAACATTTCACAATCTGCTGGGTAGGGGGAGGGAGCCGTGCGGCTGTGATCCTGCCTGGAGTTTGTACCCCTGGCCCACGACTGCGACAAAGAATGAGTATGAGGAATTTGCCAAAATGAGAAGAATGGAGGCAAAAAATCTAGACAGATTAGGGATTGCAGGAAAAAGTGGTAGCTGTGATTATGTCCATTCAAGTACGTTCATGACAGCTTCATCCCACTGCAGTCTTGAGGAACCCATGAAATCTGACAGGTGCTTTTTTCTATTATCGGTGATGTTGAAGGATTCTTACCTGAATATTGTTACTGCGTACACCAGTATCATTTTGCTGCCAGGTGATGAATGCGTTGGTTGAGGAAAAAGTATTCCTCAGTGTTTATCCAAGGACTTTCTGCTTCAAATGAATACATATTTCCAGCTCTTTGTTTCCTGCATATTATATACATCCCATCATAATGCTCTATATCAGCTTTCAAAAACTGTCTTGCATCTCACTTGCATTTTCTGTGTGAATCTCTTTTGGCGTTCATTTTGGTTTTATGGGAGATCCTATAAATAATTCAGCTTAGACTCTACAGGTCAGTTAGAGATCCTGTGGGTTCGAGTCCCTTCTTCCTGAGACATATGCACAGTTGTATGTACCTATGGCTATATAACTTTCATAGTTCTTTTTTAGAGAAATGATACATTGTAATGTAAATGGGGGAAAAAAAAGCAGTAATAAAACCTTAGTAAAACGAAACATGATTTATTGTAGAATGATCTGAATCCAATTCTGCTACATATGATTTAATTTATCTGTTCTCTCATACTTTCTGGTATTGTTAATTATCTTCCTCAAAAAGTTCTTCAGAGTCAATAGTGATGTTGGAGGATCAGAGCTCTACTCCGCTCTGTAGAGCTCACAACAGATTTTATTTTTAAATTCCAAAAGCTTTAAATCTTAACAATTTTCATTTGCTCTTTGAAGATAGTTCCTTTGATTGGGATTTATACTGTTTATTGATTTCCTGTTTTGATTAGAACTTCACTGTAATGAGCAGTATATGAGAGTAAGGGAACATGTTGGGCCCTCACAAACACCAGAGGACCCTCCCCCCACTTTTCACCCAGCAGTAGAAGGGGTTCTCAGAGAGGAGGGGGGATGGAAACAGGTCCCTGCTAGGCGAAGCAGGCAAATCTCCTGCCTGCCGCTCCCACCTCCTCAGCTACCCCTCCAGAACCGATATGGAATCTTGGAGGAGGAACAGGCTGTTGGAGAGGAGGATGGTACATCTTGGCCAGAAACACCAGAAAAACCAAGGGTCCTGCCTCAGAGTGGGAAGTGGAACCCTCAACAGCCTCCCCCACACTCCCAGACACACTTACAAAATAGGCTCGGTGATCTGGATTTTGGGGATGAGGCAGATGATATTGCAGACGATGAACTCCCCAGTGAGGCACCCTGGACGAGTCACCCACCCCCGTGCCTCAGGACCTCAACAACTAAGAAAAAAAGAAGGGTCATTGTAATTGGTGACTCCCTTTTGTATGGTACAGAGGGCCCAATCTGTAGGCCAGACCCGTCCCACAGGGAAGTCACCTGCCTCCCTGGAGCCAGGACTAGGGATATACTAAAGAAAATTCACACCCTGGTTCAGCCCTCAGACTATTACCCACTCCTGATATTTCAGGTGGGCCACGATGAGGTGAATACTAGAAGCCTCAAGGCAATGAAAAAGGATTTCAGAAGTCTGGGACAACTAGTTAAGGGATCAGGAGCACAGGTTGTGTTCTCTTCTATCCCATCAGTCACAGGGCAGGATGGAAGTATAAATATTAAAAAACAACAATTCAACTCATGGCTAAAAGGCTGGAGTAAAAGCCAAGACTTTGGATTCTTTGAGCGTGGGCTGACTTACAGGTCACCAGGCAAGGTTGCAGCAGGTGGGGAATGCCTAAGCCAAAGGGGAAAAAGAATATTGGGACAAGAATTAGCTCGGCTCATTGAGAGGGCTTTAAACTAGATATGAAGGGGGATGGGGTTGGAACCAGGGTCACTGAAGTGGTGCCTGGGAGTACTGCACCGGTGCTAATAGGCAAGGGTGCCAACAAGGTCTTGCAGTCTACTGCAGCAGTTGAGGTGGGTGAGAAAAACACATG
>JAOQGH010000005.1:22161212-22278612 GCA_025769975.1 Gallinago jamesoni | reverse complement strand
TGGACTAGATGATCTCTATGGTCCCTTCCAACTCCAAAAAAAAATTCAGTGAAATTCAGTGAAATTCAGTGAAAATATCCTTATGAAATTCATAGAATAAATCTGTGTTGGCAAAACAAAGTGACTTGCAAACCGACTTGCATGATTGAAGCCTGGCTTTTTATCTGTTGGTTTTGTGGCTTTACAAATGCTCGTGCGCCAACGAAAAAGATCTTTTGCAGAAACCAAACTAGCATGACAGTGTGTCTGCAAGTCCAGAAAGTTTCAATACAAGCTTCAGAGTTTGGACTGCTTTTTCTTGAAAATATGGGCTTTTTAACTGAGATTGCTGAAGCACTGTCAGCTGGGCTTCCATTCAGCAAAATCCATTCTGCTCAGGATTTCTTTCTGGGCTCAATTCACGGTTAAGTAAACTGCCAGCAATTTTTAAGCTCTGCATGATGCTTCTCTTCGCATATGAGTGTGCGCGCATGTGTATAAATATAAAAGCATCTGGATGTTAAGCAGAGCTGCTTGCTGCCTGTTTCCTAGGGCTGATCCTTTACGGCTGCTCCTGGAGACCGGTGGCTCGGGGCTTGTCCCCAGGTTCGGGGAGGAAGAGAGCCTTCCCCGGCGCTGGAGAGGGGAGGCAGTGATTGCGGTGCCTGGTGGCCGGTCCCGGCGCTGTGCTGTAAAGCTGTTGTTGCTGCTGTAAAGTCCTTTCACTATGTATTTTTTTGTGGATTTGAGTGGGACAGAACGCTGAGCTGTGTCTGGGAAACACAATGGGTTGACAGGAAAACAGTGCACCTAACATCAGGAGTCTGTGAAAACTTGAAAGGGCTCTAGACAGAAATATTTTGCATTTGACTCTGGACTGTAGCCTTTGAGGCCAAACTCAGCCTTCAGTGTTAAGTGGCTGCTAAGTATTTCTCTTCTTGTCTCAATGCTAACTAACTGCTGGGACAAGGGTGCATATTCCAGGAGGGCTGGGGAGGGCGGATATGATAAATGGGAGACAGGAGAGCATCCTCTCTTTAGTTGAGGAGCACAGCTTTGTGGCCAGATACCTCAATCCACAACCCTGCAAGAGGAAAAGCCTTGTGTTAAACTTAGAATGTACAACTTTTCATTTACATGAGCCACTTTCACACGTTCCCTTCCAAAACAGATACAGCCTTCTCTAGGGTGGGTGCAGGCAGGCATGTCGCCACTCCCCACAGCATGCTGCGCCTCAGCCCAAGGATCCTGTTGGGAATTAGCGTTGAGCTGTTACCAACAGGCCCTCTCCAACCTACTGGTTTCTTTTGCCAAATGTAATTTTTTTATTATTTTTTTTTTTTTCTTTTTGAGAGCACAGGGAAGATTCGGGGGTGATACAATGTGGGGCTCAGCATGGGACATTCAGCCCTACAGAGGTCTGCCTTTTGCAGGGCACTTTGCAGGGGACCCAGGGTAGGAGTGCCTGCATGGCAATGCACATACATGTAACATGCCTGAAAACACCAGCCAACTTTTCCCAGGAAAGCAATCAAACCCAGCTGAAAAAAAGGAGGGTATGGAAAGGCGTTTCCCACCATCAGAAGAAAATGCTGTGTTATGTGAGCTGGTGTAAGGAGCTGGGAAGGAACCATTCCTTATGTTGCCAGATGATAGGGAATTACATGTAGTTTTTCTCAGAGTATCTCAAAACATTTTGGAAGCTTTTACCATCCCTGTAGCCGCCCACAGAGACTTGCTCATAAAACTGCCCAAATTCAGGCAGTGCCTGAGCTGCTGGAGCTCAGCTGCTCTGTCACGACAGACCCTGCTCACTCGGTCAGCTCAGTGCCGTCCGAGGAATTGCACTTGTATTTCTTTTTTTTTTTTTTTTTTTTTCCTGTATGAGATATCGGTCACTAGCAAGGAGGAGCCACATGCCTTGAGGCTGGCACAGCTGTAGGAGCAATAGTTTCATCAGGCTTTTTCTCTGGAAAAACACTTTTCCCCATGGCCCTATGTGCATAATCAGGCCCCATTTGCTCCACAACAAGCTGAACCTGTGTTTAAGGGGCAGATTTGTGTATTCTGAAGCTTTGTGGAGAGTCTGAGGCCAATTCTGGTTTTAATTAAGTATGAAAATAAGTAGCTATTAGTGTAGGGCTATATGTTTATTTTGTATTGGATCCTGTTAATGACACGCTGTCCTTCCATGTTTTCAGTATTCATCCTGTGCAGATGGCAGAGTATCCCTCATAAAGAGTTGCCAAGATGCTCCAGGACCATGGCCTTCATGTGCCAGGTGGGAATCTCTAAATGTGTCACGTTTAAATGGCAGTAAGGCTGTCTTCATGTTTCAGAGGAGAGTATTTATTAAATACCGTTTACACTTCTCCATATTATTTTTTTCTCGGTTGTGCAAACTCAGAAGGACAGCACTGTTTCACTTAGGCCAGGTTTTATTAAAGCTGATATAAAGTTTCTCACAACCGTGTGCACGGAGGGAAGCCTGTGGGGGTAGGATCACTGGCTAAAGCCCTGGAGTGCTGCTCCAAGACCGGCTCTTTCAAAAGGTCATTGTTACTAATCTGGATTTCTGTTGCATTTCAGCAGTTTCCCAGATAGTAACTTTATCCCCCACACTTGAGCTTGCTCTTAGGGCAGAATGCTGTCCTGGAAGTTCTGACTGGACAGAGTATGGGAGGTTTAGATTGGATATTAGGAAAAATTTCTTCACTGGAAGGGTTATCCAGGATTGGAACAGGCTGCCCAGGGAAGTGTTTGAGTCTCTATCCCTGGAGGTATTTAGAAGACTCCATCTAAACTGGATATTAGGAAATGCTGAGGGACATGGTTTAGTGGTAACTTGACAATGCTAGATAATGGTTGGACTCAATCTTAAAGATGTCTTCCAACTAAAATGATTCTATGATTCTGTGATCCTGAGCAGCCACTTGCAGACTCAGATCTGCGAGCCAAAACCTCCTGTGAGCTAACACACGTAATCTGTTCTCCTGCAGTCTGAGAGCCCCAGTTGCCAGCCAGAGATGGCAAGATGATCCGGGGAGAGCTCCCGGTTCAGAAGGTGGGAATGGGGATTGCTATGTGTGCAGATCAGTTCCCTACAGGGTTCTGCTGAGTGTTAAGGGTTAAAGCTTCGCATGGGGAAGAAGTGCCAGAAAACATTTGCCCAACCCAGAGGGGAATGTTTCTTTCTAATCACCTCCTCAAAGAGATGCAAAGCAAAAGCTCTTGGTCTCTGCTTTTGTCATTGCACATCCCCTCCCTCCTGTGCTGGCCTACCTTCAGCATAGCAGGAGAGCCTACTGTTAGAGCTGGGCACAGTGGGATTTTTACCTGCTGCTGGGAATGAGCTTGGAGCAGAGCTGTGTATGTCACTGACTTACACATGTCAGATCCACTATCTCTCCCATCCCTTTCCGCCCCACCAGCCTCCAATTTGCCAGTGAATTGTTAGACACCAGCACATTCACTTCTGGCTTCCCAGCAAACTGCCTGAGGGCACTCCGTGGACAGACAGACGAGGGTAATGTGCTAAATTCCCCCTTTGCTAGTAATGAATTTCCTGGGGATTGCTCCTGTTAGCCATGCTTTCCAGCAATAGTAATAAATTCACCTCCTTTTTTTTTTTTTTTTTTTTTCACTTTTAAAATCTTTCCAGTGCAACTAGATGGCTGGGAGAAAGCTAGTTGTTAACTAGTCTTGGATAATTAATGACCCCACCTTCCCCATCAATCACCTGGGAAAAGCCAAAAGGATTTGAGTACTTGCGGCAAATGTGCTGTTCTCTAGACGTGCTGATACACAGTGTGCAAATGAAGTGGCAGCAGGAGACCATCTCATCCCCTTCCAGGGAGGAAGCAGTAAGTCATGATACACAGCCCACGCTCTTGTCAGGTGAAGAGTCTGAAATTCCCAGTGCTGCTGCTGCTGTTGTGCAGTTTGGTACTGTGTGGGATGTTGATCCATCTTGCTGCTAGCTTGAATATGACCCAATTTTTGTTCTATTTTTCCTTTTCAGATTCTGATTATGGTTGTCTTTTCCACTTTCTACAATTAAAATACTAGCATTAGAAAAATGCGACACAGAGGGGGCAGATTTGATGCTGGCTTTCCTTTTGTAGCAGCAGAAAAGCATTTCTGCATCCTGTTTTGTTTGGGTGCAAGTACAAGCAGAGGAGATTTGACCTTGATACATTTTCAGCTGATCTTTTCCCTTCCGATTTATTTTTGCGTGTATGTAATAAATAATCTCCAGTTGGGCTACATGTTGATGTTCCTCCACTACATGATAGTCTTCTCTTCAGTGGTACTGAGACTCCCCAGCATTGGATGTCCCCAAGTTAGCTGAAGGAGAAGAGCCTGTGGTCTTCTGTGTGATCTGGTAGTTTTAAAGGGATGTCAAGAAGACTGGATGTCATCCTTCAAATGTACCAGGAGCCAACGGACCGTCTCCTGCTATAATATCATCCTGAGGACTTCTCAAACTCTCCAGCCCTTTTCTTTTAAACGTCCTTCCTTGCCATACTGAGCATTGGCTTTTCTCTCCCTGCCTACTACTGGGATGCCTAAAATTAAATATACTATTGAAAAAGAGCCAGTCCCTCCTCTGATTAAACTCCTTTGTCCTCTTTGCATGTCCTTGCTTTGTCTCTTCCAAGAGGCAGTAAAAGCCGGACTAAAGGGATGTTGTTCAGTTATAGACACTGACTAAATAAAGTCAGAACAGAACATGTTTTGCTTGTCAGACTAAAAATCAGATGTCCCAATAACATCACTGACAAAATAATTTAAAAAAATTATTTCACTGGGAGCAAAACTAGACCATGAATCAACTGCAGCCTTATAGCAATGCTCTTTGAAATGAACAGAGCTCCTAAATTTGCTGTGCAGGATCCAGCACTGGCCCATTAAGACTGATATCCTGCTTTTGAGCTCCTCTTTTTGAACATTTTTGACCTTTTTAAATGTTAGTATAGCCGTTTCTGTACATGAATGTGTAGAAGTCCCTTCTTCACCAAGGTGCAGTGGCTGTTTTGTGCCCTGAAGCATGAGACTTGATTGCTGTCTCTTAGCACTTGTAAGTACAAAAGCTAATGGTCACACTTGCAGAATAAACTAATTAAGGGAAAATGCTCAAGTCCTTCAGTTTCTGCTCAGCCTTCCCTTCAGTGAGAGCAGTGCCTTCAGCAAGGCCTAAAACCAGTGCCTGACCCACCATGAGACTCTTCCATCACTTGCACTGGCCCTGGAAAGAGCCAGCCAAAGGAGTTTGAGGCGACTGAAATGCTATGTTAGCATGGCTGTGTCATTAGGTAATTGCAACTTTCACTCATAAAGCTCAGCTGAAAGGCTACTGCATGTAGAGCCTTGGTTTGAGCTTCAGAGCAGATGTGATGCGACGTTGAGGACCCTGCCATAGAGAAACAGCGCAGTAGTAGTAACTGCAGTTAAAGAATCTCTGTGAATGAAGAGATTGGGTAGGCAAGTAATCTTGTATTACCAAATGTGTTTCTGTTAGTGGACAAGACATCTGTTGGTGAATGGATACTTTCTGCAGCATTCCAGTTGTGAGGACAAACTTTACCACAGGCTATTATTCACCCACTTGGGAAGGAACAAGCTAAATACAGTCCTGATACTGATATCAGAAATCAAGAGTAAAATAACTCTGTACTCTGGAGATGAAAATTGTATCAAATTCTTGGAATAGGCAGAAGGAAATTTTTCCTGCTTGCTGTCTAAGGGATTTTTTTTTTTTTAATCTTGTAGGTAAGTCTTCAACTGATGTTTCTGATTCTTCTATTTGTTTAAAAGTGCGTTAGCAGTAAATCAAGGTGCATTTCCCCTGTAGGGTTTCCTGTATGTCAAAGCCATGTTAATTCTCTTTGATTTTCTTCCCTTAGCCCCAGCCATTGCTGCAGATCCTTCCTCTCTTTGTCCCGTTGGACATCAAAGGATTGCAAGGGGACAGCCCTGGCGAGAAGCTCCTCCCTGCTCATTAGCCTCCATAAAACAGGAACTCACCTTGGCTAGCTGTGCTTGGAGTCCCATCCTCATCCCGGTCACTCTTGACACTGGATCTCAGAAGGGAAGGGTTTTTGCTTGCTTCAGGAAATCAGACCTGCTTTTGAACTGGACTATTTTGGCTTCCTTTGTAAGAACTCTGGTGGTTGTCTCGGCCAGGCAAGCTCTTAGACTCCACAGTACATGGAAAAATGCAAGCTTTACCAGGTAAGTAAAGGACTCTGTACTTTTCCTTACTGTGCAGAAAGATCTTAGCCTTACACCAAGAGCATATAGTCATTTTGGAAAGACAAGAAGTGCTCCTGAAGGGTTACCAGCTTTTATAGTAACGTGTGTGTGGCTGGAGAGGATGTCAAAAATGGTCAGGGATTTTTTGAGAAATAAATGAGAAATTGTGGTTTGAGTGTTCTTTGTGAGCCTTGGAAGATCTTTTGTAAGGTAGCGAAGGTTTACTCACAATTGAACCCAAAACTCCCTTATTCGTATTACCTTGTGCAGTGTGATCGTTCACTGAAGGCTGGAGGTGTTATTTATATATTGTCTGCAAAGTACCCTGAGTTCCTTCACTTTGAAGGCCACAGAAGGTTTGAAAATAATTATGTTGCTAATAATAGTTCTGGTACAAACTATCTGGTTTTTCTCTGTTTTTTTTTATTCACCCTTTGAAAGTATAAACCCCAAGCAGGCATACCCCACCTCTACCAGGTTCATGCCCAGACACGGGATTTTTGTGATCTCCCTAGGGTTTTATTTGTTTTTCTTCATCAGCCCATCTCATAACATGCTGATAACCTCTTCTGCATGGGGACTGATCCGATTGGGCACAGTGACAGATATGCGTTGGGAAATGAAGTGCCAGTCCAGAAGTGCGACATTTATCATTATAACTGAACCCCCAATTTAGTCTTGGGCTTTACACTGGAAGGAAACGACTACTTATGTAGTTTAGGTGTGTGGTTCCACATTCGAGGTGTCTGGGTATTCTCAGCTTCCTTTCTCTACCCCTGCAATGTGCCGTTTCATTCATAAGCAAAATACATGTGCAGTGACTCAGATAATCTTCACTTTCACCCATTGTTTTGAGTTTTTATATAGTGGTGCATACTGTATTGGTCTGATTCATACTGATTTCTGCCACTTCAAGAGAATTTTTACTTGAAAGCAAAAGAGCAACAATGAAAAAATCACAGGCTGTAGTATGGTATTTTATCATGTTAAAGATTCCAACTACTGAAGAAGTCACCTCATTTTCTTATTGAGTTGTTTCTGGTGTATGACCCTTCATGGCAGAAATATTCCATGATGACTGGGCGCATTTGAGAGGTGAACCCATTTCATTTGTAGAAACAACATTCTTTAATTACTGCCAAAAAGCTTCCTGGTTCTGAGAAAAGAGATTCCCTCCAGACGGTTGTGGTGTTTCTACTGACATTTATGAGATCAGAGAACAGGGAGGGTTTTTTTTTTTTGGTTGTTGGCAAGATTAATTTTTCAGATGGCTTTATATATTGATGTACATTTCTTCCCTGTGGTCACTGGATAGCTGTTAGTGTTGGACTTCCTCATGCAGAAAATAACAGTAACAAATGTAATAATAACTGATTTTAGTGAAGGTAAGAAGCAAACCTTTTGCCTTGTTGGAGTTTTCACAGTATTGCAAACCCTGTCCCATACTTTGTAGGAAGTCTGCAGCAGATTTTCTGGCTTCATAACATTGTCTCAATAAATGACAATTAATTGAGGGACTGCTTTAGGTGAGTGGCTTATACTCCAGCATCCTCTATACAAAGATTTTTATTCCCCTGCTAAGCATTATTGAATGGACTCTCATTTCTCTTTCTCTCCTTTCCATCTCCAAGATAGGAAAGCCTGTCCTGTACAGCTTATTCTAGATACAGAAACCAAAGAACAAACTGCTCTTGTTTGTAAGGACTTCAAAATCAAGCATGGAATAGATTGAAGATCTCTTAATTTTCAGTGCCTTTATCATAGCAGCTATCTTCCTTTTCAATCTCATCTTGGCATATATAGTATGTTTTAACATGTACTCGTGTGGTGTTACCACCACAATGATGATAGTAATGAATACTTTTAAAATAACTTACAGCTAAAATTATTGGAAAATATTTAAATCTCCTTCAAGTGAAACTTGAAATGAAAAATAAGTTGCACAGAAGAAGAAACAACAGAAGTAGAGATTTAATATTTTCAGCTCAGTGCTTGGATACTCTGTGACGAACCTCTTTGTGCTGTAGTTCCAGCGTGCTGGTATCTTTGTTGGGGAGAAGTGTGTGAGTCTTGGCATTAGTTACAGAGGCACAAACTAGGAGTGAATTCAAAGTGCCTTGCAAGCCAGCAGATGTTCTCTGCAAAGAGTGTCCAAAGTGGATCCTACAAATAGATCCACCACTGCAGAATCCTACTGAAGCCGATTGCACACGACTGTATAGCCGGCAGCGTGGCTCCATTAGTAAGCTCACACCCTTCCTGGGATCCAGATCCCCATGCAAACTGTTAATGTCCTGTTTTTCAGCCTCAGAAGGTGCACACGAAACATGCAGGGTGAAAGACAGTAACTAAATTTTAAAATCTTTGCTGCGATGTTTACTGTATGTGCAGCTTTTTTTTCCCTGTCTCCTGTAGCATCTTGCTTATACAGGTGCATTGTGGACTCATTTTGTTAAAACCCAGATTGTAACATCTGCCTTTGATTTTTAATTCACTATTGAACCCCTTTCACTTCAATTCTTCATTTCGTTGGAAGTCTCCCCTCAATAAGGACTCCTGAGATCTGCCTTGTTGTAGCCTCATTCAACGGCACTGGAATTTGCTTACAAAAATGTTAATTGTAAAATTCATTTGGGGAAGGAGTGAGCATCTGTCTAGCTAATCAAAATCTGTTTGCATGTATTTGTGACTGGATGACTCCTGTGGGAAATCAGCCCAATTTTATTGTAACTCCTTTTGATACATGTGCTGCACTGAGCTACCGAATGCATCGGCTCATGGCAGCTTTCATGTCTCTGCAAGAGGATATGGGGGAAGCTTTAGTAAGAAGATGTTAACAGGCTAATCTTAGTGAGCAAACTAGGTGTCACTTCTTAGCCAGTTCATTAATGTTGGATCAAAGCAGAAAAAAGGGTCGAGGATATTTTTTTTAAATGCCTAAAGACCTTTACAAACTGACAAAATTATGTTTGAATGTTTTTTACTTCCTAGTACTGTGGGAAGAACCTCTTAGACTTGCATTGGGTTGTTTTTGTGGAAAGATGTCGCTTTTTGAAAAAAGCTGATTTCTCTGGAAATAGTTGTCTACTTTTCATGCTTGTTTTTTTTGAAGATGTTACTCAGAAAAGCTGTAACAAGGTGGAAATTCCCTTATTTCCGATATGCTGTGAATAAGACCTGATCAGGCTGAGAGGCAGAAAAATCTCCCTCGTGAACAAAGCCGTGTGTGGCTGGTAACACATCACCCAGCAGAAGTGTCCTGCTGGGGCTGAGCTGGGGACAGCACTGCTGCGTGGGGGCCCTCTGAGTTGGGCAGGCTTCTCCATACCTCCTTCAGACCACAGGGTGATGTTAGTAAAGCCTTGCTGGGTATGAAATCAGGCCACCAGTAGCTATGCCGGGTCACATTTTTGACCTAAAATGGAACTGTTTGTTTTCTTTTTTTTTTTTTGCCTGGGCTTTTCAGTGTGGCAGCAGCAGTCTTGTGTTACAGGATAGTTAAGAGCGCCTATAGGAGGTTTTTAATCCGAACAGCTTTACAGAGGTGCTACGCCAAAGATAGGTCCTCCAGAATAGTTTCCCTCTCCTCTTCCCCAAGACCATACCTAGTCCTCTAACTCTGCCTGTAATAGAAAGTGCAGGCATCTTGCAGGCAGCAGCTCTGATCCGTCATGGTGTGTTACTGAAGAAGCACCTTTCACCGCCGTCACGGGCTCCTCGATCATCTCCATCTCCAAGTCTAGTTCAGACCGGTTGTCCTCTTTTCAGAATATTCCATGATCTGGCTCTCACCTCCCTTTCTTGCCCCTCACTTAGATTTAGGTCTCCTGTTTTGTCCCTTCTTTGTCCTCTGAAGAAATTTTTCACCTCTGCTACCACCTACCTGTCATTTTTTCCCATTACCCATTGGTACACTCAAAATCTTTCCAATCCCTTCGGCTTTCATTTTATTCTCTCAGTAAAGTCTTTTGTGTAACACTGATCATACCAGGACATGAATGAAAGTGGATGGTGGCTACCTGCCAGTATGAGTTTTGTCTCTACAAAGGAACTTAACAGCTAAAAAGAAACCTGTTGGAAAAGCCTTTATGCCGTCTGAGGCATAAGTAAGAAAAGTAACTGCTGCTACTACTATTATAGCTAAGTAATAAAAAGCCTGTGAAGGAAAATGAACCTTTCTTTAAGAGTTGTATTGTGGCACAGGCTCCCTAGTGCTCAGCAGCACCTTCATGGGACCTTCATGGGTGAAATCCTGGCATTCAGCTCCCTGAGCTGAACCGGCGCCGTGCTCTGTGCGGTGGTTTGGGGCTGAGATGGGCCGTGGGCAGACAGGGAGGAGTGATGGCCAGATGCAGGGACCCCATCTGTTACAATGGCATGTGAAATCCATTAGCATTGAAGAGTAATGGGAGGGCTGGTGTGGGTGCTGCATCTCAGGGCCCCGTCTCGGAGCAGGAGAGGCAGCTTCATGCTGGCTCCCCTCCTGCCTGTCTGAAGTTACTGTTTCCTCTCTCTCCTGGTAGACGTGAAAGCGCCGTGTGAGGCACTTCCTTCCCCCAGCCTGGAGCCCTACCCGCAGAGCTCCATTGTGGTCACCCTGGAGGACATGGGTCTCTGGATGAAGTTTCATCAGATAGGAACCGAGATGATCATCACCAAATCTGGCAGGTGAGGGGGACAGGACAGCTGCCCACCCCACACCTCTCCAAGCTGTTAACAAAATCTCTGAGGCCTCATTTTTTGAATGGTGGCCATTAAACTAGTATTTTAGTAATTATGCATATTTCCCTGCCTCTGGCAGAAGAATTACGCTTTCAGGATGTTGTAGAAGTCCAAACTGTGAAGTGTAAAAGGTCACTGTGGGGCCAATGTGCTGAGAAATCTTCTGTACCCTTATCTCAGTACTTAACACTGATGGTCCTCCTGTTGCTGCGAGGTTGCTCTGGAAAGTGCCCTGGACTTCCTTTGCCTCAGTCACAGGCAGCAGCAGTTGGGCAGTAAATACCTGGTTTTGAGTCTGCATTTTCAGACGAGAACATGGCGTAGAATAGTAATGATCTGTGCGTGCAGACTACTCTGAAGTTTAAATGAGTCATGCGCTGTGGAGCTTGCAGTGAAAGAATATGAAATTGTAATGTATTATGTCAAAGCTGCTGTGAGCTGAAATAATCCCTATGGGTAGGGAGGTAGGTGTCAAAAGCTTTTTTGCAGAGTCAGAAGATGAAAGTGGTGGCAGGGAGTACTGGAACGGAAAGCTAGATGTGCTCTTAGATGAGAGCACGTTTTCTACCCACGCTAGAAAATGCTCTAATCTATCCTCCAGGTCTGTGATAGCTGCAGAAGGCTAGAACTATGTGCAAATTCCAAATATTTTCTTCTAAGTTTCCCCCTGTTGCATTACGGAAATCAGAAGAACAAAAGCAGTAACAATGTCAGGCCAGCAGTGACTGCTGCCCTGTTAGTGCCAATTCCACATAACCCATAGGATTAGACAGTACATCAGAAAAATGGTAAAAATGTGCAATAGCTGGCCAGTAGAAATACTGCTACTAGAACATTGCACACTAGTGAGTAAACATTACCTGCTGCTTGATGATTAGACAGTATCCACTTTATAGAAAAACCCTTATACTGTATATTTCATTTTTCCTTCAGACGAATGTTTCCACAATGCAAAATCAAAGTCTCTGGCTTAATCCCATATGCCAAGTACCTCATGCTGGTAGATTTTGTGCCAATGGACAACTTCAGGTACAAGGTAAGTACTTTAAATAATAGAAGTTATGCTGTCCTTCCATCTTCATTTGAAATAGATTAATCTTTATGCTTCACTAGCCAGGCTGATAAATAAATTGTCTTTGGACAAAGTTCAGAAGTAATTGGTGGATTTTATGCCTCTCTGGAGTTATTTGTCAGTTTTGCTCGGGGAGCAGCTGGAAAGGTAACTAATTTTTATTGTAAGCAGTAGAGTTTTAATCATGATTAACGTCAGACTTCTCTGACAGCCGTTGGGAGAAAGGGAGGAAAAATGAGGCCTAAACTTGGAGCTATTTTGGTAACATGATCGTGGCTTATAAGAGAGAATCTGCTTCTTGTCAGGACTGTGCTTAAGAGGAGTCCACTAAATAAACAGTGAAGCAAAGTTGCTGGAGTTTTCCTATAATGAAAGTAATTTTGTTTTAAACTCTAGCTTTCTTGTCTTTCCCTTCACAGTGGAACAAAGATCAGTGGGAAGTTGCTGGAAAAGCAGAGCCCCAGCTCCCTTGTCGCACCTATGTCCACCCAGATTCCCCAGCTCCTGGCAGCCACTGGATGAAGGAACCCGTCTCCTTCCAAAAACTGAAGCTCACCAACAACACTCTGGACCAACACGGGCATGTAGGTTGTAGCTGCCCTATGTGTTATGCTTTCTCAGAATTCATTGCAAATGGATGTTAAGGGAAATCAGTGAGATTTGTGAGAAATTAGATCATGTGGAAATTAAAGCCCATGCAAGTGCTCTTTCCTCCTTCCTCAGCCCAGCCCTTGTGCTCTTTTAACTCCTTGCAAGGGAAGGCTTTAGTCCGTACTGCCACCGTAGAGGCTTGGTGGAGACACCAGTCCCAGCCAGGCATCCCTAGTTTGAAATGAATGTCCTGGGAGTCTCCGCAGGAGACTTTGCAGAGCGTGTTGGCAGTGGTTGCACATGGAAAACTTTCTCCTTTGTCTGTCTCTGTGCCAGATCATCCTCCACTCCATGCACCGTTACAAGCCTCGCTTCCACATTGTGCAGGCAGATGACCTCTTCAGTGTCCGCTGGAGCATCTTCCAAGTCTTCAGCTTCCCTGAGACTGTCTTCACTTCTGTTACTGCCTACCAGAATGAGCAGGTATAGTGGGCAGGTGCTGCTCTTGGACACATTGCTAAATACTCTTAGAAATGTTGCAGAGGAAGGTATCTCCTTCCAAGCTGGTCACCCTGGGTGCCTGTGATGGACAGTGGAAAGAAATAGGCACATTATAGTTCCTATGGAAAACACCTACTGTGAGATGAAGTGAATAATGCACCTTAATTGTATGTGTGCTGTCAGTGACTAATGGAATCCTAAATGCAGTAAAAAGTATGGGCAAATGCTGGATAGTAGGTATTGACCCTGCCTACTTCTCTAGTCAGATGAATCCCACCCAAATTCCTGCTGATTCCGGCAAAGTCACTTCTCTCTGTGTGTCAATTCCTAAACAATAATGGGAGCTGCTGTGAGAGCTTGGATACTGTGGCAAGGGCATGCCCAAAACCCTCAGATAAGCTGTTGTGATAAATACTGAGATTAAGGTCTTGAAACAGTAAAGAGCTCAACCAGTCACCATGACACTGAATTTGCTCCTTTTATTTTAAGATTACAAAGCTCAAGATTGACAACAATCCGTTTGCTAAAGGTTTCCGCGAGCACGGGAAGAACACTCGAAGGTAAACTGTTTTTTCATCTTAATTTATAACTGGAGTTCACTTGTGAATTTTATCCCAGGCTGTTGAGCAAAACTGTACCAGCCAGCTCTGCAGAGCCTGCTGCATTGTGCACGCTGCATTTGCCTGTACCTCGGAGGGATGTTCCCTGTGCAGCCTCCTCCTGAGGGACTTGGGGAGTGGGAAGGGATACAGGATTTCCTACAGAAATGTGGGAGGTGTGACAAATTTGAGACCTGCATTCCCTTGCAAGTTGGATCTAGGCTGGAGTCTGACATGTAAATAGGAGTGATAACAGGCACCCACAGTAGATTGCTATGTCTCTTTGAGATCAGCTTGATTCTGACACTTGGAGGCTCCTTCGTCTCCTTTCCCTGTGTGTGGAAAAGCATCTCTTCCAACAGCAGATTTTATCTGCAAGAGGGAAGATGAATACCAATACCAGCGAGATCTTCTGTCTGGTCTGAGGGCAGCTAGTGGATGAGACTTAAAAAGAAAAAAAAAAAAGCTTAAATACAACCATAAATTGGCAATAGAGAAGGGAAAAAATGTTTTTTTCCAAGCAGAAAATGTTATGAAAATATCTGAGATTTTTGGTTTGTGTTATTTTATGCCTGAAAAAAAAATCTTGTTTCCTGATGAAAAAGGCCAAAACTGACTCTTTCTTACTTAAACTTTGAAAATGTCAAGGATTTTTTTTCTTCTCCTAATAGGATAATTTCTGACTAAGCTTAGACTCATTTTCCATTTAGGAAAAAGCTGCTTTCAAGTGAAAGATCCACCCTGCTATACACCTACCTGTGTGTATATTATGTATATCCAACATCAGGCTACACTAACAAACTCCAAGCCAAAGCCTGTGGTGCTCAGTTTCCGTGTTGATTGTGCCTTTTGTACCAACCTGAAGTGGGTTTATTCCCTTTACCAATTTATCCCCGGTCTCCTGCGGGGTGAGGGCTCTCATTGGAAGCACACACTGGTGCCAGGCGGCATGGCTAACCCTGCAATTGGCAAACATATTCCCCAGGGGCCCATCAGGGTGCTTTGCTAGGAGAAGTGTAAGTCACAGAATGTCAGAAAGGTTCATCCCATCTTTTTGTCTTCCAGGATTTGCCCAACATCCCTTGCGTGTTTATCCTGGCAAAAAGTTTACATCAAAGCTACCCCCATGTCTTGTTTCTTTCCAGGGAAGGACGAGCCAAGTGCCAGAAACCTAGTCCAGCCAAGGGCCAGAAGAGGAAACTGCCCGAGGAAAAGGAGTCCGGTGCTGAGGAACGTGGTAATATTGATCACAACAAACACAGAGAATTGGTTCCAAACGGTGCCCAGGCCATGGAAAGGAAAAGAAGCAGCAACGTAGCCCCCTGTCTGGGGAGAGTGGCCTGGGTGGAGTCCCTAAAGAGAGCTGTGCGTGGCTTGGAGTCTCTGACTCTCTAGCGATGATCCACAGGAGCCAGGTCTCAAGTCACTTGTCGTTGCTGACTACTCATCAGCTCTCTCACCAGCCTCCCAGCTTGGCCATGCTTTGTAACCAATGCTTTGTAACCATGCTTTTGTATGATCCTAGGCTGTGCTTTCATAGCACTTCTATTCAATAGCGAAACGAGCTTGTAGTATCACCCGTTGCTTTCCTCTTGGTTCTGGACGGCGCAGTTGTGCCAGCAATACTGTTTGTGCAGCTGGGTCGTGGTGTGGACGAGAGAACTGATACCATTTAAAAAAAAAAAAAATCTTTACTCTTTCTGTTTGATTGATTTTAAGCTTGTTAATTCCTTGCTCCAGTACACAGTGTTGCTTGTGGTTGCACACCTAAGGAGAGAGGTGTGCCCTTACACCACAGTGTAAGGGCAGAAAAAAGCTGCAAAGGGTGAGTCCCTTAAGGCAGTATGACTGTGGAGGAGGTGTCAGTGTGTTTCCTTCCACCATCCTGTGATTAATGTAGCTGCCAATAGACCGTTGTGAACTCTGACTCTTTCTCTTCCCCCTTCTCATTTTCTTCTCTTTCTTTCTTTTTCCCACTGTGAGTCAGATTTTGAGAAAGATGAGAATGCAGATGTGAAGGAAGAGAGTAACCCCATCGTGGTCAGCAGCGGATACCCTTTCTGGGTCTCAGAGCAGAATGGCAGCCATGCCTTTCCTGCAGCATCGCCTGTGCCGGCTGACCAGAGGGAGAGTCTGGCCAGAGAGCAGCAAGTGCCTACGCCATCCTATCAGACATATCGGTGAGTCCCACCTCCCAGTGCTCTTGTCCAAAGCCACCCTTTAATTGGTGGGATTCCTTCTCTTCTACTGGAACAGCCAGCAGGAGTGAGGAGGGATGCCTTTCTGTTGCACAGTGTACCTGTGTCACAGGTGCTAGATTAGCATGGAGATAGCTCCACAACAAAGCTTTTCTGTGTTACTTCAAACCCACTGATTCTGGACATACTCATGTCTTACGACTCCTCTTTATTTTCCTGTGCTGAAATGCTCTCCCAGCCATCTCTGTGTACCGCAGAGCTTGCCTGTCCTTTGAAGGAAGCATGTTGGAGGAGTGGCAGGACTCCAGTGATTTTTATTTTTTTTTTCCTCCATCTTATTGTTGCAAATTCAGGCATGAGTTACAGTGAGCCTAGCGTAGGACTGAGCCAGAACTAGAGTTCTCTGTGCTTTCTTTCTTGGGCATTTAGTTTTTCTGTGTGACAAATTGGGCTAAAATGCACACAAACAGTAAGATGAAGCAGTAGGTAAGGGGAAGAGGGCATGCTAAGAGCTTGCCCTGCCTTTCCCCGGGGGATCTGTGTGGGTTTTCAGTGGTTTTCCACTGCGGTAGGTTTGACTTGCTCTTCTCTCTGCCCTCGGGGCTCAGGTTCCACGAAGCCGGGGACAGCCAGCAGCTTCCCACCCGTGATGCCGTGGCCTTGAATGATTTCCGGGCAAGGTGCCACCCCTTGGATCTTGCCACAGTGCCCGAGCACGACTCCAAACAGCTCCCAGAGGGCTTCACCAACCTGCCTCCGCTCCCCCCGCCTCTGCCTCCTCCCCAGGACTACACAGGAGTGGTGAACATGGCTCTAGACTCTGTCGGGAAACCCGGGGCCCGAGCACCCATGTACAGTCCCTATGGCACTGAGCAAGGCCTCGGCCAGTGGATGGTGCCTTCCCACAGCCAGTACAGGGCAATGAGCTACTCGGCCTTCTCCACAGAGTACAATACGCAGGGGGCTCCAGGACATGCTCACGGGACCATGGCAGAGTGGAGCCAGTACCCTCTGTTCCCATACGCCTGCTGGTGAATGGGGAAGACCCTTCCCAATGAAAAGACTGAAAGAAAATTGTAAATGAGATAATATTTGCTCTGGAGTGTTGATCTTGTTTACACTAGGCAAAGAGACATTACTGCATGCGGTAGCATGGGACACCTTTGCTTCCTGGTCTCCTTGCACAACAACCCTGAGTGCATTTCACAAGCAATGGCCAAACTGGTGGCTGCCCAGGCCGTGTCAGTGGGGGTCTGGATGAATCAGTGTGTTCTGCAGTGGTTTATTTTCCCAGCAGGAGTAGGAAGGCACAGGAGAGCTGCAAGAGCAGTACTTAAAGAGCTGCCAAACTCTCAGTCCCAGGCTGTTTACATCTCACATTTGGGGGTTTCCAAAATCCTTTTGTCCCAGGACTCATTTGCAAGGAGATAGGGGCTGAGGAGTTTCAATAAGGCATCCAGGTGGCCAAGAAGTTGTAGAGAATTATTGCAAAGATGACTAAAACAAGCTATCCTGGTACCGCCTTGAGCAGTTTCCTCACTTAGTATAGTCAAACTAAAGCTAGAGTCTTGCCTTTCTTCCAGCAGCATACGAGAATAAAACACACAGCAACGCCTGTGTGTCTGGAGGGAAGAGTTTGTCCTGTGCAGGAAAAGCAGCAGCAAGGCTGAGTGTTGTGTCTGCGTGTCCCCTGTCCCCATCCCTCTTCTGTCACCCCTAGATTCGAGGTTAGTGAAACACCCTTCTTTCTGCGGGTGGTGGAGGGAGGTTGTTCACAGAATGTGGGGGCTGCGCTGGGGGTTTCCGAAGGGCTGTGGTTGTCAGAAACAGGGCCACAAACAGCAGTGCTGGCTGTGTTACTTCGAGGAACTCTTTCAACTGTGAACTTCTTCCTTCTTCCACCCCCTGTCACCCCTGAAGAATATAATTTATAGCTGTGGTAACTGTGATACACTCTGAGCAAGTGTCTTTCTCAATAGACGGTTCCCACCAGCCTGGCATTGCTCATCAGGCATATACTTTAATGAATACCCTGTAGGCACGGGGTTACGTGCTGCATTGCTGGTGAGCTCAGCACCTCCCAGTGTGTTTGGCGAAGATACCTTGCTGCTGTTTGGAAGTCCATAGGGATCTGCTGCCATGTTTAGTTATCTGAGCAGTTTCACCCTTACCTCTGTGGTCCCATCGTGGGGAGGAGCTGTTTGGCCAGGCTGTGCGCTGCCTTACAAAGAGGATTTATCTTCATCTTAGTGTTAGAAGGGAGAAGCATCCCTGTTTGCCCAAGGGACAGAATGGCCCTGGCAACGGGGTCTTGTTTGAGACAGGCTCTTTGCTTCTCAGGGAGGATAAACATGTTCCTAGGTGTTATTTAGGGAATGTTCTCTTGTAACACTTTATTTAAACTGCTGTGGCCCGTAGCCATCGGTAGGCAGTGAGGTGTGTCATTTAGCGTGTATGCCAGATGGTTTTCTCTGTGTGTGTGTGTGTAGCAAGATGTTGTCTGTGAGCTGTGAGCAGACCTGGGTGGGTTTGTGACCACTGGTGCATCAGGCCCGGTGTGCAGGAACACTGGGAGCAGCCGTGGGCTGGTCTGTGTGAGCACCAGGTTGGCACCACACGTGTGCGTAGTGTAGAGGTGTCAAGCCATCTTTATTATTGTTAAAATTAATTTGAAAAGTAGCCCTGCAAATTAATGAAACTCAACTACAATGACTACTTCCTTATTTAAATAGTATATTGCTAACTGCTTTTGTACCATAATTATGATATGTAGAGAGCAGCCAAGTACTTCCCCTCAGCTTCATAGGATGGGTGTGAGATGTGCAGCGCTTAAATAAAGGTCAGACTTCACCACAGTATATGTAGAGAATACCACATTAACCTCTCCTCTGATAGCACCCTGGCCAGTAGTTATTTATACCTGCTGTGTACAACACATGTGAATGCGAGTGACTCAGTAAAAAGAAATCTAGTTAGGGAAAATAACGTAGAGGAGATTGGTTTTGACCCCAGAATATTGTGATTTTCTACTATCCAGATTCCAGCTGCGTGAAGGCAGGTCAGCTGTAAAAGGCTGACCTCTGTGGATGAGAAAAATACTCTGTCTCTGACTGTTAGTGGTCGATTTTGCCACCACTGTTGTCCACATCTTGGAAATCGTGTGAGAAGGCTGGCTAGGGAGTTCGGTGCCTTAAGCCCCATGTGCAGGGACTCTGGGAGAGGTACTGTCTGCAGGACTGACATGCTGGTACCCCGCCGTGATCACTGCCGTGCTAACAAGGAAAGAGAAAGTAATGCATCCCCCCCACAGGCTACTTGCTTAGATCTGTTTCTTTATCTTTGAAGGTCGGTTGTATTTCCCTCTGTCACAGGGTGCTAATGAGGATGAAAACCATGCTGTGGTGAGTATGAGGAACTGAGGAGAACTGGGCAGCAGAGGGAAACTCCTGTGCAAATATGGGTGTAATGTCCTTTTTTTCCAAACCATCAGAACAGCTTTGCAGGTGCTGCTGCCCCATGGGCCCGTCAGTAGAGCTGGTTTGGCAGACAGCTCTGCAACTGGGGTAAGACTCAGCCTTATGCCTAGGACGAGCCATTAATTACTCATCAGCCTTCTGTTGCAACAGGACTCCTTGCCCTTCTCTGGTGATTCATCCAGCTTATTAGAAAAGTACCTTTCCTTTCCTCGCTCGCCTGTCTCTGGTTAGAGACTGCGGCTTGGCAGTTGTGAAGCCTTTGGAAATTTTGCCCGTAGGTGTGTGCTTTGGACTCTGCTGCCGCCTCCTCCCTTTGCAGTTCCCACTGTCTTGTTTTCTTCAGCTGTGGCATTTAAAAGTCTGTGTGAGCTCGACTGAAACGCTGTTTTTGCACGCATGTGAGATAATGTAATGCCTCTCTGACAGCTTCAATAAAAGGAAATGAGACATGTGGAAGGCAGGCCATTAAGAGCAATAAAATAAACTCGAAAGTGTGTTTTTTGTGCATCTCTCTCAAGCACACCAGTGGCTCCACTTTAGTCATGTTACCTGGGGCCAGTTTGTACATGCATGACACACACTGTTGATCTCAGCGTTCATTGTTCTCTGCAGCGTATTGAGTGAGCCCCAGGTTCTCTGCTTGCATTGCTAGATGTGACTCAGTCTCTTGCACTAATTCTTTGCAGCAAATTGTTTATTTTCTCTGCGTTTTCTGCTCCTCTTCTGCAGAGGAGTTACATAAGGATGAGGGCAAATGGACTATAAATGAGATTTAGGTAAATTTCCTATGGGAAATAAAGATCCTGATTTATTTTGGTTTCTCTTATTGGTTTTTGCAGCCTTCAGCCTTGTCTGACACTGCTTCAATACAGATGGGAATGGTAGAAAAATGCTTTATTGCCAATGCTGCAATTCTCCTTCCATAGCCAGCCGCATCCTGGTGAGCAGCTGCAGAGTTCCTGTGATGCTGCTTCCCGGCAGCGCAAAGTGCCCTCCTTTCCCCATGATTTGCAAAAGATACGGCGAGTCCTCCTAGGGGTGAAGGGTCTCTTCTCGCCTGGCACAGGATGTGGCCTCTGTGCTTGTACCCGCTCAGTCACCCTCTGGCTCTGCAAAAGAAGCTGCCATCTGGTTTCAGTAAGACCTTACCTGATTTCCTGGTGGTGGAGGGAGAAAGATGAGTTCAGCTGGTGAAAACCAAACTCACTGTCTGGTGCCATCAGACCAGCATCCTTGGTTGGCTCACCTCATGTGCATAGCATGGGGCAGGGTCTGCCTGTCCCCACGAGTGCTCAGCTGTGGGAGCCTTCTTGCCTGTGTAGAGGTGCAGGGACATCCTGGAGAGCAGTGTTTCCATGTTCAGGTGGGCTGGGGCACTTGAATTGTCTTTTAGCTGGGCTAAGCTGGACTCACGGCTTCCTTCTGGGTTGACCTGACTGCCCAGCATGGGAGTGCCTGTTGTTTGGTCTTGGTGAGCCTCCCGGGAGACTCCTGCTGTCTATTTCCTTGGCTAGTGCATGTACTGGGTCACCTTAAGCAAATCCAAGCAGGCAGCGCAAACCCTCTCCCAGGAATAATAACATTCTTCAAGTCAAATGGTTTTTATTGCAGAGCTTAAAAGCCACTTAATTCGTGAGGCCCAGGTTGGGATCCCATACGGAGCCTCTTAGCAGGGGGGATGCAGCATTTGGCTGACAACAACAACAACCAGCAGCCGTCACCCGCCGTGCGGGGCTGGACAGGCACAAAGCCAGATTCCTCCTGCCCGGGAGCTGCGGGCAGCTGCCAGCCCCTCTCCTGCTCATCAGCGGCCAAATGTGCAGACTGCAGGTGTCTGCACTGACCTGCTCCCCCGCCCTCAGCCTGAATTCACTTTGGGAATGGCCAAGAGCAAAGAGAGAAGGGAGTGAAACTGTCGGGAGGCAGCTGGAGAAGGGAGGACAAAAGGTTTTCCCCAAAGTGTGGGGAGGGGGTCGTCTGTCCCACTTACCCCCTCTGCCCTGAGCGATGCTGTCCCCAAAGCCCACCCAGAGGCTGGCTGCTCGGAGCCACAACTTTGCTGCTGTCCTTTTGCCTGTTTCTGCCTGTTTTTCCAGGGCTCAACTCGGTTCCCCTGGCTGCGAGAAGCAGGCGTGCTCCCACCAGCTCCAGGTAAGATGGTTTCACTGTTGTTCTTTGCAGAGCTGTGGTAGGGTTTAAATATGGCTTCTAGACGTTGCAGCAAACCTGAGCAGGAGAAGCCAAGGCAGAGGTAACACATTTCTCCTCCTCCCTGCAGCATGTGCTGCCCAGAACAAATGCTGAGGCGTTCTCGAGTCCTGGGCCTGAGCAGCAGCATCAGACAGAAATTTAACCTGGGGTGAAGCAATCCTTCAGTGCAGGGGTGAGGAGCGGTGGTGCTGCTTGGCTTGATTTAGTGTTATTCCTTTTTTTGTTTTTTCCAAGTCATGTGAGTTTGGTTTATGGCACAAAGTACTTTGCTGTAGGGTGCTGGATTGCCTCTGACACTTCTCTAATACTCCTTTTTTTTTCCTTTGAATGTGCAGGTGTACGACTCCAGTATTCCTGCCCAGACAGCACTGTGCTTGGTGAGTGTAATGGATGGATTTCATTTCCATCTTCTACAGTTCTTTGGGGACATGCTGAGATTTTTATTTCTTCCTCTCCTGTTGTTACTGAACAGGGAATATTTTGTGTGTCCATAAAGGGAGTGGGTAGCTGGAGATACAGGACAGGCACACCGTCAATCACACAGCCAGGCATAAAACATTACTTGGTTTTGGTATCTCTGCCTTCTCATTGTAAAAATAAGGCTGTACGTGTAAAACACAGCAGCTGTTCACAGGAGAGACCTCCTGTGTGCTGGCACTGTCACTCCAGCTCCCATCTGCGGGGTCACAAAGCACTGGCACCTGGGAGATCTGTGTAACATCCTCGCTGGGAGATGGTGCATTAAGGGTAGATGTGAGTGAAAAAGCTGGTGCAGAGTAGAAGGGGATGAGTCAGGCTTGATTTCTGTCACACCATGGGGCCTGTTCCCATGCTGGCTCTGCTCATGCTGAGCAGCCAGCCCTCTGCTCGCCCACAATCTGGTTTTGGCTCTGTTATACCACCTAGAAGGGGCTCTGCAGAGACTGAGCTGTCTGGAGCAGCTCAGGCACCACCCAGCAGCATTCAGGTGAGGGGAAAATGAGAATTGCTGCAGGTCCAGTAAGTGTTAGTCAGCCCTCCCACGTCCTTCCAGGCATCCCTGGTTGTTCTCCAGGGATAAAAGCGATGAACAATTGAGCAGTGGAGGGGATGTGATCTAAACCGCCCTGTTTACCGAAGGGCTATGCTGAGCATTGCACTGACATGGGCTGAATGACACTAATGTGCTCCCTGTAGAGCCCCTGGGGACGCAACGGCATTTTGAAAATCACGGATGAGAACATGAGGCCAGGGCAGCAGCACGGTTTCCAACTCATCAGGCTGGCCTGGCAGTCTCGCGTGGAGCCGTGCCACATGTTTCTCATCCCTCGTTTCATCCTGCCCGTATGTCTGTTAATGGCCCTGTCCTGCCCCCATCCTCAGGGACTAATTGCCTCACACTTGAGCAAATGTGCTTGGTGTTTAAAAGGAGTCTATCGATTTGTGCGTATTCCTGAAAGCCTCACAGGGCCCCGTTTCCTTTGAAGTGTAAAAGCATCTGTCTGTCTCTGCTCCTCCAGCAGTCTCCGCTCCATTTGCATCTCCTCTAGGGCTTGGAGGGGCAGCCTGGGGAATCTCCCCTGGCCCCAAACCCGGCGCTGGGCTTTGGGGCTGCTGCGGGGGCTCCCTGCCATGGGGAGAGGGGACTTGAAGGCAAAGGGGCAAAGCTTGGGTCTCAGCGGGGGGTGAGCTCAGCTTTCAGCTCAGGGTGTGCAGGGTCACGCCTGTTTCTGAGGACCAGTTTCCAGTACTCCAGACTTTGGGGATGTTCTGGCTGTGCTGATTAGGAAAGAGAGGAAATGGCTCCTGGCTTCTTCCCACTGTGGTACTTAGCTCCCTGTGCCAGACAGCACTGGTCGGTAAGGAAGCAAGATCAGACCTGGGCTGCTTTGGATAATCTACCTTCCAGGAGCTGAAGTGCACAGGGGTAACCAGAACCTGTGGTGGTCTTCTGACACACATTTGAACAAATACTGTTGAAATGCAACCAAATCCTTGCTCTGTGTGTGGACAATTTGGCCTGTGGGTTCTCCTCATCCCACCTCCCCTGGACAGTGGGGCTGCCCCTGGAGATGCTGCTTGTCCTCTAATTTCACTTAGGCACAACCTTACAGGAGTAACTGTACTTCTGGAGCTGGGACTAAAAGCTTGGTCATTCTTTGGTCATCCCCAGGATGGTGGTGAGAGGACAGCACAGGTAATCCAGGCCTGAATTGCAGGGACTGCCTCTAGCACCTCCCAGGTACGTGTGTTGGGTTTCCTGTTTCTGTGGGGCCTCAGCAGAGCAGCGGTGGCACCTCGCTGTTGGAGGCAGTAAATGGGCTCCCATCTGGTTTTAATGATCAGTAGCACTTTGGTGCTTGTTTATTCCCATGTTTTATGCTTCAGCAATAAAATACTACTTCAGTTTGTTCAATCCATCCTGGTGCTGGATGGAGACGAGTTCACAGCCTCTGACAAAGAGGTCCCAGTGGCATGCAGGGTGTTGTTTTTTTTAGACAGCTGGGCAGGATCAGATGATGTAGTGGCAATTAGTTTGAAATACAAATGTCAACAGACAGTGGAGAAGGTGGGGAGGGCAGCTCATGTTGTGTCTTGCAAAGAAATCTTGTCCTTCTATCAGGAGGAGACTTTTGGTTATGGAGTTGGAGCAGTGCTCTCTTCTGTCTGCCACAGGGCAGCATGGAGCTCTGACGTGGAGTCTGAACGAAGTGAGTCCCAACTTCAAAACCAGGTAGTTAAGGAAATTTTAGTCCCAAAGTGCTGCCCATGGTGGTCACTCAGCGTTGTGTTCTAACCCTCCCACCCCATTGCAATGCTAAAACGGTGGTGGAAACGGCAGAAGTGCTGGCAGGACCACATCTCACCATGGACAGAGACCAGCTCTGCTGCAGGTTCCCAGCGCTGCGGCGCTCAGGGCGGCTACAGTGGGACTGGGAGTTGTTTTACAAAATTCTCTGGAGTGAATTCAGTCTAATATTAATTTAATCTAAGGAGGAAACGGTTTGTAAGGGGCTGGGGGGGTTCTGGTGTTGCCCCCTCTGCCTAGCACACTCCTGTTAGCTGCCCGGCCGGGAGCAGAGAGCCTGTCTGCCGGCAGCTCCAGCCCTGAGGAACGGATTGTCCTCTGAAGGGACCGGCAGTAATGCCTTACGCGTCTCTGGCAGTCGGTATCTGGGCATCTTGAATCATTTTTGCAAATGCTAGTTAAGCTTTTCAGCACGTCTAAACGTGACTCTGTCCCGTGGGGTAGGTGGGGACACTAAGAGATTAAAGACAGTAAACCACAGAGGGGAGAAATGGGCTCTTTGTCTCCCTTCTGACTTTTATGGAGCTGTGGAAACCTTTTGCTTTGCCATCTTCCGTTTGTCTTCTACCCTAATGGTAGAGGAGCAGTCACCTCTACTTTATTTCCCAACAGTATACTCCTTGGAGGATCTTTAGCTCTTACCTCTGAAGAGCATTGATTTTCAGCAGAGAGCCCTTTTCCCAACTGTTTGTCAAAGCTTGGAGCTATAGGTGGCAACTAAAGAGAGAAGGATTCCAACAAAGTAATTAATTCCCTTCCGAGTTGTTCAGGATCCATTCCCTTGGTGCCACTGATGTTGCATTTGTACTATATTTCCCTGGAAGGCCTAATGTAGGGGGAACGATTAAGGGAAGCTTTTCTCAGGCTGCTTTTACACATCAGGAGGAAGGAAGGTGGGCAGCCACCTCTCTGTTTGGTTATCACTTTCCCCAAGGCCGTACACCCAGCCACTGCTGGAGCTGGGACCAGTTTCAGGCTGACCTGAAATGTTTGGACCCGTGCCACTGAGATCTGGTCCCAGCAATGTGTGAAGCAAAACCAGTCCCGTCCCTCAAACCACACCAGGTACCCTCTGAAACGGGGCTCTGGGTTACACCAAATGTGTCACCTCCAGCTTTCCAAACAAACAGGGGGTGTCAGTGGAGGGAAGGGACTTGTACAGAGCTGAGTGGGGTTTTGCCATCATCATGTCAAGAAGGGCCCTCCTCCTCCGAGGGTGAGCCTGGCCTCTGGCTTTCAACTGCAAATGAAGCAAATGGCAAAGTGTTTACAAAGAAACCTCCCAGGCCTCTGCCCTGGCCTGGTGTCTTGGCCCTTCACTCACCCTGATGGTGTCAAAGCTCCTTGAATCAGGGCAGAGCTGTGTCATGGTGCCCTGGAAAGAAGAAAGCGTCATCCCTATGGATGCTCCAAGCAGCCTTGTGCTGCTGGAGCCGAGTGAGGCTCTGGGAGACAAGTGAAGGCAGGCAGGCAACAGGGTGCCACGCTCATCCTCACCTGTCTCCCAGCCCAAAAAGGGGGGACGGTGGGGAGAAATAACACCACGTTTCCTGGGATTTGGGGTCGGGACAGCCTGTGAGCTGCGGCACAAACTCCTCGAGTCCAGACTATAAAGTACTTCACAGGGCCGTCCCAATTGCCTGGCCTATTAGTTTTATGGAGGGGGATATTGTAAAGGTGCAGTTGATCTCCTTTTACCATGGTAATGAAAATATAACCACGGTGGGGAAAGAAAGCCTGGTAGGGAGCCAGCGGGAGCCTGCATTTGGGCCCTGGGGGTCCAAACTGGGGATTCCCGGGGTCCCTGGGCATCTGTCGGCTTCCACCGTGGCTGAGGTGGGGTGGCTGCCACACCTGGGTGCACTTTGGGGAGGAGAGCCTTGGCCCCTTGCCCCAGCTGGGGGGTTCCTCCCGGGCACCCCCAGCAGAGGAGGAGGAGGATGGAGCCAGGTGGTTGCACAGGCAGGGGCACAGTGCCACCCAGTGCCTGCGTGTGACCTGCCAGGGGACAGCAGGGGCAGAGCTGGGGCAGCCTGCGGGGGTTTTGCTGCAAAGGTTTTGAGGCCTGGAAAAAATATGGGGAGACCCAGGAACCCGGCCACGTTGCTGTTCTGTGATTGAAGCGCAGGAGGGACGAAGCTCCCGCGCTGTCACGGCGTGTCTGGAGCAGGGGGTTGGCGTGACCCATCTTGCTCGGGTGCCGATAGAGGCTGAGTCAAGGACAAGCTGGGGCTGAAGCAGCTCACGTTGCGGGAGGGACCCTGGCAGCAAAACAAGTGAAGGAGGAAGGAGGTGGTTACCCGAGGAGGAGCTGCTCTCCGTGGGAGGACGTGTCTGCACTGGGGCAGCGTGGCTGGTCCCAGAGAGATGAGGCTGCTGCAGGGGCTGTCTTGGAGCTGCTCGGCCTCTGCCAGGCTGGGGCTGGACTGGGAAGGACCCCTTGTGTCAGGGCGTCTTGGGCATTTGATGACAGCCACGTGTGGTGGCTTTCTGACTTGAACCCCAAGGTTAATGTAGGACCTTTTCTCCTTTCTGCCCAAACCCTGCCTACATTCCTCGCTGGGTCGAGCCCTGTGTCAGGTTCCCAGGCTACAGCAAGCACCAACAGGCAGCTTGAATGGTGGGGGAAAGGGAAAGGAGCCAGGTAGAGTGGGGTGCGGTGTCAGCAGCTCCCCAAGTGGCTCCCCGTGCTGTAAATTGCTGCCCCAGCAATGCCCCGACATGCTTCCAGCAGGGGCTGTCTCTTGGAGGAGGCACAGACTATGGCTCTATTTTGGGTGATGACTACAGAGCCCACGGAGCATTTGGCAGCAGGGAGAGGTGTCAAATCAGCCTGTCCTTCTCCAGGTACATCGGCTCCTCCCTCCACTCCCCTCCATTTTCTGTAGCTGTTCCAAGGCCGTGCTGGGCTGCGGGACTGCAGTGTGCGGCTGAAATCAGGGCACTGCAGCGAGGGAGGACTGAGCCCTGCACGTCTGACGGATGGAAGTCCTACATCTTTACTGCCCCATCAAGGACTGTGCACGCTTTTCTGTTCCTGGGCTGCTCTACCACGTGGCTTTATTTTTGTCTGTTTAAATTTAGGCCAGCATTGATACCACAAACACCATTGTGGAGGTCTGTGGGCTACCATTGCTGCACAGCACAAACCCTTGCTAGAAGCCCGGGTTGGAGAGCTATTTCTACCCCATCACCTACCTCTGCCTCAATCAGATGGTCACTAGTGATGGTGACAGTGGGTCGCTCAGCCCCATGCCGGCAGGAGCTGCTACTGAGTACTGGAAATAACCTTTCCATTGCTACGGGGGCACATCCTGCAGTTTGGGATGGTTTTGTCCAGAGGTTTCCCGTAGTGCTGATACCCTACCTGTGTGTCAGACCTGTGTGAGCCCATTCAGCAGAATCCCAGGCTGGAGCCAATTTTAGCCTTTCTGTTTCAGTCTCCCCTCAGTGTGTCCCAAGTCCGGGCCAAGGTGCTATATTTTGCAGAGAAATTATCTTTGTTAATTTTAGAACTGGTTCTCCAAGGTGCTGAGTAGCCACAGCTATTCCAGGTAGTTGGGGGCAGCGGGAGGCATTCGGTCTTTGAGGGATGTGGCTCTTTTGTACATTAAGGCAGCCAAATCTGATGAATGACATCTCCTTTGTGCCTTGCAGCGCGTGAGGCTGGACGCTCAGCAGGAAGCCAGCCCAGGGCTGCCTGTGTCGGCCGTCGCTGCGGAATCGGAGCCAGATCACCAGCTGCGATACCTGGAAAGAGAAAAGCTGTTTCTCTTCAAGGTCAGTGGCTTAATGATATCCCTGCTCACAAGAAGAGGGGTGAAAAGAGACGGTCCAAGATTACAGAAATGGGTTCAGCGTGTGGAATTCCCAGTGAGATCCCCCTGAACTACCTCATAATCCAGATCAAATTAGTAAAGGAATATAAAATACATTAAAAAAAACATGAGATTAGAGTCTGGAAATACACAGGGCCATTGCTTTGCAGTAATGAAAAATGGGCAACTTTGATTTTTATGTTTTAAATAATAGGGATAGTGGCTGGGTTTGTCATTTCTTCTGTCAGGAGCATCCCTGGGGATGTCGTTGCCCGGCTTGGCTGCCGAGTGCTGGTGGGCTGATCGGGAGCAGAGTGCCAAGAGTTTCAAACCAGCTCCTGTTGTTCACTTATGTCAGTCCCTTCTGTCTTTTCAAAATAGCATCCTCCCCTCTGACTCACCGCTCCCCCCGAGGCAGCTGAATCTCGGGGGCAGGGGCAGACGGGAGAAGGCAAAGCAGCGTGTCCAGCGCTGCCTTTCTGCCCCCACCACCCTCTGAGGAGCAAGTGAGAGCTCTTCTTGCCCCAGGCTCTGAGTGGATTCGTTAGCGCAGACGGGGGAACACAGCACAGGGGAGGGGCCTTAACAGTCCCCGGGATCCACGCTTTCTCTTGTGCTTTGGTGCTTGATTTCTAAACCAAACGCAAGATCTACACGTGGAGGATTTTTCAGCACTGACTTTCAGCTGCCCTTGTTGGACCAGCCAGGACGCATAAAGCAGGAGCCGGTTCCCTACGGATACCCCAGATTTAGCTCTGATCCCGATTGTCTGGTGCGCCAGCGACGGGTGAGAGCAGTAACTCCTGCAGGGAGGGTTCTGGTTACAAAATGCCTGGAATGAAGCGAGCAGGTGCTGGGAAGGTTATCTGAGGAGAGCGCTGCGTTAATTCCCTGTCGCCTCTCGCTCCCCCTTGCCTGCTGAGACGCAGCGTGGATGGCATCTTCCACAGGTGAGGCTGTGTCTCGCACACGAGGGGCTGCTGGGTTCCCTGGTGAGCCCCCATCACTGCACTGAGAACAGTGTGGAGTGGAGATGGGTCCGAGTCACCCAGTGGTGGGTGCTGGAGCAGTGCGTGGATAAACCTGACTCAAGGTGGGCACAAAACAGTCCATGAGTTACAGTAATGGGAGCAACTTTTGCTGTAGGCAAGATCTTGGGGCTCAGATTTCGGAGCAGGAGGCTCTCTTTGGGCCAGCTGTGATGGTTCCTTCTCCTGCTGCAGGAGGGCTCAGCTGTTTGCAGTCACCGAGTTTGCAGCTCAGGGTAGTAAGGTCACCTGAAATGGGAACTGGTGACCTTACCACAGTGAGCTGTGACTTGTCGTTCAACAGCTGCTACGGGAGCAGCTGATCTGCCCTCTTTAAAAAAAGGCAGAGGGGACAGTGTAAGGGATGGAAGCTGCTCCAGCTGCTCCAAGGTGAGCTGTGCCTGCTGGTGAATATGAACCTGAGGAGCTTTCCTACGTGGACAACCCACACTATTGTAAATTATGTAAAAAATTACAAGGAAACATGTTCTTTTGCTGTGGCAGCATTTTATTTGAGTGTATTTAGGCATATTTCCCACTGGTGTAAGCTCAGGCAGGGATCCCTCTGCTTGAATCCAAAGAGGTGTTTGTTAGGGCACTGGTTTAGAAATAAAACCTTTAAATTTAATGTGGGTGAGAAACTGGTGAGCCCAGCTCATCCCAGCTAGCTTGCACCTAGAAATTAAGGCGTATGCTGGCTGGTGTTGGACTGGCCTAACTAAACCAGTTCAGATTTAAACTGGGGAAGGCCTGGTTTTGTGTGAGAGAAGCCTGAATGTCACCAGAACATCTCACACCATCACAGCTGTTGGCCCGCCCTTGCCTTAGGGGGTGTGCAGCACCGGTGTTGTGTTGTACGTGTCTCACCACAGACAGGAGCAGTGCTGCTGCTGCTGCAGCCCCCGTGCCGGTCACTCCGTCTGGAGGAAGCAGTTGGCCAGCACAGCAGGGGACACTTGGTTTTGGTGCATAAATAAAAAAGCAAGAGCTACCGGAGACGGCAGGAGAAGCAGCTGCAGCAATGGGCGAGCACTTCCAGCTTCTGCGAGAAAGCAAAAGGCACACACAGTTTGCAGGATTATCCAGCCTTCCGCCTGCACCTCACCTCTTCCTCCTTGTCTAGCTGAAATACTGTTTTTCTTTGAAAAGTAACTTGCCGGATGCAAATATTTGATGATAAGACACTATGCAGAGTTGGCTATGACTGTTTATTAACATCACATGGAAATCTCTACTCCAGAGAAGACAAACACCAGGCTGTGACCATACCTACAGAGTCCAGGGAAACAACGCAAGCTTTTTCAGCTTCTCCTTTGCAGCAGTTGAGTGTCTGATGTTCCTCTTCAGGTTTTCTCCAACATAAGATCATCTCAAGTTTCAACACGTTAATGATTTAACTGAATGATCCCAAATATTAAAAAAGAAAAACCCTTAAGCTGTACTTAGTGCTCTTCTTGATCTGGATTGACGGTAAAAAGGCAAAAGACAACCTCCTGGTTTTGACTTGCAAAAGTAGATACTGTTACGCCACCACCTTTCATAGGTGGCTGGAACGCCAGCCATCCCCCTCTCCAGAACCAGCACAGGTTACACCTTATTTACTTAAACAGTAACAAGCAAAATTCAAACCATCTGCATAAACCAGTCGTTCTTACAAGCACAGTTAAGGGTATCACGTAAAAGAAGGTCACGGTTTCTAGAGAGACCTTTAGAAGCCTCAGTGAAAGAGCAGTGTTAAATAGTGACAGGAAGAGCACTGAAGAGTCGGGCGTGAGGGTGGAGGAGACAGTGATAACCTGTTTAACCAGAGACACATCTTTTTTCAGGTGAGCCTGCAGAGCACAGCAGCAGAGGCACGAGGAGGGGACCACGCAGGCCCACAACAGCATTTCCTCCTGCTTGCTTCTTCCTTTGATGCTGGAAAACTCCGGTTGGCACTCTCATTCACCCACACAACAGGGCATCATAACGACAGAGTAAGGACTTAAATAATATTGTCACGATTTTAAGACTAAAGACAACAAATAATACTGTAAGTTGAGGCAAGTTTTATTTAGGCTGTACAAAGAGGGCACTGGGAAAAAAAAAAATAAAAAATCAGTGGCTTGATGTTGGGACCAGTTCTATGAAATAAGTGGAATAAGAAATTAAAAAGGCACTAATCTTAAGAAAGAACACTCCATATATTCTAAGAATATAATTCATTTAATACTGTTAATCTTATAGCACAAAAAATAAAACGAGCTATGATCCCCAAAATAAACTTTAAATGCTTACACTCAATATTATTGCCTGAAGATCATGGTCTTTAAATTACATATTGTGTTTTAAAGTTTACACAGTGAAGACTGTCTCAAATACAAGGCCACCTTTCCCACTGCAATAATTGTATCCTTGTCCCAAAAACCACACTTTCATTTAACAAAATAAACAGAAAATGACAACTATACAAGAATGCTTTCACTGGTCCCAAAAGGCAGTCTTTTAGGCAGGTCTCACTTTCAAATGCAGGTTATTGAGGAAAATGCTTGAAAACTTGACTAGAAAACAAAGGCGGCCCACTCGTTCCCAGGATGTTAATACAATATAAAAAATTATTTTACAGGCACATGAAATGGCACAAAGAATGCTGTTTTTCCCTTTACAAAAATAATGCTCAGGCTCTTCAGAGCCCCAACCCAAACAGGATATTCCCTTTTGTTTATTCTTTCCCAATTTGTAAACAATCATGAATTAAATTAGCGCTTATCCAGTGATGGACACTGATTAAAACAGTTTTCATTTAAACTTTCAGGCTGGTCAGAGGCTTCAATGTATATATATATATATATATACACACATGTACACGGCAGGAGGAAGTCGAACAGTAAGCCTTTCATGATAGTTAACTATTGTGGCACCAGGTAGTTACACCAGCTCCTACTTCAAAGGCGTGGACAACTTCTAATGGTGCATAGATTGAAGCCATCACTTGTAGGCTCTCACCCTTCACATTCGGTGTACCTGACTCACCCAACACCACTGACACTCGTAGGTCATCGCTCCAATTTAAGAGGCTTCATAAAGCAACAGACAGCACACGTGTAAGCAAGCAACAAGCAATTGAGAATCCAGAGTCCTTCAAAGAGAAACACAAACTGATCAAATGCAGTCTTTATATGAAAATACTTGTCTTGTAGTAAAATAGCAAAGACACATTTTTGAAGCAAGGGTACAATCGGCGTGGGCTGGTCAGTATGCTACATTTAAACCGCATTTCACATACCTGAACCACACCACTGCTACGCAGAGAAACACTGTTCATCCGTGGCCCAAAACCAGGTTCACAGAAATCTAAGAATTCTTGTCTTTGAATCAGATGCCACTACACACAAATTTTGCATAGTTTTGAAGGTAAAATAGTTTGCTTTCCTGCAGTATCAGAACATAATTAAACCTAAAATGATGCTTGTGTTCAAAGCATATACCTTATTCAATGAGGGGATGAGTCAAGATGTTTATTTCAGTAAAAAAAGAAAAAAAAAAAAGAAAATCAAGGTCAAAAGCTGTGCTCAAGATCTCAAATCTCACAGTATTTATTTACCATGCAAAAGAAGAATTCTACAATCAGTCTTCTGAAGAGCTGCCTGTAACTAGGTCAGGTTTGAAATCAGCTTTCTCTGCAGCAGACTGAGTTTAGTGCAGTTTCTGTATTCAAAAGATGACTTTCAGTAGTACAATCTGTGTAGTAAACTTACAGGTATAGTTGGGGCACAGGAAAAACATGACCTTCTTTAGTTAAGAGAGCTGCATAGCTTTTCTTTGCAAGACAAAATGTCAATGCCTATTGTCAAGAATTACTCTTACAGCACCAAACACTTCAGTCAATGCTACTCTACTTCACAGTTAATTTGGTAGTAAAATGCTCTACAAGAACGTCTAGACTGTCAGCCACTTGATCAATACTACAGAAAATAGCTAATAGATGAACGGAGAGACTTCTTTAAAACCCCGGCATTTTTCATGTCTTGTTGCAAATGCCATTTTTGCGTTTCTTCAGTGCCTTCCAATTAAGGATCTCACGGCACTTTCACATGAGCTAAGAACAACGTGCTTTTATTAGGATCAAGCGACACAAATCAACAAGAAAACATGCTGGAACTTAAGACAACAACTTTTATATAATTTGACATTTATAAGAACTGGTGAGATTCTCGGGTGTCTGAAGTTTCTCGTTTTGCTACAATGGACAGCCTTCAAAAGCTGAAAAATGGGGGCTGCTGTTTCCCTGTCAGCTCCCACAACAGGCATTTTTCTTCAACCGGGCTGTCCGAAACGGGAGGGTTTGTAGTTGCAGTCTTTGCAGATGTGTGTTCTGTTAATTCAGTGTTCCATTATTTTTGAAAAAGCATTCCAGTTCACCTACAAAATACATTTAAAGAAGGCAGCATAGGATACTGCTGTACCTAAGCTTTCATATCCTGTACACAGGCTAAGGACTTTACCTGCATGGCATGAATTGTACTTATTTAGCTGCAGCCGTACAGTTCCCTACCGTAAGTACAATTACAGCAGTATAGCTTACGTACAGAAAAAGGGAAAGAAGCTATACTGATAATAGACACCTTTGTGGCCTCCTCCAGCCTGAGCATTAATTTATCACATGGGGAACCCAGGCAGCTGACCCCAATTAACCATTTTTTCGAGGATGCTGGGAGGGGGAGGGATCTGGGACATATATAACCAGAGCCAACTCATTTGGAAGGGTGAAAAAAGATGGCGGCATGCAAAGGACTTAGAATGCAAGCAAGGAAAAAGAGGGAGGAATAAAAAGAAGGCGAAAGCAGCTCTGGAAAAGAAGCACAGCAACATGGAGACACCCTAGAAAAAAGGTACTGTGTTTGAAACGGAGCTTTGAATGAGCTGGGGCTGGCGTAGCTAGGAAACTTTGGAGAGATAAGGGAGCCTGCAGAGAAATGGGTATAAAGGGTGAGTGTTTAAATAAGAGGATTTTATGAGTATTTATCGAGTTCTTCTGTCCCACTTCTCTCCTACCTCTCCACACAACGGCAATTTTATCAGTCTACCAAGTAACAGCTTGGAGACAAGCATTTCTATACTAGTAAATCTACACTTTCAACACTGCAGAAGAGCTGTGTATAGACCAGGCCAAAGTGTTTCCCTTTAAAGCTCACTTTCTACAGTTAGTGCTTGCAAAAATCAACAGAAATGCATTAAGTATGTCAAAACAGGTTACAAGTATCAACCCCTCCTAAGTTTCCTTATAAATAAATGTCTCGGCTTCAATGCAGCTCATTCAATGGTTATTTGCATTTAACACACACTGTTTCAGGAAGGTCAACAACAAGCTTAAGAGTTAACAGAAAAGAGCAGCTTTTAATACAACTGCTTAGAATATATAAGCTTCAATTATTGTCCTTTAAAGAGACCATCATTTTAAATGTACTACCTTAGGACAGGTTCTCTTAAAACTAAGTCGTCTTCAGTCCTAAAATTGCATTTTTGTTGTTGCTTTTTGTTGGACAGTAATGCACAAGTTGCATGTTTGATCTAAGATTAGGGCTCTTCCTACTGAGCAAGCCAGAAAAAGTCCATGGAAGTCCCAACAGGAAAGGTTTTCTTCCCACACTTCTCTGCTATGAACTGGTTCAGTCTTCTCCAGCTTAAGGCCCAAGAGAGTTTTAAAAGTGAAACTAAAATCTGGATGACGCAACTATGGTACGAAGGTCAGGCAGTGACTTCAGTTGTATGTATTCCAAATGTATATTAAAAGAACCGTCAAACTGCAGCAAGCTGGAAACTGGGCAATGCTAGCAATGTGCCATTAAGTCACCATCCCACCTCAAACGATGCTAATGATAGCCAGGAAAACAAAGCAGCAGTGTAAAGTGGGCAGAAGGAATCATTCATTCTCGTCTGGGTTTTGAGGGTCAAATATTTTGACATGTGTGAATGGGAAGAGCCCTTTTCGACCGTTGACTTCTCCTTCCCACTGACCGTTTATATTCATCCTTGTAACCTTCACAATATCTCCAACCTGCATAATCAAAAAAAAAAAGAAAAAAGTTACCACACATGGGAATCTCACTAATGATACAAATCAAATCAAATGAAGAGGAACAACAAATACAAGCCCATCATAGGGAAAAAAAGCCTCACGCTGTTCTTGGCGTAAGGTTCAATTGAAAAGAAAGCTTACTTTTACTTAACTAAAATACCAACATTTTGCTGCTCAACGCGATAATGTTGTTTGCAGTCTTTCAGACTCTTAACTAAATGTGTATTTACATATTGAGACAAATTGCTGAACTACACCTTTTCCTGTAGAAAGCTTACAACTTAATGCAACAATTTATTTCGCTTAAATTAACACCACTAAAGCTACCGTCAGTAATGAGGTGCAACATCCATTCAAAAGAGCACAGCACTCACACTGCTCTTAGCATCAGCTGGCTTACTTCAAAGGAAGGAAGTTTTTCAGAGATTCCTATGGCAAAGAAAGCATTACTTGAAGTTCTAGTGCTGACTATCACAGTGTAAGAAGCTTCTGTAGTTTCTGAAGTAATGGTATGCTTCTCAAGCAGGCAAAAGCAAACTTTTGGTTTTTTTAAAGCATTAGATGTGCAGATTTTAGCTTTATTTGTTGTTTTCACCTCTGCTTCCTGCCAAAGAATTTCAAACGGGAATGACGACACGTCGGGCCTTTCCTACCATAACTGAGTCTCTTCCTATTTGGTGGTGAAAAATGAGAAGAGCTAAACTATAATCAAGCAAGAAACATCATCATTTGGGTTGATAAGTTATACTCTCATCATCGTTCAATACCTGTATTTAATTAGAATTAGCAAAATACCCAATGTGACAAGTAGCTTTTAAGACTAATTAAATAGTCATTTCTCCCTTAAATTTTTCAGAGTAGCTGTTACAGCAGCTCTCTAACTTCACACCTCCCTTCCTGTTTATTTCATTTACTCTATGTGGTAACTATAGTAAATATTAGAAAACTGACATTAGCAGCTAATAACTAATTTCACAAAAAGCAGAACCAGCCTATGACCAATGGCAAACAGTAAGTTTCTTCCCTAAACTAGGTCCCAAGCTCTTTGTAGTTTAGTCTCAACTGATCAAGCCACTGCTGTGAAATCCAAAGGCAACTAGCTTTGATCTTCTTATTTAAGGAAAAAGTAGATTTTGCACCTGATAGACAAACTGTTACACATACTGTATGTTATTTAAATAGTATTAAAATTTAGAACTGATGCAGGTAGTTTAAGAACCTTGGCCAAGGGCCTTAGATTAAAACTTTTCAGGTAAGACCTCTATAGTTTTCCTTTAAAGAAAGAAACGCTGAGTTTATAAAATAGCAGGCGTGTCACTAGATGATCTGAAGCCTGTTTAAACCAGTTACCATTGCTCCAATAGATATTTTTTGAAGATCACTCAGAAGCAAGAATCCTTAAGTGAAGTTCAAGATACTATAATAAACTCATTGGTGGTCACTCAGTGTTATCTCTCTCAAAATAAAATTTCTCAAACTTTTAAATTCGTTTTAGAGATTTAAGTTTTATGTTGCACATTAGAATGAAATGAGGTATTTAAGCAAAATGTGTTGCTTCCTCCACCTCAAATTCAAGGCTGTCACACTTGGACCAATTGTAATCTTGTGCTTTTGAGAAAGGACAAGACCCTCTGATCTCCCATAAGCTCTTGGGATGTAACTGAGACTATATTACCTTCTTAAATGGACATCTTAACTTGTGCTGTTCCTAAATGCAAACAGGAAGCCAGCATATACCATTAAGTAGTATACACTGCCCGTGATAGTTAGCACATACATAAAGCATTAATTTGACTGGTTTTCATCTCTTCACAGACTACTGTAGCACGCTTTAGTTGCTTATTTGCTAAAAAGCAGTTTGCCAGACTTTTCACTGAAGAGAAAGGCTAGAGAAAGCTTTAAATAGTAACAAGATGACCTAAAGAGGAACCTAACAAATGTCTCTTTAGGAAAAGGCTGATAATATCTATAAATACTCAGAGTTACATTGCTAGATTTAAATAGCCCTTGAAGATGGATCCAAGTTCCGTTTTAGACCCAAATTCAAGAAGACACAACCAATGTCACCAACAGTTAAAACTTAACGAGAAACTGCATTTGCACCACACCCTAAAACCAATCCACTCTCAAACACTTTACTCTTAGTCGTGGAAGAAAAAAAAAAAATCACTATCTGTACTACACTGGATCAAAACCATAGACTTGCATTTTCTGAGAGTCTGACAATTTAGTTTTGCTCACATGCAGTAGAGATCAATCCATTACTCACTTTGATGCTCTAGAAAAAGATATCCTTCAATTTGACTCCAAATGGTCTCTACCATATGAATAGGTTTGGAAGTCTTGCTTTAGCAGAGTGGAAAAAAATTATTTACAATGTAAGTCTCTTGCATTGCAACAAACTTCCACCTAGATCAACAATGGAAAGTGGTTTTTAGGCTGCTGGATGGGCAAAATTGTGACAAGTCAGTATCTGCCATTCAAGAGTGCTAGCTGCTAAAAGCTACTCAAAAAATACTCTCACATGCCAAGAACCACTAGGATAGTAAATTGAATTGCAATAACTGTATTTTTCTTCAGTGTTTTTTTTTTAAGGAAAGTTTCTATTCTTGTGCTAGATTATTAAAAAAAAAAAAAAAAAGTAGTTCCCCTGACGAGATTAAATGAAACAGTATGTTGAAACAAGATTTTTGGAGAAGATTTTTAATGTCATGATAGAATAATTCATGGATCTTATGTTAAAGGCCTCCATTTTGACAGTGTCTGGAAGAATCTGGTCAAGAACTCCATCTATGTATTTTTCCTCAAAGTACTAAAAGCAGCATTTGGTAAAAGCATCTGTGATGTGGTCAGCTGAGGTGTGATCTCCCACTAAAATTATTTAACACAGTTTTTTTTAGACAAAGTTTTAAGCCAGCCAGAAGAAGGACTGTCTTATGATTAGGCATAGGACAGACAGTCAGGAGACCTGGTTCTATTCTCATCTCTGCCACAAACTTCCTGTGTGACTCTGGACAGCTCACGGCCCTTATCTGTAAATTAGGATGATGCTTCCTTAGTCTCGGCATCTCTCGGATAACGTAATTCCCTTGTAAAGCATGCCAGCATCGCTGGATGGAAGCATCAACTGCTGAAGTGAGTAATACTTCTGAAATGCAGCCATTTGGTTCCACCCAAATGATAAAAATCAAAGTGTATTTTAGATAGCATCCTTTCATTATGTCCCTGTTACAGCATGAATTCAAAGCCCTGGGGAAACACAAGCTGTGGAACGTGCCAGTCAGAAGAATTACTTCATTCACTCTAGACTCTTCCATACCTGTCTTCCTTTTGAAGCTGATTCATACACTGCAAAGGTTTCCTGCATGCCATTTTAGTCACACAGTCAACCAATTCAACATGTTTTAGAGATATTCCAATAAGTTTATATTAATAGTTCTATGGTTGATAGAGTCCTGTAATATAAATTTAAGGAGATAAAAATGCATCAAAACTCTAAATTATCATTTTAGCCCACTGGGTCAATAGCTGTTGAAAATGTAATGTGCTCTGGAATTTATGGGGTGTTGAATCTCAGTCATTATCCTAATTAGCGTCACAACTCATCTTCTTTGGTAACACTAGCATTAGTACCAAAAATGAAACAACTGTTCAGATGAGCTGCCTGTTCTGGAGAAGAATAAACAAGGCTCAACTGTAAGAAATTACCTGACATCCCATTGTCCCCAAAAGCTATAGAGCTGAGCTATACCAAAGAGGCTGAGTTCAGCTGCACTGCACACAGGACAAAGTGGCACTGTAGTAGCTGGTCCTTTAGGTATTGGAAGATTCAAGAAACCAACAGGTTAATTATCCTTAGTTTCTGATGTTATTGCCCAGAATAATGGGCAACAGATTTCCAAATGTCCACATTTCCAGATGACCAAACTAGAGAATCTAGTAGTTCAGAGGAAAGATCTTAACTGTTCTTGAGACATGAAAGCATGTCATGTCAAAGGGCAGCAAAGAACGTCGAAATCCTAGATGCAATTAATCTAGCCTCATCTAGGAACAGAGTAGAACAATAGAAGTTTGTATTTCAAATACAGCTAGGACAATTGCCAGAGTTGGGGTGGCAGCACTACAGATAAAGTGCTGCTTTTCATTAAATGATGGTAGCCTGTGTCCATCTGATTGAGCATGCTGTCCTGATTGTACAGAATGTACAGCTCAAAACTCCCACAGAGTTCTTGAACCACACTGACTCTGGCTTTAGCACAGGATCTCCTCTAGGTGATCCATGTCACTTTCAGTTTCATCTGAAAACAAAGTTTGCAACACAGTTCTGAGGGTGGATGTGTATTAAATTGTGAGGCACTCAGCACTATCATGATGGGAGCCATCAATAACTTTGACCGGAAAAGGAAATTACAAAGATTACGACTGCACACAAAAATCTCTGAAGTAATTGTTAATTGTATTGTCCAAGGTAGCATACTGAAAAGTTGATGCATATCAGCACTGACAAGAATGCTGCCAGTCTCACTTTCAATTCAATAGTCATCAGACCTAAAGCTCCCTGATCAACACTTCACAAATACAGGCTCAATATTTTGCTTAAAATCTAGATCTTGTGGCTTTGATGCATTTTAATGCTTAACACAGCAATACTAAGTTTCCTTGGCTTAAGAAAAGCACAATGCTTGCTGTCTAGTGAAAGAAGTAGCCTAATTTCCTAATTAAGAAAGTTCTATTACTAGCACATTTTGGCCTACTTGTCTCAACTTTCCGTTGAAGAGGAAAAAAGTTAACTGTAACCTAATTGTAATAAGCTCAAGAGAAATACTGTAAGTCAGTTACACAATTATGGTGAATGGCTATTTACTTCAAAACATTTCAGTGACAGGTTAACTCTGTACTAGCAAACATGCATGGATAGGTCTGATTTCTCATGAACAGATAAACTACTTAATCCTATAAGGATGGCACAGAGGTAGAAGAAGACATCATTAGTATAAAAAATTTGCTATATAGTGAAGCTTTTGTTTAAAAAAAAATTTCAAGATAATAATAATAAAATCTTCAGAGTCCATAATAGTGTCATGTTAAGTCTGGAGATGAACTCTAGGACTATTACTGCCTATGGTCTATGATGCTTTTTACAGTGTTTGCAAGATATTAAAGGACCATTTCTGAACACATAGCAGTCTAGTGGCTGTTGCTGGTCCCATTTTCTGGTTCCTTATGCCCTTTCATTCCATTTTTTAATTGAATTTAAAATTTGTTGTTCGTGTCCCAAACCGACCTTCAAACAGTTTGCTAATTTTTAAGGAAATTAATAACTATTAGTTTATCTACTGCCTATGCTGGACATAAGGAACTTTGTTGTGTAGAAGAGATAAGCTACTTTAAAGTAAAACATACCAGGACTTAGCCTACTGGGCACTGCCTACATGTCACAGGGTGGTTAGAGCACAGCAGCTTAAAACAGGGCTTCGTTAGCATATTATTGCTGGCTATAAAACTACAGGTTATTAAATGCTGAGAAATTTTAAGGTAGACTTTGCTGCTCTTTCTCATAGTAACAGTGCCAAAGAACCTCTGCTCTTACGAGGTTCATCACCTGCTTAAAGTTCTATCCTGTATAACCTTTGAACGCAGAACTGCCCTCCTAGATCTTCCAAAGAAAAGCAGGATTGAAGAACAGCAGTAAACAACCCTGCACTGTAGTCCCAGTAAATACACGACACCGTATCCCTGTCCTTCATATTCCTTCCTCTAGAGCACCAGAAAGGAAGGAAATGCTTCTTGGCTAAAAGCACACAAGTAAAGAAACAGATCTGGGTTGTTGTTTTTTGGGGGTTTTATTTCGTGTGGTTTGGTTGTTAGTTTTTGTTTGTTTTGCTTTGTTTTAAATGCAATACCCATGAAAATACTACACGTATTAGTAGCAAAGTTAGTTGTAATGCAAGTGAGAGAACTGCAGGCTTCAATCATTTAATTAAAAACATTAAGTCTCTACTGCCAAAGTAACTAACTGAACTGACAACAGTGTATGTAAATCTCAGAAATATGTATCATTTACCGTACGCTTTACTAATTGTTCACTAGTGCAGGGAGATGCCCCAAAATACATGTATACTAGCTGTATGCTCTGAGATAGTAACTATAGTTAAAACTTTTATTTTAGCTTTTAAGCAGATTACTAATTAATTGTTTATTTTAGAGCATAAATGTAAAGCATATAATGCAGTTGGACCAAGTCAACATTTAGATGTTTGTCACTTCAGTAATACCAGAATGAATGCTAAATAGTTTTAACCCAGCAAGGTCCAAATGGAATAAATGCCATATTAACTAGTATCCTTACAGGAACAACATTGTAGTTGCCCTTAAACTGTCACATTTCAAATACTATTTAAAAGTTAAACAATCCATCATTATCCAACCAAATAGATTTTGTTTCAGGTTTTCAGTAGAATATTCACTTGTTTTAGCAATTACATTTTTTCATGTGAGCAAATTTTAAAAAATAGTTATACCTTGCTTAGAAAACAAACTTATCTGTAACAGGCTATGAATCTTCATCTTTTCTTACACAGAAAAACTGGACCTGCAAGCAAAGAGCTTGTCCCATTTTCAAGCTGAACCCAGGAGAATGACATCCCTCCACTTAAAAGGAAGTCAAGCAGATTACTACGCAATAGCTTTATTTACTCCAGATGGTGTTCTCTTCCTTTTAAGCACTGTGTGCTGACCACACAAAGCTAGACTCAGCAAACAGATATTTTGCTCTCGTAATGTTATATCAATTTAAATGAGATTATACAATCAGACACTATATAATTATATTAACAAGGTGTTCTACCTGTATAAGTTGAACTGTGATTTAGAATATACCTAAAGTGGAGTACTGTCAAATATTATTCTGAAAGAACACCATTAACTTTCTTCCCCAAAATATTTCCATAACCTGTTCTTTCTCTACCACTTGCTCTTACAAAAACAGAAGCTTCAAATGGTCCACGTTATTTAGTGACATGCAGAGCCCTGACAAGGTTGGAATTAAATACATTATCAGGGCCCAGCAAGTGTTAGGCAATCTAAAGGAAGATCATGAAAAAAAAGCTGTGGTTTTTTTTTTCCTTTGAGTAGTGTATGTGACAAAAAATACATTGCTATAATGAGGTTGCTAAAGTTCCCTGTGCACAGATAGTTATGGAGAAGCTGATTTTAATGAAAATGTAGATCAGTTCCCAGAATTCTGCTTCTAAAGCTTCTTGAGAAGCCACATGGTGGCTCAGGTGTATTTGCAAAGAAAAGAGACTACATAGGAAGACAAAATATGCCAGTGGTGGGAGACCCAAAGACATGAAGGCAATAAGCGATTAGAATTCAGGGGAAGAAAAGAGTCTCTCAAACAAAACTTCTGCAATTTGAATGTTCAAAACAATTCAAACCTACATGTTGGTCACAGCATGAATCCTACAGGCACGCTAGATTAGCTGAAATGACGGAATTAGCTAGGTCACTAAAGAGAGAAAGTCAGAAAAATCTGTTTGTGAGGGCAATCCTTCCAAGTGGTTCTGCTACCCTGCAGCAAAGCAAGTTCTCTGAAGTAATTCCATGACACATTGATAACATAACCAAATCAATTGCTTGCCTTGCTTTGTTTTCAGAAGCATGAGTAGTTTTGGTAGGAGTCTTCTGTACAGTGCAGTTGGCAGTGAATTTACACTTTGCTCTATGATAATTTTCACACACTGTTCACAAATAACAAGCCACTAGTTTTCATAAGACTCAAGGAAAATCCAGTGATATATATTTAACTTTTACCCCTGTGAGAGTAAGCACCTGTAGAGGTTTTACAAATACAGGAGGAAAAACACTTAGGGCAACTATTATGAATAACAAAGTCACAAATAAAACCTTTCAAATTTCAGTCAAAAGCATCAGCAATAGGTAACAGCTTTAACTTGAAAAGTAATTGAGCAAAGGCAACAGGAAAAATTTCAAAAGTATTTTTAAAACTACTGTTCTTTTACTTGCTACAATCCTGTTGCTTCCCTTGCTTGTTTCCTTGCATTTGCTCCTTGAAGTGTTGCAGCACCCTCAGATTTCATCTTTGAGACTACCACTTTTTCCAGGTGAGACATTTTTGAACTATAGGTTAACGAGTCTTCAGCATAAATGTAAAAGTAACAGTCTGAGTGTTCTGGATATAGCTTTTAACACTTCATCCAACCCGTCATTTATGCTAGGTGAACTACAATTGTAACATGAATTCTTCACCATTTACAGAATAAAGCTCTAAAGTACTAAAGACATCGCTAATAAAAATAAAATAAAAAATGCTTTGGCAGGCACAGGTGCAGGAACTTATTAAAGGTTTAACACAAGTTTAGGGGCTACACAACAGCCTTTCATTTAACCCCTTGCCCCCAATTTAAGTCTTAAGATTTCTCAAATTGCATTTCTAAAAACTAAAGTAAAAGGGACTAGAGTACTGATATATTTCTGACCAGATACTCAAATGTATCTCACACTACAGCTGAGGATCAGAAAGCCTACATTTATCAGCAATCCTTGCCTTTCTCTGAAGGATGCTACTGCTAGTTCTCAACCTGGAATACTGCCATGATTAATGAAAATTCTCTTTCTTTCCCCAAGATTAAGAGGAGAAGCAAAGTCACCCTCTTGCTAGCACTTCTTTCCAGACCAGGATGCGTACCCTGGTAACATATTTGCCATGTTGAACAGGCAAGAAGAGAAGGTAAATACAGGTCCTGAAGTAACTTGGTCACTTAAAGGAAGTGGTATAGATGAAGCAATTTTTGTAGATCTTTCTTCAGAATGTAACCTAACTTCTTCACAGTCCTTTGACATAGATAAGCAGACTCCACATGAAGTCATCCACACCAACTCCGCCGCTAGCAAATTTTAGTTTCTTATTTTATGAAACAATTGAAAACCGTAAGACTTGAGAGGAAAAGCTTACCTCTAATGCCAGTGCAGTCTTGTCGTAAGCACAGGGTACTCTCTTTTGGATAGCTTTGGCATAGACTGGTCCATTCTGTGTTGACGGCAGAGGATTGATCACTGCTCCAGGTGTACTGGATACTGAAGGAAGAGGACTTGCGGTTTGAGGCTGAGCATAGGCATGGGCAGGTTCTGGAATACCGTAACTGTTGGAATTCCTGTTTCCATGCTTCCCATGAGTAGATCTGACTAGCTTTTCTACATAAGGAACAGGAATCATCCCAATCCGACCATCCTTGTTTCTGGCACTCCACCACTGTTCTTCAGGCTTCTCTACAATTAGCAGTATCTCGCCCTTTTTAAATGGAAGATCCTCAGCATCGTTGCCAGGAAAGTCATAGAGAGTCCGAACATACTCCACATTTTCTTCTGCAGTGGACATAGCAGGGGCAGATCCAGATCCCATTGGTGGACTCGGATACCTAAGTTTAGAAAAGATTTAGTATAATCAATAGCTATTGTTTTCTATTTCCAGTAACAAAGCTAAGTACCAGTTTTACAGTAGGAACTCCAATTAGAGGAGAATTACTTTTGTTACAAAAGTATTAGCTTGGTAGCACTGTGAGGCATTTAGCAAGTAACTCATACTCTCAAGCAATTACCTAAATACCCAAATCAAACCAAATAAAGCACAATTAAAAAAAAAAACAAATTCAGTAAAAATCTGTCATGGATGCAGAAAACTGAGGGAAATAATGCAAAATCTTCATCCACTTGTTGTGGATTCTTGTGAGGATCTCAGGATAAAATAGAATTAATTATATAGCTTAAGTTATGAGAGTCGTGATGCATAAATTAAAATTATTTGGGTGATTTAGGGTGGAAGGGCTCTCAGAGAGCTAAACAATCCTCTTTAGTTCATCATATCAACATGAACTTCAGCACCCACTTCTAAAGAATTCAGTAATTCTAAATGCCAGACTTGAGGGAGCATAATGGAAAAAGGTGGAAAAAAAGACGAGGGTATGATAAAAACTTACAGTTATCTAACTAAAAGCTAGAAGTCCAATGTTGTATTTCTGATTACTAGTACAGCATCTTTCTAACTAAATACCACTAACATGCAGAATTTTGGGGACAGCCAGTCACATTTATACAGAACCTCCTTTTGTTAAGAGAGAGAGGCAGATCCTGTGGTTTTAGGAGACAACACTTTTCCCCTCTTTTTGCAACTTCAACTCTCAAGGGGTTGTTACAACATAACAGAAAAGTATTAGCCTTAAAGTACTTACTGCATATTTAAATACCTAATAACCTAAAGGTGACATCTTCATAGAAGACAACATGAAATACATCCACTGGTAAGAATGGAGTAAGAAATGAAAAAGCAAACCATCTAGAAACATCCTTTTGCCTTATTAATCATAATATTACCTTTAATTTATTCACATCATTATTTATTACTTTGCCCATCATCTGTCCAATACAGTCACAGCATTGTCTGTGACAACATGTAAGACTGTTCATCAAATGAGACTATTTTCACCATAAACTTTATACATTTTATTCAAAGCAGCTGTCACAGATCTTAACATATATAGGCCATAGCACACACTTATTATCTGAGCTATGATAGCAAGAATGCATGTCATTAGCCTACTTCAGTTCTCTTTCGCTACTTGCAAATTAAGATGGAAGTCAAATCCCCGTGATTTTTGTAAGGTATGCCAGAAGCCCTAAACTGAAAGATATGCACATCTTCAAGACACCCTGCGGCATCTAAAGCCTGGGGAGAGGGGGAACCCTTTAGAGAGCACCCACTCTGCACAAGCAAGAGCTCAGGAACATCTGCAATGATGGTCGGAGCTCAGTATTGACACAAAACGAAAAGAAAGGTTAAAACAGTCAGTTTTCAACTGTTTTATGAGTTTAAAGTGTCATCTCCAAGGGCTAAAAATAGTGTATGGCTAGATACACAAATTACTTAATGCTACCACAAAAACCACCTTTTTATACTGTACTTTATGAAATTAAAATAATCAACAGCCTTCAGAAGCTCAAGCACCTGTGTGTGATGTTCCCCTCAAAATGCCAGGGAAACAAAATTGGTAGTAACAGTCCTGAAGCACATACCTGTCCACCCCTATTCTAAATCTAGTTAATTAACTAAAATTTAAGGAAAAAATATCCAGAAACGCCTCCTCTCATCCTCCCTCTTGCAGCAGTAAGTCTCCTTTAAACAGAATTTCAAACCATCAACCACGTCATTGATTTTTTAAAAAAGAGCTTTGAATAAAAATCATGCTAAGGAAAAACACCTAGTTGATCCCATTTGTTGCTTTATAAAAAAAGCTTGTCATTTCATGGTAGGCTAGGTCCCATCTGTCTCTGTACACTGAGAGAACAATATGCAATCAAAACCTTGAAAATAAAGTGGTACAGTAAAACGTTTCATGCAAAATTCCTAAGTAAGCAAGTGGAATCAGCTAAGTTTTCAAGTGTTTTGAAAAATCTGTCAGTCATTACCATAAATGATTAAGTTTTTATACCCAGAAAGGCACAACATTATGCTTATCTTTGTTCTTCTTAACCTGGATAAAGATTGCTTCAGCATAGACTTTTTTTCCCTCCCAACTGTTCACAAGTTTAAGCATGCACATAGCACTGGGCACCTCCATTTAAGTGTTCCTGCAATGGTGATTTTTTTTCACCTACCTCTCTAGCCACATCACAATCATTACACAGAAGACTTCTCAGCAACTGTAATGAGTTCTTGAAGATAGTGCTTTCTATCACATCCCTCCCATCACCTGACAGCTTTACAGAAAGACTTTTTTTGACCACTTGACCACAAGCTATTGTCAACCTTTGACAAGATGCTGACTGTCATTAAGAACTGGCCTATGCCAAGGTTAAATTGTGCCTGTAAACCTTATTCTTCCCCACTAAGAACTTGCTAATCTGCAAAACATAGTTTGATTTTAAACTGCAGAATTTAGAAGAAAACCAATCTGAATTTCTTTTTTAATGTGTCACTATTTTTCTAGCTTTTATCTCACTTCATTCTACCCAGGAAGCCCAAAAGCTTTGAAATAAGACACTGGGAAAGGCTTTCTTAATTAGAACACATTCCTTAGTTTTAGAGTTCTTGATAAGCATTTTACTGATGCGAGTTGCAGGTATGTCCCACGCTGGGAACAGGACAAAGAATGAGCTCATAGCCAAGTCACATTTTCCCATCCTCCTAGAATAGCATTTCTCAGTGTACTGTATGCAGATACAGATGAACACTTCCATAACCAAACTGTGACAAATAAATGTTTTACATTTTTTTGGGGGTGGAAATGCCACTCTGGTAGTTTGGAAAATGCTGTCCTAGAATGTATTAAAGCTGACTTAACATGGAGAAGCAGTCTAATCACTTAAAGGCCTGTTCTGTTGTAATCAGTGTGGATGCAGGGGTACACAGCAACTTAAGCTCAGCAGCTATACTTCAATCACTGAGGAGAAGATTTGTGAACCAGCTTCTCAACCATCCCAGGAACAGAAGGACAATACCAGAAGAAAAGGTTGACACAAAGCATGACCACACCCTCTTGCGAGGCAATTACAGCCAGTGGTAGAGACGTACACGGTAACTTTAATTATGTGTACATGCACTGTACAGACAGGCCCCATGCATGATCTGACTGAAAGCAAGCCGTAACAGTCACTGAGATCCAGAGGGCTAAGGACCACTATTAGAAAGAGCTTCAAACAAGGGCCATAACCAAATGTTTCCTTAGTCTACATAGCGTGGCTCTATATCCAATGTTAAGATCCTGGAGCTACTAGGTTGGACCAAGACACCCTCCCTCCTTGCGCCACCTCGAGCAAAGATGGCAGTGGGTGGGGCGGAGGGAGGGTGGCACTCACCTGGGCGCAGGCTCGATGAGGGTGGTGGTGTCCAGGTAGTGGATCTTGTAGAACTCCAGCAGGGCGGGCAGATGCTCAAACTCCTGGTCGCCGATCTTAAAGCGGCGGTTGGGCAAGGAGTTAATGATGTAGTGGGAAACCCGGGAGTTCTCGGACACCGAGAGCACGTAGTCCCCCGGGCAGGTGGACGAGTCCCGCACCAGGAACATGCCATGCCGCTGCCCTTGCAACCTCGTCTGCGCCTCCGCCCGAGACACCGGGCCCACGTACCAGCTGGAACGGTCCGACGAATCGAAACGAGCGGCGGAGGACATGGCTCCGGGCGGGGAAGGGAAAGGGAGGGGGGGAAGGAAGGTGAAAAGCCCGAAGGCCCAGGCGGAGGAAGAGCCCCGGAGAAGGGAAGGCCTGGGCAAGGAGGCCTGGGAGGCGCAGCGGGCTGGGGGCTAGGAGGAAGCGGCTAGCGCTCAGCCCAGCGGATAGGAAGCCCAGGGAAAGGGGAATAAGGGAGAAGGAAGCTCTGTGCCTCTGGAAGCGGAGGACCGAGGAGCGGCTGGGGTGGGGCTGGCCAGACGCGGCGGTCAGGGCCCCCGAGTCTCCCTCAGCGGCGGGGTGTGCAGGGCATCCTTCCCGCCTCTCTCTCAGGCCTGCGGCGGGCCCGGCTGGGCGGGTGGCGAAGAGCAGCGGCGGCTGACAAGGACAGGCGGCCCGGCAAGGTGGCGAGGGTAGCCTGCTACGGTGCTTCAGCGCCAGAGCCAGACGGTGGAGGGAAGGGGGGGGCGGGGGAGGCAGAAGCGCCGGGCTCCCGCTTTCTCCTACGGGTTCCCTCCCCTCTCGGAGCCGAGCACCAAAATGGCGGCGGCGCCGGGCGGTAGGAGTTCTCCGGAGACACCGCCCCGCGCATGCGCGCTGCGGCTCGCGCCGGCGGCCGCGGGGAGGCGGGGGGCTGTGCCCGCCTCAGGGAGAGGGCGGCCGCGCTGAGGGGGGCGCCGGGCCGGGGCGGTGGCAGCGGCGCGGTACCTGGGTAGCGCTCTCTCCTTCCCCCAGCTCCTGTGGGCTGGAGTTGTTCAAACCTTCCGCAGGGCAGTCCTGGCTGAGGGGAGTATGAAGGTGAAGGGTCCCGGTGGCGTGCTGAGTTAGGCGGAGTGTGACACCCCCCGCGCCTTCTGCAGCCCCTCGGAGAACAGGGCCGTCCTCCCTCCGCTCCGCTTCCCTGGCGTGATGCAGGCGCGCGTTACCACAGGTCACCCCCAAAAAACTGTGCCCGGTCCTTCGACTGAAGCATCTGAGGATGACCCCTCTCCATCTTCACCTCATCTTGCAGCACATCCTCCCTCCTCGGTGTTGCCCGGCCACAGGCTTTGCCATGGCGCCCTGAGGTACACTCACCTTCCCTCCAGGGTCCCTCCTGCCCTACCTTGGGCCTCCCTCCCCACCTCTAGCTCGGTGGGCTGCCCTGCAGCCAGGCGCCCTGGTTTGGAAGCAGAGATCCCTTTCCCTGAGGTTTCCTTGTTTTATTAGTAGATTTTTTTTTTTTTCGAGGAATAAAATGGACCACTGCGATAATCTCCTGCGATCTTAAGGTAACTTCCTATGTGCTCTAAGAGAGGGTTTCTTGTCTCATACAGCCCTGTTCCCAGATAAGGGGTGTCAAAGCCCTGTGTGTCAGGGCGAGGGCGGGAGGGAAGATGGTGTTGCAGCTGCTGAAGAGGAAGGAAACCCCGGAAAGGACTCAGCAGGCCTCAGGGGCTGGGCGAGTGCTTGGCGGGTGGTGCAGCGTGAGCCGTTTGAATTTTAGAGGGAGGCTGGCGCGGGGTGACCTCAGCGTGGGCCTTTGCCTGGTCTGACTCACGTTTGGGAGGGCTGGCGGTGGCAGTCAGCGTGTCCAGCTGCAGTAGGCAAGGGTGTGACAAAATAACTGCGCTCGTTCCCCAGACGTGCTAGGAACCTTTGCAAATAGTGTGATTTTTTTAGCTCGGTCTCATGACTTTGTTTAATTTGTGCTTTTGTTTGTTTTTTCGTTTTGCTTTGAGGCTGGCAATGTGAACTGAAGCAGTGCTTGAAAGCAAAACCCATTTAAAACTGAGAAATAGATTTAAGATGACTGCTGTGAAGTGCCTAACTGGACTGTTGTGCAGTTTTATTCCAGCTTTGCTGTCTTTCTTTCACGCTCTACCTTTTCTGAAAGCTCAGTCACAACGTGGTCTTTTTTTTCCTCTTTGTTCTTCTTCCTACATTGGTAACTACTACCAGCTGAGGTGTTTGGATTGGAACATATGGGCCATGTCTATGTAGACATTTAGCAGAGTTCACATCATCTAAAATGGAAGACTCATCCAGTGTCATTCTTATGTTTTAGACAAAATCATCCAGGAAAGTCTTGTAACATCAATAACACAAAAAGATCTTACAGTAAGCCCTGAATACATGTACAGGTATCACTTTACCAGCCTTTGAAGTACAGCCATCTCCTGGGTAGAAAACAACAGCTGTTCAATTATGTACAGCAATACTAGCAAAACAGTAGACCCAGAGATGAATAATACCATGTGAAAATTCATATCCATGCAAAAATATTTCATCCATTGCTAGGGAAGCTTACTTAGTAGCTATACCTTTGATCCATTCCTACTGGTTTACATGCTTGCATCTGCCAAAGAGAGTCAGTTTTAAACACATGTAGATAAACTACAATAGATAAGAAGGTTACTATGTTTTATTCTGTCATTTGAACAGACCTGGATTGCTTTCTGTTTAGCCATGGCCAAAATATGTATTAAAAGATAGTACTTGGACTTAGAATAACAGGCTAAATAACGTTTTAAAGTAATTACAAAAGCCACAAGCTAGCAGCAGAATTAGTAACCCTTATGACATTTAAAGGAAATAAAAATTCCTATTGCTGCATTTTATTGAATTATAATTTTTGTTATAATAAATATAAAATATACTAGGTCAAATACATAGTGATTTTGCTTTCATTTTGTATGGATAGTACTAAAATCTCAAAAGAAATAGGAATAACTAGTATTTAATTATAAAGCAGTTTTTGTGTAGTACTGCATGGGGCTGGACTGATACTGGAGAACCAGCAAACCTACCTTCCCATCCAGAGAGGATTCTAAGGCACAGAGAGGCTTTCACTTGGAAGGAATTGCCACAAAGTAGCTGTTCTGAACTTGTATTCATGCAGGGCGTGTGCATCCTTCCAGTAATTCCCCCTCAGTTTCAGTAACTGTGGTTGAACTAGGCCAGATCTTCTAGGTAAAAGATTCCATGTTCTACTTATATATGAGAAAAAGGTGACTTGTTCAAGATCATTAATGTTGTCTGATAAGACTGGCCTTCAGCTTCCTACAATCATCTCAGGCTTATTATATCCCTACAACTGCATTGGGTTTAGGAAGAATGGAAATGTGGTACCACTTTACCTTTTTATTACATATAAAAAACATTTATGTTATTTGTCTTACCTGTTGGCAGCTTCTACCCTCAGAGCACGGCCAAATAGTTCTAGCACAACCGAGGAGGTGAGGAGCTCTTAAAGCGAATCATGTGCTGATGAAATAAAAACTCAGTTGGCAGAATATTCTCTTGAGAAGATCCCGACCTTCTTTCTCCATGGCCAGCTGCTCCTTCCTTTCGCCAGAAGCTTCTGACCCCATCAGTTGGGCTGAATGCCAAAGAAAGTGTACATGTGGCTGGTTTCTAAGAAAGGAGAAGTACATTTCTGTCAAGGGTTTAGAATAAGAATCCTTATTTGTTTCAAATCAAGTACTGGGTATGCTTCCAATGCCAAATTAATGACCCCAATTTAAACCATGAGGAAACGGGAAAGGATATGTTGGATTTGGGGGTAGACAGCTGGAGAAGAAATACAGTAGTGAAAGTAGTTATGAAACAAAACCTGAAGCAATTATAATCACTTCTCCAAATGCGGAAGCCTGAAATACTTTAGGATACAATTCCACTAATTACAAGTCTAGCAAATATGCCTATACAGCTTTACCTCTGTGCTGGCAAGAAATAGGAAAATAGATCATCAAGAAACCTAGTAATTATTCTTCTGGACTTCCTAATATATCAGCAGTTTAAGTGTTGGTATTTTGATCATTCAGTTCTGAAAGAGTTGTTTGGCTATTCACTTAGAGACCAGAAATAACTTCAAGCTTTCTTAGTTGATTGTCGATCTGTCCACAACGATTTGTGCTATACTGTCTCTGAGGACTCACTGTAACAAATGAATGCTTTTTACTGTAATATGCAAGACTGACATATTTAGGAGATCAGATAATTTATAAATTAAAAAATACGAAATCAGTCTAGAATCCCTCTGAGTACAAGTTTTTCCTAAGATAACACTAAGTTTAAGTGGGCTCTTGAAGACTGAGTTTCTGAAGCATCATTCCTGATAGGAAAACCAATCAATAACAATTATAGCTCTGTGTCAATCTGTAATGTCTCCTGTAATTTCTTTATTTAGGTAACTGTAGTAAACAAGAACAAAGCTCTTTCTATCTGCCGAATTAGATAAAATTGCCAGTTGTAAAGCAAAGCAATTTTATTATTGTTTAGCCTATGCATTAGCTTGAGAAGGTACATGCTGGACTAAAATGAGCTACTGCTAAATGATTAGGTTGGTTTGAGCTAAGCTAAACTAAACTTTGGGGGTTTTTACCTGAACAAAACACATGCAAGGAAGACAGTGCATACCACGAACAGCCACATCATGCTCAGATGAAAATAAATTTTGGGGGTGAAAGCAACAATTTTGTTTTTATCAAATCAAAAACCATAATCCCCATCCTTAGGTTTTAGTTCATATAATTTAGGGGATTATACTGGTAACTAAAAAAAAAAATATAGAAAAAATAATGCAGCACTTCTCGCTAAGGTAGATGATCCACTTAAAGGACAAATAATGTCCTTGTAACTGCATTCTAAGCCTTATATTGATATGCTTTGCACACCATTCAACTGCAACATTTAATAAATAATGCAATCATAACATTGCTTATGCTAATAAATGGAAAAATTGATCACCTGACTCTAAAAATCAGTATTCAAACACAGAAGGAGTGATAGGGTAGAAGCTGGGAAAAAAAAACAAACCAGGAGTTTTCTCAAGATGTTTCTTAAGCTTAATAATTACTCATGAATGTCTTACATTCTCCTATGTAATCTAAGAATTAGCCTATCAGCTTGGTTATTTGTAATAGTAATACCCTCTAGTGGTATACATAGGAAAAAGAAAAGAAGCCAAAAGGTTACTTTTTTTTTTTTTTTTTAAATCATGAAAGAGGCTAAATAACATTTTCAGTTGTACGACTTAGGGTATCACTGTTTTGTTGAGAAGTGCTAGTTAAAATGGAAAATGCACTGCAAAGCATTAGACTTGTGTTAGATTCCTGGGTTGAGTTAGAACAGCTGTCTAGCATATGACCTGGACCACTAGAAGTCTTGAATTGCTTGTTGTTTGCAGACAAACCGATTTGCCATTGCAACACTTGCAGTCTGGAAGGAGTGGTTCTAGTGATGTCCAGGTCAGAGAGGTCTGTCCTTACATCTGAGGACCACATTTAATTTCTACACATTAAAACTAACTCTGTAGGCAAAATAGGAATACTCATCAGTCTCCAATAGTGCAATGTAATCAAGTCTGTATTTCCAGACTCCATGTGCAGTTCAGAGTTCATTATAAAAAAAGATTTTCTGAAGAAGCTCATATACAGGGTTTCCTGCAGTTACGAAGTCTTTGTTTATTTGCTAATTGGCAAATGTTCAGAAATTGAGGTGAAAACTGACAGCGCTGGAGAAAAAAAATCTAACAAATGCCCTTCTTCCCAAGAAAAAGCTGCTGAGCTTATCAAAAGAAGTGTGCAAATACTCTTGCATCTTTACAGAAGGCCACTGTACTAGAGTCATCTAGGTCCATTTTGAAATCATCTTTGTTTCCATAAACAAAATATCCATAAGTAATGGTAATATCCAGGAACTTCTTCCATTTCTCTAAAGTCAGTGTGCATGGTATACTTGACTAGTATGGTATCCTTCTGATTGTCAGTTTGGCTCTTCTCTTACCATTATTGCTACAAGATTTAAAAGCTTTTGGTAGTTTGTTGTGATTTTCCAGTGGCACTGATTACTTCCCGCCCTTCCAAGAGGAAGGTTCCCATACTATTCAGGTATCCTACTGGTTCTGACTTTAAATCAGCTTCTAAACTAATGTTAAGCAAGACGATAGTCAGAAGCCAATTATTTTAAGGCCTCATGAAGGAAGGATTTACTATGCCTTATCTTTCTGAGCTGCAGTAATTCTGTATTATGTTCCTGGCATTAATTCAGCTGCTGCAGTGTAATTTTCAATACCTCTAGTCATCTTTTTTTTTTTTCTTATGCTGTAGCAAACCAATCTCTGCTGTCTTTATCTTCTTCTGAAGCATATAACCATATAATGAAAAAAATTGCCCATCTCCCAAGGTGGTGGAACTTCACTGATACTAATGTAGTATTATAGGATCTAATTAAACTCATTAATTTTCAGACTCCACATCACGGTTAATAAAACTGAGCCAGTAGTTAAAAAGAAAAAAGTTCTGACAAGGGTTTATTGATTTATGCTTGTGAACAAATGTGTCTGACAGTTGAACAATGAGATTGCCATACTCTGTACAGAGTTTTTTCTAGAAATCTTCTTTCCACTGTGTTGACAGAACTTGCAGTATAGAAGTTCAGGAGTGGGTGTCAGTTCACAGACTCTAACCCAGTTACAAAGATGGCTGCATGCCCAGATGAGATGAAGGTTCAGACTTCCTTGCTACTGTTCCTTTTTCTGTATGTTCCATCTTGCTGAAAAATCAATCAAGCTGTCTGACACCTGGCACAGGAGGGAGACACTAGGTGCTACCTTCCTGCATTAAGCTGGCTAGGAAGTTTTATTACCAAAAAGAAAAGGAAAAAAAAAATCTCAAAAAGCTCTTTCAAGCTAAAAGCTGGAAGGGAAGAAGCTAGTAAAGCAGAGCCGCCTTTGCCTTTTTTTCTCTCCATGCTGAAGGTTGGGAAAAGTCTCCTTCAAAGCAATAGAACCCCTATACTTTAACTGGGATAAAATGGCAGTTCTGTGGTTACTTTAAAAACACTGCTTTCTGGCAGGTGAGCAGATGCTGACTGAAAGTGGCATTTTGTGCAGAACACTTGCAGACCGGCAGATATTGACTGTGAATGGCATTTTGTGCAGAACACTTAATTTTCAAACCTTTAAATACTGATTTATGTATATAAGAAAGACATATAAAATATCTAAGTATTTTCTCGAAGCCTTAATTTCCTCATCCACTGGCAAAAAATAAATATTAAAGTTCTCTAATCTTCACTTGAATTGTCAAATTCCTCCCAGTCTGATACGCTCATAACTTCCGATGGAAAGTCAAGGTGATACTTCACGCGGTCTGCATGCCATTCTGAGAACCATTTCTCTGTTTCCATTAAAATAGCCCTGGGCAAAGTGAGGACACAGGCAGCCATCCCAGAAATATCATCCTCCAGCTGGGGTCCTTCCTCCCAACAGTCTCTCTCTGCATCGTAAATGTGGACGTAGTCCATGCGGATTCCTCTGTTGTGGGATCTGCCTCCCAAGACATAGATCCTGTTGTCTAAGACCGCAATACCTGGCTCTCCATGTCCTGCAGGAAGTGGACATACATTTGTCCACTGATCAGTGCTTGGCCTATAGCAGGCAACCTGTATAAAAAAAAGGAAAGATTAGCCAAAATCAAACTTGTATCTTAGTGACAGAGCCTGGCCATATGGCAAACTATTTAGGAAGCCACACAGTATCATCAGTCTACAGACAGGGTGTTGATAATGGAGAGAGCATGTCACTATGTAGTAGAAGTACAGTAAGTACAGTGCTCAGCAGAAAACTATGCATGATTGCCATACAGTGAATCTGACCCTGCTGCTGGATGACAGCTGTATATCATTCAAAACATATATAAAAAAGTGAAAGAGATGGGGACATGTGCTAATGTAAGTTCAGACATAATGCATCTGTTTGCATGAGGAAAAAATGTGCTGGAACATACAAATGTGACAAATCTGCTAAAGGTGTCTCTATACCATAAACACGCCTTTATTTGTAAGCACTTTTTCATCATTCATATACACTTTTCAACTAGATTTAATTCTGCCATCTTCATTTGCGTTATAAAAGCAGTAACTTTTTATGTCTTCTTTTCATGTCTCTAACAGTTCTAGAAGCTGGAATAAGACTCAAGAGAATTTTCTCCAGCCATCACTTATCATCAGGTACTGTATATTTAATTGCATTATACATTTGCCACCCAACTTATCCTTAGCAACTCTGTCCTGCAATTAACCACTGCTAAGTCAAAAGTCCTCAACTTAGAAAAAAATGTACATGAGAAGACAACACAAAATAAATGTAGTTGATGTGCTACTTATTGGGTATGTGCATCCCAATGAATGTTATCCTTCAGAGATGATTTAAAACTGGTAGGAATTCCAAGTGCTAGAGCTTTAATGCTTTATGAGTTAGACAATGCATTCAGGACTGACAGCAGTAAATAAATCATTGTAAATTCTGCGATTGAGTGGGGGAGAGCTGGTGCAGTAGCTGTTGCTGGGCAGACGGTTTTATTTGCATACTTAGTAGAAGAAAGACATTACATCAGAGTGCAAGCATCCATAAAAAAAACCCTCTTCCAAGAAAGACACAGGTATGACATGTTCTCACCTGGTGAACATCCCTTCTGTAGCCAGAATCATTGTTGCTTCCTCCAATTACATAGAGCTTTCCTAGCAGTGCAGCCATCCCGTGCCAAGCACGTCTCACTGGGCCATCTGCTAAAACATCCCAGCGGTCAGTCTTTGGGTCATAACATTGTAGCTCCTTTAAATAGTCTTCTCCTCTCCTCCCACAAGTAATATACATCTTCCCATCCAGTGCTGCTCCAGCATGTGCGTATACCTGTATCACCACATGGGAAAGTAAGAGGTTGAGGTCTGGGTTTATGTCTTTCTCACAGTTTCAAAGTATGGAATAGACAATAAGAGAGTGACATTGTTCACAAGTTACACAGATAGCAACATCTGAGAGGATTTTCTTAGAAACAATTCCTTTCTAGGTGATTATGCTGTAAGTGTGAATTTCTGAATGAAATACACTAGAATTTATAAAAATACCATAACTGTAGTGGGTTCTCATTCTTTATTCTTCCTTGATTAGAAGATCATTCCTACTATTACTTTTCTCCCTAGTCTACTTAGAAGACTTTCTACTGGAGGTTATTCTTATACAAACAATGTTATCGAGAATGCAAGATATCCTACTTAGCACTCAATTGGATCTTTAGGCTTTTTATATTCTCAGCATTGACACGCATTTATTATTTGTGGCCTCATGCAATCTGCCTCTGCATCCCTTTTGTAAAATGGCAATAATATTTATATTTTAAGGTGTTCTGAGATTCTCAATTGAGAGGCATTATGAAATCACAAATATTTTATGCTGGCCACTTGACCCATAGCTTTGAAAAGGTATAGCAAAAAATCAGCATAATTTCTTGAAAGGAAACTCAGGATTTTAGTTTTCTTCCCAAACCAAGATTCATCAAGTGGTTGTTTTTATTTATCTTCCTCCTTTGCAATACTTTTAACCCAAAAATGGAAAATCTTGCCTTTTTTTAGCAGTATTAGAACTTCAAACAAACTTTTGCAGTCATAACCCCAACTCCCATGTTACAACACCATTTCCTGCTTCCTGGGGTCACAACTGCTGTTCCAGAAGGATAAGTGGTACTGATGACAAAAGATAGCCATTCACTCACAGATTTCAAATGAGTAATGGTCTTACGTTAGCTGACTGAGATGTGATTCTGCATCACATCAGCTATTGTCACCAGAACTTGTTACCTAATCTCAGTTCTGTATGCAGGAACTAAGTAGTCTATAGAACCTGATTTACCTTCTTACTGAGGCATTAGCTCATTATCTCTTCTGATCAGGAGTAAAGCATGTTGTTAGGACTGTAAATGAGAAGCTTGTACTATCATGGCTCATAATTTACCTGCCTAGGAGAAATGGGAACTTCCTGTTCAATTTTTTTTTTTTTATTTTAAATGGTTTTAAGGATTAACACAATAAAGGTGCAGGGGAAAACAACAAGAAAACAGGAAAAAACATGCATTTAACCTCAAAATGGAATTTACATATATTATTATTCTACTTTCTTGATATTTATTTATCCTATATACAGAGACTACTTTTTCCCATCTGAATATCAGTAAATTAGAAGCTATACATCAAAAAAAAAATCTAAAAAGATGAAATCAGGAATTGGGTAACTGTAGTAGTGTGTGTGTGGCTAACGCACTCCTTACCTCCTTCTTCAGAGGTGTCACATATTCCCAAGTGTTGCTTTTAGGGTCATACCTCTCCACTTCCCTCAGATCTTCATGGTAATCTCGGCCTGCGACGGCATATATATAGTTGTCCACAACACAAACACTGAGGTCAGCATGCTCTTGCTGTAGAGACTGGATCTGGAACCATTTGTTGTGTCGTGGGTCATACCTTATAAAGTAAGGGATCAAAGTAAGCTATTCGTACAGCCACAGAATCATTGCTGGAATACCAGACAGCACCACAGATGTGGGTTACTGTACTGTCTTTGGTTGAAATTGAGCTCAGCTGTAAGTGGAGTGAAATTTGGCCTTGTCAGCCTTTTATTATTAGCAAAGTTGTTTTATGCTATTTTTAGAAGATGTATTTCAGCTGATATAATCATGCTATGAAAGCCTAGGTTTTCCATTATCTTAAACACTGCTGTCAGGTTATACATCAACATCTCTGGTTGCACAAAGCCATTCCACAAGGTAAAACAGTCTAAAAATAGCACAAAGACCGAGTATAGATCTTCAAGAGGCCAAGAAGGGCATAAATATGTGGTGGGTTCTTTGATTCTTTTCCCCAAATATCTGCTTCTCAAAGTGAACCTCGTGATTCATTTTCAGATCAAAACATCTACGTGGTCTAGAACTTTTTGTTACAGAGAAAACTGGTTATGAAGTGAAACTATGCATACCATAAAATAAGGGCAACTCAGCTAACACTAGTAAAAATGACCACAATATAAAGGCAAAAGGGTTTATATCTGGTTTTGCAACATAATGGGCATTAAGATGTAAAATTGATCCTTCCTCCTGCTCTTTTCCCTGGCACAGAAGCATATAAGGGGACCCTGGAATGCTGCTACTGTGCACACGAATTCTTGATAATCAACAGGTAAAAGCATTTTGTTTAAAAATCCTTTTTGTTAGCTTAATCGCTTTTTATTAGGACTAAAACTACACACAGAAGACAAGAGTATCTAGACAATCTAGTTTGCTATTGGTTCCCACACCTTTAATACTTGCCCCCTCCAACAAGGCAGAAAGTTAGCGCACGTAATACTCTTGTATGGGTAGCAGTTTCCACCTTATCAGGCTCGGCCTTGTCCCATAAGCAGTGCTGGAAGCTTCCTCTTACTATAAGGCTCATTTCTTTATTTCTTGTTTTCCTTCAGTGAGGCCCCTGCTTAGTTCCTAATTGTTTGGCTGACAAGCATGCAGATTGCACTACTGGTGTACTGACTCAGAGATGGACAACAGGGTGGTAATAAAAATAATAGCAGGATTATCCTTATCTTACCTCCAACACCTTGACTCTGCTCGAAAACCACTTACATTGTTGTCTCCACCAATTAAATAGACAAAATTATTGAGAACAGCAATCCCTTGGTTGGACATTCTGGGGGCTAGTGCAGCTGTAAAATGCCTCCACTCTCCCAACAAGGGGTTCAGATACTTGGCTTGATCACTGAGAACAATGGATGGAGTAGAATGCATCCCTCCAAATCCCACTACACACTGGAACTCGGATCTCAGCTGTGTCTGGGAACTCTGAAGCATTGGCTGAAGACATTCATTCTTGTGGTACATTAACGCATCCGCAACTGTATCTTTTAAAGGACATGGACTTAATTTGTCATGAAGCCTTTGCAGGATCTGGGGTTCCATCAGAGGAAAACGAACTGTCTCAAGGAGCTTAAGGGGCTCCATCAAGGAGACCTGATCTGTCTCCAGTTGCTCTGGAGAATAATGATAAAAGAGTGCCCCTTCATAAACTTCAAACTCATAGTTAACCTCCAAACGGTTGCTGCTGAGAAGGGAGTAGACCTTCTGCAAAGGCAGCTGTCGGTACACTTGTGTCCTTGAGAAAGCTGCAAAGTTCTTCAAAATGTAGGAGTCCAGCTGATCACTCAAATGTCTCAAGTCATAATGGTCTGCTAGTTTGTATACATCGAGGATGTTCTCTTCGTCTACCCAGGACATGAGAAAATCACAACAGAACTTAATGACTTCTGGAATCTGCAAGAGAGAGATATTTTTCATTTCCGACACCACTTGCCTCACAATTAGGAGACAGAAGCCTGGGATGACTGTAAGAAAGTTGTCCACAAGATGACTGCTCTCCTCACAGTCTGATCACCATGTTCACTTGTGCCCAATTCACCTTTCTCCAGAGGAAAAGAACAACTCATCATGGGTATGCGGGTGAACAGAATATAGATCTTAGAGCCACATTATACTGCAAGCCCCTAAGTTTGGCTTCAGGTGCAGCAGCAATGTGTCTTCCAAGATCCATGGGACGCTGGACAGCCAGGCTGCCTGCTTTGTTAGCATAACACCAAGCTGCGGGTTGCCTGGCAGGCAGTCATGTCAATAGAAGGCATAAAGGCCAGCTTTACAGCCACTCTGTAATTGTTCTTTTAGAGTATCTAAGACTGTATGTGTAACAAATATAGCTGCATCACTCAAGAGCACAGGAAGCTATTTGAAAAGAAAATTAATATTTAGTGTTGTCTTCTGAATATGATTTGAAATTGTATCTGGCAGGAGGGGCTACTGGCAGATAACTAACTGACTGCTGTCCAAGAGCCCCTCTGCTAATAAAGTGATGCTAAGTGTGTAGAAACCATCCAAAGCAAGCACCCAGAAAGTTTAGGATTTAGTACCAAAGCCTTGTGCAGCAATTAGCTGTAGGGGAAATTAGAGAAAAAAAATCCTTGTCTTAAAGGCATGTGAACTCTGCACTTAGTGCAGAAACCATAGTGGTAGCATTTCCTGTAGTGATGGGGTCAGGGGAGGTTATGCACCTGTAGACTCAATCTGGGGAAGTTCTTGGCAGGCTTGAGCAGCACAGCAATTTCTGAGCAGCAAGCCCTGTCCTTTACCATAGGGCAGAGTTATTCTGTTCTAGGGAAGCTTTCATAAGCAGATCACTGTAAGCTGTACTGTAGAAAACAGTCCTCTAGATGAAACGGTAAATTTTTGTAAGTAATAAAACCATTGGCACAAATGAGATATGCATGCACTCATTCAGTGTTCCTATCCTTCCATAATTAGTTCCAGTGGATACAGCATCCCAAAGAAATTCTTCTCACCAGACCCGTGCTCTTTTTCACCCCCTAACCCTCCATCTAACCAAATATCCATGTTTTATTTTTCTTTCATTGTTGCTTTTGCTTCTTGCTTCATTTTTGTCACATCTCCCAGTACCTCACCTGAAGCTGACAGGCTGCGGCTAAGGTTTCCTGTACACTGTTCACACTGAGTTCCAGCTCAGAAGTGTAAATGAAGTTCAAGATTTTACACATTGCATTGTAGGAGATGCCATGAATATGAACTTCTTCTTGTTCCATCTCTCTCAGTCCTCCTGCAAACATTCCTCTGTAAAAAAGACAATGGCACATGCTGTGGCAGATTTGCATTGAAGCTATATTCAGTTTGCTTATCTTATGTTGTCCCGGGAACATAAAAATTATTCAGAGAGACAAAAACCCAGCCAGACACTTCTATGAGATTACCTCTTCTCTAAGCCAAGGATAGAAAGAGAACAGGTGTAAGGACCTAAGAAAGTAACACTCTTCATTGTGCAGGAAAACAGTAGGGGCCATCTGAAAGGTACGTTTCACAGCTGAAGAAGGACTTAAATACACACCCAGTACATATGGATAGTCAATGGGTGGAGGCAGATACTCTGGGTGTCGGGGAGGAGAAACACAGGAACTTGGGACTGTAGGAATTTTTCAAAACTAGAGCAGTTCCTCCAGTTAGAAGTTTGGCTGGATTGCCTTCATATTTGTTTGTTTGCTCTATGAAAATAAAGCCAGTTCAAGAAACTGCTAGTCAAATTGACCAGGGAGTGCCCGATTTAATGGACGAGTCACACTATAGGCGTGTAACAGAGGAGTGATGCACTTCCAGTGTCTTTTTGTGTATTATGAAGTGATCACCACAATGGACAAAGTCTTACAATGCTGAGAATATATTAAAAGCCACTCAGACTGCATTTACACAAAAGACACCTGTTTAGATAGTGTCTTCTCTCTAGATACCTCCAAGTACCACAGGCAGTGAATTTAGTGGAGGTAAGCTCAGTATGCAGGAACGAGAGTTTTATTTCTGTAGAGACATAACAGAGATATGAACAAAGCCATTTTGAAACACATTCAGCTCCATCTTATGGGTCTAACTTTACATCCAGAAGCAGTGTGCCAAGACAGAAGATTTGCATGTTGCGGGTTTGAGTAACATTCAGACACATGCTTGTTACTGCTGTACTGAGGTGTACCTGAAATAGTCACAGGATGCAGCTAGAAGTATGCGATGAGCCTCAATAGGTTTCTCTTCCACTACCAGAACTACATCGAAGAGGATGCTGCTGTCTCGGAGAGATACCAAGCCACTGAGCAGGGCCTGAGAGTGCTCTGCACTGCGGTATGTGTTGCTGGTGCGCTGCTGGAGGGAGGGCTCTAGTTGAGCTTTGTGTGGCTGAGTCAGCTCCTGATCCTCCGCCATCCCAGGCAGAAATGCTCAGCCACCAGCTGTAGCAGAATGAAATCTGTGAGACAACAGAATCAGCAAAGGTTTGTACCTTTTGCTTTATGAGTGATCCTCTGACCCCTGCCTGTCACAGTTAATAAATCAAACCAACTCTTCAGTCAATGGAGAGACAGTTCTACCCTGAAAAAATTATTCTGAATGATGATACTGGAAATAGACAGGTCTATATCAGCACACCAAACTGGCAGAACATGTTTTTTCAAGCAAGTATTCTGACTCTTGGGTTTTCAGTCTAAGAGTATGTGGGGATATTCTTTTTCTTAGCAAGAATTTCATTTCCCAACCCATTACCAGAACCTAGTTTGCTTTGCATTTCTGCATAATTCCTGAGAAAGAACAAAACTGACATAATTTTTGCCAAATTCCAAGTTGCTTAATACTTTGCTTAATACCAAAGCTCATAACTTTGCTGCAATATAAACTGCACCTTCACTCTTTCTCTTGGTATTTTACCCCAGAATCTGAAAGCTCTCCTCACTCCCTGTCTCGTTTTTCATTTTCCTTAGCTGAGCACATTTCCATCTATCATTCTATAAAATACTATATGAAACTGTAGGCTTCAAAGTGAGTTTCTTTATTGTGACAGCTTCAAGCTGCCATGCACAACTGCTTTTCACTTCTCTAAGATTCCCTGCAGAGAGAGGGTATTTCCTCCAGCAGGCCCTGTAGAGGGCTATCCTGTACCTTTTTCTAGGGCTGCCGTTGACACTGTAGAAAGGTCCCCTACGGCACATGGGGAAACACCTGTAAAAATGTAGCTGGAAGTGATTGTGTTTCATGTCTATGGTTAAGCTCTCAAAATCTCATGAGTCCTCTTCTACCATCCTGTAATTTATCCTTTCCATTGTCTTTGAAGAATGTCAGAAGTTGTAGCATTTAGAGCTCCTAGACTCTATCCAGTTGTCAGAGTGCATTAAAAAAACCCACATTAGCAAAAGGAAATAGCTGATATGGCTGCTTAAGACACAGTTACGTGGCCTGGGAAATAGCTTAGTGGCACAAGTGGAAGTCACAAGGGGTTATCAGCAGTCACAGAAGCAAAAGCAGAACAAACCCAGCAAACTCAAAGAATAAAGAAAAGGAACCATTGTTCAGTTGTGCCAGCCATAGACAGTGAATGCAGCATTGGAAATCTTTCAAAGTACTGCAAGGTATTCTGTGTGTGGTCAGTGAGGAAGGAGCTATCTGGATACCCCCAAGAAATATAAAAATGTTTATTGTTCTACCCGAGAGAAGTTACCCTACACTGTCCAAAACAAAAGGAAGCTAGGTGGCATTGCACAGTAAATGGGATGGAAAAAAACTGGAAAAGCATATTAACGGTTGTCTGTTCTTTGCCAGAAAAACCAAGACAACCAGTTCAGAAAAGGAGCTCGGATGAGACAGCCTTCTAGAAAGCACATTCAAGTCGATTACACAAGGGGAACTATCCATCAACAGCTGAAGAGATGAGTAATGGATGATTTTTCATAACAGGTAGATGCTTTCCTAGAAATAAGATGACTGCTTTTGAAGCAGACAAAACAGTACTGTATCATTAGATTTGCTCCTGGGGAATGCTAAGTGACTGACTGAGGCAAGGGAGATAATACAGTAAGAAAGGCAAGCGAAGTGTTACTAGATGTTGATCAGAAATTCCCCATTTCACTAGAAGGGAGTAAATGTACCAAAACCAATGAAGGGTGAGATATGGTCCAAATGAGGAACAGATTCAGATAAACCACATTAACTCTGTTAGTGTGGTTAACACTCCAGAGTCAATGTGGTTAATGCCCTAAAAAAGGTTTCATCTTTTCAGCTGCTTAGAGAACTATATGAAAAGAAGTCTCTATGAAAAGTACAATCATTGCATCAAAAAGCAGAAGCACGTGTGACAAATGAACTATTTTCTTAATTCAAATACTTTTGTTGGGTACGGGAAACAGCATGACCTTTGCTACACTCTTACAGCGTGTCGTATCATGGACCCAGTGGTGGGAGTCTAGGGAGAAGTAAGTCAGATATATTAAGTTACAGAGGTCACTGAACTCCTGTAACAAGTGTCAGCAAAGAACTGTATTGTAGGAGAAGTGGCTTCCAGAGAGAGAGAGAGAGAAATACATGCAGAGTGGAGTGGGAAACCTGTACAATCATTCCAGGCTTTTATTTAAATATATCTTATATTAATATAGCTGCAGACAATTGCTCTTCAGAATACATTCTGTATCCAAATAACCTTAAAAAGAAACAGAAAGGGGGTGAAGTTTTCAGCAAGTAAAGCTCCAAAAGGGATCCTATTTACAAATATGGTAACTGGAACCAGGAAGATCATACAGTACTATGAAAGAGAGTAAATTAAAAAAAATCCTTAAAATCATTCAGGGATTCTGAAGCCTGTGTGAACATTAGTATCTACAGAGCTTTCAGTGACAAATGGGGCTGTCTTGGAGATCTGCAGGGAGTTTCTCTCATTCCTTGTTCTTCTAGATGTGGACTTGAATTATCCCCCAACAGTCAGCAATAGTTGAACAAGCCAGCCCTTCTAGCAGGCCTGTGGTAAGCCCAGTGTGGTCAAACATAGATGCTGAGAGTGCAGCTGAACCACCCTCCACAGCTGATTTTTGGCTAGTCAACAGGTATTTTGCTATGCTCTATTTTAAGAATTTTGGCAGTCCTTACTTCTTGTTCTCACTTTCGGCCGCTGGATTGTATCTTGGCTATCACTACTGTGCTGGATTGCCCTCAGGGTGGTCACTCAGGCATGTACATCAATGCAAGCGCTGTATTGTGTGTTTGGAGCTCAGAACTACTATGATATGGAAATTCACCACTCTCTATAGCTACCTGTGTGTACCTTGCCATCTGCAGCTATTTGCTGCCAACCAGTTAGCTGTAGGTTTAATATTAATGCAGCTGTGGAAAAATAGTAGAATAGTATCGAGCAGGTACAGTGTACATGGTCTAAAACTTGCCAGCATTCATAAGCTCTTTTTGTACACAGATACATGAAGTTTCTTAATAACACTGTGGCTACTCAGAGAACCTATATCCTGTCATGTGTATCTCCCTGTTCTCCTAAACCAGGCTTCAAGGCTCAAAAATAAGTATGCGTGCCTATTGTCATATTTTTAATCAGTGGTAACACACTAGAAAAATTCTCACTGCTGATTTTTATGAATTGTTGCCTACTTACAAAATTATCGTATGAATCTATCATGTCTGACTGACATAGGTGGTTGTCTTTGAGGCAAAAGCCAAGGAAGGTCCTTAGCTCGTACCTAGGTAGCCTTAGGGGTTGGTAGACAAGACCTTTCAGACAAGGAAGGCTTGTGGGCTGTGGTCAGCAAGTTTAGCTGATTACTGAGTGTCCTCAGCTTTGTAATAGCTGTACAAGGGGCAGCTGGGGTTGGGTGGGTAGGAAGTTATAAAGAGTGGTTGTTGAAGCAGGGCCAGGGGAGTTGTGTTGTGGGTTTCTTTGAAAGAAAAGTTTGGCAGTTTTGGCACTTAAGTTTTCTGGATTAAATGCAGGATACTTGGTGAGCTGAGAGTTTAGTCTATTTCTCTGAATATCGCTCTAAATACTGACTACCGATTTGCTTGGGAGGGATACTGGGCTTGGCACAGCACCTTACTTCTCAGGTTGTGTTGTCTAATTATGACCTTTCTCCTGCGTGCTTTGTGCCTTTGTTACTGTCTGGTACCCCAAACAGTGGAAGTGTACCATTTTATGTGTGGTATACCAGTTGGGTGGTAGGGAATGGCTGTTAATGTACCTAGGAATTGTTATGCCTTTTAAGTATCCATCAGCCTTAAAAATATAAGGAACTTTACTGAATAACCTCTGTATATTTTTAGCTGAAAATAATTTAACTCATCTCCTCAAACTTGTATTTTGCTTAATCTTTATCATCCTTTAAAAAAAAAGAGCTAAAAGCAGTACTGCTCTGAATGGAGACACTGAACAGGTTTGTTCAGCTCCTTGCATGCTGTAGAAACCCTTCTGTTTACTGTCTTTCCTTCTTGACCACTCACAAGGTTTGCCAGCTTTTAGGGCCTGAGACAGACAGATTTGCACGTCTGTCCCTGTAGATGAAGGAGCTGTGGGCAGGCCCTTGCCAGCTAAAGTAGATGCACAGTCTCTTGAACCACACAGTGAAGTTCCCTCTGTCCTCAGCCTCTCAACCAGAAGGGGGCTTGGAGGATGTTCTTGAGGCCTCTCTGTTCTCTTGCTTCTGTTATTGAGAAACTTGCTCTGTGCCTGAGCCAAGTTCCTAGAAATCTGAGTAATGCTTTTTTTTCCTCTCTCTCCTCTTGTACAAGTTTTTCAGTGCCCGTCCACTGTTAAGTCCTTGTTCTCACCACTTTGAAACTGTAGAGAAAATCAGTCTAGAGATTTTCTTAGCTGGCTGCACAAGGTATTTGAGATTGCAGTTATGTATGTTTGCATTTGTCTTTTAGAGGCTATGGGTTAATATGGTGATTAATTATAGGGTTTTACAATTGAGTGTCCAGTACATTAAGAGGAACAAGGCATATGAGGTCAGTAATTGTATGTATATTTCTATAGGCAATGCTAATTTAGGAAAACATATACTGTTTAGTCAGTTCATATCAAGGACTTAAAACAGCAAAATAAACAAAAAAAATCCCCCATAAACATCAAAACGCTCAGAGGTACCTAGAAAGACATGACTGCTCTTTTTCGATAGACTGAAATTTTCTATATTCTGAACCTGGATTCCATTTAGGAAGCAGGAGAAAGCAGCCATGCCTTGGAATGGTAGACACGGAGGGAGCATGAAGGATACCTAGTATTTCCTTCTATTTCCTGTACTATATTCAAAGTTTATTGTGGTCTCTTGTAATTAACTATGGATAGAGTGGAAGTTACAGAAGTGGCTTGCCAATAGCTCTGTGTGATTGTCTTGTATTCAACTTCCATTGCCACAACATACTTCTGCAGATTACTTGTATGAAGAAAGTACAAGTCTTAGTGAGGCTTCTGATTATTCAACTGAAATAATTGCTTTTCCATACATGAAAAGAGTTGTGATTTTTTTTAAACAAAATCCCCCCTCTGATCAATGACAGAATACTGGCTTTCACAGCAAAGGTATGTGGTTTATGCTTGAGAAAACCTTCTGGGACTGGGCACTCGGACAGGAGGAATGGACTGTGGCTTGATCATTCAAATGGCAAAATAGCAAGAGACTAGTATACTGCCTTGCTCTTGTGCTCACCACTGAAAATCCTCATCCTTTTAAGAATACAGGGTACAGGAATGAAGTAGCTTAACTAGAATGGGGAAAGGATAAGTTAAAGGCATGGTAAAATAGATGTGGTGGAAGAGAATGCAGTGGCTGTCCTACATGAGTGTTGAAGTAAGAGCAATTGTTACACCAAGGTGTTTGTGTGCTACTCCAGTAAAGAACATTCAGATGGTTAACAGCATAAGCTTCCTGAGATGGGGAAGCAGGACTCTGTTCTCAAAGAATACACCTGTGTTGTTTCTGGAGGTACTTGCCAGCATCTGGGTCAGGGATTATGTCCTGGATGCATCCTGCTGCCACTATAGAAATACTCAGCCTTTATTCCCTGGTGAGATCCGCTGTGCACTGATCCTGTGCTTTAAACATAGCGTAGATAATTTACAGTGCTGAGGGCTGTTACTGGTGTCGCCTGGTATGATATACACCTAGGCAAGTATTCATCCCTTCTATGACTAGCATGTGTGTCATACAGTGATGCTTACTGGTGTGTGGGTGGTTTTTGGGGGATTTTTGTACAGTTGTGCTGACAGCCTTGATTCTCTACTGTAGAGAAATGGCTGGGCACAGGAATCATTATTCAAGTTAGTTTCTATGGAAACTCAGACATTTTTGTGTTGAAGAGCTCATGGCTGTCAGTTACATCTCTACAAAGAGGTGTTTTATGCAGACAGTGATATTTTCTTGCGCATCAGCTTGTGCCCAAAATAAACTAGAGCTTGCCGGTGTCGGGTATCCAAATCTGTTTAGCTTACTGCCATATGGACAGGTGGTTCAAGCTTTGTGGGACTCCCATGCTTTCTCAGAATTGTGGAATAATTTAGGCTGGAAAAAGACTTGGGAGGTGTCTAGTCCAATCTCCTGCTTGAAGCAGGGAAATCTTCAAAATTGGGTCAGGATGCTGAGAGCCTTATCTAATCAAGTGCAGAATCTCTATCCTTGTCAGTAACGGGAAAGCTGAGTGCTTAACTATCAAATTTGTTTTCTTCTTTATCCTGTCTGAGTATCTTTTCCTGCAATTTCTGACACTTGCCCCTCATCCTTCACACCATGAACCACAAAAGAGTTTGGGCTCTACATTTTGCTATATCCATTAGAGAGCTTAAAAACTGGCAACTGGTTCTCCCCTTAACCTTTTCTTCTCTGTTTCGAACAGATGCATCCTTCTGGCCTTGAATGTGCTCCTGTCCTGGATGGTCATCCTCCACTGAACTCACAGGTTTTTCTTCCAGTGAGGAGCTTAAAGCATGGTATTCAGGTTTTGGGGGCTTATAAGTGCTGAATAGAGTGAGAAATAATAATTTTCCATGACCCAAATTTCTTGCTAACACAGCCCAGCATGAAGCTGGCCCCTGTTGGAAGAATTATGTTCAGCTGAGCTGCTCATCAGGACCCTTGGGCTCTCTTCTTGCAAAGCTGACTTGTAGCCAGGCTTGTCTCCAGCCTGCTCTGACCCAGGGAATTAAGTTACTCTGACCCAGATGCATGACTTCACTTTTGCTATTGAAATTTATGTGGTTCCTCTTGGTCCATTCTTAAAGCTTGCTCAGCTGCAGCTCTGTTCTTTCTTGCAGACCATCTTCTTCATAGCTTTTTTTCTAACACAGAGCAACCAGTATGGCATGCTGACTGCAATCCAAATAGATCAGGCCCTTGAAAGTCTTAATGCATTGAAGGAAGTTTAAAATCTGTGCCCTAAGGCTTTCCACACCTTCATCTCTCCCTAGGGAGTAACAAGAATTAGGATCTAAGCCAGGTTCCAGCTGAAAGCCTGACAATGAGACGAGGTACAAGACTAGAGCAAAATGCTAGTTTTGCCGACTCTCAGGGGTGGCAAATACAAACAGGCAGAGCCTGGCTACATACCAGAATTTTAACAGGGCAGAGGGCATGCAAACAAACAGATCAACTAGTCAGGGAGCGTGCAGAAGGGGGAGGCAGCTGGGTGCCTGCCAAAATAGTTCAGAAAACAGATGTGATGCCACAAACAATGTAAACTGGAAAGCAAAACTATTGTTCATGCTAACTGGAGTGCAAATACTCACCAACTATATAATAATTTGGAATGGGCCCTTGTAAGGCTGTTTGCTACGTAGGAGACAATTGAGTACACCATTAGGTGTAGACAAGACTCAAGCCAGTTTCACAGAATCACAGAAATGTAGGGGTTGGGAGGGACCTTTGGAGATCAATGCTTTTTGAAGAAAAAGGGAAGAGAAGAGGGGTAAAGGAAAAAGAAGTGTTGCTTAGCAGTGCTTATTTCAGAATTATTCCTCTAAGCATTCACAACTGTGCAAAAAAAATAAATAAAATTCTTCTTCCTGAAATACCACTTCACTTTAGGAACCCCCTACATATACAGGAAACAAACCAAAGAGCTCCTTTTGATCGAAGTCCCCACAAAGAGAAAGAAACAAAGACATCTGGTAGTATTTCAACGTTAGTTTTGAACACTGATGAAATGATGAGATGCTTTTGCTAGGTCTGTACACACCCTCTTTCCTGAAGTCCCTGATGGAAATAGGCAAGCACATCACTCTGGGCTGAACTCCTGAGCCACTTCCAGTTTCTAGCATCCGCAGTGCACTCACAGTGAAGGCTTGGTTTGGGAAACAGCTTTGGCAAACTATGCTCTCACAAACTTTGGCATTGTGAAGTTTTCTGTAGTGCATTTTTGGGAAGGGGCCTGTGGCCCAAATGCTACTAAGAAAAACAAAAATTCAATACAGTGCTGAAATCCTTTCTCTTTTTGATTCCTCATCTTTTTAAGAGTTTGATTATCTCTTACTAACACCTCCCCACCCCCCTGTTTTTTTTCCTAATCTTGTTTCAAGATCTGCTTTTCATCTGGGTTTTTCAATAGTCACGTTCTGGTTTGGATGGAGCAGCTGCTTGTCTCTGAAGGAAGGAGTGTTAACCAAGGATATCCAGGCAGGGTGTAAATACCTGCCTACCCTAAAAACAAGTGGCTACATCAAGGCTCCAGCTTCTTCCAGAATCAGGAGGTGGTGTTTAGTTCTATGCCCAGATAGATCTGCTAAATCTGTGGGGAATATGTTCTTTTGACAGAATTGCTTTAATTACCCCAAGAACTCCTGGAAAGCCCTTCAAAAATACTTAAGTCTTTTCCATGACAGGAACAAAACCACTTTTTAAAATGTAGCTTCTACAGGATCAAGCTAAGTAATAACTATGCCAAAATTGACATTTTATAAATTAGCCCCTAGTATATGTTCTATAAATCTTGAGAGGTGCAGCTAGTTGGCAAGACTTTAACCTGCTTTGTTAAACTGGTTAAACCACATGATGAATTTTTAATAGTCTAAAACACAAGGACAAAAAACATTAGAAAGTAATTACTTCTGTGCCAAATATAACAATTAAGTCACCTGGAAGAGAGCAAACAGCTCTTCCAGCACATTTCAGCTCCCATTTCTGTATCAAACATGAATCCATCCATATTGTTCACAACGTTAATTTCATTCCTGAAGGGATGTGGGGAGTCATGTCGTCGTGTCCCCCACCCCCTCCCCCTATAACTTATACATTTCCCCATCAGAAGCACATAATGAGGAGTGTTTCCCTGCAGGGGATGGGCTGCCCGGAGTTGTACATCGTTACAGGAGCCGGCGGACGCCAGGCTAACCCCGTGAGAGCAGTGACAGCCAGTGCACTCGCACTCACGCTTTTACTTTCCCTTCCCCGGCGGAAAATGCCTTTGCGGGCCCCGAGACCCAGCCCCCGCCCCGTGCGGGCAGCCCCAGCCGGCCAGTTTTGCGCAGGGTCGGGGGTCTCGGCGCCGGCCTCGCCGGGACAATCCTCAGGGGCTCCGCGCAGGCTTTGGCGAGGGGCGGCCCTGGCCAACCGGTGGGGCCGGGAGACCCTGCTCCGGTGCCCGCCGCGCTGCCCCCAGACCCGTTCTGGCCGTCGCACCCGGCAGCCCCTCGCCCGTGTCCCCCCCACCTCCGCCGCCCCTGGGAATCCCCGCGGCGGGACGGCGCCTCGCCCGCCGGGCCGAGCCGGGACAGGCTACCGCCGGCAGCCCCGGGGCTCGCTCGGACCCCCCTGGGGGAACGGGTAACGCCGGGGCCGGCTGCGGGGCACCGCCTACCCGGGAGCAGCGGGCGGCCCAGGGCTCCCTCTCCCCCCTCCGCCGCCGCCCCAGCCACCTACCGAGAGCGGCGGCGGCTTCCGCCTTCATGTGCGACCCGGAAACAGCGGCGACGGCGCGTGACGCGCCCGCCCGGCGAAGGAGGAGCGGCGGCGGCCGGAACCGGGGCGGGCGGCGGGGGCGAGGGTTCCCAGCGTCACCCGGACATCCGCAAGCCCGAGGGGCTCCGGCGGCGCTGCGATGTCCCTGGGAGCGAGTGTACCCGGTCGTGCGGCGGGGCTTAGGGCTGCGGGCAGCCACACCGTCCCGGTACCAGTATCGGTGCCTCGGGTGGTGTGCCCGGGGCGGGACTACATTTCCCAGTGAACCCCGCGCCGAAGCGGCAGCTCTCGCGAGAGTTGATGTGCCTCCGCGCCGGGACTCCATTTCCCTCAAGCCTTCAGCGCGCCGGAAGTGCGTGCGCGACGCTTCCGCGGTGGCGTGCGGCGGAGTGGCGGCGGGGAGTAAGGTGGTGGCGGGCGGCAGCGGCGGGCGGCGCTCACGGTGGAAGCAGGGATGGACGTGACTGGGCCTGAGACCGACTGGCGCAGCACCAACTTCCGGCAGAAGCTCGTCAGCCAGATGTGAGTGCGGGCCGCGGCCTCAGTACTGAGTAGGCCGCAGGTGGGCCTCCGCCGCTGCCAGAGAGGCTTCGGCGGCTCCCCCTCTCCCCGGCGTCGCCAGCGCCCGGGTGGCTCTGTCTCTGCCGTCTACGAGTCCTTCCTGGTCCTCCCCTTGCTGCCCGGGTTCGTTCGTGGTCCCCGGTGTTTCCTCTCCCCTGGGCCCTTTCGCCGGCCACCGGTGAGGGGCCCTCGTTAGCAGGACGTGCTCAGACCCTCTGCGTGGGGTAACCGGGCCTGTTCTTTGACTTCGATTTTCCCCTCCTCCTTCCCTTTCGCTTTCGTCGTACCCTGGAACACCGACTTCCCATCCCGCTTGACAGCATCTGCTTTAGGGTCGATTCTGCAGTGTCCGTAGTGTTGCCAAGTTTGACATATTCTGTCCTATGAAAACCACTGCATTATCTTGTATCTGGCTTTTTTAGGGCAAAAATGACATCGAAAGCTTTTTTATTATTATTATTATTTTGGACAGGGATTTGCTTTCTTATTTCTAGAGCAAGCATCATCATAATTGATATCTGCCTGATGCTTCATAGGCTGTTAAAAAAAAAGTTGAGCTTGTTGCCTTTTCAGTTGTTGTTTGTGAAACAATTGCTTTACTTGAATGACTTTGCTGCTCTGCATGCTTTTTCTATTTAATGGAAGGCACTTTTATCCTACGAAAGGTGAAAGCACTATTCAGTGCTTCTAAAGTAATGTTGAAATCTTTATTTATGCTTGAAAAGCTTGATCTTGCCTTATTGCTTATGAGAATCAGTATTTAAAACCTGTTTTTTTTAAAAAAAATGATATATAAACAGTATACTGTTTGCATGTAGTTTTACTGCCTAGCTGTGGGCTTAAGGTGCTGTCTCAGAATTAGACTGTTATGGTATTCGTTAAAGAAATACAATTATGTGTGTCTTTCAAAGCTATGCAAACATTCTTGGTGCTCAGAACTGATGTTTTACTTTCTGCAAAGTCATTCATCTTGTTAGATTAATCCCTTACTTTTTCTTGTCCTCTTCTACTCCCTTCATCAAAACAAGCAAACAAAAGTGCCCTCAAATACTGTGTAACTTTGAGCTGAGTAACACAAGTATGAGTAAACGGTATGAGACAAACCTTAACATAATAAACATTTGGTTTTGTGTTTGCTCTACAAACTGTAACTGTTTTTTTTCCCCTGAGCTGGAAACAATACTGATAAATGTTTCAATGGAAGCATGCAGCAAGAGATTAAAAAAATTACTACTCCTTACCAGTAGAATCTTTGAACTTAATGCCATATGAAGAGATGACAGTAATCTTAAACTTTAAATACTTGTTGTGCAAAAGTAGAAATAAAATGTCCTCCGTTTATTGTCTTTTACATATGTGTGCAGATGTCTGTATATGATCTGTGTGCTTTTTGTTACAGATGTATTGACACAACCTTTTTATTTTTTAAGATTGTGTCTGTAAGTGATGTTTCTTCCTTGCGCTCCATCCAGTTTTATACTATACATCATATGTTTGTATTCACTATCTTGTTTAAAAGGCAGAGAAGCTTGTTACCGGGATAAGCGTACAATGACTGCAGTGGATATTTGTTGGGTTTTTTTAGAGATTAATACGTGCTAGATACCTGAAAACAACTTGGCGTGATTTCATGTTGATGCTTGGTATAAAGTGAAACCAGCCAGAAGTAAAGTTTGTAATAGATAGGTTTGTCGAATGAGAAATGGAAGCAATATATTGCCTAAAAAGACTGGAGATCTGTATGCAGCAAATTCATATTTCTTTCCATAAGTTTCCAGTCTTACTATTAGTGAGGTTTATGTAGTAGGTATAAGAGAGAGGTAATTAAAATAAATATCTGGTGAATCATCTCAAAGTTTTCTGAATTTGTGGGAAGGTGGTTCCTAACAGTTACAAAAATACACTGTCTTATACATATGTCTTATACGTATATCTTCCAGTTCATCGTGCAAATACAAAGTGATATTTGTCAAGACAAATATTAACACTTAGTCCTTAAAGTTAACTTACGTGTATGGAACCATTCACATTTTGAGCAGCTTGTTATAGCTTCTGGATACAGAATCTTAATGTGTTGCTATTTCACGCTTGCGTTTCCTTTTCAACACTGAATTTAAATTTTGGGGGTTTTTATGTTTGGTTGTGTTTTTTGTTTTTTTTTTAGAGTGACATTATGTGGATGAGCATTTCCGGGGTGCTGTGCGGAATATGTATCCCAGTGAATGTGTCAGTGGTCAGTGTGTATGATTTGGTTATCATCATTTGAGGCCATACTTCATTTGACAGCCTAAGAAGCCCCCTTCAGCGATAGGCTCTTGTGTGACTTCAGGGCCAGGCAGGATTTTCAGACTGTGCTCGATGAGCTCAGATGACTGAGGCCAGGGAGCAGCTTTTGCTTGTCCCAGGAGACAGTGATGATGTAAAAGTGTGATTATGTACTTGTTATTACCTTTATTCTGGCTCTTATAGGTAGCAGGCACATACTGGTACCTTGGGAGTCTTGTTTGTAAAAGCCTTTCCTTAATATGGTTTTAAATGTTGGTATTGCCCAAAGGACAAATCTGAACTGGGTTGTGTGGTGGTAAGCTCAGTATGCAGTTGTGTACTGTTCCTGCCCTGAGCTGCTTGTAGGCTGTGTTAAAAGGCAATCATGTTGAGCAAAGAAAAGGGATGTAACTTAAGTTGTGTCTAAAGTCTATTAAGTCTTAAGTGTGTAACTTAAGTCTATTAAATTTGTGTTCAGTTTTTTGCTTGGAGTTTTGATATGTGTATTCTCACTTTAGATTTAATAGGTTTTAGCTAATGGCTCAGATGACGAGAAGAGCATGCGAGAACCGAAATAAGGATGGGAATGTGAAGACTGGCTGAAACTTTCAGGCTTCAGTACCCTGACAGGAGTTTAGTGTAGGGTAGCTGCTTGTGCAACTGCAGATAGTGAGAAATAAGTTGCTGGGATGCTAATTACAAGGTGAAAGTATTTTCTGGTAAATTGCTTTTGGAATTTAGATTGTAGCTGCCAGGCTGCTTTAAAAAAGAACAGGTTTTGCAGTGAAGTGAAATGTTTCCAAGGATGAGAATGCCCAGAGGATTTGAATAGGGCTCATCACCTGACTGAACTCCTTGTTTTAGGACATCTTTATCTCGTTGCATGTTTCACAGTTGAATTGCTTGCTACTTCTTGATGTACTGAGAATGCCCCTTCTTTTCCACCCATGACCTTAGCAACCTGTGGTTTTGTGGGTTTTTTTTTTTCCTTTTTGTCTTTTCATCTTGCACATTCGGTATCCCATCCAGAGGGCAGATCGAGATCCAATTTACTAGAGGTGTGATGGAGAAAGGACAGCAAGTCCCTGTGATTCTGGCTGGTAAATGAGACAGGACAGTAAGGGAACTGCAAAGCTTTTTATTACCAAACCTGTTATTTTTCTTACCCTCAACTTTCCATCAACAGGGCCTTCTTTTCCTTCTTTTCATCTTAGTTGCTTCACCTGCTGCTTTCATGTTGGTTTTCCCCTCCCTTGCTGCACCTCTGCTCTTCTCTGTTCCGATCAGTGCTCCCACTCATTTTTCTCATTGCTCAAACCTCTCTATGCCTTCAGGCAATCTTTTTTTTTTTTTTTTTTTTTTAATTCTCCCACCTTATGTTTAGAGGATTCTTTTGAAAATGCCTGAAGCTAGGCAGGCCAAAGCCCATTGTTTGCCAAACATGGATTACATTAATCCTGTCATTCAGCTTTTCTCAAATGAACAGGTCCTGGTATTTGGTCAAAATAATACATCAGTTGGTAAAATGACGACTTGCTTAGCAGTTATTCTTGAATTTCTGCAAAGAATATTTGTGTTACCTTTTAGAAATTAGTTGGCTTTTTTCTCCATTATCTGAAGAAATATGAAAGGATGACAATTTTAAGTAATGTATGTGGTGGTTGGATGGGTTTTGTTTGTTTGTTTGCTTTTAAATCTATAAATGAGAGAGGGGTAAAAAGCTGTTCTACAGACCCTCCCAACTACAGAAGGTATTTTCTGATGTCCTCAATTAATACTCAGTCTTGTTTTTTCCCTTTTTTTTTTCCAGTGATGATGCTATGAGGAAGGCTGGTGTTGCCCATAATAAATCCAGCAAAGATATGGAGAGTCATGTGTTTATGAAGGCCAAAACAAGGGTAAAGTATCTCTCTTTGTTCCCAGAAGTTACTGGGATATTAAAAGAAATTTGGAACAACTTGCAGAAACTGCAAACTCAATGCACTTAGTTAACTGTCTCTGCTTAACAGTACACAGTTTTGCAAAATTTTTGATTTCTATGTGCTGCTTTTATCCTGAGGGGAAGTGAGGTGTTTTCCATCCAATATCTGCATCAAACTGGATTTCAGTCCAAGACAACTGCAGCACTTAATACATATGTGGGACCACACTTAACTCTTATCCAAAGACTTGCGTGTAGTGAATTGCATAGAATTTCCTTTATCTATTGTGTAGCACTGTTCCTTATGACCAGCGTGGTGGTCAGGAGAGACTAAGATACCAATGAAAAGGCTGTGTCAGGAGTAAGACCAAGGGAAGTGCTGTGGTCTCTGAAAGTTTGGTTATCAAGTACCATTCTAGACTCTACCCAAATGTAAACTTCTTTCCTGGAGCTGTGTTATAGGAAACTGGATACTGTTGCTGTCTCCAAATAAGCCATGTTTGAGATAAAACTTCTCTTGGTCAAAGTTTTGTAGTGATGATGTCACAAATTTATGCCTGTTGATGGCATCCTCACTGGTGAGTTGGTAGTCTCATGGACAGGAAGGCTGTCTCAGCCCTGTGGAGTTTCTCTTATGCATTTTGAAGCACACTAATAAAAAACTTATGATGTTTCTACCATATGTTAATCTTTAAAGTTGTTAATTTGTATTTGTAATACTAATTTAGCTTAAAAAAAGTTCTTGAACTAACGTAAGTCTGCGTACGATGTAAGCAGGTTCTGTCCTTTAGAAAAAAGGAATTAGAGTGGGTAAGAAGTGGAAGATGGATGTGTTGGTTTATAATTATGTTCACATGTTGTGTGACTGTCACAGAGGCTTTTTTCAGTGGATTTTGTGATTTCTTGGCCACCTTTTACCGTCAGTGACCTATTAGTAAAAATATTCTCAATTAATGAAGAGACTGTTCCTTGCAAGTGAACTGCACTGAAAAGCCCATGGACATTGTGACGTAAAATCTGTTATGTTGAGGAAGAATACTGAAGAACCAGAAAGTCATGGTTGCAATGTTGTTGTTTTTTCCTATGCTAAAATACTACTTTTTTCACTTTTAGGAAGAATATCTTTCTCTTGTGGCCAGGCTTATTATCCATTTTCGAGATATTCGTAAGTAATTGTTTGGGTTGTTTGGTTTTTTTTTCCAACTCAGTAATGGGATTGCTCATCCCATCCTCACAAAAAAAGTAAACTTTAGGGTATGTGGGTGTGGTTCTGCATGTAACAAGTTGCTTTAAAATATCTTCCCTGTAATATAGATGCTTAGTTTGTAAATACTGTTTCTTTCACACATCCATCTATAATTGAAAAGTCTTTGAGGAATTATTTAAACTTACTGCTTTTTCCACCTTCCTAATTTTTTTCCTGTATTAATTGTTCTTCCTTTGCAGACAATAAGAAATCTCAAGCCTCAGTCAGTGGTAAGAGCTCCTTTTTTTTCCTTCTTTTTTTGCCTCCCTCCATTTCTAACCAGAACAGCTTAGAAATCAGGGCTTTGGTGAACTAAGAATAAGAAGGCTGTGGATTCCCTAGCTGGAATATTAAATGCTGGAGGAGAGGAAAGGTAGCATGGTAGTCTTGGAGTTGTTAGTTATGAGGGTGACAGGCTTGGACAGATATAACACAGGAGTCTTGTTTGTTTCCCTGTTTGTACTTTTGTTAGCTCACAACAGTAATGCACTTGAAAGAACAGGAGTGACTGAAAGTAATCTCCTGCTAAGCAGTCCAGGTTTCTCCTTGTTACCAGCTTTGGGTTCCTCTTTGTGTTGCATCAGAGGGAAACATGTTTGTGGAGTGTACACACTCTGCCATTTGACTGGAGTTAAATCTGATCATGTCTTCTGCCTGTGTGCTAATTCCTACAGCAGTGTATGTTAGGGACATAGTATGATCCTCTGTTTTTATCCCCCTGTAGGCTAAACATGCAGTGTCTGTGATTGATTAACATCCAGTCTAGACAGGTGGAAATTATTTTACAAATATTCTTGAGAGATGGGATGTTGCATTCTGTACCTGATTAACATTGCTTCTGCATCCCATGTTGTCTTTTGCCCTCCTGAATTGCCATTGACTTCACTTTTCTGTGTGCCCAGGACTCAAAATTACGACAGTTATCTTGAAAGGCACTGAATTTGTCCACTGCATAATAAATACCCACTGTAATTCCTCTGGTCTGAGCACTACTTCTTTATGTTGACTTCAGGAGGAAGAGGCTAATTGGATCTGCAGTGGATTTCTTGGTTTTTGAAGTTATGAGCTATATGTCCTCATGGAGTTTTGTTGGCAGTTGTTTTTGACTTGCATATAAAGTCAGAGGTGGCTGATAGATTCTAAATACATCAGAGAAAAGGAACTTATTTGGAACTTTGCGAATCTGAAGCACTTTAAGTAATCTCCACTCTGTTTACAGAGAGGCAAAAGCATGCTGGAAGCCTCTTGTGGTGTCACAGGCAGAGCAGTGAATGTTAGATTCTCAGGGTGTTGGATCTAGTCATGGTCTGAAGCTGAGATCAGAGAGTGGATGATGGAGAACCGAGGATTTCAGGGAGGCTATTACACGGCTGGCTATATATTAGTAACTATTTTCTTTCTAGATCCAATGAATGCCCTGCAGAATCTAACTGGGGGTCCCCCAGCAGGGGCACCTGGAATGGGCATGGCTTCCCGAGCTCAAGGAGCACCAATGAGTGGGATGAGTGGCCTTGGTCCAATGGGACAACAGATGAGTCTCCCAGGGCAGCAGCAACCTCCTGGAACATCAGGAATGGCCCCTCATGGTATGCCTGGTGTCTCTACAGCTACTCAGCCGAGTAAGTGTTCAGTTTGCATCAAACACCGAAATTGTTAGATGAACTTTTCAGTGCATAAATCTTTTTCACAAGGAAGGGGTGCTGAAGACATATCGTACTTCTGGCTAAATCAGCCGAGTGAACTGCAGGAAGAGTTGATTTCAAATACTGCTACCTAATGGGATAAATATCTTCCTTAGTATAGTGAGGAACAGTCTAGCTGTTGTATGAGCAAATGCTTCATTCAGCCTACAAGATGTCCACTTCGAAACTTCATTTTTGTAGACCTCACCTGTGTTGTCTATGGGTACGGTGCTTCCCAGTGGTGACCTCTGTGCCTATTTCCTCCTGCACATTTTCATATTCTTTACCTAGGTTGCTGACTCATTATAAGTGGTGAGAATTAGAGATTGGTAGAAGGAAGTGTCATTAATTCTGCTGCTAATGTGCCTCATCTGTTTGGAAAAGCAGAAATATATGCTGCTAACGAGGAACATTAATGGTACTTTAGGGATTATCTTAAATTATTATGACTTATACTGGGTAACAGTCTCTCACACTGTTTGGTTCTCATGTTTTAAGTACAGTCTACTTTCTTTTTAGCCCAACTTCAGCTTCAGCAGATAGCTCAGCAGCAACAGCAGCAGCAGCAACAATTCCAGCAGCAGCAGGTGGCTTTGCAGCAGCAACAGTTCCAGGTCCAGCAGTCAGCCATGCAACAACAGTTTCAGGTCCAGCAGCAGCAGGCAGCAGCAGCTGCAGCAGCCCAGCAACAGCAGCAGCAACAGCAGCAGTTGCAAGCCGTCCAGCAGCAGCAACAGCACATGCTGAAACTGCAGATGCAGCAGCAGCAAAACCAACAGCAGGTGATGACAAACAACTACAACGGCAGTTTAGGTCATCTGTGGTCAGTTACTTGTCAAGTGAAGCTTGGCTTACATGGAAGTACTTAATACCAGCTCTGCCAATTACTGATGTGTTTCCACTTTAGGACAGGACTTCAGTTTAGACTGACAAGTTAATTGGAAATAATCTATTACATCCCAGAGGAAAGGCTTAACAGTCATTTCATTGCTTTCTTCTGTCATAGCAATAGAGAATTAAAAGCTTTGTCTCTTTTTCTTTATAAACATCAGGATAGTCTTTCATTCTGACAAGAACAGAGATGTGGGAAGGAACCAAAAGCCCTTCCATTGCTCTAGAAATAGTGGTTGTTTTCTCATTGTGTAAATTATACATATATTATACATAAATGTGTGCCGAGCACATAATGTATTTGTGTCATCTTTAGGCACAAAATCAGAAGAGGAAACTTCAGCTGTCATGCTGTTGTGCAGTTTTTGGTAAATAGTGGTACTGATGCAGGCTGCTTACGTTTGAAGAAGTGCTTTTGAGCCCATTTGCACAGGGAAAGCTGATGGATTTCATGTTTGCTTTTGACAACTGTTATAGTCGCAAGACACGCTTGTAATATTGAAACCATGGGATGTGTGCTATATAGAGTTGAGATATATGAAAAGTGAGTGGATAAAAAGTTTGGACTTTCCCTTTGGTCTTAAAACCTCAGCCTGGTATATTAGGATTCTGTTTGCTCTTAGTTTGTGCTATGTAAATAAGGCTGCTATCACACTGCTTGCAACTTTAGCATTCTGGCTTTTCCTGCTTTTCAGATGCAGCAGCAACAGCAGCAGCAGCAACTACAGCGAATTGCCCAAATGCAGCAGCTGCAGGCAGCACAGGCTATGCAGGCACAACAGCAGCAGCAACAGCAGCAGCAGCAACAACAGCAACAAATACCACAACAACAGATACAGCAACAGCCACCTCAACAAGTAATGCAACAGCAGATGCAACAGATGCAGCAGCAACAACAGCAGCAGCAACAACAGCAGCAGCAACAACAGCAGCAGCAGGTTGCTCAGGCACAACAGTCTCAGCTTCCACCACAATCCCAGCCTCAACCCCAGCCCATGGTATCTCAGCCACAGGCAATCTCAGGACAAATTCCTAGTCAGGTTTTGCCTGTTACTTTTACACCCCAGCAATTAAAAGCAATGCAGGTAAGGGCTAGTCACCAGTTGACTGTTGGTTTATTATGATCCTCTAGAGAAATAAAAAAAAATCTTCAACTTTTGCTAATAATAAAGTAGGAAAAAACGTAACTTATTAAGAGATCTGTAGTTAGCATGTTATGAATATGGAGATTTTAAAGGTTTATGTCTGGGCCTGCCAGTAGAGAACAGTTTTGTGTCAAAGAGTAGGACTTCTGGAAATCTGTGAATATCATTTATGAAGCTAATATTTAAAAATATTTCCTGTCTTACTCTTGAATGGACAAAAAAAAGAAAAAAAAAAAAAAGAGAAACAAACTGGTTAAAGGAAGAATCACTTCCTTGATGTTTGCTGTTCATGAGCACATGAGCAAGTGCTTTGAAGCCACAGTACATGTGGCTGGAGCCAGTGTTGGCTCTCTAGCATCCTGGCTTTTCTTCTGCTGCCGGGTTTAGAGTTTTTGGTCAAAGTTTAAGATGCTGGTAGTCCATGCCTTGAAGAGAATGTGGACAAGACAATAGTTTTACTCTGAACCTCTTGCTGGATCATCCTCTTAATGGTGCAGTGTTTTGAACTGTTGCATTACAGTCAGTTTTTTCTGTGCTGTTGAACAAAACCAGATGTAATTCCAAGACCTGCTTTTCTTTGGGCCTTTCTGGGGAGGAGTGGAGTGTCAGCCACACTGGAGAAGTTATTGACCCCACATGCATGAGTTGATACATTAGTGTGTTCCTACTAGCTAAACTAGGAGTAGTAAGATGTCATCTTCATCACACTGACAGTCATAATGAGTGTATAAACATTTGAAATTTTGATCATTGGTAGGTTCTTAATACAGTGTGCTTGAGAGGAATCAACATGTATGTAGTTAACTATGTTTGCCAGAAAGTTGAAATATCTAGTATCGTCATAGGGAGACCTAGCAGTACAGGAAAGAAGTTGCAAGAACTAATCAAGTCTTGGGTGCACGGTCTGTTGCAAATGTTAGAAACATGAAAACTTACAGAAAGCTCTTTAGGAAGAGTATGAATGTGAGGTTGATTTTGTCTCCACACCCCTTTTGAGTGTGGTTGTAACAGAAGTGTCATGCCCTAATCAGGTACATATGTCTACATTTTTTCTTTCTTTCCATACTCAAGGTAAGAGCTCAACTGGTCCAGCAGCAGCAGGCAGCAGCAGCAGTGCAAGCAGCTCAGGCCCAAGCTGCTCAGATGGGAGCTTCAGGGCAGGTAAGGGGCCAAGAGCCAGTGTCACTAATTACAGGCCTGTAGCAAGTGCATGCTAGAGACTAGCATGGAGATGAGTTTCTGGTGGCTTTCTGGTGAGGGGGTCTAACATCGGTCATCACCTTTATAAAGGGTATATGGGCTTTTATGCTGTTTCTCCTTTGCCTGGAGTCAGAGGCAGGATTTCGTTGACAACCTCTCTGTGCATGCTCTCTGTCCTGAGTAGGTAAGATTGTTGCCTGTACTGACACAGGAAAGCATAATCAGTAAGACGGCCTACTGTGGTTACACTGCAGTCTGACTGTTGGTACCCAGAGTGTATCACCTCTCCTGTTAAACTTCCTTAGGTGACTGCTTTGTTGTGTAAACTGATTTCTGTACTGTGAATCTTTGCCTGCTATCTTTACTCACACGTGGTTTACCTTCCATCTCCATGTATCGACCATAAAAAATAGTATAGATAGTGAAATCTCTCTACACTCCCCTTTCATTCCTTTCATCTTTCATTCTTCTTCTGAGTGAAATGGGCAGTAGATATAGATGGCTCTTGTTCTGGATGTGAATTGTGAAGAAAAAATGGCATGTGTCACAAGTGCAGAGTTTGAAAAAAAAAAAAAAGTGCTGGGTGAAAGCTTATTGTCTAACACAGTTTTCTTATCCTGCAATACACTTGTAGCCCCAGTGATTGTTCCTTGATGTGTGTCTGGTATGAAGGAGACATGGGGGAAAAAAACTGGGAATGGCTTGAGCTGAACCTGTCATCCCATTTTCCACAAGAATATGAAATAGTCTTTTGTGGCTTACCTCTGTAGTGTTTCATATTGAGGCATTTTACAGACATGGGTAAGTACAATTGTCAGCGCTTTGTAGATAAAGAGACTGAAGCAGACAGATGAAATGAGGTTGACTAGGACTACTGGCAGAGTTCTTTTCATATACCCAGACATTCCATGTCTGCACATACCATTTCCCCTTCAGCGCACAATTAATATTATAGGTTCAATGAGACATTTGGAAGCTTTTTACATGGACCGTGATAACAATTGGTTCTCCAATGTGCATCTCCCAGACCTGTATCAGGAATAATGCCTTGTACCATCATTGTACATCTTTGTTGGTGGCTTAAGCTCTGTTTCTGTATTGGTCCTTTTGCTTGTGTTAATGTAACACAGGATGTAAAAGTTGAGCAATGGTAAGTACAGTTGGTACAATACTGGCAGAGTTCTCTTTCTACATCTGAAATGTGAATTAAAATTTCTGTTTATTTCTTAAATAATTTCCAGGTGGGAGCTGCAGGGGCTTAGGCTTACTGGAAGGAGACTTTTTTCTTTTTACTAACTGAATGGTGCTCTTTCAACTCCTAAGCAGATGGATTGTGCTTATGTAGAGTCGACTTTAATTCTTGCCCCATTTAGTGAATTAATATGCCAGTGCCTTAACAGCACAGTGCATTTGAAAAGTGTCAGGTGATAAGATGGTTGACAGCGTGTTTTGTATTGCAGCTTTATTCAGATATATAGTAAACTCAGGGATTGCTTATTATCTAACATGAATGGAGTTTAGAAAATTCCACATACAGGTTCTACTACATTTGTGTTCATGCCATTGCAATATGAGTCTACTAAAATTCATTTAACACTGTGAAGTCAAATAATTAAGCAGGTTTCTTATACTTGTGTAAATATTATCTTTATATAATATTTAGTTTTAAGATTGTGGCTGTGTGCAGTATTACAATGCATCTTTGGTGTTGAGAGTGTATATGAAATTTCTTTAATTTAGAAGACGTTTCTTTTAGGCGTAGATTTTGTTTTGTATTTAGTACATTTTTCGCTAGCAGCAGCATTTTTAATAAATCTGCCTTGATTTCTTCATTTGGTTCAGGGAAACTTTTGCTATAACCAACCCTATTCCAATCTTTGCTTGTTACATCTAAACTTAGTCTCTAGGGGCTTTCAAACTGGGAATTTCGGTTGATGTAGCTGTGTTTTTCCTTTTCCGCAAAGTTTCTGTTCATCCTTCCTAAATAAAAGTATAAGCAATCCCATGTTTAAACATGGATCCACATGGGTTTTGAAGTTCTTCTCCGAAGTCATAAAGACACTGTGTAGGTCAATGTTCCCCTGCTTGGGTGAATAGTCCTTGTAAGCATGTAACTCACAGATGAAGCTGATAAATAAAGTAGTGTCCTAGTGACCACAGAGTGCTACATCAGTGCTTGCAGCATCAGGAGAATCTGCAATGAACTGGAGTGAAGTATTAATAAAGTTTAAATCACTGTTCTGGTGTAACTCCTTCAGGTGCTCAGAATGCAGATTGGCTAATGCTTTTTAAAAATCAGAGCTGCCTTTAGTGGAGTAACAGTGGCACAATACTTACAAGAAGTAGCTCATGAGAAGCTGCATATTTTTTTTAGTTCTTGGAATCTTTGGATTTTAGATGAAAGAAAATTACTGATTCAGGATTCTAATTGTTATATTCCACTTCATTTTTATCAAATAATTGGTTTTGTATTTTACAGTGGGGGTAGACTCTCTTCCTCTGCTCGCTCTCTGCTTTTACAGGGTTAAATTCTCAATTCTGTAAATTGAGACAAATCAATTTCCCTTGTGGAGGAGTCTTTTTCAAAATACTGAACCCTTCTGGTTGTTTTCCGTTTTTAGACTGACAAAACCAGCTCTTTCATTAATTTATTGCTTTGCATAAAACAGATGCAATCTTGGGACCCTTTGTCAAAGGGTCACAGAGAGAAAATAGACTACTTTTGTTAAGAGAATGTGGAATTGGTGTCATTTTTATATACACTTCCTTTCCGAAGCACACATTTCAAAGTACAAAAAAAGCAAACCCAAAATTTTATGCATGTGCATATGTGTTTGATCAACCACAAAACAACAAACTGCTGAAAGCCTTTGAATTGGAGTTTGTCGTGCTGGTGTTCAGTGATTTGCCAGACACTTAGACTGTGAATACACTTCTAATTTCCTTGACCTTGAAGGAAAAATTCTGAATCTTCACGCTTTGGTGGTGTGGCACGAAAAAGAGGACCAAGATGGGACACGTGGGTCACCATAAATCCCTGGGATTTCACACACTCCAGAGATCCATGTGTGTTCACGAGGGTCTAAGATGGGGTGATTGTGCCTGGAAGGATATGTTTATTTTTTTCTAGCAATGTCCCTTTTTTTTTTTTTTTCTTTTTTGTTAGGGTTGTGTTGCTTCACCAGCTCTCATGTTGATACTGTAGCTCTTCATGGCACTTTGTAGCATCCACCTGTGCTTTGTGCCATTGCTGGGTTGTTGTGTTTGCTTGTGGTGGCTGCTGCATGCTGTGTGTGTACATGTGCATGTGTGTGTGATGTCTGAAGCCCTCTCATTTGTTTCCCTTTTGAAATCCTGTCTCTGACCATCCCTCTTTGCCTGGATGGAAAGGGACTGCATTGCTCTGATGTTGTGAACTAACAGCTGTGCTGAATTTGACACAATTTTCTTTATCAGTTATTGCTTTCCTTTTTCAGTCTTGCTATGTTGTATTTAATTTTATTTATTTTTAACAATTGTAAGCACATGCATTCTCTGACTGTCTAGAGACATGTTGCTGGCTGCTTCAGTCCATTTACATAGAACACTAAGCAAGAATGCCCAAAACCATTTACTGAAAGGAGACTTCATTAGCTTGTAGGTTAGTTAGAGCCTGTGTAGGTTCCCTGGTAATATGTATGCTAGAAAAAAAAGTAGCCCCAAGAACTTTACTGTAGATCTTTGAAGTACCACACAGAAGCTCTTTTCCTGATAAGTGAATCTGCTAAAGTTACCCAAATACTATCTCAAAAATATGCTTATTTGCTGTAAATTCTCAGCCTATATGGTGCGATATCAAATTTTAAGTAACAGAGAGCTCTATAGATATGTATGATTAAATCTGTGTGGCTCATGCAGGCCAATGGTTCTGAAATGCACTTCTAGACACTGCAGCGTAGCGTGGTCCTAATACTATTTTAAAATACAAATCGATCCTAACACTCACCTTCATCATTTGTCCTAAATGATTGTACTTTAGGGTGCGTTCAGTCTATACATCAGGAGAATCAAATAGTGTACAAGTAAGCTGGAGGCACATTGTGGACTCATAATGTTTTAGCACAGCTTAGTAATAGAGGAATAAGCCAAAGTGGTGGAAATTACAAGGATGTATTTGACTTATTCTGTGGGTTATAAAAGAAAGGAAATAGCTTTTTCAAACCCAGAAGTCCTTTTTGTTGTCTTTGGCATTGTTATACTGTCATAGGTTAGGTTGGTCTGAAACTTGCTCACATGGAGCATTCCTACTGACCATTGCTGTTGAACTGTCTCCCAAATTCTTCTGGAATACAATATGCAGAAATATGCAAATACTGCTAAATTCTTTGGGCCCACAGTGGGGGAAAGCACATCAGAAACCTATGGCATTATATAGCTTCTTATATGGAGCGTTCTTGACAACAATCTTAGAGTACTTATTTCCAAGAATTCTAGAAATTCAAGACATCAGGCAATAATTAAGAAAAGCCCTTCATGCAAATGCTAGCACAGTCAGCCCTTGACCCATGAATGTGAATCGACATATCAGCTCTCTGGAGATACCTAGAGTTCACTAGATGCTTTCTAGAAATGGATAGAAAGAGTGTAAAAAGGAGTTTCTAAGCTAGCATGTTAGGTTAACCTTTAGAGAAAAGCTCACTAACCTTCCCTTCATGCTCTCCCTGCCCCTAATTCCTGGAGGTTGCATGTGCTTCTCATCCTGCCAGTGCACTGCATTTCTTGTTTTGCGATTACTTTTGTCTGTTGTCCCTCTGTCCTCAAAGATGATCACCGCACCTATGGCCCGAGGTGGGATGCAAATAAGACCACGGTTCCCGCCTACCACCGCTGTGTCTGCTACGCCGCCAAGCTCCATTCCTTTGGGCGGACAGCAAATGCCACAGGTATTTACTGAGTAGAAGCACATTGTGTCAGGAATTGTGCAAAGCGTTCGATACATGATTGTATGGCACTTGCTTTCAAGCAAGGAGAAGTTCACCTTTTCATCTGACAGCTAACTTGCTGGTGTTACTCAGGGTATTGGGCTGTTAAGGTATTTTATGGATCCCTTTTCATTTTAAATAACAGGTTTTCTGAGACCTTGGGATATCAAATAAAGTATTTTTAAAGTGGCATAGATATTTATTATAACATTTAAAACATTAATAATTGATTCAAGTCTCCTGTTACAATTCTGATTTCTGTTTAGTCTTTGTCCATACTCCAAGAGTGTGTTGCAAGTCAATACTGCAGTGCACTGGCTGAGTTGTAACTGGGACCTCACTTACCATGTGTTCATACTGTGTACAGGTGCTTCTTGCATTAATAGTAAACTTGGCTCATTTCAGTTTGAGTAGCTTCCTGGGGTGGTGTCAGGGGCCAAGAAAAATGGAACTGTTCCCTTCTTTCATGGTCGTGTAGGAGGAACTGCCAGAAGGATTCCACTTGTACCTGCATCAGAGAAGAACCTGTGTAGGCAGCCTGGCACCTGCCTGGCTTTTGCTGGAAGTTCCATGAGGTCCGAGTGCTGCATCTGCCTGGTGCAAGTCTAGATCTGCTAAAGACATCACAGTCACGTTTTGCAAGCAAAATATGTCATTTGGGGGGAGCAGGAACGGGGAGAACCAGAATGAGATAGAACTGAGTTTTTACCAGTAAGTTTTACCAGTAAGACAAGGCACTGGTCTGCTCTGAGAAGTTTGCTGAGCCTCATGTGATTGGTGTTGGTTTAAATACATGTCCAATTGCAATGGTGGAATAGCGTTCAACTGCATTTTTTCTGTCTGTTATTTGTGAACCTTATGTCTTGTTCTTTTAGATGCTGATTTTCAAGTTTATTACCAGCTGCAGTTTTAGTTCTTAATACTGCTGCATTTTGTTCATAGGTTTAATGAAAGTTTCTCCACTTTTGTGCGGTTTTTTGCCTTTGCAAGCTTGTTGTGGGGCTGTGGAATGTCTGCAACTCTGCTTCCTAGTGCTTCTGCATCAAGTTTAGTAGGCACAGCCTTTTCTTCTCAGGAATTTGCCAAGGTAGATACAGTGACCAGAAAGGTTCTGCAGACCTAGGCAAAAACATCTGTTGTTTTTGGATGGTCATTTCAGTCCTGGTTGTTGTTAACTGAAATAAAACCCAGGCATAGCTATTGAGTCAAATTTACTTTGAGCCTTATTTGCTGTAGCAGTTTATATATACTGAGAGAATCATCTCCCATATGAAGTATTCATGATGTTTAGTTTGATGATGAGGCCTTCCAATAGATATTTAAGTATTATATTGGCTTATACTTAATATTTGAGTCATGTCAAAAAACCAGATTGAGCATTCAGTGCCATAGGCTGATCTTTTCGTGCTGTCATGTCTGTGGTTATTGAAGAGCTTTGATTTCTGACACCAAGCGAATTGGTCATCAAGGAGTGCTCTCAGTAGAATGCCAAGGATTATGAAAATGCTGTAGAAGACTGAACAACTAGAGAAAGCAGGAGAAGAAAAGAAATTTCTGTGTGAACAGAATTATTGGAGTGAAAATGGCTTCAAAGCAGGTGGTAGGATGAGTGAATCCTAGTTTAATGGTGATGGGAAGCATGTTTTTAAAACCAGTCTGACATGCCTTAGACTTGACAGCTCTGGATCAGGATGAATACCTAGTCCTGTCTGCCAAAACATTTTGTTCAGGTTCTAGGTAGATTAGAAATTAGAAATGTTGTAATTTATGGATTCATAGATTTGACAGAGTTGGAAGGGAGCTCTAGAGATCATCTAGTCCAACTCCCCTGCTAAAGCGGGAACACCCAGAGCACATCACTCAGGACTGCCTCCGGGCGGGTCTTGAAAATCTCCAGAGAAGGGGACTCCATGACCTCTCTCGGCAGCCTGTTCCAGGGCTCTTTACCCTCACCGTAAAGAAGTTCTTCCTCATATTTGAGTGGAACTTCCTATGTTCCAGCTTATATTTGCTTTAATTTGCACCTCTTAATGTCATAAAATGCTAAATAATGCTTCCTGTTTGACATAACTACCTTGTCATAAGAGCCTTTGCAGCTGTTCACAAAAAGGAGTAAGGGCTGTGGCATATATCTGGTTATTAATTACTCATTTAAGAGCCTTTTGGCTCCTTGACTACAGTATCAAAAGACTTGGTGAGAGGTAGTTAGAGTGTCTTTTCTTTTTGGAAAAGAATGTTGGTGTTGTACTGGAGAATCTCTTTCAACAAAAGGACCAGATGTGTTATCAATACTGTGTAGCTATTTATTATTACCTCATATGACACAAATGTCAGTCTGTCCTTTCTTATCACTAGGCTCAGTTGATTCTGCAGTGGGATTTTGTTTGGTTGCGTTTTTTTTTGCTATTACCATCTCTTCAATCAAAAGAGTATATTTACTGATACGGCATTGTATTCCACAATCTCTGCATCTTTTGAATTGCCAGAGAATTAGAACTTTTTTTTTTCTTAGCTGAAACTTGTTTGTGCCTGAATAGTTATCAAATGAGAACTATAATCAGTTAGATGTGCTTTTTGAACAACTAAGTTTTGTATACTTTTATTGAGCTCTGCAAAATTTCATTTTATTGCATAAAGTAGCATAGTGGTAAGCTTTAAACCCAGTTTGCAACAGAGTAGGTAAGGCTGTGCTTACTGGCTTCCCATTGAAACTGAAAGTACAGTAGTCTAAATGCTTTCTAGAGTTTTCGTTTAAACTGAAAGTGTTTCTACTCTTCCTCGTTATTGCCCATCGCTTCCTTGTTGCAGTCTCCTTTGCCTCGCCATTAACTTCTGTGTATTGTACACTCTTGCTACCGGGAGCTGAAAAGCTATTTGCCTATGCACATATTTAAATGAGAAGGAGTAATGCAAAAAGAATCTAATTCATTCTGTGCTTATGTGTGCAGTAGGTGCTGCATGTTCTTTTCTTTGCTGCTCTGCAACATTTGTAGATTTATGTGAAGGGATCTTGGTGTTGAAGTAGGTACAGAAACTTAAATTGGGCAAAAAACCTTCCTTTGCAGAACACAAGGATTTAAGTTTTCAGAAGTAATTTTATGTAACCAACTTGTAACATTTCAAAGGGGCCTGATTTTCAGGAAGTGATGAACCACTCAAAAAGTGGTCTTAGTTTGACTTGATGAAAAATGGGCACAGCGTCCATATGAGTGAGTTCTAAATCACTTGTTTAATAGAATGTTAAATAGAATTATGAAAAAGTCGAGTGCTTTTTGCAGTGTTCATCCCTAGCTGCCTTCCAGACAGGGGTGAATGCTTGGTTTCTTTGGGAGGCAGATCATGCTTTTCATTCTCAGAAATGCTTTCCCAGCTGTTAAGGAGATATGCTGTTAAAGAATTCACCTCCTATGAAAAATAACAAGCAGAGTCTCAGTATTTGTTCATTGTGGAGAAAAGGAAGATGTAATGGCTGATTTAAAACATCATTTCAGCCTCACTTGTTCTAGATACTATCTTTGTAGGAGAGGCTGTGAAGGTAATGGGGTTATTGAAGATTAAAAAAAAAATCATAGTATGTCAGGCTGCATTTGATTTTTAAACTGTACTTAAATGGATGATAAACTAGAAATTAGTATTGTCAAGTTTAGTAGTTTTATATTTGCACATCGCTGGGGATTGTTTGGGTGCTCTTTTTTTTCTCTAGTGGAGCGTGAGCTCTCGCATAGCTGTGATGTGATATTCCAAGCAAAGCATTTCCTGTCATATTCAGTGTGTACAGGCAGAAGCAGACCTTGCAATACTTACTCTTTAATGTACTAAAAATCATGTCCTCTGGAAACAGTTGGATGATTTAGATGGATATTTAAGGAGTGAGTGAAGGACAACACCAAATTGCAGTGCCCATGAAGTGTCTGGGACTTGTGGATTTACTGGGACCTTTGCTTAAAAATGGTTTAGACTGAGGGAAGCAGAGTTGTTAATTCATAAAGGTATTAGTCAGTAACTTACAGAATGAAGGCATGGGTTACTGCCCTCTGTGGGCTAATTCAGTTTATCTTTGTGTGACTCAGGTCATATAACATGTGCCTTCAACAAGCATGATCACTTAATATTTGCAGTACTATACTATGCTCCTGGCTGTGATATATTTTTTTTGTTTGATTGGTTTTAAGTGATTAAGGGGAAAAATGTTCATTAGAACAAATGTGAGACGTTGCTCTAATCTGAGTATCACCTGGCTCTGGCACTTTAGAGTTTACAAAATAAATTTACTTGTTACCCAGAGTTTGGTGCTGTTCTGGAAATGTTCTTATCTGTCTCTTTGTCCTTTAGGCACAGCTCATCATTCTCCAAAGGTCAGAAAGCTTCATTTTTTTTTCACCCAGCCATTCAGTTTGGAGTGTTTCTGTCTCCACCCAGGTTTTCCAAGCTGAATATTCAACAAGATGTTGGTGGTTTGGCTTACTTTTTTTTCTTTTTTTCTTCCTTCCTTCCTCCTTACAAAAGCCAGTTGGGAAGCTACAGTCAAGTCTGACAGACCTTTGAGGACTATAATTAAATTGTCAAAATAAGGAGGGTTTTTTATGGCTGTTAATTCTCCACTTAGAACTGTCTGTTTTCCTGCTCTTCTTTACGCCAGTTCTAATAAAGTACAGGTTTTTCAGATGGCACTTCTGACATTTTGATTGCAACATGATGGTTTGGGAAATGAAAAACAATTACTACACGGTTATTCAAATTATGTGCAGTTTTAATGGCTATTTCTGATAAAGCTGATATGAAGTATTGCTGTGAGAGCCTCAGGAATGATACAAGTGGAACTGTCATTATGGGGGAGAACAGGAAACTAACACTTTCTTTTCTTGTAGGCCTGAGGATACACATCTCTCCATAGGTAAAGCCTTTTAGTTAAGTTCCCATCCTGTACTACTCCCTGTTGTTGTTGTTGATCATTTTTCCCCCCACATTTCAGGTCAGCCAGAACAATATTACCATGATGTCATCCCCGTCTCCTGTCCAACAAGCTCAAACGCCCCAATCAATGCCTCCACCGCCGCAGCCACAGCCATCTCCTCAGCCAGGCCAGCCAAATTCTCAGCCAAATTCAAATGTCAGGTGAGCTAGACTGCAACTTTTGAGGATTCTTGTCAATGCCCTAAGGGTGAGGTTTTTAGAAGCATTCAGTATATATTATTCTATTTCTGCTGAAGTGAATTAATTTTTAACTGGAACTTCAGTGAAAGCACAGGTGGGATTGTGCCGAAGACACCCTGAAACCCCCCATTTTAAATAAAGTCTACTGGCAGAGCTAGGGAGTGCTGTAGCAGTGATTACTAAAAGCGTATCTGCTCACGGGCTGATTGTGCTTCCTTGTCAGATACTCACAGTTTGATTTTATGCTTATTTTTCAGCTCTGGTCCAGCTCCGTCACCCAGCAGCTTTCTCCCCAGTCCATCTCCACAACCGTCCCAGAGCCCAGCAGCTGCACGTACACCTCAGAACTTTAGCGTCCCTTCCCCAGGTCCTTTAAACACTCCAGGTAAATGATGTGAGAAATATACTGCAAACCATGAGTTGGGGTATGTTTTGGTAACTTTTCAATAGTGAACGTTACACACACCACATAACACAACATGGATATCTCAAATCAAAATCAACTGATACTTCTTTTCTCATCACTGAACTATGTAATGGTTTTTTCTGACTTTCCCAGTCTTTTTTAAAAAAAGAATGATACTTAATTTAATGGAGCAAGTTTATAGAGGCATGATGATTCCTTGGTTCCACGCAGGAAGGAACCCTTAGCGACAGCATACAATTGTAAAGGACGTAACCACTTAATCCCGGGTGGCAGGCTGCTTTGCTGCAGAACACCTTCTAGGGTGTACTCTGACATTTCTGCTCTTCTCTCTCCAAGATGTAATAAGCAGTTTCTGATACTGTGAATGGAAGTGACATACTGGCTCTTTCTCATACCAGTGTTGTGTGCTCTGCATTTTGGAAAGCACCGACTTAAGGAAAACTGCAGGAAATTCACTGTGTTGGTTTAGTGTTTAATGCACCAGAGTGAAGGCAAAATGAGGATCTAGAAAATGAGTATAGGAAACTTCAGACCTTTTCAGAAAAAAAAAAAAGTATTAAATGGGAATTGCTGTTCTGCCCACAGAATCTGTTATTTCTACACAAAGATTAGAGGGTTGGAGTAGCACGTAAACAGAGGAGAGCATCCAGTTGTGGTTTTGGATATTTGCTGTGAGCTACACTTTGAGAGTGCCACACTTCAGATCTAGATTCTCAAATGTGAAAATGCTGTTCTGCAGTATCTTTTATCATCCCTATGACTTTACTTCTTTCCAGGAAATCCAAATTCTGTCATGAGTCCAGCCAGTTCTAGCCAGTCAGAGGAGCAACAGTATCTGGAGAAACTCAAACAGCTGTCAAAATACATTGAGCCACTCCGGAGGATGATCAATAAAATAGATAAAAATGAAGGTGAGATTCCCTGTATTTAGTCATGCACTTCTCTCTGTCAGCTATCTCTTCTGATGAAAGAAACAGTATCTTGCCTTTTGTGATGGTTTCTATTTCAGGGATTAAACATGAAAGTCAGTGCTCTTTTTTTGCCTGTAACTAAAGATTTTACTGTGAAGTAAAATCCTTAAATTCTCATCAGTTATGCTTCTGATGTTTTTGAAGCATATCAAGCTTACACAATATATATACTTAAGATTAGATGAAAGATTTTTGATGCTCACTACTTTCTTCAGGGTTGGCTCATGTTTTCACTTTTAGCAGCGCACTGTATTTCTGTCTGCAAGTATGGAAGCTATTCTTGTAGTCAGTGTTTGTGTCTCTGATGTTATTTCAGATAGGAAGAAGGATCTGAGTAAAATGAAGAGTCTCTTGGATATCCTGACTGACCCTTCCAAACGGTAACTCTTTTTCCTTCGCGCTGAATATCAGATTTGCTAGTTCTTCCAGGAATTTGTTGTTTAGCATCCAGCCATGTTGGCATTGAAGCTGTCTGTGGCGCTTAAGCAGAAGAAACACTTCAGCCAAGGAGACCATTTTATGGTGATGAAATTTCTCCTCTTCTGCAGGTGCCCTCTAAAGACACTGCAGAAATGTGAAATTGCTCTGGAGAAGCTGAAAAATGATATGGCTGTGGTACGTAATGCTTTGTGCTAGCAAGAAATAAGCAATTAATTCCAAAAGGTCTCATGATTTAGCAAGATAATTTTTTGCATTTCTTGTTGTTCATCTGTTAAGACTTCAGGTAAGGTTGGACAAAATAAAAAAAAACCAGGAAAAATGGGAACACGTTTACTTCATGTAAGTCACCTGTATGTATCTTTTAACTGATCTTCCTAATTTTTTTGCTTTGTGCAAAGACTCAAGTAATTCTTTCCATGAACTTTAGCAGTTGATTTCAGGACAGACTTTATAAATGAAAGCTGCAGACTGCTCTTTTTTTTTTTTTTTCTGCTTTGAGAATCTTTTGTATTTTGTATATTGGAAGTTTACTGCTGTAAAATTTTGCAGAATCAATAAATCGATAGTGGAGACTTCATTTTTGTTGGTGATTAAAAGCAAAGGGGCTTCTCTTGTTTTTTAGCCTACTCCACCTCCTCCCCCCGTGCCCCCCACTAAACAGCAGTACTTGTGTCAACCACTTTTGGATGCTGTTTTGGCCAACATCCGTTCACCAGTCTTCAACCATTCCCTGTACCGTACATTTATGCCAGCTATGACTGCAATTCATGGACCACCTATCACGTATGTATCATTGACCTGCTGTCTGTCTTAAATGTTCATTATTTAATGGAAAAAAATATTTATTTTTAGAAGCTGTTAAAAGAACAGATGTGTTTATGGATGGGTGTGAGTTATATCTTTTTCTTTTTACACCCGTAAGATATTTGATAAATGCAGCGTTGGCATAACATTTTCACCTAGTTCTTTTGTGGACTGTATTTTCCATAGGGCCCCAGTTGTTTCCCCTCGAAAACGGAAATATGAAGAGGATGAAAGACAGACCATACCAAATGTCTTACAAGGGGAAGTTGCAAGATTAAATCCTAAATTCCTGGTGAACCTGGACCCTTCCCATTGCAGTAATAATGGCACGGTTCATCTTATATGCAAGCTAGGTAAGCAAGAAACTAAGGGCTGAATTCAGAAAGAAGTGCTGAGCTTGATTGTAGAAATTGAAGAGATTTTGGCTAACAGTCTTCAGTCTTGCCAACCTGTGACTTCTGCATGAAGTCTGTACTTACTGGATTCATAGCTCTGCTTAGTCATGCCATTCTGCACAGCCTGCTTAGGGGTACCCTTGGAGATTTTGTTCACACTGACTGATCCTTTCTTTTGCTGAAGTTGCAATTGGTAATCTCGTTTAGCATCTAGAAAATTACTTGTTGCTAGCAGTAATCTTGCTTCCTGATTTGATCTCTGTAAGAATCAATCATTCTGCCTCCAACAACTAGGACAGAGCTAGAGAAATGTTCAGTTAATTTTTGGGTCTATTTCAATTTGTACTAATGATCAACAACAATGATGTCTGTTCAAGATAGAAATTCAAATTGCATCTCTTTTTCATCTCAGCTGAATAAGCATAAAGTGTTGTAGTCTATTAGCTTGTTTTGTGCTTGGATTCCAATGGGGAAAATAAATTATTTCCTCCTCCCCTTTGTTTAAAAATCTGAACTGCTTTTGTCTTGAGGATTAGTACATAAGGCACTTAATTTTGAAAAATGAAGTGTCTAACTTAGTGAAGTTCAGCTGATGAAATGTTGAGATTGGCAACGTGCAGAAATGTGTAAGAGATGGAGCTGTGTTTGCTAGGCTTTTCTTCCAAGAATTTAAGAATGTTGTTAAAATGAGCAATGAGGGCTCCTTCTAATAAAATGGAGATTGCAGCCTGGCTTCTCCTTGGGGTTCAGAGACTAGAAACCAAGCTGAATTATGACCTGCTCCACCAAGCAAAGAGTGCTTTGTTCTGATGGGAAGTGTGTTTGCATTCTAGATGACAAGAATCTTCCAAATGTCCCACCACTACAGCTCAGTGTTCCAGCAGACTACCCCGATCAGAGCCCTCTGTGGATAAAAAACCCTAGACAGTATGGTATGAGAATGTTTGCATGACATTTGTTGGGCATGAATATGTGTCAATAATGGGGAAATGTGAACACCTAATGTTACTCTGTTTTTTTATTTTTATTTTTAATAGTATTTTTATTATAACTCCATTTATCTGTTACCTGTTTTTTCCAGCAGCCAATCCCTTTTTGCAGTCAGTGTATCGGTACATGACTTCAAAACTATTGCAACTTCCAGACAAGCATTCAGTCACAGCACTCTTGAACACCTGGGCACAAAGTATTCGTCAGGCCTGCCTCTCTGCTGCATAACATCACTTTCTAAATCCTGAAGCAAGAAAGGTCTCAACAGCTGGCCTCTTCCACATGCCACTGGAAGATCACATTTTGGGGAGGGAACTACAGAAGAAAGAAGCCTTATGTTGTTTTGTTTCTAGGTGAAACAGGTTCAGTAGAGAACCTGATGTTAGACTAGCTTTCATGCTTTTTATCTTCTGCCTCTGTGGACTTTTGCCAGCATTTTCAAATATACAAAACGTGTATATATGGTTCTTGAGACTGTATTAGGATGAGTTTTTATTGTCTTCTTAGAGAAGAAACTATTTGTGGACTTCCATCAGGGAGTCTGGTATAAGAGGGAGTAGGGAGAGAATGTCCTAATTTGCTTCAAAGTTTGCTCAGTGCCAGTATTCCTTTCACTGTATGTTTTATGATCTGAATCTGCCCCAGAAATAAATTAGCTGCAACTGGAACGAGCTTGCAAATTTCTCAGTGGTTGCAGGAATCTTTTTGCCCATTAGCTTTGCCCAGAGCTGGGATAAATTACAGCCTTTTAAGGCATCCCTCAAATATGTGAGATAAATGTGGATAATTACACTTGGGGGTAAGGGGAAACCAAATAGAGAGAAAAATGTATTTTATAGCTTATTTTAAACACTACTTTATATAAGTGGTTTTTGGTTGGCATGGACCATGTGTTTCTCACTCCAGAAGAGTGAGGTGGTTGAAAAAAGTGCACACTGACTTCCTCCATAAACCAGTAAATGTATACCTAAAGGTGGGACGGGGAAACCCAACAGTATAAAGCCCTAGTAACACAACTCAATTCAGAGGGCTCATAGCTGCATTTCTTCTTTTATTAAGAGTCTCTCTGAGGTGTCTGGCTTCCATTGGAAGTTGATGCTGAAGATGAAGTGAAGATGAAGATTGAAGTGAAGATGCTTCTATGCTACAACAGTTTGTTTTTTTCCTTTTGCTTTTAAACAACTTAGCTCAGGAGTAGAACTGACAACTCATATTTTGTGCCTTGAGCAATGGTGGGCACTCAAGTCAGTTATCAGCTGCCTTACTGTTGGGCACTTCTAACGAAAACATTACCACGAGTAACTCTAATTCCATGCATAGTGTGATTGTTTTCTAAGTTGCTCACTCTTAATTTCCTGGTGCAGAATAATTCAAATTTCAGATGTTCCCATTATATCCTGCTCCATCTCCTTGTATTGCACAGCAAACCTTAAAGAGTAGCTGGGCTCTCTTACAGTAGTGTCAAGAAATTGCAGTGACCTTCGTAAATCTGTGTGGTGTCATCAGTTTTAGGATGTTTATAAATGTGGGTACTTAGCACTGACTGAGGCAGCAGAATGTGATCAGTATTTTGTACATGAACTAATGCATTATCTGTTTGTTTCTATTGTAATAAATTTATTATTATTCCTGTGTTGGATGCTAACGTTGTACTGTTCTTCCCATGTTGATCCTCAGATACCAGTTCTGTTGTGTCCATTGGATGATGGGTACTTTGTTCTATGGTAAGTGAAAATTCATAGGCTTGGAAGGTCAGAGGAAGAAGTCATAAAGGGCTCTTCATCCCATGCAACACTGTCTTTACTATTCTCAAAGTGAATTGGAAGACCTGCTCAAGAGTTTAGTTATGGTATCTACAAACGAAAGATGCAATTTTCTAACCAGTTACATGGCTGAAGAAAGAACCAGCAGCACCATTACAGTTTGTAATCCATAACCTAAGAAATGAAGATAGAAATGGGGTGGGTGTGTGTGTTAAACACACTCTGAGACATTTATAGCATTTATTTCTTAACAATTTGATTAAAACATACCTGGAAATAGATGCAAAACATGTGCATCCCTCAAATTTACAGTAACTTCCCTAGTGCAGTTTTCAGAGCTGTCACTGCAGGACCTTTCAGTTTGCCTTCAAACAAGATGTAACGAGGTGTTAGACTAAGGGGGTGGGGTATCCTGACATGCAGCAACTTCTCGGCTGGGAAATAAATTGTGAAAGCTGGAAGTGGGTCAGGTGCTCACATGTCAAATTAGTAGCTGGGTATCATGTAACTGCCGCCTTTTTCTGTTGATGGGCAAACTGTCGTAAGCTGCTTACAGATCTTGCTAAAATAAAAAGTAGAAGCTTATTCATGGATGCTTGGAAAGATGCACTGAAGTGGGAGTATAGTAGTAGTAATGTTTGGGTACTTTACCAGATGTTTGAGGCATTAATAGGGAATTCAGAAAATGCCCCCATTATGAAAAATACTTGAGGTGACAGTAGCAACTGAAGAATCTAACATGTACCTTCAGTGTACGTGTTCAAAGCAGTAATAGGGAAATGAGAATGAAGAGTAAGAGCATTGAGTTAAACTGAGTTTAATGAAATGACTTCTTTGAATAGCCCTAATTCTGTCTCTCAACAAAGTTGTTCACTAGTGTTTGTTTCAGTGGTGGCAAACCTGGCTTTTTTATAGCAGGCATTGATGTGGCAATCAGACTGCAGAGAGGAATGCAGCAAATCAGTGTTACTGTGATTACCTGAAACCATTTCTTTTTTTTTTTTTAATAAGGGAAGATACTGGCTTAGGATAACGGCTCTACTCACGAGCTCAATGATTGTGTGATGGACTGGCCTGTCTGGCTGATGAGACTTTAAAATTCAGTGAGAACTTTTTTCCCCAAAGCTTTGGTGTTTTAAATGAATTACTGTTTTTCTTCATGGAACAAGGATACTGTGTGATTGGCTGTTCTTCTGTTTTTCCAAGCTTGTTATCTGAGGCATGGCTTTTCTGTGTTAAAGTCCAGTTTTGTGTCTTTGCGATAGGAGCTGCCCTGCCAGTGTCTGGCACGGCCAGGCAGCAGGTGCTTCTGTGCCTGCCGAGCCCTGCACAGGCTCATCCTGCCTCCCAGGGCTGCTTGCTCTTCTGAGGCTCTTGAGACTGGATTCTGAAGGGCAGAACATGGGGAACGTGTTCTTGCAGGCACCTCTTTGGGGAATTAATGTGCTAACGAATACATCTTTCTGTTTTGAAGCACCATGCATCTGTTTTTCTGGTCTCATCCTTTTTCCAGTACACCACTGAAAATATTTATGCCTTAATATTAACTTATGCTACAGTGACGTTACAGAGTATAGCAATGCTTACATTTAGGAAAGCATATGTTGTTCCATCTTCCAAAGCTATGGACTCTCACTAGAATGTACTAAAATGTTACAACTGCTCTGGGCTGGTTGATTCTGTGTAAAGGAAAAGGGATTTTCACTCGTAGATCACTTTTATGGACCAAATTTTACCATAAAAGGCACAAAATGTACTAGAGATTTCCTTGCAGCACATTCTTCTGTTTGTGAGTATTGACGACAAGGCAATGGGTGATCACTGTCACAGGTTTTAATTCATCCTGTCTGCAGCAACAGGAACATGTGTCATACCTTTTAGTAGTAATCCCTGGTTCATGATGAGTTTAATGAATAATGAGGTTAATGAAGATGGGAACCGATGGATTCTTTAAGCATTGCTGGAACAAAAAGGGACTTCTTACCCTTTTTCTGTCAGCAGAGAGGACAGCAGAGTATTTGTTGAACTCCAGGGGAGGAATGCTGCTTCCTGTCTGCTGGCCAGAACTGCCAGATTAGAGGGGAAAGGGTTAAGGGAAAGGTTATAGGGGAAACAACAGCAACTTCTGTTTTTACACAGCAAGTATTGATACCCCATTGAGCACAGAGGCTCCATCAGAGCTGCAAACAGAAGGAGAAGTGGCTTATGGAGAAGGCATAAACTTGCCTGGGCTGGGGAGGGCAGAGAAAAAGAGGTTTAAGTCCGGCACTGGGCTATGATATGCCACTCTTGCTGCCTTGTCCCATTTTTTATTTTTTAAATGGTGCAACTTCCTATAAATTTCTTGGTGCACTGCAATTTCTGTTGCCTTTGTAACTTCTCTAATGTGTAAGTCCTAAGGCTAACTCTGGTTTTAGAACAGCGTAAGAAGCTTCAATGCCATTATTGCAGAAACAAAAATGTTTCTACATATGCCATGGTTCATTTCAGTATTATAAATAAATACTGATGGCTCACTTTCCCCCGCTCAAAAAAGAAGGCATTTACTACATTCCATAGGAACACTTTTATAAAAATAGAATTTACATTGATTATATTTACTCCACAAGACCACATCATTGTTTATAAAACTGAATTAACTTTTAATATTAAAAAATACTTTAGGAAGATCTGATCTGATAATTCAAACATTTTAGTCATTGAATCCCAGGCTCATCCTTAAGACATTTATTGTTACAGGTGTAAGCTGAGAGAAGGAAATTAGTGTTCGTGTGGTTTCCATCCTTCAGAGAAAAAAGTCATTATTACGGCATAAAGGAAATATCCAATCAGGATAATGAATGTGCAGCCCACTGGCCCAATGCAAAACCAGGATGCAATGAAGTAGGCCATCAGCAAAGAAAGCAGAGTCCTGTAGCTAGCCAGGAACCGCAGGCTGATTCTTGGTCCCCAGTTCTGTGTTGTTCTGTCCTTCACCACAGGACTATACCTGATTTTCTGTATGAGGTGAGGGTTGGTAAGGTGATAGCGACAAAGTCTACCAACAAAGTCTTCCCTGGAGCAGAGCGCATCCATCTGATCAGCAAACTGAGGTATGAAAAGTTTAAACATTAGTATTCTACTGCAACTACTATCATAAAGAAAATTGTAAAATAAGTCACACTTGTTTATAGGATGAGGATTGTAAGAAATAGTATCAAACTGCACTTGTATATAGTAGAACTGCTTTAGTGCAGATTTGCCTTTTATCTGTTACAGCTCTAGGAAGAAAAGGATTTCCTTTTCCTGTTTCAGAAACATTCATTCTGAATGATATTCCTATTGTTCATCAAGTATAAAGAATACTTTTAAAATGTTATTTATTAATATTTTGTGTAGGCAAAGCAGAACTACAGGTAGATAAGCTGATACTATTAGAAAATACCCATCTAGCCCACAATAAAGGAGACAGAACAAGAATAAATGTAGTGTCATATGTGCAGGTGCAGAGACAAACAGGAATTTGCAATGGAATATATAAAAGGATGCAGTGCTGTACTTACCCTTTCGTTAAGCGCTGAGGATAAACGAAATAAGAGGCGGACAAGAGTGGCATTTTCGTAGCTTCGGATGGGCTGAAGTTCAGTATCTCCTTGATACTGCACCTCAAATCTGCGTAAGCCATTTATGATCTAGAAACAAGAAAATAAACCTCTTATCTTGTAGCTCCCATTTGAAATGCCTTTATACAGGCACTTCTCTTGATGTCGAACAGCTTGTTTTTTCAAGATCAATCTACGGTAGCTATATGGAATCTTTCTTCTCTCACCTGGTACCTGCCAAGGGGTGTAAGAATGAGGCCATCCTCGCTTTCCACACAGTCTGGAAGCTGTTTTTTTCCATTCTCATCTCGAGCTGTCCCACACTTCATCATCATCTGGGTCAGTTGGGCTTCATTCAGCTACTCATGAATAAAACAGTTCTAAAGCATGTGTTTGATCTACCCCTTCCTTCTATTTAATTTCTCCCTTCACAAACTCCTTAGCGCTGGCACCCTTTGAGAGCCAGCACAGATACCGTAAACTGCTTAACAGCATCTCAGTTAGACATTAAAGGGAGATAAAAGTTTCCAGAGTCTGTGCTCATCAAATCCAAAAGAGGTGTTCTGTTTTATGTCACTCCTGGAGGCTGTCAAATAGCTGTCCTCCTAGGTCAGTTTTGTGGCTGACAGAAAAATGAATCTGTTCTTTAAAGTTTAACCAAAGAAACATTCTATTTCATCCACTCATCTATAACTGCAGTTATAGGTTGTATTTTCATAGCTCTTTGCAATTAGAAGATATTGAACTGTTTTTAAAATTTAAATCATGTCTTGCCTGTTTGTAAACATAAGAAAAGGCATAAGTAAAGAGACAAGTTTGATTATAAATTATAGTTCAGAAGAGCAGTCCCTTGAAACAAAGTGGGCTTAATATTTAACAATTAAGAGCATCTAGTTCTATCTATATTGAAAGTGCTTTTGAGTGGTCAGGTAAAGTCAAGCCTGAAAGATGCTTACAGCAAAATCTGCTGGTCTCTGGATGTCTTTGTGACCCCACAAAAGTACAAGGGTGACAGAAGTATGTTTGAAGAATCCCGACTTTTGGTCACACTGATGTTACTTACGTACCTTAAAGATTTGGCACAAGTATTCCAGTGCCTTCTCTAAATATTCATCTGTTTTTTTGATGCTGTCTTGCCCGATTTCATCGAGGTCGTTGCCTGTGTAGGAACCATTCATCTCTGCTGGTGTAAATCTAAACCACGAAAAGAAGGACTGGCTCGCTGTTGTCTCTGCAGAATGGTCTGATATGGATTTTGCCGTCTGCTGCGCCTGACAAATTAACTGAGCCAGTTTTAACACCTAAACAAAAAAAAATGGATTGTGTGGGACAAAGGTAAAGGACCACTAAGCATCAATACATAGATAAACTGTCCCTTGATACGTGGCAAGTTCTTATTTAGCAAAAAGCAAGCAGATTTTTATAGCTCTGCTGGATTGAGACACATCAGGTTCCAGATGTTACCATCTGTAAACTTTGCACTAGTGCACAGTGCAAAGTTTTCCACTCTTAACTTCTCATAATATGGATGCTCAGCATTGAGAAAACACCTGTCAAAGTAGAAAGATGTGTGACAAGAAGCTTGTTGCTTACCAAATTCCTGACTTCTGTGCCAAACATCTGCTTATACTGAAAGTCCTGTCCTTCCAGGCTGTAAACATGACTCTTCACCTTAAAGGAGGCATCTGTAATAGTTGGAGGCCATGATAAGAAGCTCCCACCAAGTGTGGGGGTCATAAAAAGTCGGTGTTGACGATGTGGAATAACAAGTTCTGGCTCCAGGAATAACTGTTCTCCTAGAATTTGAGAAAAGTAGTGAAGCTGGTTAGGTAATATTCCTGTTTCTGCCTGCAGAAGGTCTAGCTATACAGCATCTTACATCTGCTGGGCAACTTGCCTTTAGGTAGGCAGGTAGTTCTAGGGGGAAAGAGGCATTAATTGCCTTTTTTTCATTTAATCCTCTCCACCCACAGCAGAAAATGTCAGGGTACATTTAAATGCAGACCATACAGACAGCATTTTAAGCCAGTAACTTTTTTTTCAACAAAGGCAGTGGAGAATCATAACACTTAGGACATTGATACTTGTTAAATTGCCTGTATCCTAATTATCCTGAAGAGGAAAATAGCTAGTCATGTATGCAAAGTATAGATACCTATAGAGATATATGAAGTTTTAACCCTGAGGTAAATAATCAAGTAAGAAAAGTGTAAGAAAAACTGACTTTATTGTAAACACCCAGTATTGTGTTCGTTAAAGAAAAGTTGTGGAATGACATCTAAATGATGGTGGTTAGAAAAGAACTATAGAGATATTAAACCAATACAACAAACATTAGTGAAGACACACAAACTTTTGAATGGCAAAAGAGCATGGGAAATGGCAGTAAGTCTATTTACCTTCCGAGGCAAGATGTAGCCATTGTGAAAAAACATTGAGACAGGACAGCATAAGGTGTCAAAATATCCATTTACCTTTCAGGATCATTTCAGCTAGATTGGGCTGAGCAAAGACCTTGGCTACTCGGAACACCATGAGAGCATTTTTTGGACTGACCAAGTCTGTTCGAAGAGCTCTGTTCAGAAATCCTACAAACAGCTTTGTATACATGAGTAGATTTTCTTGAATGAAGGCAGCCCTGTCAAAGCAAGTACAGGATTTGTGAGTACAGCTATTTAAATAATTGTTACTTTGTCTTCTGCCAAATGAGTCATTAAGGGAATGTATTATCCTGTCTCTGGAAAGATGGTCTATTTGCACTGAGAAAAAAGGAATATTCCTCTCAAAACAAAAACTTGTTAGAAATTATCTCTAATCACGTACTGGAAGCTAATTCAGGTTGGTGGATGGTTCTTGAAATCCTGCTATTTTACTCAGGATCTGCATAAACTTGAGGTTTGGTTGAGGTTACTCACAGCTGTTCTCCTCCTTACCATTTCTCTGACACACTGCGAGGCAAAGACTCTGTGCTTTGTGGCGGCTTTTCCGGAGCGTACCTCCAAGGCTGCAAGTAACTTAACCACATCTCAAGAACCTAAGCAAAATCACACATAAAAACATGTATCAATACTTTTTGGAAAGGAAGACAGAAAGGCTTTTTTGTTTCTTTCTTTTAAAACTAGTGAATACTATCTTAATGACACCTAGAAGTCTTTTAGGAATAAAGTGCATCCTAGTAATCAGAGTATCTTTGAAAAAGAACAGAAAAACACTAAGTGCATGTTCATTAGGACCAATCTTGATTTTCTGCAATATTCGAATGAGGCAGGACTCAGCCACTACAAAAAAAAGAAAACTTAGTTGGTAGTTACATTTAAGGTGCATTTAACAACTCTGTTAGTGCTCACTGAATCTCTGTTGAACTATCTAAACAAGAGGCTACATTAATATAGTTTCAGCTCTTGTCTGCTGCAGAGACTTACCTGCCACCCTGAAGTGGAGTTCTGAGTGCACTGAAGCCAAGAACGGATTTGCCATGGCTTCATGGCCTTACATGGTGTACCTCAAACACTGCGATACAGCCAACTGTAAGTCTAGTGAGCAAGATCTGGCCCTGTTACATTCTGCACTCTTTAACTCCTACATTAATTACCGAGAGTCATGGTCTGATGTATTTCTTTTCCTGCTTGCAGGATGTCATATTTGCAGTATCTATTGCAAAATAATATTGTATTACTTTTGTTTATGACCTGTTGTATTAGATAGGATATTAAGAAGTTAGGACCTATAAGAATGTATCTGTTTTAAAAGTAACACCTACTTCTTTTCAATCAATAGCCATTTTCAGTGTCAGGAAAAATCAGCCAGCAGCCTGTAGTAATTATCACTTCTTATGTCTAATTGGCACTCTTTCTCTAACATTAAATGGATGTATTATATAAAGAACTTCACTGCTCTTGAAAAAAAAATATTTAAAGACCAAGAAATAGCTGCTAAACAGCAATAACTAATTTCTAGTTATGTTGAGTGCGGACTTAAAAAGAGAAGCAGGTACGTACTGCTCTGAAAGAGGCATCCAGAGGCCAGTGACCAAAACAGTGTTGCAGAAAGATATAAAGTTTCTCCTGGACAAACCGAGGAATTACAACCCTGCAAACAGATTCAAAGACAGTCACATGTAGAAACCAGCAGCAAATTTTAAAAACAAAAATCCCAACCTCACAAACCACAACCCAACACACTTCCACAAATGCAAATACAGAAAGGACTAACCCAAACTTGTTCTTTCTTAAATGAAGCTAATTCAAGCTACTGAATTTCCACTCAAATACATAAATATAAAATTCTCCATTAAACTTGGCCAGAACCCTCTGGTGGCATTTCCTTTTCTCCGTCTTGTGCCAAGATGTAGAGTAACAGCAAGACATCCTCCCTCCTGAGGCTGCCCCACCATGTAGTAGATGAGAGAAACACCATCCATTAGCTGTCATGTACTTTAATAATGTACTTCTGTACTTAGCAATCAAAACAACCTCTTGGTGAAAGCAGAGCTTTTCAGGGAGAAGCTCTGTTTCAGAGACAGGCTGCTCGTGTACCTACCTTTTAAACTCCTCCAGTGGGCTGGCTGTGTGGGAGTGGGCTGAAGGGGAGAGAGGCTCTGGTTTCAGGCTGTTGCTGAAAGCATGCAGATGTTTCACAAGCAGTCTTACCACTAGCACGTGCTCTTCCGTGGGCTTAAATGACTCCTAGATCCAAAGCAAAAGACAGGAAGATAATGAGTATCATGTTAAATGTCCAGGAGATAATTCAGGAAAATTATGTTATCAGATCAGAAATCAAAATACAAATGCTCTCTTCCGTCTAGGTTCTTCACTGTAGTTTGGAGCCACCTGATTTTAGACAGACTTTTTCCCCAGGACAAGCTGCATCAATCTTCTGGCATCAGTTCACTAAGAAACAGTAGCGTATTTTTGATAATGTGATTGTAAGAAAAAGTATCTACAGTACTCTAATGAGCTGAATTTCAGGCTACCATTAAAGAGCTTGTAGATTTCAACTTACCCCTTTCTGAAATAAAGAACATTCAGCCTTTCATTATGGTTTTAAGTTCATTGCTGTGGACAGCACAACAGATCCTCTGTTTATGCTCCTGGCTGGCTTTACTGAGTTCTCCTTCCTATGCTGGCACTCATCTGTCTTACAAGAAAGAATAATTCTACAAAGAGTTATGGTAAGAATAAAAACGGCTTCAAGTCCTGGGTGATCCTGTTGCTTCTAGCATCATTATGGGTAGAAGTAGCCTGGGTGGGAGCAGCAGAAGGAGCGATGGTGAGCCACAGTGATGTTACTAATAAATGAGTGAGTGTATGATTGAGGAGGGAGATGGATGAGGTAAAAAGAGAGCTAGTTCTTCAGGGTGCCCAGCATCAGAGCTGGTCTGCTGCAGAATCTGGGAACAAAGCACTAACTCCTTTGCTACTGTAATCTGCTGTAAGAGTAGTGAACTAGTCTAAATCCACTACCGAAGGCAGATTTTAAGATATAATTTGTATTCTAAGTTTCACAGCTCTTGTGTTTCTCAAAAATTGGGAAGAACGTACATGAAACAAAAGTTACAGCTGCAAGTATAATAGAAGATGCTGGAAAAGTGTATTAGACAATAGCTACAAGATGTTTCCAGTGTGCCACATGCAACCATGCCGAGGTAAGGCGCTGAATATGACAGCAGGGGACTGACAGGCATTTTTATACAAAAAGCTTCCACTTAAACCCATTCAACAGTATTTCCACTGCTGGGGGCCTGTGTGTGTGTGTCTGTGTGTGTCTGTGTGTGCGCGCTCCAGGAAGAGATTCAAGGCTTGATGTGCTACAGTCATGTAGCACAGCCATATACAAGCCTCTTCTAAGAGAGAAGATACCTTGTAACCAGTTCTAATGAAGGCTAATTTTGTGTTCTTGTCAGCTCCTGGCAAGTCAGCTCATTTTCTACAGTCCCGAGGAGAGTTTCCATATGATGGTAGAACTCTGAGAAGTTCTAGGAGTTTAGATCAGGATCTCCAAAAGCAATTAGAGAGGTTGAGTGCTCCGCTATAGGCCTTGAAAGGCTGGAATTGCAAGAAATTCTAGGCTTCCCTCGATGGTACTTCTTGAATTTACAAAACCACCAGTACCACTACATCAACACATCGTTTCAGGTGACACTAGTAGTTTTTCCACTCAGTAATTCTTATAATTTCCTCTTAGCCTGGATCAGCACCATTATAAACATTACTGGTTTAAAAAGTGTTTTTCCTCACAAATATTTTTGTTGTCAGTCCTTAGCTTACAGGATGGATGTACACCATTCTTTTCTTAACACATTTATGAGATAAATGTAATAGTTAAACAGATTTAAAGACAAGTAGTAGTTCCTGTTTTCCTTTCTAAACAGTACCTGAGGTATCATAGCACTTAGTTTAAAAAAAAAATAAAATAAAAAGCAGGAAAATTCTATTTTTCTAATAGTGTTAAAGAGCTTTACAGTATAATAAAAGCTTTATAGTACGTATGCTCAGCCCTCCCCTTTCCCAGAATGAAGACCCAATGAATAAAGGGCTGAAGTAGGGAAAGAGGAATCAACAATCTGTTCCAGCAGGAATGTTTTTACATGCACATTTCCTGAACAATCTGCAAATGTACCACTTGTGTGCTTTTGCAAAACTGGACAGTCAAGTTCACATTGCCACTACGAATTTCGTACTATCCAATGACATTTCACTGGCGAAAATAATCCTAGATGTTACCTTTTAGGAGACACCCATGCGAATTCTGATCTTCAATGCAAGGTTTGCTCAAACGACTACTGTGCGAGGGGCAGAAATCTGCCATTGGTGAAACCAGTTTTGGTGTCAAAAAATGTCAGCATAGCTAATAAACGTCTTTCTACAATGCATTACAAGAATGCATACCTAAAAGTGGAGTTCCCAATTAGACCTCATAATATACTAGATTTTACTTATATTCTCCATGACCTCTCAGCATCCATTTTCACTGAAAATTTAGCAAATCTCAGTGCAGTGCTGTTAATCAATTTGTAAACCCACACTTTAGCGGAAAAAGTTGCTGTACAGCCAGTACCAGTACACTTTGCAGATTATATGATGGAACAAGATTTTTAAAAAGGAAACAAAATGAAAAGATGATAATACTTGGTATGCGTGGAGGGCCTGGTAGCCGGATTGGGCAGGACTACCGTGGTGTTTACTGGAGATACTGAGTCGGTAGTGGAGAACCTCCAGCTGAGACAACAGAAACAAAAAGGAAGGGGAGGAGGGAAAAAAGGAGAGAAGAGAGCAAGAGAAAAAAAAAGTGAGAATGAGCCCAAGGAAGAAGGGTGGGGGGAAAAAAAATGAACATCACAAATACAGTCAGGGACAACATATCACAATAACAAGTGCAGCCACAGTATCCTCTCCTTTCTGGTGTTTCATACCCTTTATCAACTTGGAAATACAACTGACAGATATCAGAAAAGTATAGCTGTAGTGGCCGTGGCTGTTCTCTTAGCTGACCACAGAGCAAGTTCTGGTAGGGCATATGGAACTTTTGCCAAATAAACTCCCCCTTTCAGAAGTTAACTGAACTGCAGTGACAAGGATTTACACACTGTTACAGTGTTTCATTAAATAATGGAGTAAAAGTGTTCAATATTCTGCAAGCTTTTTAAATACAATTTTGAAAACTGTCATTATTTCCTGTGCTGCTGGAGAAGCAGGGTTTGTATACTGGGAAGAAACTCAAATTGATCCTTTCTTCATTGCAAGGAACAGGAAGAAAAAAAGTTTGGCTTTTTGTAATCACTGTGAACCTGTCCAATTAAGTTTCCAATTTGGAGAAATCCTTTGTCTTCTCTTTATAGTTAAAGGCCATTTGGCAAGGCTGCAGGTCTTGTGTATTTCCTCAAAATAGGAAATTACTGTTGCTACTAGGGAAGCATCACATGTCTAAAATAATGTCAGTGTTATGTGCTGATGCAAAAGGCATCTTTGCCTTAACACTGAGATCTCTGCAAGTCTCAGCCAGATCCCTTCTTAGATGAATAAGGTATTTTTTGACAACGTGATGGTGAAGAGGATACTGTAGCGACAGTGACACACATGTATGAAATTAATGAAAAAACATAAAACAAAATGTACACTACACAGATCCCAATGACTATTGTCAGGCATCTAAACTAACTCTCCAGATCACACCTCTGCTGTCTTTGTACATCCCCTACCCAATCTCCTCTAGCACCAGTTTGGTATATTTTTTACACTCTTTTAGAAGAGCAGTAGTATTGTTACTGCAAGCTCCCCAGCAGCTCAAACACATCATCTGCTTCACAATCAACTCCCCTGCCCCAGGAATTGGCAAGAGCCTGTAGTCTAATGGGTGTTCCACTGGCAGTGCTGGGGTCTGTGGCACCTGGCATTGGAAGGTCAGGAAGCATTGCATAAAGTTTTATTAATCAACTTCTTTTTAAGGGTTCATGGTGATTACAGCAAAAGGGAATAGGGAAAGAGATGCTGCACACTTGGGCCCTGGATGATCTGAGAAAGAGAAAGCAAATAGACAGTGTAAAAGAATGGGAAAATAGTTAATGGGGAAAACAGTGAAACTCAGCATAGCATAGTGTCAACCTCAGGTTCACACCAGACCCAAAAAGAATTCAAATCAATAAAGTAGAAAAGAAGTACATCTTCTTGAAATAAATTATTTACCAGTTATTTCCATTCCACCCCCTTCTACTTGTAAATAGAAGTCTGTGTTGATGTTAACAAGTTATGTTATCTATCATTCCTTGAGGCACTTCACAGGCAAGTTACGTATCTGGGATCTGGCCCATCAAAGCAAACAAGTCTGGCTGCTGGACAAAGAAAGAGCAAGCTATATGGAACCTCATCCCACCTTCCAATACAGGTATGTAGCCATTTCAAGTCACCGATAGTCAAAGGTCTAGTTCCAGGGATTAATTGTCACTAATTACCCCTCCTTCCAAACACACAGAAGGAGTGTTCAAGTGAACCTGCATAACTATTAATAATTCTGAGAATAAGGTTTAGGGTGATGGGTTTCCAGTCAAGCCCTTTAACCCTTACGTTAAAACAAAACTTGCATTTCTGCATATTCTACTTCCTCATTTGAGGAACTGTGATGCAGAGTATTCTTCAGCCCAGTCTGAGACCAGTTTACAAAGTTTAATTTAAGCATCACAGGTTTATGAATAGTCCTGTCCCCAACTGATCTGGAACCTTTTCTCAGTCAAGCAGGAGGGATCCTTCATCCATTTTATGGATGTCATGGGGAATTCCAGTCGCCTATTCAGGTGTTCTAACTCCCAAAGAGCAATGGCATCTTATTTTACATGCTTCCCATCAAAGATGAAACTAAAATATCATCAGGGAGTTACGGCCTCAAGTTGTGGCTCAACACACCTTGTGGAGAATCCTGAAGTGATGATTTTAGCTCTACCTATGCCCTATTCCACCATAACATAGTCATCATCTAAATTGTTGCTCCCTAGTGTTAGAAGAGACCATCTGAAATACAGAGGGTGAACAGAGGAGAGAAGTTTAAAGCAACCATTATTTCTGGCCTAAGCACAGCACTCGATGCACAGAGACTGGACAGACAGACAGACCAAAGGTACTTCAAGCAAAGCCTTTCCATCACAGGTGCACAGCCATGCTGCTGGGACTCCCAAGTGGAGACTTTGCAACGTTACTAAGTTTGCATTTTGACCTCAACTTTAAAAGATAAAACCCATCACACTTCAGCACTCCAATGTTTTTCCCCAGCAAAATATAAATGTTTGTTATTTTATAGCCTGTGGAGCAAAGGATCAGAATTTCTGAGTCAATCAACTTTCATATTACTCTTTCACACAGGAATAAATCCTGAGTAGCTTTATATTTCTCTTCCCCTTCTGTGAAAGTCCCACTGTGACCCAGAGGGAATTCAGAGGATCAACATTTTCTCCTTCAAATTCCCTTTACGTTCATAGTGCCTTTGATCTTAGCCTCCCCAACACTTACTTAGTTTTTACATGCAGTAGTTTGTTAGTGAACAGGCCACCACAAACTGCTTAAAACAGTGTATTATCCGAGCAAGAGCTTGTAAAATATTCTGAACTGTGTAGCTACTGAAGTGCTTATTAAGTACCATAATGGTGAAAAGCGTATTATGGGATAAGAAAAAAAATGGTTTATTCACTTAAAATTGAAGGACAGTTTGGTAAGATTTCCTTATACTAAAAAAAAAAAAAGCTTACCAATCTTAGAAATTATTAATTTGTGTTTCAGTAACAGTTACTGCTGGAAATTAATTTAGGTAATTTTTAGTAGCCATATTACCACAGTGGGATTTAACAGTATGGTTTTATAGTGGCATCTTCCCCCACAAACTCATCTTTTACAAAAAAAAAAAACCCAACAAAACAAACAAAACAAAACCAACACAACTTCTGCAATGAAGGCAAATTTGGATGACACACTTATTCACAACACTCTTCATAACTGGGTTATCAATTCTGACACTCTCATGTAGATAATCAGTAAGTTATTTCTTTCCTTTGCATCAATATACCAAAAAAAAATCTCCATGGAATAAGAGATTTACCCCAAGGCAAGAGTCACCCATCAGATGATGCTCGTGAACGAAGTACAAACTATTACCTTGACATGAGGGGACTGCATTTTCTGATACATTTCCAGTGAATAATGATGAAGCCACATTTCAACAAAGATCTGCAAAACAAATATTTGCTCAGCTAGGGAAAAAGAAATAATCCAGGACTTGTCAGTCACAAGCTAAATATAAGGGAAAGCCAAGGTATATAGTTTGAAAACTAAGCTGTACTTGTAAGTAGACAGGCACCAATTCAGCGATGTTAGCGGTTATCACTATGTCAGTGTAAATGACTGCGTTGCCCTACCCGTAGCACCTGCTAAGCATCAAAAATTCAGTTCAGCAACAGAGTAGGAACTTATTTCAGAACAACTCTAAGTCCAGATTCTACTTTCCCTTCCCTTCGTGTTGAACTGAACGGATTTCTCTGTGCTCAACCTTTGCTTAGAGCATAGAATTGATTAAAGATCCAAGGCAGGGAAATCATGCTCAGAAAGTTTTCTAGAAAAAATTACTCAAATGCTTGTGATCAATTGTTAGATATGCAGTCTAATAAAAGATACCACGTGCCTTTCTAAAGTAGAACTTAACAGTTTCACAGTGCTGCTTTGTTTCACTAACAGAAAACAATGGCTGCACTGCTCAATTCCAAAACCAAGCCAAAACAAATGGCATAACTGTCTCTGGTTTAAAATGAAGAAATTCCTCAGCAGCAAGAAATGTTGTGGGTTTTTTCCTTCCTTAAATCCAACTGACCTGAAGCAGCGTTTCTGATCTCCAGATCTCCTGGGAAGCTGGGTCAGCATTCACGGAAGGCTGATGGGCGATGTGCCGTTTCAGCAGGCTGGTGTGATGCATGCCGTAGGAAGTGAAAGGCACTGGTGGAGACCTTTAAAGACAAATGAATGGAAATACCAAGGTCAGTAAGTCTCAGTACAGGGAAATCTATCATTGCTTTTAATCACTGGTTTATAAACTGAAAAACAGTCTTCGAGAAGTAAAACTGCGTAACTGATTACACATCTTAAACTTCTGCAAGATGTTAAAATTACTAGGCACACACTAGGGCTCAACAGACCATGGAAATTGACATATGAAATGTATTTTAAATAGAAAATAGAATGGCTATTTATTTTTACATTAGTATGTAATTGCTAGTATTGCTAACATTTTACAAGTTTGAGTAGCAAAACCAATTTTGAAAACGCTGACTTTCACACAGCCATTACAGAACAAAATACTGGGTTCTTATATTGGAGCTTTCACTTCAGCTTTGCGAGTTTATTTGCATGCCATTATCATGTGCACATCTAGAACTGCAATAAGTGGTCAAAAATCTTTCATCCTCTTCCTTCCAGTTGTGGCTAAATAACTTGACCTATTACCATGCAAAAAGTCACATGAAATGCAGTCACTTACACGATTTGGTTACAAATATGTGTCTTGTCTTTTTATATCAGGAAGTTATGAATTAAGAAAACCATGAGCACTATCAGTGTGCAACAAAGTCACAGATATGGCCCTGGCACAGCAGTTTCAAAGAACTGCAGAATAGGTAATTAGAGCATTAAACAATTAAGGATGGCGAGCCTGGGGCTGAAATAAAATGATCAACTGCCAAGTCATCTGCCTTTATAGCAACATTAATGAAAGATGCAAGTTCCCTTGTAGCAGCGGTTATCACCAGTGCCATCTTTACCACATGCCATATGTATCTGAAAAATAGTAAAATCTACTGTCGTTACAGTCAGATCTGTCCTACTCCAGTTGAAGGGCACAAAACACAACTGGAGCTGCTGAAACTATGAATTTTTGCTGCTTTGTGTGTGCCTTTTCTGTTCCAATAATAGCTACCTTTTAGACTTTCAAATGAAACCTTTATGGTAAAATTAAGGGAACATAAATCTATTTAATTTTTGTAATTATGTAATAAGTGCAGACGAATCATAAAGAGCAGAGGTGTCTTCTACTTCTTAGGTATTTCATTCCAACAAGCCACATTTTGTAAGTGCTATTCCCACTTTGCCTCTGGCACCGCAGTCATTACCTGGGAGTCGGGGAAGGGATGGCTCCCCCAGGATTTGAGTATGGTGGAGGAAGGACACTTCCTTCTGTGGGTAGGAAACACTTCAGGTACGTGTCTACCAAGATGAAATAAGCACTGTTGGAAGGGCTGACATGATGGGTGACGGGCGAGTTCTGAAACAGACACAAGGATATACTTGGAGTTACGTGCGGTTACTTTAAGGCACTGCCAGGGAGTGTCTGCTACCCAGCCAGACCCATTTTGTATGCGTAAGCATAAGCCCAGAGGCTATAAAGGGTGAACTGAAACCAAAGACACTTCAGAGCAAAGGTTAAGTAGCTAAAACTGTTGATATAGTAGTGAAGTGTAACCAGTTAGGAGATGTCATGGTTTGGGCTGGACTGGCCACTGCCTCCACCTCTCAAGGAGATACAGCACAGGTAACAACAGGAAGAGGAACCAATAACCAGACACCATAGCACAAAGCTGGGGTTATGAATGTCTAAAAGGTGTTATTGGACAGAGGGGGAGGAAACCCATTTGGAATCCATTGGCTGCTCCCTGTTGGCATGTTGTTGGACAAACTGGTCTATCTAAGGTGGGTATTGCGTTTATTATCCAGTCTTACATCATCAACTGAAACAAAGCAGTAACAAATTCTAGAAGTACAGGTAAAACTGCTGTTAATTTAGCTGGACAGCATCTCAGCAGGCTCTTAAAGCATTGTGAAGAAAGGCTAATACTACTTTAAGGGGAAAATTGTGAATGGTACTTACCTTCTGTGTGATCAAACTAATTGCAAAGTAGAACATGTAATATTCAAATGGATCTGGGAGAACAGTGTCAAGGATCAGATAAAAATCAGGTACAGCTGTTAGATATCTAGGGCTGACGACTAGACATTACAGTTTTATTTTGTCAATGGTAAATTAATTTGCTAGAGTTAACAGCAAATTTGGCTTTGCCTTCTTGCTTTCCACCTGACTCAAACACTGGTAACTGAGGTTTTCTCTGTGGAAAGTTGTGCTTGCATTACTCTTCTTACCACATTTGACTATTTCAAACTGAAATCAATGCAGCTGCTTCCAACAACTACACTAGCTGCAAAGTTAACACGCCCTTTTGCTGTCATAAACTATGACTAGTTATGAAAACAAGGATTGTGAAATACAGGATCTACTGAAACTCCTGGGAATTTTGTTGTTGACTTGAATAAGGCCACAAAATTCCCCCACAAGGGTTTATAAGAGGAGGACAAATTTATTTTTTCCTTGGAATCTAAACATTTCTAATCAGCCCAAACTCTTTAGCATGGCCATGATTTATCATGGACACACAATAAATATACAACAGAAATGCTCGTAATCTCTGACTTTTTAAATATCTAAAAGAAATTAAATATCCAACTATTAAAAGGATACTAAGAGCCAAATTCAAACCTAAACCACCAGATGAAGGAAACTGTACTTTGTTGTGGTATAAAGAGCATTCAGGTAGGACTTGCTCTTGTATCGAAGCCTTCACGGGGCCCTAAAAGACAGAGTAATGAAATGTTAAATCAGGCTACTCAGCTTACTTGCAGAGTATGTTTTCAGATAGTGAAGTTCTGCTGCATTCCAGCATTCTGGGATGATATCTACATTCAGCTCAGTGGGAATTTACTGCATTGCAGTAGGTCCTTGTGCAAATGCATACTCTTTAGACAACTGCCAACTTCCTTACTGAAAATGAGTATTCAGTATAAGGGAGAAAAAAAAAAAAAAAAAAAGAAATAAAGAAAGAAGAGAGTCTTCAACACT
>JAOQGH010000005.1:21838230-22161179 GCA_025769975.1 Gallinago jamesoni | reverse complement strand
GTTCTCAGAAGCACTTAAACTGAAAATCTACCAGGACTCTTACTTGCAGGGATGAGGTCCCGGCTTCAGGCCCTCGGTCTAGAACTATCTGAATCATTTTCTATATAGCAGGTAGGTGGCAGCAATAGAAAACATAGTGAAACAACTCTGCAGATAAACCACTTTTGTTTGAAATGTCATACTTCATATCTCCAGTAGCAGCCAGTTCTCAACTGTATGGGCACAAAGTGCTGCCAGGGAAGGCACCGCTCTGTGACAAGCTTGGAAAACAATGTTCAGTCCTGCAACTAGTGGTAACATGATAAAGCACACAACTTTTCCAGGAACGGGCTAAGAATGCAGCTTCCTTGGCTGAACAGCACAAGTATCTAGCTGCTAACAATCGCCATCTCCTAAAAAGTTTATGGTTGGGAACTCTCCTCCTATAGCAACGGTTTGAAGAAATGAGTATGCTCTAAACCCAGAGCACTGAGGGTGTACCTTGGCCTATATCGATCTGTACATATGAAACATATGATGCAAAGTTCCAATAGCTGCCACAACAACTACATTCTCTTCTTACAATTTTTTTCAGTTACTCACTGGAAGATACGAGACTGGGAAATCATATCTATACTCTTCTGCTTGGAGTTTGTAAACCAGCTTCATCATTGGGCCACTGAAAGTAAGCATCAGAAAGAAAATCCGTGGTAAGTACCCTCTCCTGTTTGACTATTGTGAATATGTGTTTGCACAATGGAAAAAGATCAAACACTGCTTCTTTGTTCCCTGTACACTTTTTAAATCTGTACTGAAATGAATGAGTTTACCTGGGATCCAGGAAATCCAAAGCCACAGGATATTCGATAGGATTTGTTTTCCCTTGCAAACAGCGAAGATTCCAGCCTACAATGATGCCATCCAGGCTACCAAAAATGCTCTCCACCAGCCATGGGAAGATGCCATGTAGTTCCTTTAGGGAAAACAGACACAAATAATTAATGTGTACATTGAGCAATCTCTACTGCAGATAATGGAGCGCACAAAGCTGTCTGCCAGCTATTAACAGCACAGAATTACTTATGACTGTTCCCAGATTCTCACTGTCCGGGCAGAGTTCCATTCAAAAAGAATGTATCATAATATGGCAATTAAAGGAAACCTACCCTGATTTCTCATCCCACTAAATTTGCAAGGATATTGATCAGCATTGCACGCAACTACTTGTCATATTTTCAAAATTAGTTTTCCTCATAAATTGAGGCTGAAAGTTAAAAAATGAATTGCAGTCAACGGAAACAGTCTTTCAATGACTAGAACAGGTTTGTAACTCTTGGGAAGTACTGGATTCCTCCTGTTCCTCCTGCGGTCCTCAAATGCCTTGATAGGAGAAATAGCAACAAAGAAAACAGCGATTTGAAAAAAAGCAAATTCCCCTCAAAACAGGCTGGGCAGCGAGTTTGTGGAAAGGCAGCAACTGCTCACCTTGGCGGGGAACTCCTCAATGTACCTCTCCAGATCATGGCACCTCTGAACAAAGGGTTTGTTCACACAGTCTGCCTTCAGCGTGGCCTGTTACAAACCAGAAGGGAAACGGGATCACCGCTGCCAGAAGGGACAATACTCATCACGGCCACGGCGTAAAGAATTCCCGAATTACACGGCTCTAATTACTCCCTAATGACGCGTTTCTGTTAACACGGCTGAGGTTACAGCCACCGACTTCAGCAGAGCCGACCGTTAATCAGAAATTCGTAATGCCCGCCCGCTCGCCCCGGCCCCACGGCTCCGTGCGCCGCCTCCCCGCTCCCCACCCACCAGCAGGAAGCTGGGCTGCTGCAGGTGCGGGCCGGCCATGCCGCCTCTCCCTATGACGGCGGGGCCGGGCCGGGCCGGGCCGCGCCTCAGGAAGAGGAGTGGAAGCGGCCGTTAGTGCTTCAGGGCAGGATCGCGGCACCGGCTCCCTCACGGCCACCGGCGCACCCCTCTTGCGTCACCACTCGCGTCCGGCGCGCCGCCGTGACGCCACCGCACCGGGAGGCGGGAGGTGTGGGCGGTACGGCCCTGTTGCCATGGTGACGGGCCCGGCGCCATTCCCCCCTCCAACATGGCGGCACTACCCGCGGCCCGGGTGGTTTCAGCGCCATCCCGAGAATCTGTGTGGAGGATTTCTTTCGCGGACATATCTGGAGAGCTGTTAAAAGTGAACGGTATCTCCGGGCAAAAGGAACGGCGGTCAGACAAGCCCATGGCGGCTTGGAGTTGGGTGGTGGTGAACCTGAAGCCGTCCTTCTCTCAGATACCGGTGTTTGGAGAGAGCGTCTTGTGAGCAAATTAAAAGTAGTGTGGGCACAGACAGATCTCGTTGATAATATGTACTTACTGACTGTTCAAAAGGACATTTTTCATCCAAAGTATGGGTGAATTTGAAAAGAGTGTATTAGAAGAACATCACAATACTATGGAGGAAAAGTAGGAGGTTTTAAATAGAAGTGTATTAAATGGACAGAAAACTACATCAGCAAAGGAGGCAGCTATGACGTGAGACTGTTAGAAATGAGAGCTGCATACACAGTTGATCCACAGGAAATGCTAACGACATGTTTCAAGTTAAGAGTATTGCTAAGGGAAGCTGAGCTCATCAGGAAAAATACATGGTTATTGAGGTAAGGATACACTTCTCAGTGTGTGAGGAGAGTGAAAGAAATCCTTATGATGGTAATATCCCACTGGTAAATACACAAAATTAAAATTGCTAATAATGCAAAAGAGTGTTTGGTACATGCCTATAATTCATATTTAGAAGGAAGCAAGATGATACATTTAATTGCAAAGCCCCAGTAATTTGTATGCAAGAAAAATAGATGGGCAGAAAAACGATCTGCTGCTCATTTTTTAAAAAATTGGGAATTTGGGGGAAATTCCATAAAACTGGAGGAATGCTCATGTTGTGCCAGTATTCAGAGAGAAAATTCCAGTCAGGGGTCTAGAAAAGAATAACTAATTTTATAAAATACCAGAGACAGCTATATAATTAACACCAGTAAACATGATTACAGAAAATAATCTTGCACAGACAAATTTGTTTTTGTGATAAGATCTACCGGATTTGTCAGAAAAGATCAGTGTGGGTGAAGTGTAGATTTTCTTGATCATTTTGATTGTTTTATGCAAGGAGGCGCAGAAAAGGTTGAGTGAAATGATCTGGTTTAGGTTGTGTAGGAGGTCAAACAAAATGATGTGGCCTCGTACTCCACTGCTGTCATTAACACTGAAACAAAGCATACAAAACTGTGTTAGAGAGAAGGGCAAAGGAAATCCTTTTGTAACACCAGCTCTGACCCTGCCAGGTGACTTTATTCACCCAGTTTAATAGGATTATTTACCAGTGTAAAATGATTCAATACTTACATAAAAAGTTTACAGGATCAGAATTAAAAATTGTATATTATTTCTTGGTATTGATATTTGCTTCCAATCCAGTCTGCTTTTCCCAAAATGGATCTCAAACCTGGTTTTTGATCTCGGTGGTGAGTAGAGGAGGGAAGGCAGCAGCTGCAGTGGCAGTAGAGCAATCAGTTTCTGAGTGTTGAAAAGACAAATTAACAGGTTTCAGACAGCCCCGTTTGGAATTATGCCAGGAAATTAATTTGCTTATTCCTTTCCTTTTTTTATACTATTTATGATTTTTAAAAAAACCCCAAATGTCCAGTATTTTGAATATAGCAAGCTGGTAATGGATGACAGAAGAGTTCTTTGACATCTGTAAATGTGTGATTGAATAAAACTATTTGAGCTGCATGTGCTCAAATTTGAAACGTGTGTCCTGGGTGGGATGCTGGCCATGTTTTAAAAGTGCATTTTCAGACGGAGACGGTTTCTGGCGGTGAGTGAACACTTTTCTTTGAAGGGTCGGTCCCTCCTCCAGGTGGGGATAAAGAGCTATTTTAGCTCCAGAAAAAAGCTGTTGGGACTTGATGGGAAAGCTTCTGCAATGTATTGTTTAGCTATAAAAGTTATGGATATGTTTTCCTGAAGTTAGGGAAACAGTAAACCTGATGTATTTTCAGTGGGACATAGAATTGGAGAAAGAAAACAGCAAGAAATAAGTGACTGTGTGAAGAAGTGGAAACAGCAATGGAGGTGCTTGGTAGGGATGGCTCAGTAACACTTATACACGTTAATAAAATAGCTGCATGGAAGAAATGTATCGAATTACTTTAAGAACTAGCGGAACTGCTGAGGACAACTGTGGAATGACAGTCTATTTATATGTACAGGTCTATTCTGGAACCTACTGAAATCAATGGTATAGGTCCATTATCACTTGTACATACAGCATTTTCAAATGCATACATCAGGGTTGTATATGTATTTTTTCCCATTTTGCAGATGGAGAGATAGGGGCCAACTTACCTAGGTTTCCTTTGTACCTTTCTCCCAAATTATATCTTTCTTTAAGCCATGGTAACCAGAACGGCTTTTTTGGTTTGCTGGTATGTTTTTCCTGAGAGGAAGTTGGGAGTGGGAGGTTTTCTGAAAGTATGAATTCCATTCAGTAATCTGCTTTGGTGCTTGCTCTGTGTTTTTATCATTCATTGTGAGAGAGGTTTCCGTTTGGCAAAGAAGTACACAGCTGAAGTGACTAAGTTCTGCCATACTATCCCTTCTCCTAGGTAGCTTCAGAGGTAAGCCAGCATTTTGTCACCTTGGTGTAGTCATGACAGCATTACAGTTTCACTCAAACTCTACAGGGTAATTAAATTCATACAATCTTTATAGATGAATGACTCAGTAGAGCACAAGCAATTTGTGCATAGTAGAGGGAGCTAATGCAACATTCAGCACCAGAAAATCCACTTGGAAAAGAGACTTGCTAGATGCTCCAATGGCAGTTTGCACTGTTACTGCTCCTCAGATTAAACATCTGGGATGTTTAATCTGGTGGTTCTGGTGCTCGCAATATTGTCTCTGGAGCTCATACAGCCTTCTTTTCTGAAAGTAGTACTAAAAAACTTTGAATTAAATCTTAGGGGGCCTCCACTGTATTTTATAGGCTTCAGTGGGAAGTTTGAGTACAGGAAGAGTTTTATATCAAAGCTTTAGTAAGTGGCTTACCCAGTGGAAAATGAAGCAGTGTTTGTAGCAAAATATGCCATCTTTTATAAAGCCGATGGGTATCAGAGGGAGAAAGAGACAAGCTTTTGGGCATTCTGGCTTCTCTTGGAGTCTGACTCAGATGCAGCAAACAACTCCAAGCTGGGAACAAGTTGCTGTAACTTTAACCTGGTTATGTTAATCAATGAATCTGAGAGAAAAAGATAAATTACAAATAATCTAATTTAACAGCATAGGTTTCTGATAAACTAGATAGACCTTGTTGCCTGTGCAGGATTAATTTAATCTCTTCATGTAAGAACAGGTTAGAGAGTCATAACAGTGAAGAACTCCATCAAATGTTTTCTTTTGGCTGGAGAATTGTTTGGGTATTGATATGTCAGGGATGGATGAAAAGATTAGAAAACATATAGTCTGTTTAGCTGTGATGGAAGCAAAACCAGACTACCAGTTAATGAGAATTCAGCTGGAACAGAGGCTGGAGTCATGTAGGTGAGAATAAAAGGGGAATTCTTGGAACTGTGATCATTTTTCTGGTCCAACTGAATCAACTTCTGTTTCCAAAGCTCATGCAGGCATCAACATTATACTGTACCTAACATGCACAGACCTGCTAAGAAACTACCCAAGTTTTACATGGGTAAAGATGAGACTTCCTTTGTAGTCTGAAAAAACATTAACCCACTCATTGTGTGTAACGGCTTCTCTTCTGATAAGTTTAACCATTGCAGGGCAATGTATCCACATGTCTGCCTACTTTTAGTGTACTGCTCTTTGAGCAGTCTATTGTACATTTAATTTATTTAGCCAGGACAATATTAAACTTCTCTCTCAGGGTAAATAAATACATATCTAGTAGCAGGATCTTACAGGAAACTAATAGATTCTCAAAGGATAGGACTTTCTGTGGAGTCCTTTTTGGATTATAAGAATTCATCCTTAAGAAATATGAGATTACTGCACTTGTGTACTACTGGTGCCGGGACACTCTCAGACAGACGTCATAGAAATATTGCTCTTATGTTAGTTCTTATAAACTAGCTCTTTTATTAGATCAGAGAGCATTTTCTTTGTCTTTTAATATGAAGTAAAAATTGCAGTAACTCTTGGTTTGAAAAGACCCAGAAGCAGGGGACAGTGGTGCATTGGAATGGCTACCTGCTGAGATGTGTAGTCTCCAGGGGTTGATGGAAAGCAATAGGACAGCTCTGCAGGGGAAAATCTTCTTCAAAGTCTTGCATCATATGCAAGGGGGAGAGAAAGAAGACACAGGTTTTTACATATCAATTAATTTCTATTGAGTATCTGCATTAATTTCTCCTATCATTTCTGCAAATTTGTTACATTTTTGCCTAGCTTCTGCAAAGAGAGATTTCTTAAGATGCTGCATGGGAGCAGCATGGGAGCATGGTATCAGAAGTCCCAACTCCAGCTTGCCTCCCACAGTCTTGTCTGATTTAATAAGCAGTGTATTTTGTGCCTTTTTATGTGTACTTTAAGTTTTGCAACTTTACCGGTCCCATTTTGAAGATTTTATTCTCAATATGAAATGCTAGAAATTTGTTTTTTATTAAGACTGGCTTTCTTGCATAATTATATGAATCCAGGAGCTTGAGGCAACATTTCAACACTTGGGATAAAATACAAGTACTGGTGGCAGAGTGTATAAACATAATGCGTTATGCAGGGAGCGAAAGCAACTCTTGAATCCAGCGTCTGAGGAAGTTTGAATTTGGTGAGCATTACTACAGAAACTACTTTCTGAGGTTTGCTTTATTAATATAGGGGTTGATGTCTGGGGTTTGGACTTCAAGAAGTAAAGCAACCTTTAATGTACCATTTTCCTTTCTAGTTGCTGATCCATATCCTGATTTTTAATTTAGCAAAGTTAGTCTGTGGGGAAAAACACTTTGTTCCATTTGCAAGAAGATTTTCTTGTTGATTTGGAAGGAAATGGCACTTCAACCTGGCAACTACGGTTTCATTTTGTTTCTAGATATTTCCCCATATTTCTAAAGCAAGATCTTGATGCAGTAAGATAAGCATGAATTGCTCAGCATTGACTAATACCTGAAGCGTGCAGTTAGAGCTCTGCTTGCTACTTATACTTTGCCAAATTGACATTCCTGTTTCTCAGGTCACCAGGTTTCTGCAAAATGCCATTGACCACAATGTCACCTTTTCTTATTTGAGTTGCAGTTCTATACTTAGGGCTAGATGTGGGCTTTGGCAAGAAGGAGGATTGCATTTGGCTGCACCTCTGCCACACAACTAACTGGATGTACATAGTGCACCATATTACATCCCTGTGAAATGCTCCTCTGACTGGGGATTTTGTCGCAGAGCCCCAAATTGGCCTGTAAATTCTGTGCATTTCCAGCTGTAGATTCTGGGCCTTACAGAGACAATCTAATGTATGTCAGGTAGGCATTGTCCTCATTAGAACAAATGTCTCTTTGTGTTTCCACACATTTCCTAGGGTCTTCCATAACTGCATGATATTCAACAGTGTGGTGGAGAAGCATCTGTCCCTCAACACAGGAGACAGTGACGTTCCTTGCTGCGCTATGGCTGGGTACCTACAAATGTGATTGCTCTTTCTGTGTGCCTGAAAGGCAGCTTCTCTATCTACAGGATGTGTTGTAGGTGAATTTTCCCAAAGATCCTATGTAGCCATCACCATGGCAAGATGTCCTTGGATTAGTTGAATGTCCAGGTCCTTTTATAACCCCAGTACTCCAAAAAACCCTAAACAAGAGAATGCGGCTCTAAGCTGCTTAATAAAGTGAAATATAATAAAGAATAAGTAAGAGCGTTAGAAAGGGAGGCAGTTCAGAGCTGTAATATGGATGGAGTAAGCTGTAGCTGGTTGGTTTTGTGACTGATACAGTATTTCATGTTATTTTTATCCTTCCAGTTAGAACCAGATACTGCCGTTCTTAAAGAGCAGTGAATATATTTAATGGTACCTTTAATAATCTCCTCTTTCCTTTTCAAAGCAGTGTCGGGGAAGCAGAATGTCTCTCCCACTAATGGCTGTCTGCCAACAGACTTTTATCTTTATCCTTTCTGATTCTGAAGTCATTTACCCATGTGAAGCATTTGCTCTTAGAACATGCAGTTTTTAGCTCCTGGCAGTCAAGATGAAAGAAATCAATGTAAATTGCTGGGGTGAGTGACCAGGAGGTGACAGTCAAACGCTTTGGGTATTGGGTGCTTCAGCCTGACAAGCAAGATGAAGTATGCATGAATGGGAAATTGCAGAGAGCTCATGAAGGAGGATCAGTTATAGAACCTTGGAAAACAATAAAAAAAAAAAAAACAAACCACCAATGAAATAAAAAAGAAGCTTCTGCAAATACTGGACAGGGCTCTGCGTCTGCAGAAGCCAGTGGAAGAACCTGAGTTGACCTCAGTAGGGGGAGATCATTGTCTTAAAAACTATTTGCCTGTGAACCTTTCAACATAGGGAATAAGGAAGCTAAGTATTCTATGACAGAAGTTTCCTTAAGTAAAAGCATCTGCTATTGAGCAGCTTTAAGAAGGGGAGCATTGACATTCCTCCTAGAATTTGTTTGCTTACACTGATCTACACCACTGTGATTTGGGTCTAGGCTTCCTGATATCTGAAGGAGAGACACTTTTGACTCTGATTTGGTATTACCCGATCTGAGTCCTCCAAGTCAGGTGAGCGTTTATGAGGTCTTTTTAAGAAGCTGTTGATTCTGCCTTTTCTTAAATTATGTGCAGCATCCCTAAGAGAAAGTTTGTGTTGCATATCTTGCAATAAAATCATGGATAAATAAAATCATTACTGCTGATCATTTGAAAGGATGCATGGACAGGACTATGAGCAGATTCTCTGCATCCTGAGACATCTTTCTACTAGAAGAATATAGATTCAGTTACTATGCGAATTCCAGTGAAATATTGGGAAATATCTAAAGGGTAGTTTGAAAGATGTTGGAGCCAGACTCTTTTCAGTGGTTTCCAGCGATAGGACAAGGGGCAATGGGCTCAAGCTGGAACATAGGAAGTTCCATTCAAATATGAGGAAAAACTTCTTTATGGTGAGGGTGATGGAGCACTGGAACAAGCTGCCCAGGGAGGTCATAGAGTCCCCTTCTCTGGAGATCTTCAAGCCCCGCCTGGATGCAGCCTTGAGTGATGTGCTCTGGGCAACCCTGCTTTGGCAGGGGAGTTGGACTAGATGATCTCTAGAGCTCCCTTCCAACTCTGACAATTCCGTGATTCCGTGATGTGTTTCATTGCACTATAACAGAAATGACATTTTGAAGCGGCTTTTCTAACGGTGGTCATGTAACACCACTTTAAATGCATCAGATTTCCCATTATCCATTATTTGCCTTTTTTTTCCCCCAAGCACTCAAGTCTCTTCACAAAATTTTCATGATAAAATTTCACAGTCATATGAGACTGGTACTTTCATAATGTTAGAATGGAATTAAGAGTTTCTGCTTTGGATGCAGAGCCAAGCATTCAAGAGCATTTGAAATGTTGAGATGAGAGAAACTGTCTTGGAACAGCCTGTTCTTATCTTGAACTAAATTTCTTGGTGTATTTCCAGCAGTGCTGAACGTAACTGTGAAATGAGACCCAGAAGAAAAATTTGGGACCCAGTAGGACGTGACCTGTTCTTCTATTGCTTTGTGCCCTTTGGTGTTAGAGCCAACCTAAAGCAAACTGTCTGCCAGGGACACCAGGCTTATGCCTGCCATGTGTGAAAGCAAGAACACAGAGTTAGGTGGAGCAGGTAACCAACAATTCATCTTATCCACATGTAGTTCTCAATTGCTAGATTTCCCAGGTTGAATTTTATTTTGTAGCATGAGCCTGGATTTAAAATAAACCTTGCAGTTCTTCATTGAGTGTCAACCTGTACCAAATGTAGGGAAGCCAGTGGGATTATATCAGGTGCGGTTTGGTATCTAAGGGCTTATAGGAATATTATAAAAATGGAACTGTTCTGTTCTATTCTGCATCTTGCATCTGAATATGAAATATTGGATAGTGAATGTCACAAAAGTTGCCTTTAAAATCATTCAAGTTTGGAGAATAAGTAAAATGTTTGCCTGAGGGGAAACATAAATTTTTATTCCTACTTTGATGAGAAATGAATGTAATTTGTAGGATCACTGTTGGTTAAAATAAATACAGTTTATTGCATAAAGATGAAGGGATTCAGATGAGTGCCATGTACAGTGTTATTTCTGTTGTGCAGTATAAATATATGGCTGTTAGCTATCCACAGCTCCTGTTCTAGGAAGCTCAGAGACAGAGTAGGAATTGTGCTTGGACTGGGCTATCATTCTAGAAGGATAGAGTTCAGGTTGTGTGGGCAGGTACCTCGTGTCTTCATATGCTGTTCTTGTATCCTTCATATTCAGAAATTCAGGAATTGATGAACAAGCCATAATAGAGGAGAAATAGACATTGGCAACCTTAGGTATCAAATGTAATGCTAGTTTAAAGTTATTAAAATGCTTTTCTCCAAAGCTATAGAGGATTTGTAGACAAAATGGTCAGCTCAATTTCATCCTGCCAATATTTGTGCTCTTTGGTTTGCATGGAACCAAATGTGCTTCCTTTGACTGCCTGACACTTTGCACCTTGTCTGAATATCTCCAAGGGCATGTGAGCTGTCTGTGAATAAGGGATTCACAGAGTGTTTAAGCTTGTGCCTAACTTAAATGTGTAAGGAACTTCACAGAAGGCAGTAAGCATGTATTTAAATGCTTTGGTGGATTGCCACTAGTCATGTAGCTTTTTAGAGCCTCAATTTCCCCTTTCTGTAATGAAGGCTTTCCTACTTCACCGGAGTGTGGTGAGGAGAAACATTAATCACTGGATGATTACTCTGGCACTCAGGTGACTATATCCTAAACACCTTCAAAAGAGCTCTTCTGGACTTCTATTTTTCCATCAACCTCTAATTCTTATTTACACTAATTCTTCTGCAGCTGATGAAACAGCAAGCCATACAGTATGCACTGAGGAATCAAAAGTAAGGTCAGTCAATAAATGATCCTGAAATCAGTGCTATTTATCAACTTGCTCATTGCCTTAGATAAAAGGACATGCTTGATGCATAATACCTTTGCTTTGTTTTAGTTTTGGAAATAAACATAAAAGGAAGAGTAAAAAGTTCACAGATACAGAAAACAACTTCTTTGTAGATAAAGACAATTATTTTTTTTATTGTCTGACTTTAAAAGTATATTTGAATTTTCTTCCCTGTCTGTCTGTGATGAAACTGTGGTATGTGTTTCTAAGACCTCTATAGAGAGGAATACAGTGCCTTTTTAATATGCACACTGCATTTTAATCTTCTCTTAGTTGTGTTAGCTTTTTGACTGTGGAAGGAGAGCTGTATAAGTGTTGTGTGACAGATGGAGTAAGGAAGATTTTCTCCTTGGTTTTAGATTTAATCCTACCTCTGCTTTGCTAAGGATAGCAAGGTTTTGTGAATGTCCTGTGTACATTGAGGCAAACTGGAATTCTGCTACTGGGTTGTTGCAATCTGCGGCCTTCACTTGAGAGAGTTACCTGAGCACCAGACACTGCTGTAGCTTTGTATATATTTGAAGAACAGAGGGCAGCATTTATTGTGCTTGGGTAGGACAGACTTTCCCTAGTGCTGTTACGCATGAAAGACATAGAAACGGGTTGATTTAAGAGGCAAGTAGAAACACACAGATGAGGAAGTCCGATGGCATGATTCAGTCCATGTACTTAGGTTGGCTTTGGGGTTAGAATTGTCTAGAAGAACATTAGGACTGAGATCAAGGAAATTGTTATCTCCTGTTGGCTGGATGCAGTGTCCAGGATCGCTTGTTTTGTGCAATTCTTTGTACACAGAAAGGCATAGCCAGAACAATGCACAGGTTTCTGAGTGTCGGTCAGCAGCAGGAGTTAAAAAATCAACACCATCAATTCCAGAAGAGCTATGGCTGGACCTAGAGAAGTATCAGTCACCTTCTCCAGACCTACCAGCTGTTCTCTGCAGAACAAGGACAAGATGATGTAATGTCAACAATGTTATTGAAGCAATGCTTAAGGAACAGCCTGGGGAAGTTCTCTTAGCTCTTTTCCTGTAGGTGTCCTCATCTCACAATCAATTAACTAAATTGAATTTTGGTTTCTAAATGCACTGAGGCATTGGAGGATCATGCATAGATTTTTCTCATAATACAGCCCACTTGATAGTGCAGAGTACTCATCAAAGCATTACTAAAGAACAGCAGTAGCCCTGCTGTTGGGGACTGTTGGATCCATCTCCACCTGAACTTTACCAGGTTTTGTGGTGTGTGCCATTGCATAAGACTTGGTGCAGGCACAGAGTCAGAGTTAGGAATCTAAGAAAGAGAAATCCTAGATGTACAGTGAGAGAGAGGCACTCAAAAGTGGTTGCCAAAATACTTAGAAGGCTGTTAGTAGGGTTCCCTCAACACTATGTGACCTGGGGATGTGGCTGAGATCCTGGCTTAGAGTGCAGTCTAGGTTTAGACTCAAGAGTAGGGCTCTGAGAGTGAGAATTCGAGCCACGTAGTAAGTGTGGAGTCCAAAGGGGATGCCAAGGTAAAGCAAGGACTTCTACTAGGACTCTCCCCTGAGTGCTGCTTTGCCTGGGGGACTGGAGTGCCCCAAGGACAAAGTGCCAGCCTAGGGAGGTGACGGGTAGGCCCAAGTGGCTTTTAGACTGGGACAGTGGAGACCTTCTCAACCAGAGCTTTATGGCTTCTTCTAAGCTGTATTTCCTGCACTAAGTGTGGATGGTGTGCACGCCAGCACCAAGCAGGGCACCACAGTAGACTGGAAGTGTAACTAGAACCAGAGGTATACTGTGCCTGCACAGTAGCCCCCAATGCCCTGGGGGGGGAACCGCCCAAGTCAAAAGGATTAGGGCTATCACTGCTAGAGAGGAAAGAACACACCATAACTATTCTCCCCTAGCACAACCAGGGTTAACACAACATAACCTCAACGCCCACTCATTTTTCTTGTGACAGAGCTACTCTCCTATGTAAACAAAGATTAAGTTCGTTGCATCCTTATGAAGGACCTTGCTATCAAATTGCATTTAGAATTGCAAAGAGATCGAGGGAGAGGGCAGTGTTCCCAGTTTCACTAATGAACTTTGTTTTCAAGCCTGTATCTTTTTTTTTTATTTTTTAAATTCCTCTCTGTTTCCCAGAAATGTGTTCTACTTTTCAGCCTTTAGGATTCATATCTCACGTCTTTCACCATGTCTAGCATGGTGAGAGACATGAGATATGAATCCTAAAGGCTGAAAAGTCTAGCATGTCTAGCATGGTGAGAGATTCAGTTTATGCTTCTGTACTTCCTGTCCTTGATCGCTGAACCTCTAGGCATTCTCATTTCTTTATCGCCATCCTTTAACTGTAGTTTTGCGATTCTTTACTTATTGCCGGCCATTTCATATTGTACTCTGCTGTTCTCAGAGTATTTGGATTTGACATTCCTGTTACTTCTAGTAAAAAGAAATGAGTAAACACCAAGGAACAAAAAAAGAGGTGACTGTTTTGACATCAGATTGCATGAATGTTGCTGTATATTGCAGAGCTGCTGGAGTGCTCGTTCTTCAGCATGTGTAAAGCTGTGGGCATATGCATTCTCCTTGTTATGGAGCTCCTAGTAGTGTCTTGAAAAAACAGCCACTTGATAAGAATCCCTTTGCTTTGTCTTCATTGTGGCTAGAGCATAGTTAAATCAGCCCTGAAGAAAATCACAAGTTCACTATTTATCTTTTAAATACTTCAATTTCTTTTATATCATTTTATTATTAATGACATTTTATGGCTGGTCAGAGATGCCAAATTACAACCCCAAGAAAAACAAAGCTTCTGTTCTCTTACAAGAACAATGTTTGCAGGATGAGAATTCATGCTGTGCTGTCACAAATGAATAGGCACCAGCTCAGAGCAAGGAGGATACTGAAGCTAGTTCCAACTTTTGGCCTTGTTACTGAGGATACGTCTGTGGTAATAGTTTTAATAGTAGACACCTGTCCTCTGCAGCAAGTTGTCACTATTAATCCCTACTTTGCTGAATCAGTGAAGAACCACCAATGGAACTTTTTAGACTCAAAAGCAAGTTTCATGTCTTTAATGTCATGTGGAAGCTGGCTATTATGGATAGTGGCTCTTAACTACAGTCTGACTTAAATTTTAATCTCTGTTATGTTTTATGCTGGAAATGATTTCCAGTCCATCACATGCTTTCAGGGAGACAAGATATGTTATCACTGCCTCTGTTGTGATTTGCAGTTCAGCAGTTAGCACCTTTAACCTCAGTTGACTTCAAGGATAAATGTAAATATAACTGTGATCCAAATTTGCTTTGGGGTTTCTAGTGAGTCATAGGAAACGAAGTTTAAAATTTGTAAGCTGTGATTTCAGATGGTTCTGAGTTTATCAGGAGATCCCATTTAACTGGACAACACATCCATAAGGCAAAAGTTAAACATTGACTGTAGGTGCAGGGTTATGGTTGAACAGATAAAGCCTCTGTTTTCAGATGAGTAAGTGATTACTCAAACCTCCCTTTTTCTTTCTTCTTATCAATGCCTTTTTAGTTCATATTCCAAGACTCATGCTGGGCTGTGACCGTACTTCCACTTGTTTCTCAGAAAAGCCCCTAAAAGTTGGCTCAGTTGCCTTAAGTGTCCTTCACGGTACAGGCAGCTCTTTCATTCTCAGCAGGTTTCTTTCTCCCTGATTGTTCATTTAGAGTAACATTCCCCAAGCCTTTATTCCAGGTCTGTGCATGGGCTTCTCCCTTCAAGATGCTGCAGACAGGAGGGTGTTAAAGGGGAGATGATTAGCAGTGGGTTTCAGTATAAGTCTTAGTGGTGCTTTGAGAGTGGCTTTTTCGTGGTAATTTTATTGTCCTGGATTCACAGGAGGTGCAGCAGTAGTTGACAGGCCTAACAGCAGAGAGTCCTCTCAAATGGTGAAGAGACAGTGTTTCTTTCACGTTAAATACAGCTACTTTGACAAGTCCTGTTTTTCTAAAGTGGAGACTCGCTGCTGTTATTCCAGTGCTGGAAAAACAACAGCCTAAGGGCCCAAGGGTGAAGAGCCTGAAGCAGCAGCACAGTGAAGATGTGACCTGTTTCTCTGTAGATTCAAGCATAGCCAGGTGGGTCCACAGGCACTGGAACATGACCATTGGTGCCAGCAAACTCGCCAACACATTCCTAATAGTGAGTTGGGCCTGTTCCAACCAGCTATTTCCTCAAACAGCTCCTGTTTGGTGTGGGTTGGCAGTCAGGGAAGCCAAGAAACTATTCTCAAAAGGCAGATTTCTGCAGCCATCCAGTTTTAGGACTAACCTGGACATGGCTGCTCTGTACCAGCTGACCTCCATGTGCCCAGTTAATGTTCTACTATAGATGTTGTCACAAAGCCCAGAACGTACTAAGTGTCAGCTCATGGGAACACAATTTGGCGCATACTAAGGCCATAGTTAATTGTTAGGCATAGATCATTGTTGTGTAATACTTAGGTTGCTTTATTGTGATGCTGTGGCTTTTGGAATTTTGACAGCATTAAAAAGCAGATAAAACCCAGGCAGTTTCCTTAATTTTCAAATAAACTATAAGTTTGTATATGTTCAGTGTTTTGCTCTGAAAACCTTCCACATCCAGTAAATCAGAAGGTGGTCAAAATTAGAGAAATTCATGAAACTAAATTATGAAGTTATCAAATTATCAAAGACTGCACTTGTGGCTCAGGAAGTTTCTGAGTTGCAAGTATTTGGAGGCTGGGAGAGCATTTAAGGGGAAAATCACTCCATTTATTGCTGTATTCTTCCTGCCATAGTCTTTCCTGAGCATCCAATGCTGGCTGCTGCCAGAGGTAAGATACTGAGCTATGGGGTACTCAGTTTGACCCACCTATCTGTTTTTGTGCTCTTATATAAATACAGTCAACATCTAAGCCTATTGTATAGAAATAGTGGAAACTGAATGCAAGCAAACGAGACAAATATTCTTCAGACGAAACTAGATGACTTTACATTTGAATGTTGAACTCTCTCAATTGTTTTTTTTTAATATTTTTTCTCTTTCTAAGCGATGTCTGGAGAGCAGAGAAGTTCTCTGAGATAAGCACTTTTGCTTTTACTGAATTTATATTTTCAAAGTGGGTGTTTGTTTGGCCTTGAATAAACAAGCCTCCAAAATACTGTGTTGGGCAATCTTGGCCACTAATATGTGTGTGTTTATATGTGTGTCCAACCCTGTTCAGGCTGACTGAATTTCAGTGTCAGGCAAAGAAATATAAAACATGTACAGTCTGCTGAGAGACTGGGCTTGCTCTGCACCAAATGTCAGACCTTGAGGAGGAAGTAGAAGAGGGGAAGTCCGACATGACTCTGAGACTAAAGTGACACTATTTTAGCACTTGACATGAAAATAGAGACTGACATCCAGGAACTGAGTATCACTTGTCTCTTCTTAGTCACCCCAGGCTGTGGAGAGTGGGAACAGGCAAAGGAAGGAAAGAAAAGTGATGATAGCCTTTTGGCAGGAGCAAAGGGCCTGCTGGGGGTGGAGTCCAGAAACGTTTCTTTTGGACTTGGGGTACCCCTTGGTGATGGCTACCTGGGTTTGAAGGACTATGTTTCCTCATTCCAGGAGGTGAAAGATGCTGGGCAGAGCTGCTGAAATAAGGGAAATGCCCCTGTGGCAGAGGCATGGCCAGGAGTGAGTTACCAGGGAGAGGTGTGGCTGCAGGCACCAACTGGCCAAGAAAAAAGAGAGATGAAATTTTAATAATAAGGCACTGACATGCTTTTGTGCAACTCAGAGGATGTCCACAACCAATTACGGATTCCATGTGGTTTTGGGGACTGTATGCTTTATGGTGGTGTTATTGCTATGTAGCAATCAAGAGGCTGTACCAAGGATTGCCAGCTGAGAAGGTTGTGTGTACATGATGTGGATCTCAGGAAAGCAGCATGGAGGAGGACAGATGCTGCCTATGCGATGGGAGCATTGGCAGTCACCTGATGGGAGAAGCGTGGATCTCAACCCCCTGTAATTCATCGTGGGGCCTGAAGTGACAGCTGGTGTACAGCATCCAAAACACTCCCTGAACTAAGTACTAAAAGTGGAAGTATTGCAAAAACTGCTGGTGCAGACAGGGAAGGAGAAGAGGGCCAGAAAGGAAGCCAAGATGCAATTAGCCCTATGGCAGTGGCATCTGGAGTTTGGGTTTGTCTTCTTGATTTCCAGAGAGGATATTTGAGGCTGAAGTACCAAGTCCATTTCCTTTTTGTTTCAGCATTATTCTGGCTGCTAGCATGAAGCTCTGGAGATATACTCCGAGATCCTCTTTGTGTGCTACAAAAGCTTTCAAATTAATTCTTATTAAAATAGTGCACCATGACCAGTCACTGCTGGAAGTCTCTAAATGTGTAGCAGACAAACCCCAGATGTTTCTGTGTGTATTATTTACTTTGCGGCCTTTCTACAGTGACCCTGATGCACCATGTAGAACTGGGTTTGTTTTTCTTTGTTAAATGCTGCTGCTCTCAACTGCCAGTAGCTCTGCTTTTTATGGGAAAAAAAGAAAGAGAACATCTCAAGGTTTTCTTGATTCAACTTTTCCCCACCTTTCTTTTGATGACTTCTGTGGTAGTCTGCGCGTTACTAGCTTAGGGTTTGAAGCTAGAGAAGGCTTATGGTGAATAAAGCAGAAGTAAATTAAAGCAAAGATGAAATATACAGTGCTTGCACAGCTACTGCTACATGATTTGGAAAGGGACTATGTCATTGTTGGGACTATGACAAGGCTTCTTTTCCCAGTAGGAGCCTTGCTCAGGGCTGTGGTTTTTAATGTTTGCTGTTGCACTGTCCCATTTCCCAAGAGCTCTCACAGGATTTGCACCAAGCTGTATTATTTTACTGCTTTAAATATTTCTGGTTTCCATGTCTCTGCTTTTTCCATTGATGCTACCTGTGGTTAACAGGCGTATAGCTTCTTGCACATATTTATCAGCTCAGATATTTTTGAGCATATGCCAGCATTGTCTTGGCAATTGTGTAGTACTACACAATGCATAGCATTCCATCTAGTATTCACCAGCTTAAGTGCTGGCATGGGTAGCCAGTCCAGATTTGGGATATAAAAAAGGGAGGGGAAAAAAAAAGACTTTCTTATGAAGATTGCAACTGTCTAGAATTTATTGCTGATAATAACTTAGTTGCATTTTCAAATTTGATAAGCTGAAAATACCTTACTCTGATATGGCAAGAAACTTAACCAGCTGTTGTGTAAATAAAGGTCTTAAAATTAAATAGGCAATTTAGAAAAGAAGGGAAGGATATGCATGAAATTCTGAAGACAGCTTATTCTCTTGAAAATATGTAGCACTCATTCAGCTCAGCTCAGGTATTCTTATACTACATATTTAACATCAATAAAGATTAATATTCCAATTCTGAATGTGGGGAGGCAGGGGTTTTTTCCATTCCCATTGCTCATTCTCATGAATGAGCAACAGTTGAATATTTGCAATTTTTACCCCACATTCCAGCTGAGTAAATTCTGGGACTATAATATCAGCATGTCCCTAGAGGAAAGGGTATAAAATTTTGAAGGAAGAAAGGAGCCATTTACAGCGATCTCTGTGTGGGAAAGTGGTTAAGGATAAATAACAGAACAGCTCCAAAGGGAATTGTGCAAGAGCCTGGAAACACCATTTCTTGAAAGGATTTGAACACTGGGGAATTTCCAAAATAAATCATCAGTGAATGATGAGAAGGGAAAAAGAAAAAAAAACCTTCAGAAGACTGAATTTCTTCCTCCCTGCATGCTGCTCCCCCACTTTCTGGTGAGGAAAGCAAACACTTTCTTGTATTCTTGCACAAGAAAAGGGATGTTTCATATGAGCTCCCAGGGCCATTCAGAAGAAAGAGAAGTCATTATGAAGAAATGCTGTTAGCCTTGAGAGCAAGACAGATCTATGAGCTTACATCTGTAGTTGCACAATCAGCAATGACCCTCTTTTTTTTTTTTTGCACCAGGACATGGCAAGGGCTGTTTGTCAAGATGCTTTTTCTCCTTTTGTCAGCCTCTCCATTGCTTTGCTTGTGAAGTACATGAAGATGCTCTTCCCACCTTCCCATGCAGAGAAACTCAGCTTGCACTGTTTGCTTATGCACTGGTTCTCGTGAGATCCTTACTGACTTGCAGCACTCACACATCTGGCTTATATTTCCAGGACTTATCCTTCCTGAAGAGCTGGAAGCGCAGCAGGGAGAGGGCAGCAGTGCCGAGTGCTAAAGCTGTGTTTAAGCTGCGACTCATGAGAGGGGAGTCTATGGCAAGTGTGAATCTCTCCAGCAGCTTATAGCTTCCCAGAGGCATGTCCTGGTCCCTTCCTACCCTTTCTGCACCACCTGCACATGTTCTCCCTCCCTTTCAGCACCAGCTTTGATGCTGGTGGATGTCACTGGATTCAAATGAGATGGTAGGAAACTGCAAAACTCCAGTGGGGATGCTGTGTATGCTCTTGTTTCTCAGAAAGTGCTGCAAGGATAGGCAGAGAAGGGGCCTTCTCTCTCCAGAGGAAAGTGGGATCTGATTGGCTCTGTTTTTTCTCTGATTGAGAATTCCTACTCATTTTGGAGAAGAGATAAAATCCAGATGCTAGTCCTGGTCTTTATTCTTGACTGAAAGATTTCAGTGTGATTAAGCACTTTGGAAAGGCTTGCTGCGTGCAGCAGTACAGCTCTGTCATCTACCTGGGAATCCCAGAAAAGCCTCGTTTCATTTTCCTTTTAGTTCTTGATTAGGGGATTTTTTAAAAAATATTTTCCCTCCTTGCTCCTCTTACTAAGAGGATGAGGTTGTTTTCAGATGGTCCCTTAAGACAAAAGTCCCTATTGTTTCTATATAACAAGAACTTAAAAAAAAAAAAAAGGAAAAAGTTGTACTCGCTGCACAAACACCCTAATGCAGACATAGCATCACAGTTGCTTGAGGGTCAGTATGTGCAGTTTGTGGGGTGTTTGCCCTCTGTCTCTTGCCTGGTGTTAGCATGTATCGGCTGACTGTGTGAGACGGGGTCACGGGCCAGGGAACCCAGAGTGTGTGGGGATGGCAGGGGGTAGAAGATTGGGGGATGTTTGGAGGGGAGAGTCCCTGTTTTGTGGAGGTGCAATTAGGAACCACGGTGACAGGGGCTGGAGAAGCAGGTAGAGGACTTGGGAGAGGACACACAGGCAAACTGGGTTTTGCCAGCGTTTAGTCATTTGCATGTATCCCTCTGCACCATGAAGGACAGCCCAGCCTAGCTCCGAGCCCAGGTCTTTCAGCCTCCCCTGGCAATGGGTGTATTGAAACCAGAGGAGTTACCAAAACCTCTGTGAGAGGTTAAAGAGGACAGCTCAAGCTGACCTAGGGATTCACCACTGCCCAGGCTGGGAGGTCCCTCTGTATTTCCCCTCTGCACTTGTTGCACCTTCTCTCACCAGGAATTTGATTTTTATCAAGCTCCTTTTGTTCAGCTCCCAGGGCTCAGCGCTCATGGCAGACCACAGTATTTGAGGTGCTGCCTGAAAAAGAGGAAAATAACTTCCTTTGATTTGCTGACCACACTCCTGAAGGAGTCCAGTATCTGCTGGCCAGGTTTGCAGCGTGAGCATGTTGTGGCACATGGTCAACCTGGCTCCTGTTGCAAGCCCAGGCCCTTCATGAGAGAGCCTGTGCTGAGCATGGTGTTATTCTGCCTGGGGGCAGACCTTTTGCCCTGCTCTTTACCAAATTTCATGAGGTTTCTGTTCAAGTTTATCAAAGTCTCTGTGGATGATGCCCTGCTGTTCGTCCTGTCAGACACGCCTCTTAATTTAGTATTAGGCAGAGATTTGCATGTATCCTTCTCCACTCAGAGTGCATTTTTGTCCTCGTTGTTTTCCTTTTTGACTTGTCAAGTGTGTTTCAACCAGCACACCTTTTTCTGAACATCCTTCTAGGGCTTTTGGCATTAAAGAGCTCACGATTTGAGTATGTTGCTTTCTTCACTCTGCAAAGACCCCTGGCAAAATCATGCACCAGTTCCTCAGCTGATCTCCTTCCCTCGTACATTGAGTGGCTTGTGCTGCCTTGTGCTGTGCTCTGTGCAGAGCAAGGGACCTCCAGGCTGCACAGGACCCGGTGAGCAAACCCTGATCTGACAACTCTTGAACTGAGCCATGGCAATGAGCATTATTCCACTGACTGTGTCTCGCAGAGGTCTTATAAAGCACGTGATGGCAGCTATGCAGGTTGATACATATAGGTACATGTGCATTTAACTATAAATATGTTGTACTTTCAATGAGCTTGATGTCAGTTGGACATCCCTTCAAGGATATGCTTTGGTGTCACTACCGTAATACCGTGGCCTAATTTAGTCAATACAGAGTTCAGACAGAGTTTACTGTTGGTGTCTTTGGATGAGCACAAAGCTCCCTTTTGTTTTCTAGTGTCAATGCTTTCAGCTGCTATAGTAATTGTATTAATGAGGTTTTGTCCTTAAGAAAATATTTCTGGCTGGATTTGCTCCAGAAGAGCACTCAAGAGTTAAAGACTGCGTCAGAAGGTTTCACTGTTAATCTAGTCTTGATCATAGCTGCACTGTATAGAAAAAATAAAATGCTAATGCTGTGCAGCAAACTGTGCCTGGATATACTCATCAAAAAAAGTTAATGGAGAAAAGTTTCCCTCGAGCAGTGGTCTGTGCCACTAAGTAGAGCCATGCAAATAATTGACTTTCAATATTGATTGAACTGAAGAATAGAGGATGTTTAGGCTTGGTGTCCAGGGAGCATTTCTTTCAGTCATTACTTTGTAAACAGCAGGAACAGGAGGAGGGGGAAGCAGCTCTGCCTTTAAACTAGGAAAATTCAGCAACGATGTAGGAGTCCCTGAGATTCTGCTAGGTCCTTTTTTTCGTTTCAGTGATGTGAGAAATGATGTGTGTCTTGTGACTGCCCTGTTCAAGTGCTTTCGCTTTGTTCGTGCTTGCAGCCCACAGAGATCCCTCACAGTGGGAAATTAAAAGTTAGTGTGGCTGGGGAAAATAGTGCCAGAGTAGTATTGGACTGTTGATAGATGTAGGTTTGCCCACTTCCAGTCGTCTATTACTGCTCTGCTGCTGCACTCCTACACACGGAACTACTTGTGATTATTCTCATTACAGAGATTACAGATTTGAGATGAAGTATTGCCAAGTTTCTCAGCTACAACTTGGAAAGTTGTTCCCCGGCATTCTTTGAAATTAACAGGAAAACCAAAAAGCCCTGATTCAGCAGGTACTTAAATGTTAATCTCAGTAGAACATAAATCCATGAGTAATTTTAGAGCATGTTTCCTTTTTCTGATTTCAATACAAAAAGAAGCAGAGTTTGATTTGCCTGAGTCAGAGAAGTTTATAGGCTTAACTGTCATCCTGATTTCTGGGAAATAACAGAAGAAAGAGAGACATGAAGGAGAAGTTCTTCAAAATTTCCGGTTTCTGAGTATCTGTTTTTTCAGATGTCTGAAAACTATACAAATTTGATTTTTGTGGGAGCAAACACATGGCCCTCGATAAAGAAAACTTATTTGCATGTGAAAGAAAACAATGTGCAAAGGTTAGTATTTCTCAGTTTCTGAAGAATCATACTGAGACAGATGGATCATAAGCACCAACATCTGTGGAATTCAGCCATTTGTCTTAGAAGATCTGAACAATAAATTCCCAGAATGTTGCCTATATTGTTGTAATTTGATTATCATATAGAGACGACTGATATTCCTGGGTTATAAATAAACATGACTGAAAGATGAGACGAATGGTGTATGAAATACATCCAGTTTGGCTTTTGCTTGCATGCTCTTGAAACTTTCCTAGACTCTTGTCCAATGGAGCTGGGAAATGCAAAATGCACTTCTTATTTATTAAACTTAGAGCTTGGTGCCTGTAGACATTGCTCTGCAAGCAAACACCAGCAGAAGGAGGCATTCTCTTGAGTATGGCGCAATGTAATTTGGACAGTGTAAAGACAGAGGCAAAGGAGAATGTTTAGGACGCTAGCATGAGAATGCCTCATGAGTTTGGTGTGTGTTTAGGGTTCTTTTAGTTTATATTTTTAAAAAGATGAGATGAAGAGTGATAAATTGAGGGTCAATATCTTAGCTTTTCTTTGCTGAGTAGAAACGTCTGGCTTTCCATCCACTTATGTTTTTTTCTTCCCCCTCAAGCATCACTGAAGTAAAGGATGCATGGAAAAAACCACAATGCTCGAAATGCTGCTCATGCCACAAATGTACTCTTTTGCTGCAGACAAGGCAGCAACGTTGTTTTCTTTAGTCTGGCCCCAGACTGTCATGAATACTGCTGCAGCAGAGGGGTCTCTGCCCTCTCAGAAAATGACTTCTTGACTTGCGTCTCCAAATTTTTTTCTGCTGAACAAAAAGCATGCGTACAGCAGTGTAAATGATGGTGGTCTTTGGGAATGTCTCCTCACCTCCAGGGTCCTAAGGCTTGTTATAAGGACTGGCTTTCAACCAGCAACCACTTTTTTTCCTCAAATATGCCTGATACCAGTCATCATCTGAAACCATCTTCTCTGTCAGAGAAGCAGGCTTTACAGATAGTAGCCCAGTGCGTCAAGAACATGTTGGAGCTTGAGGTAAAATTACATTGGCTTAGTTCAATACACTGCTGCCAAAACAAGCAAAGGTGCACACTGGACACCTTCAGCAAGGCTGAAGGAGAAGCTGGTGGTGCCTCCAGAGCCTGCCCTGGTCCCTTTGGTCACTAGATAATGGGATTAGACTAACTGCCCCATGTACTGTCCCCACAAACTCAGCCCAATGGCCGAGGTCCTTTGACACTTCTGCAATAATCTACCAGTAAGGGAAATTTCTTCCCAACTCCTTCACTTAATATTTATGCTCTGCTCTTAAAATCTGAGTATTTCTGTCCCTTGATGACTTCTTACCCTCCCTAAGGTAGCTGTGGTGTTCATGTCAACCTTATCAATGCTTGTACTTCACTGAAATCATGTTCAGTTTTGGTCTGTTGATTGAAGATTTGGACAAAGATGTGACAAGACTTTAACCATATATAGGGCAAATTAAATATACTGTGCCTTTTTATTAGTTAATAAATAGTGATTCTCTTAATAAATGGTGATTCTCTTAATAATTACAATTCTAATTAAAATCCCCTTGAGTATATCTTGGCCTGTAAGGGTCTTTAAATACCTGAGCTCCTTTTCATACAGCAAACAAAGCCTTTCACGCTTGCAGTGGAGGATCAGAGAGCCTGTGCAGTGAAGTGCTATGTTTCAAGATTTATGCCAAGGCAAACTGTGCTCCCAGACAGTGAGGACAAATGTGAAAGTTTTGAGAAACAAACAAACAGAAAAATAGAGGTCCTAGTCCTGGGCCCCAGCGTGTGAACAGCTAAGCAGGCTCTCACATGGGAGGGTCAGTGCAGACTTTGTATAATATGGTCAAAGTTGAGTATTGCACCAACATAACTGTAAAGATTATACATTAAAAGAGAGAAGTAGACTCAGTCTTCATTTATGTATCTAAAAGACAAATAGGTTTGCTATGGGAGGCATCTGTTGGAATAGATCATAAATATATTTTGGCCTTCTCATTCCCAGACGTGGTCTGGGAGTTGACACTCTCTCCTTTCTTGCCTCTTCCGGGGCTCCTCCTTGGCAGCATAAAGGTAATTTTCCAGATATAGATGTTTGATGTGCTGAGTTAAGAACAAAATTTGATAGAAATTTGGACACTGCAGTTGAATTCTCTGTGGCATTTGATGAAAGCAAATGGGCAAAATCCACTTCAGCCTTAAGTCTATTGGTACTGAGTAGTCAAGGTTTCCAGCCCTGCTATGAATTTACAGGAAAGAGCTTTCCCAGAAAACACCAGAGTGATGATTCTTTAAGTGTTATAGAATTAGTAGTCAAAAATGAAACACACAAAAAAGTGAAGCTATGTAGGGATTAAGAAATTTTGCAAGATTGGCAATGTTTTGCAATGGGTTGAAATGAAGAGTCCCATTAGAGCTGTGGAGGCTTGTTACACATGCAAGTATATTCGCCAAGGCAGACAGAAATGCAGAGACCAAGAAATTATTCCCCAGGGGCCATAGTTTTATCTTGGACAAACCTATATATTTTTCTTGGGCTATTCTCACTTCCCCAAGACTTACAGGAAGATACAACTACAAAAAAAAAAAAAAAGGCAGTCTAGTCTATCAAACCATTTCTTGAGATATGATACATGAAATAGCATTACTTAGCTATGAGATAAAGTTATGTGGGTACAGGTTTGAAGTCTATACTGAAATACAGGTGTAAATCTGCATAGGTGAATTCCCCTTCCCCAAAATCTAGCTGGAAGAGAATCACAGGTAACTTCTTTTAGAAATACAGCAGGCAGATGTGGGGCTGTATCATTAACTCTTTAAGTGCTATGAGAACTGTATAATTAAGAGGCTCTTAAGGAGCTAGCCGGGCCCGGTTGCACTGTGTAGCAATTCATGCTGCTCATCGCTGCTCTGTTAGGAATTAGGTCTGGTCTTATTTAGCAGTCCTTCACTCCAGCGTGCTGTGGTTCCTGACTGGTAGAGGCTGGACCCCAGAGCTTTTAGCTCTAATGTTTTGCAGAAGTGCAGAGGCATGCTGCTTTATTCAAGGTATTCTGTTATGCTCATTTTATAGAAGACGTATGTTGTAAACACTGCCAAGTTTCAATGATGAAAAAAGTAAATGAGCAAGATTATAATAAATTATAAGGTATAGTAAAGAGTAAATATGAAAGTTCCAGCTTTGTATTTATATGTAGCTTTTACTTCTCTGAGTAGTCTTATGGAAAGAAAATACCCCAAGTTTGCAATGTAGTATTGATGTTGTAATTTTTCCAGTGATTCACCGTGTACACTGCCTTTCTTTGGTAATTTGTTCTGTGTGTTAAGAATGTCAAGACAGGGAGGCTGTGTTAAGCCAATAAGCACTGTAGAGGTTTCACTTTGAAGTGCTCCAGCAGTGAATGTGTTAACTGTTCTCATCAGAAACTTTAAAAAAAAAACAAAACAAAGGCATATGGTGGATATGCCAGAAAAAGTTCACTTTATAAAAGAGGGTGAAAAGCCTCTCACACGCAAGAGAGCAGGAAAGGAAGAGTACACCGTTTTCTTTTTAACAGCTTTTAATCTTAAAAAGAATGTAATTCTCATCCACAGGGGGCAGAGCCCACTTCAGTGAGACCTCCCTCCCAAAACTGCCGGGATCCTCTACTTCCACCCTGAGCAAAGCAGGCGCCTTCGCTAAAGGAGTAAAAGCCTCCCAGCTGCCTCCAGTGTCGTAGGAATAGACATGTCTACGGGGAAGATCTGTTGCCTGGTGCTGCTGACCCTCGGTGTGCTGGCAGTGGTGGTTGTGCTCGTGGTCATCCTGACTCAACCCAAGTGCGGTCCCCAGCGCTACCTGCACGGTGCCGTGGCTGCTGACACCGAGACCTGCTCTGTCATCGGACGGTATGTGCACAGACCTCTTGGTTTTTCAGGTTGTACATCGCGTATGTCGTGGTCTCGGACTGACAGACAGGTACATGCACTAACTACAGGTGTGAGCTGGGTGTCTGCCCCGTCCCTGCTTCTGGGGCTGAACAGTGATGCTGCTCCCTGGGTGCTCTCTGTCGGCAGCAGAGCTGCTCAGAGGGCAGATGGAGCCCTGTCTCTGTGGGCAATGCTTATCTTCATTATCAAATGTCACAAAAATTTGCAGCTCTGCAAATCCTTGGCCTTTTGGAAGGTATAAATATTTACAGTATACAAATACAAGGTTGTTTGTAAGTGGGGAAGCAGGAAATTAACTGCTTACTTCATGCTGGTAAGTCTGTTAGATAAGTGGCTTAGAAATAAATAAAGGAAGAAGTGAGGGCAGCTAGCAGAGAGCTGCAGCTGGACTTCAGCAGAGGCAAGGAAGGCAGGCAGGCTAAGGGGAACTGGGCATCCCGGCCTTTAGGGTGTGTGTTTCTGGACTAAAGCATGCAGCAGGTGTGTCCGCTATCAACAAAGACACTGTATTATAAAGCAAAGAGCAGATTTAATTTAAATTCAGCCAGCACAGTATAAGTACAAAAGATACATATCACTTGGAAGGAAAAAAAAAAAAAAATCTCTAGCAGCCCAGGTTGTAACACTTCACTTTGTGTAACAATTTATTTCTCAAACATTTTGACTCTTAGGTTATTATTTTACTATTACTGTTACTTCAGTTCTTAAACGCTTGTATACATGAGAGTAGAAGGATCGAACTTTACAAGCTACATGTGATGTTGGCTGCTCCAGCGATGGATGCTGAAGCTGTGTTCTTTACCTTCTGGCTGGAGGAGGTAGATACGAGGTGATGCCATTACACCATGTCACACGTGGTTCTTGCAATGACATGCTGACATAGCATTTGTTGATTAGTTGGAGGAAACGTACAGTGGCTGCATGTATGTCAAGGAATGAGATGGGGTTTTTTTTAATACTAACCCAGAGGTTAGTTCTTCAGAGGGTAAAATAAGTATCTTTTAAATTAGAATTAGTGGAAATAGAGGAAAATACATTGTTGGATTACCCAAAGGATCTGCTGGGAAAACCATAGTACTTGTTTTGCAGCTATTGTAAGTTTTAATTTAAAGTACTGTAGAATCAGCTGGAAAGTGCTGAAGTGAGAGCCACAGAAATCTGTGATCAGGTTGACACCTGAGAAGCTTTGGATAGCTGGCTACTGCTGCTGCTTAGCCATTAGGCCCTAATGTCTCCACCTGTGAGCTGCCACTTCATTTGCCACTAATCTGCAGCAACAAAGTGAGATATAGGAGAGAGGAAACGAGAAGAAATAATTAATCTTTTTCTTACTTAGGAATGTGTTTAGGTCTTCACTCTTCTTCTGCAGTTATGCAAACATTTGCAAATTTTTTACACTGTCTATTGGGACTTGAAATGGTGTAAAGAGTTGAGGAGTTAAGTGAGCAATCATGAACGGTGAGATTCCCAACAGCACAAGAGCTGAGACTTGTACTGCTGCTCCCAAGTCCCTGCTGAGCCCTTTGCTGCCCATGCTGCTCTCTCTCTCCAGCCTAATTGCTGCCTCACCCCTAGCTCTGTGCCTGCTCCTTCCCATATGTACCCATCTCCCTGTGCCGGTGTTTGAGCCTGTGCTGTTGCTACTTCTGGTCTTAGCCTACCAGCACAACACCTTCACCCCTGCTCCCCAGTTGCTTGACCTTATGGGCTTTCTTCTGCGCTGACGCTGCCTCCACATCTCAGCCACCTCACTTCTCTCCCAACTCCTTTGTGTTTGAGGCCGGACGTGGCCACTCTTCTTGCTTATGGTCCAGCCTGGGGAGCACTGAGTACTAAGGATAATGATTTCCTTGTTTTTTCCATGCCCCAAAGCCATGGCTGTTACCACATGCAGTTTTTTTTTGACAAAGCTGTGCTTAAGCTCTGCAGCTCAGCATTGAAACAGGCTGATTTCTGCTATCATTGCTTAGAAATCACAGGAGAATTAATCTACCTAAACTGGTTAATTCATTGATAACCACACATATATGTGTTTTTGCATCTATAAAAATAAGTAAAGAAATCTATATGATCAATATGATTAAAATGTTTAATGATCAAGTTTGGTTTGGGTTTTTTTTTCCTCAAAGCAAACATCTTGGCCAAATTAGTGTGAATTTTGTTTGAATTTTGTTTGAATCGGAGGCAGACTACATCTTTGGCTTTGTACTTGCACACTGAAAAGCCTCCTAACAAATTTTCTAGAGGTGTTTAAAGTGAGTAAAATAAGGTAAATAAAAAAATTTCCTCAGTCTAGTGTTTTGGTAATCCCTGAATGCTTTTAGTGGAAACACAAAAAAATAAAAGAGCAGCTTCCACAGCTCCATGTGAAAAAAATTAGCCTTGGTGGCTTGGGTATGGCAAAGCTACAATCAAATGAAAACCACATGTTGTAATTGAACCTGTCAGCCTGCCTGCCCGCCCCACTGGCGAGAGCAGGAGTCATTTCAACCAGACCCTACAGGCACACCACAGAGAGATTCAACAGTGCTGGTTTGTCCCTGCTCTCCCCCACTGATCCAGCAGACCCTCTCTCTGCAGGGACCCTGGGCTGCCCCCTCCACAGCCACCCCTTTCATCCTACAAATCCCCCCTGAGCTCCTAGGAACCCATGCCCGGGGATGCTGGGACAACCAGGATGGACGTGAAACCAATTGCACTGGTCTGACACCTAAAGTCTTGGAAGGTAAAAGCAGCACCTAATCTCTGACCTACTTATAAATTTTATTCTTTAATTAAAAAATCTTATTTACTTAAAAATAACCAAAAACAAACTCAAACCACATGCTCTGTGAGTTGTGATTAGCAGTAATGAAATTCCTGGGGCATTACATGATACTGTGTTGGTTTAAGATGCTGCTGTTTAAGACAGAATCTTTGTGTGCTCCTAATAGAACTTCCAATTGAACTTATTGAGAATAACTAAACTGAACCTCTTGCCCAAACACCAATCTTGTCTTTTAACAGGAGGGGTGGTGGGCTGGGGAAAACACCTCAGAGCCCTTGTGTTTCCCTCACTGATAGTTCAGCTGTGAAGGAAGGGTCAGGGGAGCGACGATGTAGCTCTGTAATTCATTAGTACAAGCCGGAGACAGGGGACAGATTCACAGCCTCTGTTTTCTGCTCTTTTTCTTCAGTTGTGCTCAACTTTCATCTCCAGGCCTGGGTTTTCCAGCTCTGGAGATGGTGTTTGTATATTCTGGGGCTATGTAAGGTTGGACTTTCTGAAATCTTTATGCAATTATTTGGCTCCCTACAGGAAGCGAGCAATCTCAGCAAACCTCCAGCATGTCATCATCCTTATTGGCAGTTCCTGTGCTAGAATTGCTCTTAGCCATCAGTGGCCAATTCTCTGGTGAACGAGGTCAGGTCTTTTGCTGCAAATATTTTACTGCTGGAGATTGGGGACTGAAAGCAGTACTTTGCAGCTGTGAGGTTCAGACAGGGTCCCTTCGCTGGAAGAAAACTTGGCCCTGGATGAAGTGAAAAACTTTGATGAAGAAGGCTGGGGGGCTTAAAGGAGAATCAGATGATTTTAAGCCAAGGATGTGGATTTGGTACCAAAGTCCATCTCAGTAATTTGTCCTTATGTCAGGAAGCCGTGAGGAGACAGAAGGGGATCGCCCTGGCAGCGAGCAGTACCCAAACCCACCTTCACCTCCCACTCTGAAACACTTGTTCCCTCCTGGCAATGGAAGAGGCTTTTGCCATCAACCACGCAAAAAGCTTTACATTCCTTACCAATGTGCTGGTTGAGCTCTGCCATCCACCGCTCTGCACCCGTTTGTTTCCCAAATGGCAGAAGCAAGACCCAGCATAAGGCCAGGGAGAAACTCAAGAAAAGTGCAGGGATTTGCTGCAGTGAGGCCAGCTGACCTGATCTGTCCCAGCAGCCACCTTTGATCCCACCTCTCCAGTATAGCTTAAATGCTGGGAACTGGCTTTTTCTCGCCTCAGGGACAGGGTGGTGGGAAGGGTGAGAATGGTGAGAATTTAACAGTCAGAAAACATCTGTGGTCCTGGGAAGCTCAGTTCTAAGCAAAGGATCTGCTGCAAAAATCCTTTTTGCTGATGGCCCAGCAGCATTTCTGAGGAACTTTAATATCTCAAAGGATTTGCCTTCCCTTCTTCTTGTATTTGAACAGTTTTAAGTTTGGCAACGGGCCCTTTTTTACAGAACCAGCTGTTGCTTTTGGTTTTCGTAAATATCAAGCTCCTATATAACGGGCGGTCTTCTCCCAGCCCTCAGCTTTCCTTAGCAGAAAAAACAGATTAATATAATTTAATACCTTAGTTTCTACCTCCAGTGTATTTGCAATGGCATCAGGACTCCTTCTATCCCAGAGCAGAACAGAAGACTTGGTCTGCAGCCCATCTTTGCTGTGAGGATTGCATGAGAAAAGTGCTACCTTTCTTGGGAGAGCGAATCCTCATTTTGCAGCTGCTAGATTGGGACTTGTTTGTTAATATCCTCTTCTGCTCCTGACTTTAAGGAAACACCATTAATGGCCAAACCTGTGGCAGGAAGGATATAGGACAAAACATGTTGTTATCAAATCTTGTCAGCTGTAGCACTAAGATGTTTTCAGAGACCTGGAAAGGTACCACACTTTGATTGAGGGGTCATGTGTTTCCCCAGGGATTTGCATTATAATTAAGCTATTTGGAGCAGTGATCCATATAAAGGGAGCGACCTAATGGGACAGGGTGTATTCTGCCAGTCTAGCTAGATAGGAAAGGCAAAATGGCCCTAAATTCCCCAGGCATCACTTCCAAGGAAGTTTCAGGGCTCTGGCTGAAAGGGGGTGAGCTGGGCATGGGGACCTGAGTATGACATGCCAAGAGCCAGCTCAGAGAGTGTCTTTTGTTGTGTTTCAGTCTGCAGAGAGACTGGGGGGCCAATCTGCAGATAGCATAGAATGGCTGTGGGCCCTGGATCCTGTGCTGGTGGTAGAGGACACATATCAGGCCACCTGCATAAAAGAACAAAGCAGCGCAAAAGAAATCTTGTTAATAACCCTGATGACGATTTGGTTTTACCCTTGCTGGGTTCAGCTGTTTCTGAGCTTGAGCTAACAGCCCGACTGTAAGGGTTGCTTCTCCTTAGGTACCACCGTGCCTGTCCTGTGTCATGGGACACCCCCTGTGCTGGGGTGCAAGTGAAAGACTTGGCAGGCACATGCAGAGTCATGGAAACAACATCAGTGTGGTGTGTGAGCTCTCCAAGATGTGTTTGTGAGACTTAGGGCTGTGAGTGCTTCCTGCCAGGCTGAGAGTACTTCCTGCCAGGATGGGAAAAGAGCCAAGGTAATGCCTAGTTTTGGGGAGGAATCTCAGGTCCCCTTCCCCTGAACCCCTGTCCTCCAAAGTAGCAGCAGACAAGGGACCACGCTCAGGATCACACAGCCCATTTGGTACTGAGGTCTCAGATGCCACACGCTGTGCTAGGGGATGGGAAGCCTTAGCTCTCCATCCTGTGGTGCTCACTGAAAGGCTGCAGGCAACTGGAAAATCCTCTTTCCCTTGAGCAAGAAATGGGTTTGACTATGTATTTGCCACCAGAGGTCACGGTGGTAGTTGCCACCAATATAGACACAGTAGACAGGAATTGAAAGCACTTTTGGATTATCTGGAAATTTGGGGGTTTTTGTCATCTTGTTTATATTGCCAAATGTGATAATTGAGGGCTAGTAACCAAGGACAAAACAAAACATGCTTTGCTTTTCTGTGAAAAGGTGTCCCTGTATTGGCTGCTGGTTCTATTTTTGCTCTATCTTGCATTAACACCAAAGAGGCACAGCCAAGAATCAGGAAGCCACTGTGGTGGGCACAGAGCAGGAACAATAAAGATTATCTCTGACTTTCCTGCCTTCCTGAGGCATGCACAATGATGTCAGTGCCTTGGGCATGACCCATCTGAAAACTGCTGGGTAGACTAGCAGGCTGGAGTAATCAGTGCTCATAAATAAGAACTTGATTTGCCTTGGCCATGCCAGGCAGGATGTGTCCATCCTCTCAGTACTGCCAGATTCCTCTCCACTGCCTGGTGGACATCCTTCTCCCACTTGTTCCTTGATGCTCTCAGGAAATCTGTGTCCCTTTTGCCAATGGCAGTAACAGTCCAGGTCTAGCTCCCTGTTGCTGTCTTCAGTGGTTAGATACACCCTTTCTGCTGAGACCGAGACTTCGTTTGTCCTCACTGGGAGCCAAGGACACAGCTACAAACTGGAGTTTGTGTGACTGGTGTTATCCTGGCTCCATGGCTAACTGGGAGTGTTGGAGGAAGGGATCATGGGTAAGGTCATGCTAAGAAACTCTCAGGTTTGTATGCTTTGTGCATGTGGCACTACATTTGTGGTAGTTAAAGGGTATTTAGCTGACAACATCACTTTATAAACAAGTACTTGGGAACACCGAAAGATACTAGAATCATCCAGAAAGAGGCCATCGAGGTGTACAAATATTAAATTAATAAATTAATTTTCTGTGGTCACCCTTTAGAGCATGCTAAGTTAATGCAGTTCCAGTGCAGAGCACGCTGGCTTGGTGCAGATCAGTGGTGGTGGTGGAACAGCTCATCTGTTGGAGTAGGTAGATGACCGTCACCAGGTGCGACGCAAGAAGGGATGAGGTTCTTCACCAGGGAGTGGTCCTCCAGGCACAGGTGTTTCTGGGGATGTGGTGAGGGGCGTATGGCACTGGCTTCAGAAGGAGAGAGGCAGGAGGGTCTCTGGACAAGAGATAGTGCAAGATGTGCAACCACTTACGCAACTGTGAATGTGGCTGGGAAGCTGGATGAGGCCCTGGTGCTTTTGGGGCTTTGGGAAAATGACAGAAATGTGTCTGATTTTCCATCTTAAGGTCTTAATGCATTGTGTTGAAATGAATACCATACAATCTCTAACTTTCTTTACAAAGTTGTTTTTCATCGCAAATGATCTCAGAACCATGGTTTTCCCTGGCACCAGGCTTCGTGCATGTGCTGTCTCACAGCCCATAATCCAGGGGCGCTGAGGAGCACTGTCCCAGGGCAGTCTATTGATCCTTTCCCAGCTTTCTAACATGCTTCCTGGGCCTTCTGCAGGGGTAACTCAGTTTCTCATGAAGCCCTCATGTCCTTGCCTTCTATTGTTAGCAATTAAAAAGCCTCAGCTTCAGAAAAACACCACCCAAGAGCATTTGTATGGTGAGAGTCTTACCCTGCTGTGAGGAGATAAACAGATGAGCCTGAGCCTCAGTCTCCATTTTCAGAGCTACAGCCAGGGAATAGCTTGTGGCTAGAAGGCTAAAAGCCATGCACACTCCAAACAGAAAGCCCGGTGGTTCCCTATCATTTCTTATCTCCCAACCTGTCCACATGCCTGTTTCCTTTCAGGCAGTGGTTCCAAAGGCACTTACAGAAACAAAGGAAAGGCACAATTGCTGTGTGCTGGCAGCATCCTGTTCCCAGCCCCAGCAGGTCCCAGCCACATCAATGGATGTAAAATAAACAGCAGTCCCTATATGTGCTCTGTGTTCCTTTCACAGCCTCTGGGAACAGTTGCACTCCAATTAATGAACTATTCTACTTTCCCTACCGGCTTTGCCTTATCTAAATAATAGCACAACCCAAGCAGTCAGAAACCTTCCTAGGAAATACTAGTGCTGGCTACTCGCAGGCTGTGCAAGGAAACTCCACCCCACCACATTTCCACTGCAAGGAAAAGATTTTATTTTACAGTTGTGCTTGAGGGAAGTGTTTGTTCTTTCTCTAGAAGAAACTCATCGCTGTCAACAGCTTGAGGTTACCTTAATGCCTGTGTGTTCTTTGGTGGCTCTGTGCCTAGGTAGAAACAGTTTAGGGTTTTTTTTTCCTTGTGTGGGTTTTTTTTTTCGGTTGGTTGTTTTGTTTTTATTCTTTTTTTTGGCCTTTGGAGATACAGGGAGGGGGGTGTGGGATTTTCATGCTGATGTCACGTAAGCCCAGGAAGGCACATTGTAGGAACAATGAATCAAGGCCTGAATTTTGTGCTAATTGACATGTTAAGCCTCAGGGGTTTGCTTCATATGGACCCATCATTCCTGCTTCAGTGCCCCTGTCCTGTTGACCAGCATATGCCTGTTTATGGGGAACAGTAGGTGGGAAGGTAGAAATCAGTTATTTGGTTCCCAGCATGTGGAAAGCTCTCTCCTCTGCTGAGAGCATCCTCTTCAATGTCTGGGAGCCCTTGCTGTCCCTTTTTGTCAGCAGCATTGACAAAAGTGAGTGGCTGCAGTACTCTCTGTTCCATCATTCTTTGCCCAGAGGAGGACCAGCCTGGCACGGGTTCCCACTAATTTCTCTTTCTCACTCCCACAAAGGAAGACGCCTTTGTGCACCCTCACCCCTGACACTGCTGCCAATAGCTTTCTCCAGCTACTATCTGCTCTCATCAAGCTGGGGCTGCCTTGCAGGTGTCCCAGGGAGACATTTTCCTATGGATCCTTCATTCTGTCATCCCTGGATTTTAACATTGTTTTTTTCCCTCCATTTCCACCACAGGGACATCCTGAAAAGCGGAGGCTCAGCTGTGGATGCTGCCATCGCTGGCTTGATCTGCACCTCGGTGATGAACCCTCAGAGTTCAGGCCTGGGTGGTGGGGTCGTATTTACCATCTATAATGCCAGCACAGGTACGGGCCAGCCCTGGACTCCCCATGGTGCCCCATCTCCCTGCAGACACCCAGTCAGAATCCTTCATGTTCTCTCAGAGCAATTTTTTTAATATAAAAGCTGAATCCTCTAATCACAAACTATGCTTTTGCTCTTAACCCAAAGCATCCGTTAAAGAATCCGTTAAAAAATCTTTTCACCACAAGAACATGGAGGGGAAAGGAGCTTTGGATTTAAAATGAACTGACTTTGCCTCTCCTTCCCCATCCAAAGCAATACCAAGTTGTATTTCAAAGTCATGCAGTTCCCAGTGCAGCAAGGTGTGAGCGGTGCTGTCTGAGCGGCTGCTGGGCTGCCGTGGGGGCAGAGGGGAGCGGCATGAGGTGCCTGTGCTGGCAAAGAGCACAGCAATGTGGGGCTGTCACTAGCTGAGCCCTCGGGCTGGGACTTCAGGGGCTCGTCCTGCACCAGGACCTGCCGACATGGGTGCTGCATCACACGCTGCCCTCGCTGGCGTGGGGAGGACACCCCAAAGCGGCAGTGAGACTTAGGCACTTCAGAAACCTAAATCTAGCACTGTTCAGGTTCAGGGCCTGCTGGGAAGCCTTGCTGTGTTTGGCTTAACCTCTAGTGTTGTGTTCTTGCTTTTTTGTTTTTAATATACTTTTTTTTAACTACCTTGGCTCCCCAAAGCCCCCAGAGCTTATAGATCTAAATAGTAAAATCAACAAAGAACACAGTAACAATACTGTAGTCGTAAAAACCCTGCCAAGTAGTCTTACAGGGTCAAGAGTCTGGAAATGCTTGGGTATATCTTATGCAATAGCATAATTTGGCAAAACACCTCTATTTTTCTTTTTTTTTTTTCCTTTTGGCAGATCCATGTAACTTTGTCTCGTATCAACAGTCCTCTTCTGCTACCTGCATTACCCTTTTGCACAGAGCACACGTGGCTGTGCAAGGTAGCACTGGGGATTCCTGCAGCACAGCTGGCTGTGTGGCCTGTGACAGGAGAAGATAAATATAAGGCAGAGAAGGAGGCAAAATAACAGGCTTGACCTGAAATATGAGTGTATACAAGAGGGCTTTTTTCTTTAGGTTTGGTAGTTTGTTGTTTTGTTTTTTTTCCTTTCAAGCTTCCTGATACATAGAGAGTCTTTCAGTATCAGCATTCTGCTTACAATCATGAGGGACATGACCACCACTTGGAGAATAGCCTACCTCAGAGCATGAGGCTGAAGTTATGTCTCTGACATGTCCCACCTGTAGAGAAAGAGCAGGAACCTGCAATGAGATGTGAAGCAGCATGTCCCAGCCCTTGTCCTAGGCCCAGCAGCCTTGTGAGGGACAGGGACATTAACTGGTTGGAGACAGGCCCTGTACCTTGAGGCACTGCTTGGTTTGCTCTAAATAAATGCATGGGAGCAAACGACAGCGTGTGGCGACTGCAGCCTGGCCCTCCAAGTGTGCTCGACACATGGCACAGGGCTTCAGGGCGCTTCAGCACAGTGCCTTGGGCTCTGGACTCGCAGCTCGTGCAGTGCTCACTGAATAGTGATGTTCACCTGCTTCAGGCAGACAATGTTATGCATTTTCCCCTTCTCCTTTCTAGGAACAGTTGAAGTGATCAATGCCCGCGAGACGGTCCCACGAGTGTTTCCCCAGGATTTGTTGTCTGGCTGTGATGGCACTTTATACACTGGTAAGGACACAGACTGAACCATGAGGGTGTGCAGTGCACAAAGCTCAGGGTGGAGGAACCAAAGACTTCGCTGACTTAGAAGTTCTGTTTAATTGCTCATGCTCTTCCTGGCTTGATTTTTGTGAAAGTAAAAAAAAAAAAAAAATTAGATCAATAGAATTCCTGTTTTGTAGGAACAAAACCAACGAGGGGGTAGGGAGCAGAACATGAGGAGAAATCACTATGGAGTTTCTCTTCATAGGAAGTGTGTGCAGTTCAAGACCAAATTACCCAAAGCACTGATTTCCCAGCAGTTCTTACAGAGAAAAATAAGGTCAATAGCTACTCAGACTTTCTGGAAACAAAAGAACTTAATCTAGCGTGCTTGCCCATTGCATTAGGGAAGCAACCTGGCAGCATCAGTTGAGTTGCTGGGCTCCAGCTTAGCTCAGTTACCACCTTGCTCCCATCCGAGGAGGCCCCATGTCCATTTGCTGTTACCAGTTTGGTAGCAGGTGCTCTCACGTTAGCAGCAGATCTTGGATCTCTCCATATTTCTTGCTGCATTCATTCTCCTTCCCTAGCACATTTTCTTTCAGGGAGTGTCCTAGTTCCTTGAGGAGAGATTCTTATCCTTGAAAGAAGAGCCTGAAGAGGAATCAGGACCCATTCTGTTTGGAAATGGCAGTTGGAGGTCTCTGCTTCAACTCTTGCTCAAAGCAGAGTGATGTCAGAGCTAGCTCAGGCCCTTGTCCTGTCACGTTTTTGAGCTTCTCTAAGGATGGAAACTTTCACAGCTTCACTTGTTCTTGACCAGGCTCTGCATGAATGCTTTTTACCTTATGCCCAGCTGGCATCTCCCTTGCCGCAACATGTACCTCTTGTGCTTTCACCATGCACCTCCGAGTCTGGCTCCAGCTTCTCTATGCCCTTTCTGTTAGGTAGTGGGAGGAATATATGAATAGAAAAAGGAAATAAAAAAACTAATTTGGCTTTTAGAAGCCTTAGTCCTGCCTCTGCAAATGCACACCTCCATTGGAGTCTTTCAGAGAGGTGAAGTGGGCCAATGACTATACTGAGTGTGACACTGCTGCTCTGCTCCTCAGGTTCCCACTGGATTGCTGTACCAGGAGAACTTCGTGGGTATGAAGCAGCCCATAAGAGACATGGCCGCCTACCATGGAAAGCCCTCTTTGAACCAACCATTAAGCTCCTTTCAGATCCACTTACCATTTCCCCAGTTATGGCCAAAATAATGCATCACCCAAACTTTTCCATTCCAGGAAAAAACTTGTGGTAAGACCCATAAATTAAATTACAGTCTGAGGACCACTGCTCCCTCAGCTTCAGACCCTTCCTCTGACATGCTGACATGGAGCTGAGGCCGCTGCTGTGACTTCTGTTCAGTAAATACTTGCTATAGAGAGGGAAAGAATAACAGAAGGATTTTTTTTTTAATTTTTCTCTTTCTGTCAGCAATTTTTTTTTCTTTTTTTTGTAATTTAGAGTGGCTTGGCACAGAAAAACTGGCTGCTAAGCACATCTGCTCATGGGAAGGAGCTGGCTGTATGTGGCCTGCCTCCATATGTGTGGAAATCGTCCCCTGAGAGCATGGCCCTACAGCAGACGCTCGTTTGGAGGAGCTGCACTGACCTGAGCCAGGGTCAAAGTGTTGAATCCTGTGGGGGAAGCTTTTTCTCAGTAAAAAGTGCCTGGTGCTACAAGTAGCGACTGGCTGAGAAGAACTTTTCTCCATGTAGGCTGCAGTGTAGCACCAGCTCGGAAAATATACGTATTTGTAAACCAAATCAGCTTTGGGTAGGAAAAAGAGTTTGGCACTGGGTACAGAATAAGCATATGCTGTAAACTGATGGACTTTCTTCTTTAACAGCCCGCTGATTTGTGATGGTCAAAGGTTTTTGAAGCTTGGAGAGACCTTCAGGTGGCCAGCACTGCAGCGAACACTGAGAGCTGTAGCAGAAAATGGAGCTACAGCATTTTATGAGGGACAGATAGGACAGGCCCTCGTGGAGGACATTAGGAAGGCTGGTAAGTAACAGCTATAGTTAATACTGACAGACAGGCCTTTTCCATGCAATGGGCTAACAGTGAGTCAGTACCAGGGGAAAGCCAACATGTGCCATTTGTCTCTTGGGGTGACACCTGGCATGGGAAGCAGCCACCTTTCAGCAGTTCTTATAACTCAGGGCCAGTAGCAGGGCTGAGAGCCACCTACTGCTCTGGCATTCACCCACAGTGCTTATGCACTGGCCTCTGCAACTCCAGCTTTGTGATGTCCTGGGGTTTGGCGGTAGAGGACATTGCTGCGCTTGGTGGAAGGGATTTGGAGTATACAGGGATGGCTCTTTCTACGTCTCATAGAAGTTAATATGCTAATGCCAGTTACCCATCTCGTTTTCTGTTGAAGGGTCCAGTATCTCACTGGAGGACCTTCACGCGTACAAAGCAGAGGTGTCCTCAGCTCTGAACATTACCCTGAACAGTCACACCACAGTGTTTTCTCCTGGACCACCCATGGGAGGTGCTGTGCTCATGTTCATCCTCAAGATACTAGAAGGTAAATTCTTAAGGGAAAATGGGCAGCAGGAGCTTTGCAAAGAGTGTTGCTCCAGAGCAGTAGAAAAATAATGAGCAGAAATGGAGGTGGTGAGCCATAGTGGGCACCAAAGCAGCAGTGTGACCATGCTCTGCAGCAGGATGGTGAACTGGTTGATTTTTACAGTGGATCAGCATCACCATGGCTGCTGCAAAGGCCAGAGGCTACACAATTTTCCCAAGGCTTCAAGAAGAATTGAAGTCACAGCATAAATTAGTTGTTTCTACTTGGTTGTTTCTGTATCCACATCCTGCTAAACCATAGGGGAAACTTGATAAGAACTGGGATGGGAAAAGGAGGTTCCTTTCCACTTCTTTTTTTTATGATTCTTGAAACAACATTGCCTTGGGTCTATTAACAAAATTACTTCATCCTGCTCCACAGAGTATAAATTCCATGAAGCATCACTGGCGACACCCAAGGAGAAGGTGGAAACCTACCATCGCATTGCAGAGGCCCTGAAGTTTGGAAATATTCTAAGATCCCTTATAACTGACCCAGCCTTCTCCGACACAGAGGTGAGCTGGCAGGGTGCACAGGGGAGGCACTAACAGCTTCTTCTACACTGCTGCTCAGCAGAGGGGAAGCAGGGAAGTCAGGAAGTCCATTTCCTGCCTTTCTTTTTTTCAAAACCTGCATTTTAGCCTCATTTTTAGCCTTTGTGCTAAGCTTTCAAGCAGGCAACCCACTGCCCAGACTCTCCTGCCTGCCAGCACACTGCTACAGAACCCAGCAATGCTTTGATACCCTCCTGCTTCGCAGCCATGGAAAGAAAGACAATACTTGGAACTGCTAGTAAAGAGCAATGTCGCTCAGCTGGCCAAGGCAGAGGCAGGGATAGGTCATTTGCTTCACTGGCAGTTTGTGTTCAGCTGCAGGCTGGTGCTCACGCGCATGATAAAGGACGTGCACGTGCTCTTGCTGATCCTGAAGTGCCTGAGTACTGAGCTTGTGGTGAGCATGGCCTTGGGATTCAGGCTGGGGCTCAGTCCTGCCAGTGCAGGTCCCTAAGCTCTGAGCACTAGGGCTGAATCCCCCCGGCTTCCTAGTGCCCCAAAGAAATGCCTGTACTTTGGTGACACAAGCTCAGTGTCCTTGCTGCGATTGCAGGTGCCAGTGGGGACCATGCTGTCTGACACGTTTGCTGAGCTTGTCAGAAGCCGAATAGATGGCCGAGGTGACCATTCACACAGCCACTACAACTTGTTGGATGCCATCTATAACCACCAATACAAAAGCAAGGGCACAAGCCACATCTCTGTGCTCGCTGCAGATGGCAGTGCCGTGTCTGCCACCAGCACCATCAACTACCCGTGAGTAGCCGAGGGGTCGGTAATTGGGTCACACAGGCCATGTATCAGGTTCTCAGGGAACGTGCAGGGGCTGTTTACCAGAAATGGGCAGTCTCTTACTCGTGCATGCCCTTTTCACGTGCCAGCAAAGGTCTTTGTGCACTAGCTCAAAGGAACATCACAAGTCACAAAGATGTAACCTTCATGCTAAGGTCTGCTGAGTTTCTGGGGATTGGACAACTCCCCACAAGCCCTGCCAGCAGGGAACTTCTCTCTGGCTCCAGCACAGCACCACAAAGACCTTTTGGACACCCTGGCTGGGGGAGTTGCATGCTGGGAGGAGACAGGGTGCCATGTTCAGTTCATGTCATCCACAGCAGGAGAGCACTGGGCACTGAAAGGCTACTTCTTTCTCCCACTGCAGGTTTGGTTCCTTTGTGTATTCTAACCAAACCGGGATCATTTTAAATAATGAACTTGCTGATTTCTGCATAGCAAACGGAAGCAAGCATAGAAGCATTAAACCAGGTGAGTATTATCACCCTCAAAATAAAAAACACATGGCCAGGTAGTGAATATGCAGGGACTGTCTGTAAACTGCAGATATTCTTTCCTTTCCTAGGTCTGGATGAGAGCATGTTTGGTTTAGACTAACAGAGGATAAAGCCCTGTAGTGTGTCTTGTCTACTCACATATGACCTTACATGGGAATATGGGAATTCTGGTTTCCAACCAGGGAAAATGGAGATAAAAACAGAAGGAAAAAAAAAAAAAAAGCTGAATGATAGAGAGCGGGGGGAAGAAGTGAAGAAACTACTGCTAAAACAAGCTTGCTGACTTTTTAGGCTCATCCTCAAGAAGGTATACAGTTGCTGTGCAATCACCAATCTTACAGGCTTACACTGAATTCTGTTACACAGCAGTGTTGATGCAGAGACACTGCTCCATGAAATAAGCTATCCCTGATGCGATCTCCCTTGGGTCTGCCATGAGAGAGCCATCAGTGCTGCTGGCAAGCTTGCTGCTAGTGGTTCCCCAGCTGGGGTGAAAGAGCTGCAGCAAATCCCGAATGTAGGATACACTACACTAAGAGATGCTTCCTTTTTAGCCTGTGCCATAAAGGTCCAGTTTCTTGTGAGATGGGGCACAAGAAAGCTAGTTTTTCTGGAAGACTTCAGCTTCTTGAGGAATAAGCAGCAGCTTGGCTTTTCATGGGGAATGCAAGAAGGCTAGGGTAGATAAACTTGCGTGTCTCTCCAACCCCTTTAAGAGCCACAGGGGAAGGATAACACTCTCTGCCTCTGCTTTAGGAGAGAAACCTCCCTCAGCAATGGTGCCCTCCATTCTCATCTCCAAGACAGGAGACATGCTGGTGATCGGAGGAGCGGGCGGGAGCTGGATTATCAGTGCTACTGCTATGGTGAGTGAACAGGAACCTCACAGCAACGCCTCCCACTGAGCAAGGGGAGCACACACTGTCCTGAGCAATAGCACTGCCGTAGGGATGGCAGCACTGAAGAGGGACTGCTGCAGACTGAGTCTGTCCTCACTTTCTTGCCTCTAGCATTTCTGTGGCAAGGGCAAGGGGCAGCTTCATCTCTGCTGCTGAATTGTAATTCCACCAGGAGGGACCAGGAACAGAGGAGGTGGGAGAACCCACAGCAATTGCTGGTTCTTTCAGCCCTCCCAGCTTTCCAGCCATGCTCAGTCCCACCTACTTTTCCTACTCAGCTCTCCTCAGGTATTGACTCCTCTGTGCTTTGTTTTATTTGCTGTTTAGAGGACACTAAAGGCTGCAGGTTGGAGGCCACAGCAAGTGCCAGATGCCTTGCTCAATTCCTTTTTGAAAGGGAAGAAGTTAAATAATTAAATAGCAAGTAAAGGAAGTTATTAGGCATTGCCTGAAACCTTGGGATCCTGGAAATAAACTGATAAACTACATGATGGAAAGAACAAGAAAAACAGAAAACTCCCACCACACAGATGCACAGGGTAACGTCTTAATGAGAGCTTGCTGAAGCATGAAGTCTAACAAGCATCTTGTTCAGCAGTCAAGGAATTAAAACTGATAAGGCCACAAGAGGAAAAAGAAGATTTCTTTTTTCTCTTCATCTTTCTTCAACTGGAGAGAAGCATGGTCCATGCTAGGACCTCATATGAAAACGGAAAGAACAACCATCAAAAGAAAGATACATGATACCCATCAGTAGCTATTGAATTCAAGGAACTGCTAAGGCTCAGGGAAAGCATCCAGGGAAGTATCACTCTGTGTCACCATGAGGACAGGAGACAAAGCTAGTAGGACTTCTGGTCTGACTCAGTGCTGCCTCTCTGTAGTCCAGGTTTGCACCATCCTGCAGGCAGGGTTTACAGTAGACCTGGTGTGACTCCACAGCAATGCAGAGGATGGCAGCACGTCATCCAGCTTCTTACTTAGTGTCTCCAGCTGGTCAGTCTCTGTGGGATTTGTTTCGTTGCAGGCAATTATAAACAAGCTGTGGTTTGGCTACGACTTGGAACATGCCATTTCAGCTCCCATCATGCATACTGACGGTGACAATGTCACGTTTGAGGAACGTTTCAGTGAGGTGAGTGGCCTCCCTTGGATCTTGTGTTCTCCTTTTGGAGAGAAGGAAATTGCTTCTGTAACTCTCCTGAATAATCTGCATTTTGCTTCTAGCTAACCTCCTTCTGGCTTAAATCTCACTTTCTCAACCTGACCCCACATACACATCCTTCACTTTCACACCTGGCAATGCTAAAACCTCAGGCCCCTGCCCTGTTCACTCCATTTCCTCTTCTCTTCCGCCTGCAGGAGGTTAGGAGCGGCCTGCTGGAAAGAGGACATAAAGAAAAAAAGCCGAAATTTGCAATGAATGTTGTGCAGGGAGTTTCCAAGGAAGGAAAATGCATCTCTGCCTACTCTGATAAAAGGAAGCTGGGGAAGTCAGCTGGATATTAGCGTGAAATTCCATCACACCACCACAGGAGATAATGCTTTGGCTTGGACATGCCAATATTGCCTGTTCCCGTGTGGATGCCTCCAAGAGTATGGGCAACCCTTGTGATTACACCTAATTCCAGCAGACTGCAAGTCACCCTCAGGCAACACGAGGACAGGTCAGCCACCCTTTCTTAGCGCTACACCCTCCGTTACATATTTGATATTCAGAAAAATATATTTCTTGAGCACATCAGCTATTCAGAGTAAGAGAATAGCGGGAAAGGAAAATTGGTCCAAAATCCACTGTGAAATGACCCAGCTGTATCTTCCATTCCTGCTGGAGATCCTCAGCTAAGAGCAAAATTGGTTCCTTTCAGGCTGTGGCCACAATAAGCTTATTATTACTGGGGCTCAGAAATGTGAAATAAGTAACTGTTTTGGTTATCAGGATTACAAAAATTTTCTGTGGGGTCAGGATTTTAAAATCTTAAGCATCCAGGCTTAGGGGGTGGGTTTGAAAAGGGAAGGGGAGCACATTCCCCCTCAAGGTTTTCCCATCCACAGAAGCCCCACTTTTCCCAAAGGTGGCAGATGAAATCAGCACCCCATCGCACTGCTCTCTGCCTTGGGGATGCAAAGGACCCCACAAGCTCAGAGTAACTGCGCCGAAGCTTCCTTCAACCCTACACATGGGTGACTTTGACAATAAGCTTCCCAGGGGTCAAGGTGAGTTCCCTGCTCCTGGGGTGGACAGGCTTTGGTTTAGTCCCCCAGGGGCACCTCTCCCTGTGGCGAGCGGAGTCCCAATCTGTGCCACTTCTCCCTCCTCAGTGCTGACAGAAGATAAGTCATTTGGGAAGGCAGGCAAGGATTGAGGGGAAGACGTGCTGGCTTTAGAAGCTTTATAACTTTCTTCAAAAGGCAAAGGATCAGGAGGCTTCATTTGTAGCCATGAGCTCAGCCTGGCTACGCAAACACCAGGGCTGCTGAGAAATGATGCAGCGCTGCCAGGTGTTAGCAGAATGCTCTTCTCCCATAGCCTAAGGACATGCTCCAACCCCCAGTTTACAACAACTAGTCTCTGGTGTTCCCTTAAGATCAGAAGGAGGAAACTGTAGGACTACTTAAGAACTATCACAGAGAGAGAAAACTTCTGGAGGAGACACCTGAACTCATGCACCTGGACACAAAAGGTCTTTTGCAGTTCCTCCATAACCTTGCCCTGCTCAAAATGACCAAGAGAATGAAACGTTTAAGAAAAAAAAAACCCAAAACACCAAAAAACCACCCAAACAACAAAGACCCCAAAGGTCTTCTTAAATACCCAAGGGCAAGTTCACAAGATCCCAAACAACTCAATTTTCTGAAAGTTTATGAGCCACACTTCCCTATGGGCACAGACAGTATTGCGTGATTCTGAAAGCAAAGCCAAACCAGAGCAAGGCACTAGCAGAGCCCCCCCCACTTTGCGTGTTAGTTCCTACCTCACACACAGCCCCTGGTATTCCTATACACAAACAAATAAAATCCTTTTGTAAACACCATAACAAGTATTTAAGCGCATGCTATTAAAAAAAAACAAACCAAAACAAGGCCATCCACACACACCCTTGCACACAAGGCCAGATAGGTTTTATGTCTATGTTCTTAGCCATGAAGTCTGCCCAATAAAGCCATCGGCTTGTCAAAATCTCAGCCTTCACTTGCATTTTAATGATAGTCTGAGTGAAGCTGACTGGAGCCAGACATGTGTTTGCCTTCAGAAATCATACACTATCGTGTGACCACAGCTGCATCAGAGCTTAATGAAAAAGTTACTAGATCATAACCACTAGCACTTAATCATCTATCTGGAAGACAGGTTACTTCCATATAGAGCCAGCTCCACACACTGCTCCCCTCCTTCCTCGTTCAAGTGGAATTTACTTTAAATCACATAGTTGAAATAGGACTACTGTTTTATTCATCAGAGCTGCTTACTCATTACAGTACTGCTGAACGTGGCTAGAGAAAGAGAATGGGCAGTATTTATGTTCATTTGGAAGGGGTTACACTGGGGTTTTCTGATAGTCATATTCAATCTACATAATTTGCAGAAGTTTTCTACTTTCATTAACTCCCTCACCTCTGCTACCAGTTCCTGGGCGCATTGGTTCTAGTGTCAGAAATAACACCCCAGCTGCAGAGTTGTCACAAGGGAAGCACTTACGGGCACCAGACACCATCTGGGGCTCACGTTTCAGACCAGACAGACTAACTAGACCAGATGCTGCTTTAGCAAGTTCTGTCGTTATTTCTAGCGAGCCCAACTGAGCTTCAGAAAGCAACCGAGAAGGGCACTGGCTGGACACAGGGAGAGCAGTTCTTGTTTCCCTATCGGGCTTCAGGGCAGCCTTCAGCAGCACCCTGGGCCATGCTCCATCGTGTTCCGCTAGCAGGAAAACCAAGTCACCGAGCCTCAAAGTACTTTCTCTTTTGACACACCCGCGAGTAAAGCACAAAGCACACCTCACTAATCCAGCCTGTGGAGTAGTATCACAGCCACCGCCCACCACAAAGACGTGGGAATATTGTCTGTAGTCCAGCACTCACTGCAATTTAACTTCTTTGCTACTAACATTGAAACTGAGCCAATTAAGCAGTTTTATAAACCCATAACAGCTTTAATTTGCAAGACAGGAATGAGAGTGCAGATCTCTCACTGGGACAGAGACTTCCAGCCCTGTAGCCATCACTAGCAAAACATCTGGTGAAGCCGAGGGGTTGTACCTCCCTTAGCTCCTCTGCTCTTGCCCTGCCAACTCCTCACTGCTGCTGAAATTTGCTTGGGTCAAGAGCCTCCCAGTTTGGTCCTTCCCCATTTGTGCTCATGCCAACAGGAGAGCATTATTTTTGTACTTTGTCAACTTATATGGACTTTTAAAGCATCATTGTACAGAGGCTGCTCTATTTTCTAATGAAATCTTTAAATTATATTTTTAATAAAGTGGTTTTATACCTGTCTGGGTATTTCTCCTCTAAAGCCGTTGCTTAACACACAAGCAGTTGTTTGAGAGAGGACTTTCACAGAAGCGTTTCCAGCAGTAACAGCTGATCATTCTGGAGCCTGAATACACTGAATACGCCGCTGGAGAAACTGAAGAACTGTGCAGACAACTGCACGTGCCACTTGTCGCCCAAGTGTTTTGGCATTTCCCTGTAGCCCCTCCAGAGGTGGATGGTTGCCAAAATAAAATTGTGGTAACGTTAGACTGAAGAATGGGGGAAGGAAGTGAATTCCCCAGTTCATGATCTGGATAATTGCGTTTCAACAATACAGCTCCCTTTCAAATCAGCTGGAATCGGTCAGAGCAATGTGTCCTGTTCTCCCAGCCCTGCTCACGCTAAGACATTGTGTCCCTGCTCAGAAGCAGAGGGGGAGGTGGTTGCATTCCAAGGGGTGGGACAGGAGCAGGAAGAAGTCTTTTCTCATAGCTGAAACATCCAGAGAAGCTGAATGGGCTGCAGGGTACAATCAGGAGGTTTTCCAGTACGAACCATTGACTGATATTTGCCTATTGATACACAGACAGTCTCAACGTGGTGTGAGCAGGGGGATGTGCTATCAGGTGGCAGAAGCGCACGCCCCACGTACAGGTATCTCCAAATGAGATGCAGGTAATTACGGCCTGCAGAAGTACCCATACTTGTTTTGTTGTTTGGTTTTGTGTTGTTTTTTTTTAAATGTAGGATGTAAATGCAAGCCTTAGCCCAGTTTAGTTTTAACAAATCAGTCCTCTGAAGTGATAATGCTAAAACAAACTAACTGATTGCTGCAGAGTGTCAAGAATTCAATTGCATTTCTAAGAACAGTTTTCAACAGAAGTGTTTTTAGTCATGGCTTTCCATAAGGGAAGTTTTGTAACGTAGGTTATAAATAATAGGGGAGTTTTCTGACTAGCTAGAAGAAATTCAAGAATGTAACTACAACTGCTGTATCATGAACTAGTAGAAGCAGCAGTTACTCAGACTTGTTTCAGAAAGCACATTTATCCAACAGTCATTTCCCAGAAAAGACTCACCTTCCAGTTTCAGAGCACAAGTGTTTTCTCTTGTAGTTGTCTCTAACTATAGGGAGTTTAAGCTTTCAATAAGCTTATTTTGCTATGCAGTAACTTTGTTTATTTCTCAGATCACACTTGGCTCAGCTCGTCCTAAGTCCAAAGGGCCAGGTATTTCCAACAAATAGCAGCTGATGCTGTTCCATACACAAGCTTGTATCAAAGCTTCCTAAAATGCCCAGCAAACTGGATGCAAACAGCAGTGGCCACAGAGCGGCACCTATTGTGGAACTGCAAGAAGTAGGAAAGTCAAAGTCTCAGTTCAGCAACTAAAGGATACAGGTTTGCTCCAAACCAGTCGCATTCTTGAAGGAGCCCAATGCCTCCAGGTATTTACAATCACTGCCTTAGCTGCACCTAATGCAGCAGCAGCTGCAGGGGCAAAGGAACACAGAGCACATCCCAGGCAACTTTTGGTAAAAACAATTCATTTAGTGGAAGTGATATAAGCAATATATATGTTGAAGTTTTAACTCTTTGATTTAAGCATGATCTAACTATCACTTTATTCCTTGAAACTAGACTCCCCTCAGTTCCAGACGCTACTGGGAAAGAGAGGGTGTCTGATGCCTAAGATTTCAGCCTTTCATTTTCTCTGCAATGCATTCTCTATTTTAAGGTTCTTAGAAACTGACAGGGCATTTCCACAAGCCAAATAGATGAGTTCAGTTACTGTTACTTGTGTTTCAAGGATTTTGTAAACATTCCTAGAGCTTAACAACATCCTGGAACACTCAGGTTTGATCTTAGGCCGAGTTTATCTGTTGTGATGTATTAGTCTGTGCTGGTAGGTGAACACCCAAACCCCCTCATGCATAGCTACAGTCACTCTTAGCTGTTCCATAGCAGGTACAGGTTACTGAGAGGCCATTAATTGTCTGATTATGGTAACTTACCTTCAAACAAGAGGAGCTGCAGCATGCCCTTTTTAAAAAGGTTTCATTTCCTCAGACTCCAGTAGTTCAGGCCTGCAGTATGATGTGGTAAAAAGCAAACTGGACAAAAACAAGCTTGCTTTGGATATTTAATTTTTTTTTTTTTTTTAACTTATAGCTTCAAAGGAGCGAAGAACAGAGAAAAATCTCAGGAGAGCTTCTTTCGTGCAGACTCTTACCATCCCTTTTTGCAGTAGCAACTGTGCAGGCAAGAAAAATGTGTGACTCCATATTTATTTATTTTAGTTGTGCTCAGAGTTTTACAGGTAGCATCTTCCCTTTAGACCTTCTCAACAGAAATATAAAAACGTTTGAAGCCATTTCCCCATTTACCCACTCATCTCCAATAATCAACTGAAGTGAAAAGCAGAAACATCTCTTGTTAAAAGAAAGAGAGGTGAGTTTGTGAAGGCTTATCCCAGTCTAGAGCTGGGCTTCCTGCTATGGCACAGATCTATTAGTTTGTAACTTAGAAAACCCAGTCCCCAGAGTCCTGAAACTCCCATCTACTCAACAGGAAACAAATCTTGTCTCTAGCAGTGACAGGGACATTCCCGGGAGCTGAGACTGTGCAGGAGAAACACTTCCTCCAGCTTAAGTGAGCTGGACCTTCTTCAGAAACTCTGGGTACGCCATCTGTCTTCATGGGATGGAGAGGAGGCAGGGAACAAACTCTTTAAGGCAGAACAGACTCTTCAAGTAAGTACTGCACATCCTGGTAGACATGCCTGTCTTAGCAGGCTGCTGTAGCATGAGGCATTTCGGTCATGGCTGTAGAGAACTGACTGTCCCAGCTCTGTCAATAGAACCACAGGTAAATTTGTTCTCTTTCCTGTGAGATGTCCCTGAGTTGCAGACCTAAAGGATCTTCCCCCCAAACACACCTCAGTGTCACTAGACCACTGAAAAAAGGAGCCGAGCCACGTTAGTAGCCTGCAGGGAAGCCACCTTTCCGGGAATCAGAGGCTGCAGCCCATCCTTCATCTGTTCTGAGAATGGCCTGCACAACCGCACCGCCGCTCACCCGCATGGTATCATGTTTTCTCTTCTTTAGTTGTTCTTCTATACCCTGGAACGCACAAGTGAATGAGGACAACAGGAGAGAGAAACTGCACACGCGCCGTAGTCTGCAACCTGCATCCCCCATGGCTACCCAAGCATTCAGGGCCTGTATTAGGTAGATCTAAAATGACAGGTTGTTCCTCCTCTTCCCTTTCCTTTCTGGGATGCCCTGCTTTTGAAGGGGTGGAATTGAGAAGATGTGGCATTTTTGGTGCTCACTGAAGGCTACCAATACTATTCCTGGTCTCAGAACATTCTGCCTCAGATATTCATATACCAACAGCCAGAATCGTGATTGGGAATGGGAGAAAAGACAGGACTTGTAGAGAGCAGGGCATCCTGCCCAGTGCAAGCAGATACCTCAGGTGTTACCTTAACAGGAAGCTTATTAAACAAGAATCTTCTGCATAGTTTGATGAAGAAAACTGCCTTATGTAGAAGCTTGATTTGACACTGTCCCACAAGACATCCTTGTCTCTAAATTGGACAGACATGGATTTGGCAGATGGACCACTCGGTGGATAACGAACTGGCTGGATGGCTGCACTCAAAGACTTGTGGTCAATGGCTCAATGTCCAAGTGGTGAACAGTGACAAGGGTCAGTACTGGGACCAGTGCTGTTTAACATCTTTGTTGGCAATGTGGACAGTGGGATTGAGTGCACCCTCAGCAAATTTGCTGACAACACTAAGCAGTGTCGAGTGGTCGACACGCTGGAGGGAAGGGATGCCATCTAGAGGGACCTGGACAAGCTGGAGAGGCAGGCCCTTGTGAACCTCACGAAGTTCAACAAGGCCAAGTGCAAGGTCCTTGAGTTGGGGCAATCCCAGACACAAACACAGGCTGGGCGGAGCATGGGTTGAGAACAGCCCTGAGGAGAAGTACTTGAGAGTGTTGGTGGATAAGAAACTCAACATGAGCCAGTAATGTGTGCCTGCAGCCCAGAAAGCCACCCGCATCCTGGGCTGCATCAAAGAAAGTGAGGCCAGCAGGGCTAGGAAGGGAATTCTACCCCTCTACTCCACTGAGACCCCACCTGGAGTACTGTATCCAGCTCTGGAGCCCCCAACTTAGGAAGGACATGGATCTGTTGGAGTCCGGAGGAGGGACACAAAAACGATCAGAGGGCTGGAACCCCTCCACTGTGGAGACAAGCTGAGAGTTAGGGGTGTTCATCCTGGAGAAGAGAAGGCTCCAGGGAGACCTTAGAATCTGTTCCAGTACCTAAAGGGGGCCTTCAGTAAAGATGGGGAGGGACTCTTTATCAGGCCATGTAGTGATAGGATGAGGGGTAACAGTTTTAAACTGAACGAGGGCAGATGTAGATGAAATATTAGGAAAAAGTTCTTTCCTGTGAGGGTGGTCAGACACTGGCCCAGGCTGCCCAGAGAAGCTGTGGATGCCCCATTGCTGGAAATGTTCCAAGACCAGGGTGGATGGGGCTCTGAGCAACCTGGTCTAGTAGACAGTGTCCCGGGAGGCTGGAACTAGATGATCTTTAAGGTCCCTTCCAACTCTTATCTGTTCTACAATTCTATGATTCATAGGGAGGTTGCACAACAGGGCAAGAGTTTCCTGAAAGTGACTGGATTTAGACTGATGAATGTTTTGGGCCCTGATGTGGTTTGTTATTTTGCAAGTAATTTGAGGCAAACACATTGCAGGAAGCTACATACCTTCAGTTTCAGATGCAGGTCATGACTGAACACAACAGGCTTCAAGCCCATGGAACTGGAACTAAGCTGGCACCTCGAACAGCTTACTGTGACCCAGTACTTGACCTGTGCCAGCTTTCATACTGCTCACCCGGGAGCACTCAGCAAAGCTTCATGGTTTTCCACGAGTGCCTTCCCAGCACTAGGAACCCAGCACCATACAAGAAATTCACACGCCCCCCAGACTGTAGCTAGACAAACCTCCTCTATTTGCTCCTCAAGCTCCACGATACTGGGAAACAGCTGGTCGTGAAACCTGGGCTCTTCCACCGCTTTCTTCACATCATAACCAAACCACATGGAATTGATGATCGTCTGTGAGAAGCAAAATACCTTAATGTCAATTACACGTCTTCAAAGAGGCTTGACCCTTGTAGCAACATAGGCAGAGATGTCTGAAGGATGTTCACAAGACCACATCAGTGTGGTTTATGGTTCCTGCTGCTTTCAGCGGTTCCTCTCTTGGCTAAGCAAAACACAGGTACATCAGACCAAGTATATTTTTAGGAGGATTCCCACACAAAGAGATACATGAGTTATGAAATTTAATACAGTAAAAGGATCAGATCCTCAAACTATTGTAGTTGGGTTTATGCTGCTGTGGTTGAGCTAGTGGTAGCTTAGCCAGACACACAGCAGTCACCTCAGCAAACACACAGCTACAGCTTCCCGCTACTGCGCGACTGGTTTCCTTAAAGCTGATCTCTACGCGCTTAAATTGCACGTTGGAGCTGCTGGCAAGTGAAAATAGCCTCAGGATCAAGGGCTTCGAAAGCTGCTTGTAGTGGTTTTTATGGAGACTTCTCTGCCTCAGCCAGAAAGCAGGATCCAGCCCGGTGCTCTGCACTGCTGCGTGTGCTGGCACAGCAGACAGCTTCCTCCTGCAATCACTTTTGGTCTAACTGGGCTTTTGAGTGGCTGCCACAGCTGCTCACAGAGAGCCTGCCTGTCAGATGGCCTGACACCATGCTTGGCCTAAGTTCTTATTTAGTTTCTCTGTGTGGCTTTCACCCAAAGTTTAGGAATTTGGATGGGAATGACTCTAAATTAGATAAAGAGACTAGTTTATGGAGATCTAGAGAACAGAAATCAAAGCTGAACTGAAGTTACATATCTTCTGCAAGAAGTAAAAACAAACTTGCCAAAGGAAAAGACCTGGAGTCACTGAAAGAAGTTATTTAAGAGACTCTTTGTATCTCTGTCAGGAATTGGTGTTGGAGGTCTAGCCCTCAGAAGGCCAGGCAGGAACCTCCCTTCAAGCCCCAAGCATACAGCAGGGAGCCACAGCCACAGTCACATCACAGGTGGAGACTTAAGCCCTTACCCCAAACTCCGCCTCTTCCCCACCTTGTTTTTGTCTCAGCCTTGTCCCCAGTTTGCCCATATCATCACATACCAGTGCTGTTGCTGTAGTTATTTTTGTTCCTCCAGAAGCACCAACCACCATCCTGACTTTTTTCATTTTATCCACCAAGATGGAGGGGCACATAGAGGACATCGGCTGTTTACCTGTTGAGGACAGAGATGCAAGAGAGGCTCAGCTTTCTACCTGCAGCTTACAAACTGTCAGCTCCATGTCTAAACCCAGAGCCTTGGTATCCACCTTCCTGACGTGGCTCACGTGTCTTTTTCAGCCCCTGAGGATCCCACAACCCCCTGTACCCATCTCCTTCTTGCTCCAGCTTAACCCTGGTCTTTCACAGAGGCTGAAGGTGCCTTCCTCCACAGTCCTGTCCCAGCTGGGGATGTGAAGCAGCTGCCTTCGGTATGCCATGGGATTTCCCTTCCTGTCCCTTCACTTCCCTGTCCCCCTCCAAAGCATGGGGTACAGGAGGGCAGCAGAATCCCAGCCTGCTTTAGCAGCAGTGAGGTGGGCCTGCAGGAAGCAGTGGAGGAGCAGGCAGGTTGCTTGGGTTAGATGTATACGTGAACAGGGACTATCCAGAGCTGCCCCACAGCTCCCACGGCAGCGTAGGGAGAAGGCTGGACAGTGCCATCTAACACTTTGCAGTCAGCTCCTGCTGCTGCCTCCCTCTTAAATCAGTTCAAAGAAATCTTTTGCAGCCTTAAGTAATTTCATTTGACATGTACTGAGCTCCCTGGGAAAGGATTTCTGGTTGTTGGAAGGAGGCACATGCTAGAGTTTTTCTTTAGACAGTCTCTCCTCCTTCAGGGGGCATCAAGGGTGGCTGGTTGTGTGCTTTTGGCAGGGATGCCTTATTTCCATCCCTGTCCTCTTCAGAAAGCCCCAGATCTGTGCTTGATCGCAGCCTACAGATCTAGGCTGCATCCTAGATCTGCAGCCTACCTTGCAGACACCACAACGTTAGTGTGCAAGATACAGCCAAAAGACTGAGTCAGGAAGGTAGTTTACAGCTACCTGGTGCTATGAAATTTGCTGGAGAAGGAGGGATCCCAAATCCATTGATTATGTAAGGTGAGCTGAAGTCATCCATCTCATCATTAAATATGATTCCACTCACGTTGGATCGCACATCAGAGCCGAAGCTAGAGAAAACAAGTTGGTGCAGACATGTTAAAACCAGAGCAAATCCAGGAGGAGCTTCAAGTGAATTACTGCAGCGTAAAACCTGGCATTTGATTGGAGTAACTCTCCACTCCCTCCTGTTGTAAAGGACATTCCTCCCCCCCTTGGGGAAGGAAGCGGTTTATATCCTGAGCGCACGGCTACACAAAGAGGATAGGCAGCCCAGAGGCCTGCTGTTGGGGTCACCTGCAGGAACCCCAGGGAGAAAATCAGCACAGCAGCTAAATACAACCAGTTCCCCTTCCAGACAGGCAGTACCACACTCCATTCAGAGGCAGCACAGCTCAAAGGCTGGCACATCTGGGAGTGACTGGGGTTTTGCTTAGATATGTCAAGCTGGAGACATTTTCTGTGGACAAAAAGGACCTTTACCCCCAGCTTCAGGCCATATACACAGAATACAGCTCTGCCTGACAGCACTCTAAGCCAAACACTGCACTTACAGGCCAGCTGTATTAGCTCAAATTCCTTCCAGAAGCCTGGGAAATCAGAGCCAGCAGCGATACCACTGCTTCTGAGAAGATACAGATGCAGTGAATGTTTTCTTGGTGGGTGAACTCAACATCAGAAAGGACACATCTTGCCCTCTGACCCAACCACACAGTTAAGAACTGACCTGCAAGCTCAGCAGAAGTGCCCATAAACTCATCACTACCCCGCCAGAGAGATGACCGCTCAGTGAAGTTTTATACCAACCACAGAACCACCACTAGGAAGACGGCAAAGGCCTACATGGAAGTAATGTCTGAGCTCATACTATTGGTTGATGGTGCTGGTGGCGGACACAGCACTGCCATCATCAGCCACAATGGAGAGGTGGGATGTACCGGCATTATCTCCAGTGTAATATACTGGCTCATAGTAGTCAACTGGATGCGAAGTGTTGTCTGTGATTTTCCTCCGGAGACTATCCGCAAAGAACTCGGATGTCATGTTTCTGATCGCCTGTCAGAGAAATCCAATGCAGTTAATCAGCAGATTAAGTTTAAGAGACAAGCAGTTATGAGGCTGATATCCAATACTTCAGACCACAGAAGAGCAGCAAATCCCAGCAGTGAGGCTATAGTTTTCCAGCAGGGGCTTTCCTCCTTCTTGAAAGATGGACATTGTACCCAAGAGCATTTTAAGCAGTCACGGAAGCAGCTGTTAGAGTGCACCCCTTTGTGTAAGAAGTTAATCAGCATCCGTTATTGTAGAGCTACAGAAAGCTGTCCTCACACTGCTGCACGGCGTAGGCAGGCAGTGTTACATGGGCTCCAGAGGTGAGAGGAAAGGGATGGGGTTGAGAGGACCAGGCCAAGGCAAACTCTGATCATTGCTCTCTAAGTTGCAAATTTGTGTCCATCAAGTTGGGCCAGGCTCAGATCCTGCTGCTTTTGCAGAGTCACAGAAGTGAAAGCACAAAGTAAGAAGTTGGGAAAAGCAGGGTTCCTGCCTCACCCCTTCCCATCCGTTGGTCCATTTACTATGGGCAGGACTGTGGTTAGAGAGCCACAAGGATGCTGGGAGTATCATCTAGTGAATAAGGCTTCAAATACTAAGAAAAGAGAGAGGATTAGCCCTAAATATATTCAAACACTCCTGATGAATTGAGGATTTTTCTTTTCCTTAGAGCAGGAAGGTTTCTTCCATTTATATCCCCCACAGCTCAGTCATGAGTCACCTAGGACTTCACTTTTTGATTGAGAGATATTTCAGTGCCTGTCAATAGCAGGTGGCACAGAGCATCCCTGACAAAGTTTAGTCACCCAAAAACTGTAAGCCATGTTCCAGTCAACCTTGGTGTTGCAGAAAAAAGAGGCTTTTGCCAGGTACCTCTGTAATGTTGACAAATTTTGGATCTCCCAATAAAGTCCTCTTGGCATAGGCAAAGCGAAAGGCCTCCACAATGCGGTGATAAGTCAGACCTTTCTCCTCCATGGTTTTGATGCTGTCAGCAGAGAAATTATATCCTGGCAACAGAAGACAAACAATTGTGAACACAAAGGAAAGTACATGGTAAATGGACTGCTAATAAACCCATGTCAAATGGTATCATCTTGAAGCCAAATCTCTACAGAGATACAGTCACTGGACTGTCCTGATTTCCACATGGAGAACACAGGAGCCCTGGTAGTTTTGAGCACTGTGGAAGTCACCAGCAGGATTTGTACTTGCACAGGTATTTTCCAAAGAAGCCTCAAGTACAAACTGTTTTCCACCCATGCAGGTATCAGGGAAGTGCCACAATCAGGAGCACTTTTTCCTCTCACACATGTAGTTCAAGTAGGAAGGTGACATTCCTAAGTTAACAGCAGAAAAGGAATGTTTCTGCATCTCTGATCCCTCCTGGGGTCTCAGACTTCTCACCTGCTAGAGGGCTATCAAGGAAGGCCCCGCTCCCAAAATCAAAAAGGCATTGTCTTTGGAGGTCTCCTAGCTCCTGCTGCCTGTAAGGCACTGCTCAAGGGCACTCTCACCTTTCAGTATGTTGAAAATGAGGGCTAGCACTGGGCCGCTTAGGGGGGCACTAGGTGTGTAGAGGGTAAACTCCCCAAGTGTGACCTCTATGGGGTCTTCGATCAGTGTGGCATTGTAGTCCCGCAGGTCATCCAATGTAACAATGCCCCCTGGAAAAGAGAAGGAAACCATAGATGCGGCTTTTTGCGATCTAGTGGGAAGAGGAGGTAATAGTCCATCACCATGCATCACAGCAAGGACAGGAGGGAACACAGACAAATCCAGGAAGTTGCAAGGTAAAGAAAGCAAAGATGGGTGCACAGAATATGAATTTATTCCTTGATAGATCCAGCTGAAATTCAGATAGTCTAAGCTTGAAGTTGGGCTGATTTACAGCAGCCAAAAAATCTGGTGATCCATCTTTTTTTACAAAAGACACCAGCAATGTCAGGTAACAAACTGTCGTTAAGAGTCCTGTTTACAGGAGGAGGATGCAGCTTTTGAGTGCAGATGCTTTGTGCTACCCCACAAGCAGAATAATTTGTATGTTCTATTGTCTTTCTTATCAGAAGGGGGAAGACAGTAATAAACCATCACAAATAAAGCCAGTAAATGACTCTCATATGAGGTTGAGTGAAGTAGCCAATGCCAGCTAGTAAGGACAGGATACTACCACCATCTAGTGGCATTGAGAGATTAAACGAGCTCCGAGTTTACAGGACCACGTACGTAATGTTTTAGGTAGAAACTTGTTGGACTCAGGCTCGAATCTACAAAGCTCTATCCAGAAATGCATAGACTTGCTAGACTACATGGTACAGGAATGCACAGTATAAACTATCCATTCTGACTTGCATCCATTAAACTGCTAATGGCTTCTCTTCGGTGTCCTGTTGCAACAGATCTCAGAAGTAGCATTTCGGGCAGCAGGCTTGATACACTTCCAAGGCTTCTGCAGGTCACCAGCTCCTCCCTGGATGCTGAGCTGCAGCAGTCAGGTCACTCACGCTGTTTTGGACAGATGTCTTGTTTCTCACCTACACTGCGGATGTCATCGATGATCTGTTTTGCCAGGCTTCCTGTGTAAAAGGCATCTGCTCCTTCATTGGCTATAGTCTCGTATGTGTTGGCTAGTTTAGGCATCTTGATGATATCGCCCTCATGCAGAATTTTCCCTCCTCTGCAGAACACTTCGCTAACAGAGAAAGCAGATTGAGAAGATCAGATCTGAGAGACAAGTTTAAAACTGTGTGTACCTGTACCAACTGTCACAGTATTTGAGTGTTCGTGCTAGAGGCTTCTTGGAGAGATGAGAAACTGTCTGAGCCATGCTCCAGGGGCCCTGATATCTTTCACTGGGACATAAAAGTGAACAGTGATTTCTGACCTGGAGTTCCACATTGCTCAGAATTTGCTCAGCAAAGCTTGCAGAAAGGAGTGTCCACATTTTTCACCAAGGGAGGCCACTCTCCGTAACCGCCCAAGGGGCCAACAACTGCCTCAAGACGCCCAGGAGGGGCCACATCCTTGAACTCAGGCAGTTCTGTTGAGAGCACAGACTACGAAGCTACGAGGCTCAAAGCTTCCAGTGAGTCCAGGAGAATGCATTTTGAACCCTGTTTGTCAGAGCATTGAGGTAGACAGTTTCCTGTCTAGCTCCCCCATCATGGATCATGAATGTGCAGCTGTGGATCTGCCAGATGGAAGTACAGGAGATAGGCCCAGGCTGTACATCCCAATTGCATTGGAAACCAACCTGCAGCTAGCATTTTAAGGAAAAGAGAAGATTAAGCATGATCTCCAGTGGGGTCGGACATAGAAACTAAGGGTTTGACCGTAAGAAGAAATAGAGGAGCACTTAAACCCCTTCGTGTTCATAGTCATTGCCAGATGTGAATGGTCAGAGGCAGCGTTTCAGGAAGGCTGACTGTAGAGTAAGAGATGACCTCAATTCCCACTGCCTGACAGCAGATGAGAAGTTCAAGGAGATTCTGCAATTGCCCCAAATGCAGGCGAGATTAGCTGGTGCACTTACAGCATGAGGAAAAGCTGGGGATTCAGAAAATACATTGCCATCTGACAGATTTATGCCAGCAGGTATTCTAATTCCACATTTGCTCAGATAAATGGACTTAAAGAGCAGAATTTATCTCCCTTTAAAGGTCAGGACTGAACATTCCTAAAATTGACCACATAATTTAGCACCTTCAGGTAGCTGGAATAACATCAGCAGGTACAGCAAGTACAGTCACTGAAGGTGAGGCACAGTCCTCACAGACTCTATATCACACAAACACAGAGACTTTTCAGCTAGGATGCAGTTACCCCAAATCTCTGCACAGAACAGCAACTGCTCTACCTACCACAGCGAGGGATTGCTTTCAATTGCCTCCTGTTTTGATTTGATGGCTGCTGCAAGGCCTTTCCCAATAGGGAAGCCATCTCTTGCCAACTTGATGCTGGGCTGAAACAGTTCTTTCCATGCCAGTTTGCCATGACGTGTGTGAGCCAGTTCATACCCACGGATTTCTCCTGGGACAGCAATGGACAGTCCTCCTGGAGCGGAGAAGTGATGTATTAGTCTTTCATAGCAAGGAAAGAAAGCGATTAGTGGAGTAGGAGGTAGAGCAGGCTTCCCTATCAGCCCTGTTTTTAGGCAGGGATTACATATACTTCGAGCAGCTCATGTTGTGCATACGACACTAACAGAATTATTCTGTCTGACATTTATGCCTACATATTCTGGACTGCTGAAACACCTCTATCCTCTTGCTGGTAACTCAAGTTTTTGGGTCATTTCCCCTCAGTAGGCTCTGTACCAGAGAAAAACTGCTCAGAACACAGAAGCTGTCATAGCTGCGTGCAGTTTCCAGTCCCTCAGAGAGCACACTACATAAGAGGACACAGACTGTGCACGTATTTAAGCCAAAAACTTCATTGCAGCATTGTAACTACAATTACAATAGACTGATTACTACACTGCACAGTGATGCAGCAGTTTGCTTCTATCCTGTTTTTATTGGCAACTCCAAGAACACTTCCCAAACCACCTCCAAGAAGCTGTTCCTCTTTGGTTACTGGAGTGACCATGAAGAGAATTAGTTAGTATTTCTTTCTATTTTTGATTAAAAAAATGCTTTCCTGAAAGGAAATTACTACTTCTCTGAAGCACATCAACTGAAGCCACCACAAAAGGTATTCAGGGAGGACACTTGAACTGACAAGAACTAACTTGATCCAAAAAGATTTATTCAAAGAGGCAGAAAGATGGCAAATACAGAACAGGCCATACTCAGTGCTTTGGGTTCACCTGCGTTTTCATGAAGCGAAAAGCAGAAAGGGCTGAGGGGACCAGCTAGTTTGAAGGACATTATTTTTAGCTTCCTTCTCAGGATGGAGTTTGCAGACTGTGTAAAGTAGAGGACATTTCTAGGTGAGAAACCCTGCAGATATGCAAGAACCTAAAACCATAAGAAGTGCTCTTAATTTAGATATGTTAGTAGCAGCTAATGTTGGAGCTATGTGGTCCCCTCAAAGCAGTGAAACAGCCTTTGCCATACCTTTCAGAGAGAGCTGTGTGTCGTTCCCAAACATGTCCTGCGATGCTTTTTTTGGAGCCACCTCTCTTGCATTAATGATTTCCACTTTTCCTTTAATGACAGAGCAAGGAAGATGATGTTTAGCTCCGGACTCAACAAACAGGCATGGTCTCTGATGAAGAAGTCTGATGAATGTGAGCCAGTTTCTTGGCCAGTATTTTGAGGACAGCATGTTACCCCGGAGGCTGAGAGAGTCAGTCATTTACCTTCACCCAGGTAGTACAGGTCACCTGCTTTAGATAAACAGTTCTCAAACTGTTCCAGATGTGTATGGCCCTGTCCCTTACCTGTGCTGTTGTAGATGGTAAAGAAGAGGCCCCCTCCAATGCCCATGCTGTGAGCATTCATGAGTCCTACACAAAGCAGAGCTGCAATCGCAGCATCCACTGCTGATCCACCTTGCTGAAGAATGTCCCTGTGCAGCAGAAGAGAAGGCATCGTATGGTGACATGTTAGAGTGTCTCAGCTACCTGTGAGCAGTGGGGATTCATCTCGTCAGAGCAGCTACAACAGATTCTCTAACACACATTTGTCCATACCCAGACTATAGGTTCCTCAGGAACAGGAAGTTTTGAGCTTCTGTCACCTTAGAGAACCGATCCTAATGGTCTACATGCAGACCAGATCAGCCCTCATCAGGGACGTATCCAAACTAGCTTGAAAACACTGTGTCAAAGTGCATGGGGGGAGAGGAATCCCAGACACATTCTCTACACGTTAAGAAATGACAACTCTCCAAGGAGCCTGAAATCTGAAGCGCTTGCATCTAGAACTGGAGGACAGTTTGATAAATGGTTTTTAAAAGGAGTTTGAAAAGCATCTCTTGTTCCCATTGTTCACACACCTAGGGAATCTTTGCCTGCTACATTGTCTTTGAGCAATTGCAGTAACATTGGTCAGGGATGGTAAAAGCCCAGGTTTTATCATGGCCTCCTCTTTCTAAAGGAAGGTTGGAGATTATCTGTGCTGGGCAACTGCCAGGCTTGCACCTGAACATCAGGGAAACAACAGTTTTGTTTTGTGCAGGAGGTGTCAGAACTAATGAGAGTCACGGCACAATTAGCGGGTACCTTCCAATTATTGAGCACTGCCCCGCGTCTGTAGCCACAGCCGCCCTCTTGTAAGTGTGTGTGTCCCCTGAGTCAGAGCGCAGCCCAAAGAAGAGTCCCAGGAACAGGATGAGCCCCAGCAGGGCTACAGTCAGGATTCCGACCACCACACGGTGCTTCTTCATGTTCCTGCAGGGAGAGACAGGATTATCAGCCTTGCTGCTTCTGGGGCACGTGGGAATGTGGGAGCAGAGGATCAGACACAAGAGCAATCTTTTCATCTACCTTGTTTCATACCCTCTGCTTTCCCCTCTGCCCCCCCAGCAGCCAACAGGTCTGCACATGGAAGGGTGGTTTGGAAAGGAACGGCCAGGGAAGGGGTGAGCCCAGTTCTGGCCTTGACAGTTACATCAGGGTGATACCCTGTTTTGAAGTGAAGTAGGATATGAAGAGGAGAGGGGATGTTCAAGATGCTCTTTTACTGTTTCCTTTCAGTAGTGACAGAACTACTTATTGCTCTTCATGATTTTACGCTCTGAGGATTTTAGATGCTCAGCAAGCATTTAAGTCACTGTTCTGCTTGAGAGGACGGGTGCCAGTGCCAGACTGGATTTGTTCTAGCTTCCAAATCAAGTCAGTAATACCAATCAGAGACGTTTAACCAGATTCCCTCCTCCAACAAACGCTGTCAGGCTGTTTGCCTCCTTTGTAAGGTGATGGAGTCAAGGACTGCATCCTGCCCACACCCCCGAGGCAGGCTGCCTTTGCCAGGTGAGAAGCCACCTGTGTTGACCCCTTCCTCCCTACTCCATAGTCACACGGTGAGGCTGTATGTATAACTTCTTCCCATCTTTACAGCTCTTGCTTTTTTAACAGGTTTCCATGAGTTCTGAATTGTGGGCAGTGAACAGCTTCCTCCTTCCCTGAACCTCTCACAGGTATTTCCTCACTCAGATTCATATCAAGACCTTTTCTGTGGGCACCATTGGTACCATTTCTCTATGTCCTTGCCATCTCTAACTCAATGCTTTTATCAGCTTCCCCTTTACCCATCACTGCCATCCTATTTGAAGTGTGATCTACTTCAGTGAGCATCCCAAGGACTCCTAGAAGCCCTTTGGTCACAGCTCTGAAGTGTTAAAGTACCAGCAATGAAAAGACCCCAAACCAACAGCTGTTACTTGGGTAAGAACCTGTCTTACAGCAGGTAGGTAACCTCATACACCAAAACAGCAGCAGATTCCTACGGGAGAAGGGAAATCCAAGGAGCAGAACGTAATTGTTGTTAGTCATGATTCACATCATCTTCAGAGGAAATTTTTTTAAAAACATTTAACTTCATACTATCTACTTTTAAATACTGTATCTGTGAAGGAGTCTCTGTCCAGAAGGTTCTCAATGACCAGAACAAAACACATCTTAGTCATTAGCAAGCAACCTTGACCAAAGCTACTTGGTCATACCCCAGCGTGAGCACAGCACCCTCTCCTGTTCAAGGTCCTCGGCCAGAGAACCTTTCCAAGGAGCTTGCTGCTTCTAGAGGGTGATGGCTAGTACTCATGTCTCTGAGTTTCCCAGTCCTGCACACAGCTGCTCTTGGGGCGCATAGGGTTACACAGCTCATCTGTGAGTGAGCACAGGACACCAAGGAGCTCTCCTGTAAGCACATTCTGGATATCCACCAGAATGAGTTGAGAGCTATTGAGGGGATGGAGAGTCACTGCCAGCTTGTTGGCACTGACAGTTCACAAAATACAGCTTGAACAGCTACTCTGAGATCCATTTCCTTTCCCATTACAGGATTGTTCTGGCAAAAAATACCTAAATTCATCATATTGCCTTCAGGGACTAACTTCCCCCTGTGTAGTGCAGCTTTGGATTTTCACTGCTACTGTACAATAATAGATAGCGAAGATGCCCTTTACCTTACGAAAGCATCTGCCATCCTCAGAGACAAGCCAATCCATGGCATTGTGGGTGAAGAGTGGATCCACCAACCCCACCCTCTGTGGATGTTCAACAGCCCAAAGTAGAGCAAACTCCAGCAGTCAGGGCAGCACTCGGCGCCTTGCAGCAGCACACGCAGGACCGAGGAGCGGCGAGCGTGCCAGCACTGAGCTAACCAGAGGAAACAGGCCAGGCCAGACAAACCAAAACTTTTCCGAGGGAGGAGATTAGCAAGCACTGCCCCCTTAACCTCACCCCACTCCTATTATTTAAATTAGGAGATACACATTTGCTATCCAAGTCCTGTATCTGCAAATCTCAGTCTGAGCACTAAAGATGTCCACCTCTGAGTAAAGCAGCTCAAAATGGGGTGTAAATCTACTGTATGTGCTGTTCTGTAAACAAATGTCAACCGTGAGCAGTAAAAGGTAAATGGATGAAACTTCTTTCCAGGTTCTAGAACTTGATTTACACTCTACTTTTAAAAGAGACCAGTGGCGTGTTTGCAGAGCAATGACTGAGCAGGGAAACAGAGAAGCCATTATGTCCCCAACAATAGCTCACACACAGCCTCAGAGTTTAAAGACAGTTTTGTTTGTTGGCAGAGAGAGTTCAGCTTCAGCACTGGCAGTCTCCTCCAGGCTTCACAAGAAATGCCATGGAATCTTTTATCTGCGCCCCAGCTAGGCAGAAGGTACTTTGTTTCATCTGAAGGCTGCTCTATGCTGAGCTGTCCTGCAAGCCTGGGGTGACTTGAGCCCCATAGCTGGTGTGTTAACCCATAGGCTCCTGGCTTGGGCTGTGCCGTTCTCCTCCACAACTGCTTGCCTCCTGTAAAGAGTCACTGCTTTGTCAGACACGTTATTCTGAGAGTAGGAGAGAAGGGAAAACCTCAGACAGTATTTCTGCTCTCATCTTTCACCTCCTCTCTGGATTCAGGTTCCACTCATGAGCATCTCCTAGACCCACAGAGCTCCATGCTGAGTGTCCAGCTGCCCCAGTAAGCACACAGACCTTGAAAAGGGCCCTCCAGCCCACTTCATACACCACAGGCACAGCTCCAGGCCCACCACCACCCCCCGGGACAAGGATAAGACACACAGCACTGGGGGCAGGACAAGCACAGTGTGCCGTGAAGAGACACTGGCTGCTGGGCACTGTTCCTGCACCGCGTTGTGGTACCACGTTGCCCTCTGGGCTGGGTCTCTGGAACCCAAGTGGGGCCAGAAAAAGGGAATGAATGCTCTTAATAAAAGTGCATCTGTGTGATCTGTCAGATTGATCCTACTAAAGAAGAAGCAGACGTATAAGCTAAAGATGTTCAGCGTTCTCATCTTCAATAGTACAAATAACAAATTGAGCTGAGCTCCACCTTAACTGCCAGCCCAACTCCCATAAGCTCCTTAGCTTATTTCAGACATGACCCTAAAGTGAAGCATCCCTTGCACAGTCCTTACTGCCTTCCTAACCGTGGCACAGCAGAGCTGAACAGGTGTTTTCTTTGCCATACAGCCACGGGGAGATGGATCAGGACCCTGCAGATACCCATTCTCCCCGTACATGCCCTGTGCCCTGGGGAGGTGCTTTACAGGAACAGCTGAGTTTTTGCACCAATGTCCTTTTTCAGCCTCGGCTCCAAAGTCAAGTCCCCACTATGATTTATTCCTGGGAGCGGAGCAGCAGCTGCGGGCCACCACCTGAGCTGGCTCCCCAACTATTGTCTGCTGAAGCTGACTTTAACCTCCAGATCCCTGCCAAATCCAGCTGTTGGAAGCTTGGCTAAGACTTCAGTCACACAGCGCTGCTTGGCAGCAGCAATAGGTCTCCAGGAGAGAGGGGCTATAAAACCATTAAATGCAATGATTATTTCTCACAGTTTAAATGTCCAAGAACCCACCCTAGCCATGGAATTTAAAATGTAGCCTGACAGTCTGTCTTAATTTATATTAGGAGAGAGGGAGGACCAGTAAGTAGCAGAGTTATGCTTGTACAAGCAACCCCATTGAGCTGTATTTAGATGTGTCACAACACTCACAACCTTATTGAACCATGACACTGGTTTTGAATTAAAAGAACCCCAGTGCAACAGCCTGGCTAGTGTCAGGCAGGGGGTACAGGGTCTGACATCTCTGCCAAGAGGGCTGGGGCACGCTGTAGAGATGAGGAACCTGCCATGGTCAGGGAAAGTGCCAGGAGAACTTAAAGAGGAGAGAGGAGATGTACCAGCCAGAAAGCAGAGGAGCAAGAACAGTGGGATACCAGAGGAGTCCAGGTATGGTCAGGCATTGCCTTCCTCTTGAATGAAGTAGTGAAGGAAGCATCCACTGACAACACCTAAAACTTTAACCACAAACTTTAACCCTACAGGCTTCTGATTTAAACCCATCTTGCAACAGCTGCACACCTCAGCACCCATTCCTATGAGTTCATTGTGCTCCCACCCCCAGCCCCAGAGCCAATACCTGGCCATTAGATTTGAGACATTCATCCTTACTTTACCCATGCAGCACTCCTAGCAGAGGCCCAAAGGCTGTTCACACAAGTGTCCCATTACTGATCCAGCATTGCATGACAACCTAACAAAGGTGTCTACAACCGATCACACAGGTGAAACAATCTCTGAAGTTTATATAAGACTGTAACACACCATACTTCAGGATCGGGTATGCAGAATCTATCACTGATATCCTGTCTTGCCACAGATGTAGGTACTGTTTGACTAGACAGGCTGCTTATTCCCAAGGGCTGTTCCCAGCATCCTGCCAGAGGGCCAGGCCACATTCAGAGGTGAAGAAGTTATATCCACCCTTGTGCTAATGGCTGGTAGTGGTGGGTCTAAGCTGGTGCTGGCTTCTCACACCATTATCACCTTGCTTTCTTCCTCAATGGGAGCTCACTGAGAGGTAGTGTAATGAAAAAAGCAAATTATTCCTTCATCTGTGGGAAACCCTTGCACTAGGAGTCTGTGTGCACACCCAGTTAGTCAGAAGATGGTTTAAATTCCCAGGTATAACTGTGCTAACCATGTGTTCTCTCAATTGTCAGTAAGGGCAATGGCCAATAACAACTACTTTCATCTGGAAGAATATCCTCAGAGCAGCTAATTAGCTGGGCTTATCTGCTCCAGGAGAGCTTGCACTGAAGAAAATTAGACAAAACCAATACAGAAAGTACACTGGAACTGTCCATGGCTATTTCTGATAAGTTCAGCTGTTCCTTCCACTTCCAAAGGGGGAGAAGTTTCCAAGATTTGTTTGCTGTTCTATGTTATCCATTTTGTTCTTCGCTTATATTCCTGTTTAGAGCTGTTATAGCAGTTCTGAAAAATTTAGTATGGCTCTGGATAAGTAGGGTCTTTGCCCCTTTCCTACTAAAAGTGGTTGTTACGCTTTCTCACATGCCAAATCCAAAGCTTAGGTTGCCCATTCCCCATCAACCACTCCTTCATTACACAATCTACACTTCTTAGGTTCTGGCAGGCTAATATATGCCATAATTACCCAAAAGCCAGGGGGTAAACACCTTACACAACAAGGATTGTGTAAAGATTACGTAGTTGTAACATCAGACCTGCTTCCTGCCTACCAGGTTAGAGCTCTCCAATAGCAATAATGGGGTCTTTGCATCTCACCACAACTACTCCCAACGTAGCGGTGGGCGAGCTGGCACAGGTTGTACATACCTTCACTCTTGGACTGAACTGGAATGGCTCGGATATTTCTACCCACTAACAGGTTTGCGTTAGCCCAAATGGCAAAAAAAATTTGTTAACTTTGTTAGTAATACGTTCACGCCCGCCCTTCTATGGCTTTGTTAGAAAAGACAAACTTCCTGAGCACTCTGCTTTTAAGCACCCCAAAAAAGAAAGGATTTGTTTCCCTGTGCCTTCCATCCTGTACTCACAAAGGTCTGCTCCCATATAAGCCAACCCATGCAGCCTTGCCCTGCAGTTACTGCAATAAGACATGAACTTAAGTGATTTGAGATTCTGATCTACAAGTTTATGTGCTAATAATTCCTTTTCCCCCTCAGGCCCTTTACTAGGATTTATAGTAGCAGTCACCAGGATGTCTCCGATTGGGACACTGGGTTTGCTACCAACCACGCAGGCAGACAATCTCCCATCAGGTGCAGATCTTCACAGTGACTAGCAGGCATTTTTCCATCGTGTCCACAAGATGCCTTCTAGACACGTTAAACAAGTTATTAACAACCACCTCTTGTATCTAAGGAAATAATTCCTGATTGAAGTCTTACACAGATTTCTGTAGAAGACTATGACTTAAATGTTGAAGTATCTGGAATTCAAAATGAGCAGATATTTTAAGTCTATTCAATTCTAGGCCACACAATGAGACAGGAGACACGTTCTGGTATTAAGCTGGAACTTAAAACTATGAAATTTTTGTACTTATCCATCAAGAGGTATTTAATTTGAAGTCTTATGCAGTCTTCACCTCCACCAGAGATAAGGGAACTAAAGCCGAGTTCAGCCAAGCCATGAAGAAGCCCAAAGAGGCTTCTGAACTCAGATCTCAGCACTGGCCCTGCAGGGAACAGTCCTTGGAGAAAGACAGTGACTCCCTTCAGAGGCTTCCTTATAGCGAGCACCTCCAGGTGGTTTCCTGTCCAAATGGCCTGCACCCTGTGTGACTTACTGCCTCCCTCCCCTCAGGTGCAGGTCAAAAGCCTTTAGCACCCTCTTTGATAAGGCTGGCATTGAGGGCTCATGTGCAAACAGATCAATTTTAAGGAGAGGCATCTCCGCACAGATCAGTGGTGACTACTCACTGCTGTGATGTCAAGCCAGGGATAACTGACACTGAATAGATCTGAGCAAAAAGTCCCTGAATAAAGCAGGCTGTTCCAGCTGGCTTTCAGGTGTGCTGTTCACAAAGAGAGCTCTTGTAATCAAGATTTGCAACTCTTCCATAGGCATTAAGTTTTCTGAAGCTTAATGGCATATAGTATTCTGTCCAATGTAAACTGAGTTCACTGAGAAAAAGACAATTTCCTCTTGAAGTAACTTTTTTCTGCAAAAGACTTTCATGTTTTCCTGCAGAAGTGTTAGTGTCCAACACAACATTTTTTATTTTAAGACACTTCAGCATAAACTATGAAGTAAAAAAAGGTGGAAAGGTGGAATAAATGCAGAATGCCCCACTTCATTTGGTTCTCTCAGTGTTTTCTAGTTGGGTGACCTCCCAGAAATCTAAAACTGGCAAACCCAAATCTCAAAAGTGCAAGTTATTAAAATAAAGTGTTATAAACTCATTCAGAACACCACTGTTACATTCACTCCTAGTTTAAAATCAAAATGCCTAATTAAAATAGTTCTAGTCTCCCAACTGTTGCAAAAATATTTCCAGATGCTCTTCTGCCATTAAACTGGAAGTTGTTTATTAGACCTGAGCTTATTCAGACCACGATCTATCATTCTCTTTTGGTAAGTTTTCATCTGATATATTAAAAAAAAGTCACATTGCCCCATGTTCTGCAAAATAAGAAATCCCACACAGCACTTCCAGGCTGAGGGGAATGGCTTAATGAAGGTATTATCTAATTCCCCCTTACCTCTCTAGAGTATTTGCAAGTCTGTCCTCTCCTTTTGCCCAGGATACGTGTCCTTCTCAGGCAGCAAACCCCTTTCTAGGGACAATACATCCTTGTAGCCGTAACCACTTCTCTTCCCATAAAAGCTCTCCAAAGCATGCTACGCTATTTGATATTTGTACCACTCTGCTCACGGAGATTAACCCATTGAAACTCATTACGTCCGAATTCATAGTACCAGAGGAATGCATAAGTAATCATTGACTAGGTGAAGAGTCAAGAACCCACACCTTTTAAAATGCATATTTTAGCATCCACAGAGGCTGTGTATCACCAGCAGAATCATTCCATATTCTTGGATTCATTTACTATGTGGTGCAAACATGAGTTTTCCCTTACTTTATCGCTAGCTCTTAAGTTCTGATTAAACAACTGGGCAAATATGTGGTCATCTTAAGCAGAAGTGCTCCCATCTCCATGTGGTCATATACCCTCACACCCCTCTTGCCTAACCAACTGGCACCCTTGTAGTTCAAAGAGAGACTGGATTTTAAGTGAGTCTGTACCTTACAGCTTAAAGCCAGACACCCAGACAGATTCAGCTGAGATAATATTTGGTGGGAATAAACTCTCTGCCAAGGGTGAGCGACTGCCTGCAACGCAAGGAGCCCCTGATCAGCTCACACACCTGTTCTTCAGCAACCATGGCTACTCACTACCTTAAATTGTCACTGGTTTTAGCTTAGATTAATACTTCAGCTGCAATAAGAAGATGCAATGCCTGTTCTGCTACCCTTGCTCTCACAGGACCACCCTTTGGCAGGGAGGATGTCAGAGCAGGAAGGTAGGGATGAAGACACCTGCCCTCCATCACTAAACCTCACTGAGGCTTTTAAGCAATAGTCTTATGTCTGTTTGTGCCAAGTCTAGAAGCCTGGCTGCAGCTCAAAAGTTACAGCTCACCTGCTGTTGGACAGTGTAGCATAAACCCCAGCAGCAACCAGACTCAAGGTGATGAGCTGCATGAATAACCTTTGGACCCTAAGGACTCATCTACCAAAGAGTATGCCACTGCTGCTGTCCATGGCTTGCTGGAGACCTCAGACCCAACTTTGAACACAAGAGATGAATGCTCGTCCGGAACGTAGCACAGGCAAAACACAGCTTGCCTGAAAATTGGGTACAGCGAAGATTCAAGCCCCGTGCCCTGAGTCTGATTTTTAGCCAGAAGACTGTCCTACAAATGCAGGATGAAGCAAAGTCTGCCTGGATGCCAGTCAGCACTGCCAGATGCTATCTTTTGACCTACCAGGATCAGTCAAGTGGTTAATGTCTCAGTTCCAAACCTGCCCACTCCCTTTGCCCAACTCCAACCTTTGATACGTTGGATCTTTACTTACTTCAGAAGCATGGTAGCCATACTACAATGACTTATTAACAAAGTTTGGCTTAGCCCCAAGAGTAAACGTTTTTGGGAACACAAACCATATTTCTTCTGCTTAAAAATATATCTTATTTTCTGTAATGGCAACAAAATGGATTCCGTTTAACATTTACATTTGGTAAAATCAGTATTATAAAACATGAGCTTTTCAGCCTTTATTTATCATGTGGGATCATGGGATTTATCATGTGCCCATCTTTCAAAAAGAACTTTCAAATATCCCTTTCAAGACACTGCATCAAGAGAGCAGGTCCCTTCAATTATACTGCTATTGTCCAAGAGATCTTGAGCAAAAATGGAAGCTTTCTGAAAAGTACATACTGGCACAGAAAATATGCTGCCAGCTCAGAAGGATTTGATGTATCTGCTGTTTCTAATGGCCAGTCTGAAATACACATTCAGAGTCCAGGCCATATTCAGTTACTAACACCACTTTTGCTGTATTGATGTGCGACCCATGATGCTCCATAGAAAAGATTGTGTCAGGAGCTGTTCCAAACCAACTATCCACACAGACAGTGTGGAAAGAGAACTGCTCTCTGCCCCAACAAACTGAACTGCACTTCTAGTCTGTCACACCTTTAATATTAAATGATGAATATTTTATAGGGGAATTTCAGATGCAGTCCGGTGAACCGAACCCTTTTCTTAATTTACTAACCCCGTAAGTGTGATTGGTACCAGGTTTTGTATTTAATAGCAACTTTAGAACTATAAAACTACGTCCCTGAAGTAGGTCTAAGTCAGAAGAGTGTCTCCCTGGCACCACATTTGTCTTAGAGGGCGCAAGGTGACACAGGAAGGTTGCTAACTGTGAGAAAACCCTGTTCTAAATCATAATTATCCAACTGTTACTCTTTGCCCCTACTGCTGAAAGGCAAGTTTTATAACAGTGAGACACCAAAATTAAGCGAATGCCTATGTTCTTCTTCAAGGGCAATGCAGTCTCATCTGTGGCATGTTCTTACCAGTACAGAGCTGGAACAAGTTGGATGCTCCTCAGAAAGTTACTCTTTCACTTATGCACAAGTAGAGTTGAGGATAGGGTCAGAGAAAGTTATAAAACCTGAAGTTAGTGTTTCTGGTTCTGACAGATGAATAGCTTGCTATATACAGGTTGCGCCATACACAACTACCTCATTTCAGTTGCACATAGTCTTTGGTCAAGTCTCTGTCTAGGCATTAATGCAATAGATAGTCCTGTTAAAACTCAGCCTTGCACGTTTCAAGCAGTAAAGCCACACTTCAAACAGAAATACCATGTTTAATGCAGATGCGTTGCTGCCTTGTTAATCTCAACATCTCAACCCATTACAAAAAAACAGTACCTCCAGTACTTGGCAGGGTTTGCCACCTCTTTCTGTTCATGATGTTCATGGCATGGTCATTTTTAACATTCTCCAGAAATTAGCATGCAGCATTACATTGAGACATGAGCAACAGAGTCAAATCTCGCATTTGTTCCTTCTTCTAAAGGAGTGCATCTGTATATAAGCAATACCTTCACAGTTTGTCATAGAATTTGCAGATACTGAAAAGCACCAGCCAACCCAAAGGTAATTCTGGGTAGATCTTCTTTCTGCTTCTTCCTTCACCCCTTATTTATTTTTTCCATAGGAATTTCATGAAAACAACACCACCAACAACTCACACAACGCAGCTCATGCATTCACATCTACTGTTCAGACTCCCCTTTTTAGGGCAGAACATGCAATTCAAGGTCTCCAAATCCCAGTGTTTTAACTAAAGCATTATTAGAATAGAAGCTGTCAGGAGATGCCTTCATTTTGCAGGTTAGCTATTTTTTATGTGAGGAAGTCTTTCCCTTTTGACAGTGCAATGTTATACTAGCTGAACATAAGCACCAGATAATACCTCGGGAGCCATGGCGGGGGGGGGGGTGGAACTCGATCTTCAAGGTCCCTTCCAAGCTGAAACCATTCTATGATTCTTCCCACTAAATAACAGTTTCCTTTATGGCCCCTTGCTCCACTCTTCCACAGTTAGGACAACCAGTGGAAGTTAAGTACCAGCTGCACAGGTAGCAGGCAGTCCGAATTTAAGCTAAACGCCACATAAGAAACACTGATGCAAAAAAATAAGAACGCTGCTGAAAAAGCCCTGGAAAACAAGTCACTAGGGGAGAGGAGGGGCAAAAGGGTGCTTTAGGAACTGGAAAAGTTGCCTAGTGCTCAATAGGTCAAATTGACTAAGAGCAGGGACACAATAGTTGATTTTCAAAGCTGAAACTAAATAAGCAGATGTTTGTCCACAGCCAAAGCACCTCCTGCCTCTCCAGTGAGAGTTGCTTCTACTGTAACACACCTGCTTAAAGATCAGGAACCCACTAAACCCACATGTTCTCGTTTTATGAAGTTTGGTTTCCCATAATCATCCACAGGATCCACACCCTCCCTGGGGCAAAGGTAAGCAAAATGAAAGATAACTGGTAAATTGGGAGGCTTATTAACCCTTTCTGATTATGTTTTCTACTCCTGAAGCAGTGTTACTGGGACAGTGTTTCAGTGTGACAGCTGATGAAGCCCCTTGGTGGTCAGAGGCGCTGTTGATGGCTGTGCAGAAAGAACAGCGTTCTACCTTTGACAAAGACCACTGGGATGTGTTTAAAGGGGAAAAGCTTTTTGAGGTTGTATTTCTCTGACATCAAGTATTCATGCCGCTGGCATATTAATAAAATTGTTATGATACCAATGGGTTCTGATTCTTCTAACCGGATTATAATCATAATAATATTCCCGATGTAGAAGACAGATAAATCTAAAGGAGATGATGATTAGACAGCAGAATAAGCTACTCAAATTAATTATGACAGGTATACTGATATATAGATTATATAGCTTAGGTTATAAGAACGATCAGTGCAAAAAGCTATTTCCTGAGCTTACCTTGAAAGGCTATTTTTACATTTTGTGCCATCTTGTTCTGCCAGACAAAGAGGATGTATGCATGAAAAAACTAACAGCTTACTAGTGGTGTTCTGCTTCAGCACAAACAAAACAGCTATATAGGGACCGAGTGGATTTTCAGCCGGGGATGCTGTACCTCTTCCACTAGAGAGGTAACTAGAGATGTTGACTTCAGCTTTAATAATCAGCATGAGATGGAGATACCATAGCATAAGAAATAGTAAAGAGCAGGAGGGTTTTTTCCAAGTATGTGTAGGAGAGAGCCATTCTTTTTGTTCTGGCAATGAGCATCCAGTCTCCTGGGTGCTGTTCTGATCACGTATGTGTCTAAATATTCAATTTCCTGGGCAAAATCTGTTCCTTCTCACACAAACACAGTTGTCCTTGATAGTTCCTTGCAACAGAAATTTCTTTACAATGAATTAAATGTGGCCTGCTTAGTTTATTTCAGGACTTTTTTGTTCTGCCTCATAGGCCAGTTTCCCCATACATGACTAATCCCCTGACACGCTCTGCTGACTGCTCTCCCTGCTCTGTGTCAGGAGCTCTGTTCTCTCCCCCAGCATTGCTCTTCCACTGGTTCTGGAAGACACCCCAGCATCATCCCATTGTCCCTGCAGCTTTTCTGGCTCTGCATGTCTCCTGGCCTTCCCCCTCCCCCCCATCTAAGAGACCTGCCAGTGCTTGACCTCCCACCCCAACAGGGTCTGTATTTTCTGAGTTACCACTTAGAAGCACAGAATGATGTGGAAAGAAGAGGTATGCAAAATCTATGGGTTTCAGCCCACTCCTTAGATGTAACTTTTGTTGAAGAAGACTACATGCCAGCAGGACACTGACTTCAGTAAGAATTTCCCATCTTTAGGACCCCATGAAATTTTCCTTCCAGTGTTTGTATACCTCTGACATCTCAGGTAGTTTTGAGTTTTCCCTCTGACAGATTGCTAAAGCAGCACTTCATTTATGAGCTTGCCATGCCACTCATATTACATGCAAAACCAGGGTCAAGTCGTGACTCAATCTTATTACCAACCTTTGACCAGTTATAACTGATCTATGTAACAACCCTTCCACAGACCTTTTGAACCCAATAAGGAGTGAAGAAGATGGGTGGTAGATAGGGTACCTTCAAGGCGTTGGATGGGACATGCAGAGGGGAAGTATCTTACCCAGTGACCCAACTGAGATCCCAGGTCACTAGAATCCCAGCTCCTTTCTCTGATCTCAGCCTCTGTCAGAAAGCCCAATTACTCTTGAAAATACCAGTTCATTTACGGCTGACCCTATCAAGCCACAGCGTTAAGTGGCTCACCTAAGGGGTGAATCACCACCTGTACATACAGTCTGGACAGAGACCCTACTGCCTGTGACCTGGCCTTCCTTAATTGAGAATCCAAAGTCAACACGGTAGATCAAGACCTGGCCATGCCTATAAAAGAGAAGCACTAGCTCTTCAAACACGAGCCTGAAGGCTTGTGAAACAAAGGTACACTTTAATAAAGCATGATTAAAGAGCTGGGAAAGTACGTAATAAAGGCAAAGAAACAACTCCTCTGTTTCACACCCTAATCCAACCAAAATGTGGAGATAAGATAAAATCATGCTGTTTACTCACTACTTTAAAAGCTCTGTTCTCCCTGGGTGTAGGTCGCTTCCAGCTAGTGACACCAGAAGGCGGCACTTCTGCCTTGCTCTCTTGCCTCTTGTTCCTCAAGGGCTCCCAGAAGCCTTTCAAAAGCAAGATCGGTCACAGAGCTGAGTGGTAGCAAGACTTTATATATGGGAGTGGTCAGAAGGGGCGGGTGATGTAATGAAGTCGTATCTTTGAGCAGTAAAGGCATGCCACCCTTCCCGCTCCCTGTCCCTAAAGAATTGCTGGCTCACAGGGCACGCTGAGAACAGAGTGGTCAGACACTTTCCGTGCCGTACTTTCTCACGGTAAAGGGAACAGCATAGAGGGTGGAGAGCAAGGAAAGATCAAACTTGAATGGAGACAATACTTTGATGTTGGGTAGTCCCTGGAGTGAATCCGTACTGGCAAAGTTGTTTCTCTCCTTTTCTTTATGCATCGAACAGTAGTCTGCCAGTTGCTGGTCTTGCCTGTGGCACAAGGCCTGACAGCATGGACACCCTCTGCATTAGAGCACTGTTGCCCCCATACCCACCCGGTTAGGGAAAATCCCATTCCTGCTCTCTTCAAAGTTAGTTGATGCTGGAGCACTGCCCAGCTCCATGGCCATAGGGGCTGGGAGCTCCATGGAGAAGAAACATGCATCCCGTAAAAGGTGGTGTCCTGGACACTGACCTGGGAAGCTCTTGAGAGGCACATCCTGCCCTTCATCAGAGGAAGTCTTGAAAGCCTGTGAATGGAGAGGAAATCTCTCAAGGATATACCATTGCTCTCCAAAGGGAAAATAATTCATTTTCAACTTCCTTCATGACAGTTTGGTTGATCTTTCACTAAAGGGCTTGTTTGACAATGTAAAGCCATGTCATGGACTAGGACAAGGTTTGACTGATTCAGAGCTTACATGTTATTGGTGAAGTATCTCTGGAATAGCTGTGTGAAGGAGATGCCAAGTCTAACAGAAGGTGCACATGTCTTCTCAGCTGAGGCAAGTGGAGCCAGCACAGGCTTTCACAAAATGGAGTTCATAAAATTACTATCACCTACCAGCAACGGCACCAGAATCAAGCAACAGCAGCCAAATAAATGCTACCAGCTCATAGAATCAAAATTCCACGACAACAGGAACCTCCATGGCTAGTTCTTAGGATTGGGTGGGGAAGGGAGACGTGGGAATGACTCTTGGGAGCAGAGCTGCTTACGCAATGCATAGTTCACTGGAGAACGATCTTACTTTTTGGCCTTCCCAGGTAGTTTTTCAGCCAGAGGTCTCCCGTGTCCTCTTCATGTAATGCCATGCCTGCCTAAGGGAGCTATTTAAAACACTGTAAGAAATGTTCCTCTACACCAAATTGTGGTCTGAATCTCATTTACCCTCAGGAATGGGCCTACTTTGATAGCGTACAGGGACTCAAAAGCAGATATGTATCTGAGTTCAAATCCCTTCCAGCTGCTAGGAAGGCTGTGTAAGAGATTTTTTTACAGATCTAGGACAAACTAGCTTTCTCTTACATACGTAAGATTTGCTCACTACATTTGCCCTCCCCTGTAAATTACATAAACACAACCTCAGTAAACTACTCCCTCTTCTTCTGTCAATTTTTGAGGGGGCCTGGCTTTGAAGCTGTTAGGATCAAAACAGAAACAATTAACACTGAATTGTTGTGATATCCTTAGCCAAAGAAGAAATCTGCACCCCTGGCAGGCATTTTTCAGTACCACTGCAACTGCAGCAGACCCTGTCCATCCCAAGGAAAGCGCCACATTTGCTCTAAGTGCAGCACGTCTTTTACAGAATAGTTTGGAGACAGCCTAAACACACTAGGTTGGTGGCAGAGTGAGCTCTAACCAAATTGTAAGCACAAAGAGGAAGAACGGAGTCATAATCGAGAGTCCCTTCCCCTATCCTCTGCTGAGGCTCACGGTCAGAGAGGGAGAGGCACAGGGGACACTGCATAAAGCTGCCTACCAAGTAACATTCTCAAGTACTCATTGCAACTACAGGAAGATGCCCAAACTCCGTAATTGTCCAGACTGCCAAATTCTTATCATCATCACCACAAAGATTTTTCCTACTTAGCGTTTTTAAGCTACTACCAGGGCCAGGAAGTGAGAAACGTGAGGAAAGGTACCACCAGGCCAACATGAGAAAAGCATTCATATCCTCACTTTAGAGACAGGGAAAGAGAGACAATCTGGCCCAGGGCTTCAGAGCAGGTCAGTGCCCAGGCTGGAATAAGGAAACTTCCCCTCAGATTCCTGTCAGCATTTTGCTAGACATCCCCTCTTCTCCCTGTCACGTGTCCAATATATACAGTAAATCCAGATGCAGTTGGGAGTGACAAGTGCAGATGCTGACAGCGATCTGACTGCACAGTGCCTGGAGCTCCACAGGCTGTTGTTTTCACTGTTTCTCATGGCTTTGGTTTCCCACCTCTCCTGAATATAATCTCATGAATAAAATATGAAGGTAGCTCCATCTCCTTGTGAAAAATGACAGCAGATTAAGTTGCAGCAGAGGAGCTGGGGAGAAGTTCAAAGTGTTTGCTACTTAATGGAAAACTTGTGGAAAGTTGTCGGCTGATTAATTGCTGTTAAATTCTAACCAAAGCAGGAGGGCCCTAAAACCAGAGGAATGAGGATTTTTCTCAAGGAAGAGCCAAGGTCCACTCTACAGACTTCCACACATCTTTCTTCCATTCTGCCTAAGAATCAGTGGAACTTGGAGATATGAGGCTCAGAAGTTATGCCTGGACACAAACAAACACTGACTCAAGGCTCAGCCCCATGGAGACCTGTGTGTGCAGCCCACCCAAACTCTGCCTCAGGAGAGCCACGCTTCTCAGGAAGCCTCACAACTTATTGCCCCTTTCTCAGCAGTTTCTGCTGCAGGATCAGCTCTACTGATCTCAGAGCAACAAATGAAACTCCCAGCATAAAATTCAGCATGTTCTGGTAAGCCAGAATCAGTCCTGAGTTACCTTTGTATGGCAAGCTTCACCCAGACCATTTAGCAGCTTCTGCCCCATAGCAGGGTCAGGGCTTCAACCTCTCAGAGAGGGTCAGGACAAAGCAGCAGTGCAGCCATTTCCAGATCTGCGATCTCCACTCGTCAGCCCACATCCTCCTGGTGCCTGCCTTTACCACTGCTCACTGTGGACATGGCGGTGGGAATCAACCCATCTGAGGGTGCTGCAGGAGCAGAGCCACTGATGGCTCTTCAGGTGTGGTGTGGGAGGAATTTTCACTGGGTCACTGAGATGGCTTTATCTAAAGTGTGAATTTGCACTGAGTGTATGGGTGCTATATACTTTCCAGCTACATCTGCACCAGCCTCCAGAGGGCAAACCCATGTCAGATGAATGCACAGAAAAAAGGAGTTTCATGGGCTGGGGAGCTCCGATTTACATCGGAACCCTTTTCCCTGCTGTAGGCTCTGAGGACAGTGCTCAACAGCAGCACAGGTAATTAGTATAGCACTACACGGAAAGGTCGCATACCGTGCTAGACGTGGTAAGAAAGAATCTGGACTTACATCTGGTTTATTGTACCAGCTCTCAGCACCTCCCACTCTCTGTTTGCACCCCAGAATGACAGCCTTGGAAAATAAATGGATTTTCCTTTCTAAAGATGTCACTCCCTGCAGCTCCAAGTACTTCCCTAGTCAGACCTTCAGGCTCACAGTTAGTCTAGTTAAGACGTGGATAATACAGTTCATCTGTGTGGCTATTTGTAAGCCAATAGTTTTGACCTTAAGAGGGAAAAGCACAGTACAGATTTAGTCTTGGTGACAACATCCTTAAGCCATAGCCCACATGTAGGATGGACACTACCATACAATGGGGCAGGCTCCTGTCACAGCCCGTGCTTCAGCAAAGCACTCAAGTGTGTTCATCTTTCACCAGTCCAAGGTTATGCATTGAAACCACTGGCTGATTCAGTGCTTTCCCAGGATGGTGGTCACAGTTTCTACAAAAGAAGACCACAGAGACAGGAGCCGGTCTTGAAGGGTGTCTGCATCTGAGTGCAAAAACCTAGCAGGTTTCATGCTCACAGCACCTTCTCCTCAGGGCAGAGTATAACATAGGACTCTGGAAGGGATAAGTGCTCAAACACTGATACATCTCCCACCCCAGGAGAGGCAACCTGCCATCAGGAGAACAAGATTCACATCTCAAGTACACACCCCAAAGTCCTAGATGGGAGAAAAAGAGTCCCTGTCTGGTTTATCTGCCCCTCTGCCCAGCCTTCTTCAAGCTTGCTTATTTTGGTGCTGTGAAGGGCACGAGAGATGGCCATTTCTTTTGAGATATCACAATCACAAGCACCTGCCTCAAAGCACTCACAACCTATTGTGGAAGTGGTGAGTGGGCGGGCTGGGCTGGAGGCAGAGGCTGTTACCAGCACAGCTCCTGGGAAGACCCGCTTGCCATGACTCTGGGAGGAGTCTGCATGCCACAGAGACTGGACACACAGCACACATGGTGACCTTGCCTCCACAGGAGCTTGGCCCTCCCTGCTCTCCGCCTTCATCCCACATGGGTGGGATGCTCTGTGCTTGCTCCACAGCCTCTCCGTGTTGGGATGGGGCAGAGGCTGAATTTTTTTCCCATCCACTGAGCCCACAGCTGCTGCTGTTTCCACTGCCAGTGGGAATTGCAGGTCCCTTTATCACCTTTCAAGCCAATCTCTGGGGAAGGCTTTGTTTGTTTCCCTAATGTACCAGGGCTGCAATTAGCTGGCAGAGCAGGCAGCAGGCCAGTCACACCTGCACTGCACAGCACAAAGGGATATGAGTGAGCAACCTGCTTTTAACCCCCCCCTCATCCACCTGGGACCCCTGCTGGCTGCTCCCAGACAGGGAGAAATGGCAAAGGATGGGAAATCACAAGCATTTCTCTGGCTCTGCACTCTCAAAGATCAGGGTGTCTCGCACAAGTCTGAAGGTGGGGTACCACAAACATAGGCACCCCCTAAATTACGAGAGCCGCAGCAGCCAATGCCATCAGACACAGATGGACCTTTGCAGGGGGGCAAATGGCCTCCCAAGGGAAAGTCCCACACCTTACCATGCAGATGGAGGCAAAGGGACTTCCCATGGGCTGGGGCAATATTTCCACCCTTATCCCTCCCCTAGATGACACGCACACATCCCCAACTCTGGCCCTCTGATGCCCGAGAAGATGGTATAACCCTTTTCTGGTAACAGTTGTGCCTCTGTTTCTCCTCTTGTCCCCTGCACAGTTGCCTCACAGCATTGGGGATGAAGGACAATTTGCAGGTGAGGTCAGCCCTGGTGTGTAATGGAGGCTTGGGGGAAACAGACCTCAGGGAGACAATGGAGTTGCTCCCCCATGGGAGCATCCATGGCCAGAAATCAACTTTGAACTCCAGCAGGGCAAGGCAGGCCTGCGCAGACATGAGAGACTAGATAAAGGAGATACTTTTTTTTTTAAGAAAGCAGGAAGGAGCAAAGGAGAGAGGCAGAGTCCAGGGCTTGGTCCGGCTGTTCAGATCTGAGGCTACCAGAAATGCTGGCTGCTCTTGAAAGGGCTTCCTGCCTCCCCCCATGCTGCCCCGGCTGCCTCCCTGCCCGAGGCCGCAGAGATACCACCAGCTTTAAGCTAATTTGGGCTTGTGAGGGAGAGCACAGAAACACAATGGCAACAGGAACAAAAGGCAGTAGGGAGAACAACACCCAGGAGACTCATCCTTATCAAGGAACAACACCATATCAAAGGAGAGCTGCAGAGACTGGGAAGAGCCTTTTGTAAAGCCCACAATTGAGCCAAATCCTCCAGTTTTCACACATTGGTCCCCCAGGAACACCATCATGAAGAACTTTCCCAAAGGGAAAAGTGACCTGTGCCAGGTCAGGCCATGTGCCAGACATGCTGTACATACAGCACTAACGCACCCACTGCACAGTCGCTGTTTGCCCTGCATGCGTGCTTTTTAATTACAGTTTTTGTTTGCAAAGCATCTCTCACAGAAAAGACAAATTGCATTACTCTCAGCTTATTAAAATCACACTCAGAGTTTCTCAACTGCTAATTACACCCAGGCAGCAGTGTCGCTGTAATTAAAGCTGGGACACACATTTGGGGAGCTGGGAGCCCAGCTGTCACACAACCCCTTCCCTGCACCACTCTAACCAGACAGGCTGGCCAGAGCCAGGCTCAGCCACCACCATAAGCTCAGCCCTGCCCAGGCCTTGACCCCCCAGCCCCATGATAGCCACGCTGTGCCACAGTGGAAGATGCTGCATATAAGGCCAAGCACCTCCTCAGCACAGGGGACAAGTTCCCTGGAACAAACCTCCCCAGGTTACAGTTAGGCACCCACACTGACACTGGTGCATGGGCAAGGGGCTGGGTGAAGGGAAACACATGGCCTTGGGGTTACAACACTGAGGCTCGGGGAGTGAAAGAGGGTTTACTCATGTTTCTGCTGCTAATGATTACAATAAATCACATTGCATGTCAAAGCCTCCATTTCCTTGCACATAAAACAGAGATTTTGGGCTTCACTGTTAATTAAGGGGTTCTGGGGACAAACTGCAGAAAGGAGTCTTACTGGTACCCAGCTCACACAAACACTTTAAAGCCTGTGTAAACTGTGCCACACCAACAGACTTGGGAGTGAACTACACAGGGGAAGGTGTGAAGCCCTAGAGACTATGAGTCCCGAAGAACTGAGAGAGAGCAACAAAGGGGCTTACAGACCTGTGAGAAGCTGGGAGCTCGCTGGAGAACCAACCCTGCCTCCGCACTGCTCGGTCTCAGAAGTGAAACTGCAAGTGTGCAAACAGCCGTGCCGGCAGCACAGCCTGCCCCGAGCTTGGGCACCTCAGAAATAGAGCTCTCTGGAGCACAGCTGGGACCAATTAAGCTTTGGGCAAGTGGGGGATTGACACCAGCACTGACCTCCCACTGCCAAGGGGATGCTTTGGAGAATATCACCTCCAGGAAGATGGAGCGCTAATTAGGGAAAGCAGATAAACAGTGCATCTGTTTCAAGATGAGTTTCCTTCCCACTGAAATCATCACAGTTTCAGTGTTCAGCAGGATGCAAACACATTCTTAAATGACTTCCTGGAGCCCTGGTTTCAAAGATCAGTCCCTTCAAAAGCAATAACATGCCAAGATCAATAGCAGCCCCAGGAGAGCTCTGAGCATGCCAGCTCCAAACCCACTGAGCTATCACTACAGCCAGTTACCTATCAGATGCTAGGGGCAAGTCTACCTTGTCACATTTGAAAAGGCTACTGAGACTTCCTAAGCAATCAGGCTTATTTCAGTATCAAGGAAAAAAAATAGTAGGAAAATTTACATTTCAGAAGGAGCATGACATGCTTGGGCAATATATCCCAAAGAGGCAAATCTGCAGAGCAAACCAGGAGGAGCAAACGAGGAGCAAACCAGCTCACAGAGTCTTGGATGTGATCCCGAGAATAAGAATATGTTCTTCTGGTCCTTGAACAATTTTACTATTAATTCCCTGAAGTCACAAATAAGAAGTTCTGGGAAGCAGATCTCAGATAATTATTTTTAATCCAATATAAGTTACAAGCAAAGAACAAATGATCAAAACTTCATGAGGAAAAAGCTGACTGGGGTGCCCTATGGATGCTAGAGGCAGCATGTTCTATATTACTTATATTACACACATTACTTGTGTCCCATTAATGAAATGGCAGAAGATAACATATGGAGCTAGCAAAGGACATCAGGAAAATTTCAAAGAGCTTGTGGAAAAACTTGAAAACATTTGTGAAAAGGGCAGATGAAATTCAATATAGAGAAATACGTACTGCCTGGCTGCAATAAACCAATATGAAGGAGAGATACATACTGATGGGTTTGAGTTAGCTGCACTTTTCACCACCATTAAATCTCTTATACAGATTTGTGAAAAAAATTCAGCAAGAAGGAAGCAAGAATTTGTTAGCTCCTGATTCATTCCCTCTTATTTAGAGCTTATAAATGAAACTGGGTCTGTAAAGAGGAAAAGTATTCCTTTGAAAAGGATAAAGAGGACAGAGGCAGAGTTAAGAATCAAAGCTGGCAATTCAAGCTAAAGCTATAGAAACTTTTTGAAAAAATAATAACAGTACAAGGAACTTACCTAAGAAACGCATAACACAAAGATTATGCTGAACAACCTATAGCATATTGAAAAACAAAGTGGTTTACAGTCTAGGTCTTCACTTAAGTAAAGCTAACTGTATCTCGCCTTGGAATAGCATTGAAATCCATCCAAATAGGAGAATTCCAGTTAGAGGTCAGTATTTTTATCCCTTAAAACACGTGTGCAGCGTCAGAGCATGCCACGGGAACACAATGCCTGAAAAGCAAAGGCAGGGATCCCAAAAGCTTCAAGCTTTCCTCTCCCTACCTGGAGCCTCTGGCAGTGAAATATCACCCAGCCTCATCTCACCTCCAACCTCCGAATAGTCACTTCTCCCTGCTCCATCCGTCCCACAGACACACCTGTGCGCTGCAATCCTACCTGGAGCTAAGTGGGATTTTCCATGCAGGCAGCACGGCATCTCAGGGGTCCTCCCAGCACACCCCTGCCTGGCCCAGGGCTTGGTGCCTGGCCCAGAGAGGGGAGAGCCTCTTCTCCAGAGCAGCCGGGCTGTTCCCCTGTGGGTGAGAGGCTGGGTCAGCCCCAGTTCTTGTACTGGGCACTAGATGGCACAGATGGGAGGAAATTCAAAGGTAGCCAGTCTGCGATCTGTGGTGTTTTGGAAAAGGGGGTCTGCCAGTTGTCCAGAGGAAGCAGCTGCCATGGGGGATGCACTGCCAGCACCAGCACCCCACGGGTGCATGTTCCCCTTGGCACTGCCCTGCTGTGTCCCCTCAGCATCATGTCCTGTCCTGTCCAGCCAAAGAGTTGCCTGTGCTGCACTGAAGCTGGATGTCCCTGCAAGGGCTGTGGCCTGCGACCATGCCCCTGCCTCCTAGACATGATCTGCTATTCCTCATGAAGCCCAGGCTCGCTGCCTCAGGCACACAAACATCTTGTTCTCAGAGCAGCCCTATATTTGGCTTGAACTGCATCAAAAAGAGGGGGGAAATCCTCCCTGGGATTGACTATCCTTTTTCGCTGTGAGGCTGCATGTTGGGCATCAGCCTGCAGGATAATAAATACTAATAAATAATAAATACCACCTGACACTAGGGAGTGCAGGGAGGGGATGTTGAGGGCTGGACACCCTGTCAGCAATCCCTCAGGGTTCAGGGTAGGTCTAGGGAACGGCACCCCGGGACCTCTCCTTTACCTGGTGGGATGATGGTACAAAGGAGGGAGGCACCTGGTTATTGCTCTTAGAAGCATCTTTCACAATGTAGCTCCTCTCAAGCAACTTGCTTTTCCTTCTGATTTTCTTCTTTTTCAGCACTGCTACCTGCAATCACTGAGGCAGGAACTCTGCCCTGGAGCCTTCCCAACATCATCGTCCTCAATTTCTTTAAGGCGTGGATGAAATTCCTTACAAGTGAACTGTGTGGACTGACGTGATGAGGCAAACATGGGCTAAGCCACACAAAACTGCTGTAGTAAGCACAGAAAAGGCCAAAGCATTTTTAATGGTGAGAAAAAAAGTAGGGGAAGGTGGAAGGTTTTATGTTGGCCTCTGCTTTTCTGACACAAGAAATTCACTTTACTTCAAAGGTTAACAAAGTTAATGCATCTGGTGAAGATCACAGGCTCTGACAGCCTGTCTGGAAAGGCTCCATCCATTGCATGCACAAGGGACAGTGTATGCAAGGATGGCACTGAGGTGAGCAGCAGGTTTTGTGCATAAGGCACATATGGGTGTTATCCAAACCAAACCTGAACCTGGCAAAGCCCAAAAGAGCCTTTGGGCTGAGCAGCTCAGTGGTGCCAGCTATTAATGACAGACTCCTAGGAAAAGCCAGTTTGCTGAAGGGAGCAGCAGTGGACAAGCTATGCTGCAGCCTCCTGGAAAACACAGGTGACCTTGGCACAAACTGGAGGGAGACTTGTCCTAGCTCCAGAGGGGAGCTCCAGTTCAGCATCCACAGGGCTGGTTGAGCAGTACAGACAGATAGAAAAGCCCCTTCAACACTGGTCTTTCACCAACAGACTTAGACACCTGCTTCTGATCACCCACCTCAGTCTTAAGTGCTGGATCACTGGTGTATAACAACCTGGCTGCGAAAGGTTTCTGGGCAGAGGAAGAAGTGCTTCAGAAATGGTTTTTATGCTCCAGTTGCCACCTCAAGCCCTGCTTTTTATACTCTTCTATGACTCTAAGTACTTGGGGGTTTTTGGCTGAGAGATGTCTTTTTATCTTCAGATATAGATAGAGAAAAACTAGTCAAGCTGGAAAGAAATAACAGCAGCTGGTCAGTTTTCCAGGCCTATCATGAACTGTAAACAAGTCTTTGAAAGTGTTTTTAGAAGTGCTAACGTCTGTGGAGAACATGAAAGTTTTAGTCAGTGGTGTCAGCCTCCTCAGCAGGTGGACATCTTATGTGTCAACCCGATGGCTGGACTTGCTTCACTCTGCCGGAGCCAGTGATGGTGACAGCATTGAGCTTCCCATGCAGACGCCACTCAAAACGGCTGCCAGCTTTTCCACACACTGTGCCTGCTCAGATCAGACTCCACAGAGGGGCTGTCTGGCCTCCAGCCCCTGGAGGCCTGTGGTTGCTCTCGGTGGTTTAGCGCTGCTGCTAAGATGCTTAGAGGCAATATAATCCGTGCACTTAGTGGTTTCAAACTCCAGAAGAAGCTTAGCAACACGAAACACCACCTTCTGCCTCTCCTGTATGGACTTAAGGTGGTTTAATTCTTTTATGAAACTGTAACTCCAGCCCATAGTCTTAACCTATGGAGGTCCCTTCTATTTCTAAAGAGTTTTTAGAAAACCTGGCTTAGTTTTATGAGACAAAAAAAAAAAAAAGGGACCCCAGAGGGATCAAGATCAAATGTTTCTGCCTCTTAAAGGCTGGAAATGTGAGAGCCCCATGGCAAAGCACATTTTAAGCTCTTGTAGGGCTTTTCTCCACTGTTCTTCCTGTCTTAGATCAGCCTCTCAAATGGTCTAATGTATGGTAATGCCCAGAGAGATCCCAGGGCCTTCCCCTACACCTTCCATCAGCCTTGTGAAAGCATCAGCAGCCACCGCTATGCCCCAAAGGCAGGTGGCTGAACAGCCCCTGGAGGTGCCACTTCCCAGCATTTGATTCATTAACTGCATTTGCTCCGGTGTTGTGTTTTTTTTTTTTTTTTTTTTAACTTTACTGCCTCCCTTTACAGGCTGATCAAAAGCACAAGGTGTTACAAAAGGGAACTTGTGCTTTTGCCTTGAAAGGCCTCCTGCTGGTACCAGTGACTCTCCTTTCCCTTTCTGTAGGGCTTCTTGTGGGTCTGCCAGGGGAACGCAAGCCACTGGGAAGGACAGAAGAGGTGCTGGAAAGCATGTCCAGGACCAGACAGCGATGGGGAAGTGGAGAAGATGGAAAGAAAGAGCATGGAAGTGTGAGCCTGGGGTAGAACACAGGAAGACTCAGGGCTTCCCACCACCTCCCTCTGATAGCCCACATAGCCTGGAAGAGATACCCCACGCTGGGGGTGTGTGATATGCTTCCTGAGTGGGACAGGACAGGAAAGGTTTCTCTTTGTGCAGAGCCTGGTTGGCCTCAATGCTTCGAGAGCTGTGACAGGTGTCTCTGGTGACACTCTGCCTTTCTGCCAGGCACTCCAGCTGCTGCAGCAATTCAGTGCAAGACTGTGTGTCCAAACCTCACAGTATCTAGCTTTACAGTCTGGCTTAATTTAATAAAGATAAAATTCATCTAAACGAAATGGGTGCAGAAATTCTCCCTGAACCTCAGATACCTAATTAATTCATCATGAAAGTAGTGGAAGCTCAGAATTCTCCTGTGCTAAGAAGTCAAGATAATGCCACGCATCACTGGAGAGGGCTGGTGACCTTCCCTGTGCTTGCAGCGATGTTGTCCAATTTAACTCTGACCACAAGACCACGAGTTGTTATGATTCTCTAAGCAGGCAATATATAGGCCATATACGGGCCAACAAATCTGCTTTTATGGGCCCTGCTAGAACTTGATTAACTTTCACAATAATAAGCAGACCAGTGTCTGTAATTACTCAGCAGAACTCTGTTGTTTCTAAAACCCATCACTGTTCAGATGTGTACCTCGGACCGAGAACACCACCAAGGAGCCTCATGGGCTGCAAAGAGAGCCTCAGCTGCAAGAGGCAAATGGCTTAAGACCTAATTAATATTACATGGCACATTGCTGCCTTTTCTCCATCAAGTGCAGAGTCTCAGCAGTGCCTGCCTGCGTGCAGTTGCTACTGCCAGCACTGATGCTGCAGGAACTCCTAAAGACCACAGCCCAACTCATTCATGTTCATCTTTTATCTCCCCACCTCCATGTACTCTGCACAACCATTGAGGGGCTTTCTTCCCCGAAACTGCGCTGTAACGGACGGGTGGACCTTCTCCAGGTCTGTGCTGCTTTGTTTACAAGAGTTTACCGATGTTTGGGCTATGGAGCTCCCCACGTATATTTCCCTTGGACAGATCACAGCCAAACAGCAAGTGCTTTTGCCCTGAGATATAACTGAATTAAACCTGGAGCTTAGGCTAGCTCTTTGCGTGTATCTCTCCAGGGCTACAGCTCCCTTCCCTGCAGGAGGCTTGGCTTTGAGGGATCTGCCAACAAGCTCAGAGCCACAAGAAATAAAAACTTGGGAGCTCAGACAAGCTGGTTTGCAGGCAAACAAAAGCTGAAGCTGTGAAAGTGCGAGGCAGTCAATGCAGTGTCTGGCAGAACAGCTTCACCATCGCCTTGATCCTCTCTCCCTCCTTAAATGCTACATTAATCAATTACATTTCCAGCCCAGCAACAACAGTAAAAAATGTAACCTTCATCATATACAAGGCAAACAAAATTAGGATTGTCATTTGTATCCAGTTTGACCAGCATACCGATCAGAACAGCCTCAGTGAGCTGTGTGTGCCTGGTTCCTCCCAGGCAGGGGCAATTGGAATTGCAGTCACAGCTTGAGCACCACAGGGTATTTAAAGGAAAAGGGCTGTGCCCAAGCTCTGGTTGCAGTGATCCAGCTCTGCAGTCTCTGAGCGCTGCCCAAACAGGGCAGAGGCACATTATGAAGTGCAAACTCAAGGCAAGCCTCCAGTTATGTCAAGGAAGAAGCCACAACCTTTGCAACCACAGCACATGAGCCCAGTCTCCCAGCCTAGCACTAAGTATGCCACAGGGATAGGGAAGAGATACCATCTTCCACAGGGAACAGATGATACAAAAATGAGAGTCCTTGGCCACCTCTGACCATGGCATGGTTGCCAATGTGAATTCTTAAGGGATGAGCAATTACTACCCTTTCCCCAGTCTACTGAGGGGCAAACCCAGTCACAGGGGGCTAAAGTATGCTGTGCAAAGCAAGCCAGGAGTGTTCAATGAAAGCATCGACTCAAGGCTCAAAAGCAATCAAAAAAACAAAGTGAGCACTAGGAGACAAAGAGGGTTAAACTCAAACCTCACTGTGCTACCAGGTAGCTCCAGGGTGCATCTGCATTCCCATGGCGGTTGTGCCAGTTGGCAAGTTGTGCCATGGCTGTTGTACCAGTTCTCTAGTCAGGACTAGAGAAGGCACAGGAGGCACATCTAGTAAAAGATGATGTAAGGTCTGAAATGGCCACAAGACCAAGACTTTTCACCATGGGAAACAGAAACCTGAGACGCGACATAGCAGAGGTTTATGGTTCAAGAGTGGCTTAGAGAAAATGAATAGGTAATGACTGCCTGCTGCCTCTTCCAATATTTAAGCTACAAAGCATCAAAATAAAACAGTAAGTGACAGATTCAGAACAAAGTAAATATTCATTCACACAACACACAGCTGAACTGTGAAACTCACTGCCATAAGATGATGTAGACGCCCAAAATTTGCTCAGACTCAAAAAGGGCTTAGAAAACACCTGTAAAGGACTATAAAATGCAGAGATCCCCACCTCAGGAGACTCCCAAACTACAGAAGCCTGATCGTGAGGAGGTTATCAGGAACACACCAACCTGTATCTCCCTGTTCTTATGCTCCTTGCTAGGCATCCTCTATTAACCACTGCTAATTCAGGGGCCTGGGGCAAAGAGACCTGTGGTCTGATCCAGTACAGCTGCTCTTTTGTTCCTGGCACTGACCTGAGCTCTCCTTTCTTCTCCGAAAGGCCAGGAGCTGGAAACATTACTGTTACTGGACACCGGGATAACAACAAAGGGATGTGCTTACAGTACAGAACTTGAGTGATTCTAGAGAGGATCTCTGCTTTCTTTCTATTTTTCCCAATTCTCATCTTAGGAGAGATTTTTGGTAAAACTCTAACTCAGCCACGCTGCGCTCAGCTAGCTGCAGCTGGCAGCACCATAAACACCTGTGTTCAGATGAGACGCAAGTTAATATCCTTCTGAGAGGTTTTAGTATATCCACTGGGATGGGGTGGAGGAATCCTCTCTCCAAGCCTCAAATCCACACTGTGAAAGGCCCTGCAGTCCCCACTCTGTCCAACCCAACAAGCTCATGAACTGATCTGTCTCCCTCTATAGTTTTCAGGTGCCCTTGTCACCACAGCAAAGAGGAAGGGGAAGGTGGGACACTCCTGTCGACTGGTATCCCTAGGGATTTGCATCCTCACCTACTGGCTCAGTCTCTCCTAGGGCTGCATAAGACCAGAGGTTGCAGTCTCTGACAGAGTCTACTCTTCCCAAGTACTCTCCTGCCTCCTCCCCCTAAATGCAGCAAACCTTGGCCATCTTAGCTATAGAAATACACCCACTGGCTGTCATGCGCCCTTTGAAAGTGCACACATTGATAGGGAGGGATTATCTCTTAGTCTACAAAGAGCTGCCAGCCAGCCATTCTCCCTCAGTGAAACCAAACCGAGCATTGGTGTGTTTCTCATTAGCTCCTATTATTCACGCTATTGTAGTGTTTCCAGTTTTAAAGCACACAGACAAGAGACAGCTGAACTGCTCCCGCAAATGTTTATTTCTTAAGAGGATTTGATCTGTGGTGGGATACTTTCAAGTCACATGCAGAGAATAAGGTATCCTGGTAACAGTGCCATCCTCTGAGCCACTTGCTCACCCTGGCTCTCCCACCGCCTCGGAACAATGCACACTGCCTCGTCCCCGTCTAAGCGTAAACTGCAGATTATGTTTTCTTCTCCTGACTCTCAGAGATAAGGCGTGAGACAATGCAGCCATACAAAGCCATTCTGCTATTAAACTGATCCTGTGGATACAAGCCCTGCTATTGCTGCTCCCCCTTTCAGCAGCGCTCACAGAACAGAGCAGGCAGAAGCACAGATCTAAAGCAGCCTGTCCAGTTGCCAGAGGGCAGGGAAAGGCCACCGTGCAACACTGCATTGACACCTTTACCCGTCGCCCTCAGCCAGGCAGTTTTTGTCCTTCCCTTTGCTCCCAGTGACACTCCTGCAGCCATAACTCTGCACCCCACATAAGTGATTTGTTTCTTGACCCAGCCTCTCTCAAAGCTCTCTGACCAGATCCTGAAGTCCTTACTCAGCACCTGCTCCCTCCAAATGGGATTAGCTTGACTCAGGCTCAGCAATATCTCAGGATCTGTTGATGCTAATTTCTCTCTCACAGCTGCATAACTAGAGCAGGGAGGGGAATAACAGGGAGATGGACAGTCAGGGCTTTTGTCTGATGAAACATTGAACAAAACTCTGAGAAGGACTGTCAGAATTCAGCCCATCGTGGTTAGAGACCCACGTAAACACTGAAAAAATTGATGCATTGGCCAGACTGCTTTAGGGTCCAGCCCCATTTTGTCCCCATCTCTTCAAGCCAGACTTGGGACATGCATAGAGTATTTGAAAGAGGCTGCAATGACACAGAGCATCCACACCTTCATCCCAACTCACAACTCTGAGGAACACTGAGAAGGAAAAAAACCTTGCTGGTTCTGTACAGCAAAGAGCCATGGCCATCCCCATTCCCCCAAAGTGAGGACTCAATGGCCACAAGAACAGATTCTTCTACAGATGTATCAGATGATACTTGTCTAATGGATGCACAAGGCAGTGAAAACCCCAGACTCTTCCTCTAGCTGTGTGCCCTCACATTACAGCCACCAGACACTCCTACTCTCTGTGCAGGACTTGTGGTCGGTCCATCATGGGCACCTGGGCTTAGTGTGGTAATAGTCCTGAACAGAAGTTGAACCCGTGGCTTCAGCTCCAGAAAGCAGAACATCAGACTGAGCCACTGGTTATACTGGAAGTATGACTCAGCTGCCTGCAAAATCTCAGTGGCTGGAAGTGGGATCCAGGCTTTGTTTTTTACTGTCCTGCTGGATGGCAGTGATTCTGTCTGAGGAAAAGCATGTGCCAAACTTGCTGTGCACGGATGGGGAGGGGAGGGATGCATACAAGGAAAACACTTCTACCCACAGCAGGTGAGGAACGGTGCCAACATCATACTATCAGTTTACAGACAACGAGTGGTGGGCAAAATTGCTGCCACTTTCTAGATTCATATAAAAACCTCCTCTGGGTCTAACAGCAGTCTAACAGCAGACTGATTGAAAACACAGCCCACAGAAGCAGTCCCAGCCAGATGGCGTGTTATGAACCGCTATTAAACCTGACAACCTTTTGCAGTGTTCAAAGATTTTGCCCAGGGGAAAAAAAAAAAAAAAAAAAAGCTCCCCCAAATGCCTGGATGCAAGGAGTGGTCCCGGCAGCATCCACTCCTCTTTGTCTTCTCCACTGAGCATCTCCCGGCAGAACAAACCGGGAGGAGGAGGCGCCTCCGGGAGAAGAGGCAGCGGGGGCTGCCCAGCCGCCGGGGAGGCGGGTGCTGGGGCAGGGACCCGAGCAAATAAAATACCCCCGGGGCGTTTCTCCCCCGGGAGCAGCCGGGAAGCACCAGCCGGGGAGCCGGGGCGGGGCCGGCCGGGCGGGGCAGCCCGGACCCCCCCCCGCCTTTCCCAGCACCTCCCCCGGCCCAGAGCCCGGTGCTCGCCCGGTCCGGAGCGCGGCACGGCGGCATCGCGGCCATGGGCTCCCGGCTGAGCCGGCAGAGCAGCCTGGAGGAGGAGAGCACGGAGGAGCCCTGTACCGGCAGGCTGGAGGGCGGCCGGGGCGACTTCCACCTCTCCTCCCTGCTTCTCCACCCGCAGAAGCTGCCTAGGGTGCTGCGGAAAGCTTCGCCGGCGCCCTACGTGCGGCGGGTGGGGTGGCTGCGGGAGATCCAGGCCACCATCCGGGAGCACAAGCGGGAGCACGCCGTGCACATCCTCAGGCTGCTTAGGAAGGTAAATGCCGCGGGCGAGCGGGGCCCCGGGGCGGTGCGGGCAGGACGGGAGCGGCGCGCAGGACAAAGGGCTGTGCGTGGCGCGGGCGGTGCCGGCCGGGCCGGGGTCCGCAGCCCCCCGAAGCCGGCGGTGTGGGACAGGGAGCCGGGGTTTACAACCCACCCCGACCTCCTCGGCGGTGCGGCTTTGCAGCCCCCGCCTTGGCGGTGCGGACCGGGCTCTTTGTGGTGCTTTTCGCCGCTCCGTGCCCAGGTGATGCGGGAGCCGCCTCCTTCGGTCCCCGCCGCGGCGGGCGGGAGCGGCTGCGGGAGGCGACACCCGCCCTGGGCTCCCTGCCACCTCCCCGTGTCCCCACCCGGGCGAGGGGCACCTGGCCCGGCTGCCTGGGGGCAGGGGGAGAGGGGCTGGGAGAAGGGCTGTGCTGCGCGCAGGAAAAGGGGGGGCCAAGCCTCAGCCCTTCCCATTCACACCCCTCCCTCCATACCAGCCCCCTGGGTGTGCTCAGGATCGATGTCCCCCTGAGAAAAGCCACTTCCATCCCGCTGCCACCACATCCCATTACACCCACCCAGCCAGGCTGGACAAGATCGATCTTTGAGAGAACCCAAAATGGTTTTGGAGAGGACCTCTGGGACAATCTAGGCTGAGAGGAGAGGTAAAGGGGTCGGTATATCAGTGGGAGCTTGTTTCTGTCTGCCGCCATTCAGGAACAGAAAAGCCAGTGTGCAGACAGCGTGGTGCCAAACTGATGCTGAGGACAGAGCCCTGCTGCTGGAACAGAGCCATCTCCTCCATCACTCAGTGCTACCACCGCTTTCCAGGCAAACTCGGCTCCCCCAGACTGCAGGCAGCTCCGCAATCAGTAGCACAGGAGACAAGTTCTCCCTCTGATTTGGATATAAAATACCACCAGCTCTTAGCTTATCACTTTGCCTCATTAGATAATGACCTACATCTTGGTAACATACTGAGTTTCTCACCACAGTGGCAAGTAACCTATATGTTGGAGCAGAGGGTGGCTTGCTGGGATGCTTGTAGAGCCATACTACCAGCTGCAGGCAGCTTCATTAACAGTCCTGACTCTGGTTCTGAAAGTCCTGGGCTTTACAACACACCAAACAGTGGTGGGTCAATGCCCTGGGCTACCAGCAAGTTGCACACTCACGAGTAAGAATTTACTGGACCAAAAATTACATCTCTGCTTTCCCTGTCCACTGCCTGCCTTAGTGTTCACATGAGGATTGTTGCCAGCACCACAAATGCTCTTTTTGCCACGTGTGTAGACAGGTAAACCCTCAGCAGAAAGCCTGTATGCGTGCACCAGTACAGGAGACAAGGGTTGACTAAGATTTCAAAGACGGTTTTAGAAAGGCACTATTACAAGAAGCTTGTGAAGAAAGAGAGGCAACCACTTACTTCATGAACGTGGTGATGTAACATGAACAGACTTTTGTAGGGTATGCCAGAGGCCAGATCTACAGAATGTCATTTTCTATAGTCCTCAGCACCTCTCCTTGAGAATGAAGTGCTGAAGTCCCCCACAGACCTCCAGAAGGTCCATCTGTGAGCAGCCACAGTTTGAATGCTAAGACACAGGGCCATCTGGAATGGAGGGTCATTTCTAAGCCCTCCTTTCAATGCAGCCTGCCAGCTCCTCTCAGGATCAGCTAAGCACTCGGCTTCCCCACATCTGTGCTGAGAATTACCATGTCCTGAACACTCACATTTAGTCCACTGCCTTTCCAGTTCCTCTTATTATTCCTGGTCCCCATCTCTGCCCGTCCATGTTGAAACAATGACCCTCTGTTCATCTGCTCATGATGGAGCAGTAGGACACGCATCCTGTAGTCACAACACAGCCTTCTTCCGCCAAGTAAGATGGGAACCCATCCAACATCACCCCAAAGCCTCTGGCTTGTTGTCTGCTCAGAGAATTCAGAAACAGAGGGCTACAGCACTAATGCTTACCGCACACCCTTCAACAGCTGAACACAACTGTCTGCCAGTTTGGGGTCACGTAATCAGAACCAGTCCTCCTTATATGTCCAAGGTCAGCCTCAAAGAGTACTATGATCAGCCTTTTATTCTCATTTACAAATTTCTCTCGCTCAACTAAATTCAGCCCTTAGCTTGTCCCCCAGTATGTCCTTCTTCACAGAGACTGGCTTACCTTGGCAGTAACGCACTCTCGGGAGTCACGGATTAATGTGTCCCAGGTGAGGGTCTGTTTGTTACCTGTAAAAAGAGAGACACCTTGTTCACTCTAGTATTCAGTGAGGATATTTAACACCATACCTCATCGCTGTGCCTTGGACCAGGGGGCCAAACACCCCAGAGAAGGCAGAGCAATGGTTGGACCAAAATCACACCCTCCCCAAATGAACAACGTGCTCAGCCAGACTGCAGGACACAGACTCCTGATGCGTGCCTCCTGCTGCTCCCAGCAGACATAGACTTTGCCCAGCCCTGCATGTGTACCCAGGAGGATGTAATTTTATCTGCCAGTGTTTTTTGACCTGTGGACTGCTCCTAGGATGTTGAAGGGGTGTAATAACATAAAGAGAGCAAGCCAGCCAGAAGCAGATCCGCTAAAAGAGATGTGAGATCACAGCATTTTAGAGGAGTACAGAGAGAACAACTGCAAACCACAGATGTACGTTTGCATTGTACAGGAACACTCGGACAGCTCCACTGCACATCATCTTACCAGTCTCAGAAATACCCACCTGCCAGAGACAGACCAGCTTCCTGCTGGCCCAAGTGGGCATTACTCAGCTCAAGCCAGGGGAGACAACAGACTTACACCAGCAAAAAGTGTGGTACAATCTGATTTTCTTGTGCTGAGGCAATGGCCAAGTGTCAGTCATTTTTAAGATAATAGCACTAAGCCAACTGAACTGGCAAGACTTTTAATACTCTGGTGTCTGCAGCCATCCTTTGGGTGGTACAAAATTTTCCAAGAAGAATGGGGGGGAAACAAGTAAGATGAAACAGAAGATGCCCCTAGGGTAAGAATTTATGGACTACCAATGTGAATTGAATATTTACAGCTATATTATTGATAAAACCCTTGCAGGCAGGATTTATGGTATAGGTCCAATTTGGGTAGTTTAATTACTACTGTGACATCCACCGCTGCATACCCAGCCATGCCATCCTCTCAGCAGCTTTCTTCATCTGTGCCTATTACACTTGGCATAGGAGGTTCCATTTCCCTGAAGCTTTATGGTTAAGGGAGACACTGGCATGATGCCTTGGTACGCTCCTGGCCCATGTCCAGCTGTGTCTGTCTGTCCTTCAGGACTGATCCACTGCTTGGGTTCCTTGGTTGCTTATGGGTATCATCTGTGTACACACGAGGATGGACCTGTAAAGTATTTGATTTATTCTCCCCTTCTCCACTATATCTGTAGCCAGGGACTCTTTGGTGGTGTGCTCTCTGCTCAATCCAAGCATATGCAGAGGAGAGAACAGATACAGCAGTGACTTTGATTGCCACTTAGGCTTAAGGTCCCACACCTCTGTCAGCTATGGCTCCATCCCTGCTGGTGATGTATGTGTGTACATCATTCTTTTCCTCTACTTTTTTTTTTTTTTAGCTCAGTGCATCTTTCACTGGGTGGTGCCTGAGGCACACATTCAGTGGAGCAGCACGAACATATGGGGCACCCATTTGCTTATTCATTTCTCCTGGCAGAGGCATACAGAATGGGCAGAGGACTTGTTTCCTCCCTCAGCTGAGCCCTCCTTGTCAACTGAATCAAACCCAGCACTGTCCCTGTTAGGGAGCGTTTTCTTCTACATTTCTACTCCTGTGATATTTGTTTCTGCCCTCAGGGTATTTTCATGTATGTGATCTCTCTTTCCCAGATGCTCTTTTTTTTTTTCCTCCACAGCTCTGTGGTACCTCCTGATTGTAACAATCATATTGTATATTAGATCTTAGCTTTTCCCTTAGCGAGAAACAGCTTAATTCTTTGCAGTTTCACCTATCTGCCCCCTGGGGACACCTTTTATTCCCAAGGATGCTGAGGTTTCTTCCAGTGTGTCCAAATGTGCCCCATATCCTGGTCCATGCAGGTAAGTTGCATGGACCATGGATGTTCCCCTACCTCTCACTGTGTACAATGGAAAAAAGACTCCCCATGACTGTTGTGTAGAGCTACCTATAAATTCACTGCTACAGCCAAAAGACAATGCTGCCAGTGTTTAGCACTTACTGAGAAATTCAAAGCATGGCTAAACTCATACTGATGGACAGGACTTTTAGTCAGGCAGCCACCACCAGGGTGTATGGCAGTACCTGAGTTCCTGAGAAAGGTTTGATTCTTCCAGAAAAGCCGAAATTGGAGAATCAGATTTGGAGCCTGCCTTCTTGCTCAGCTCCTTCAGCAGATTCACACATAGAAGCTGACAAAACTGTTTCTCTGGAGCTAATTCTCTCTGGAGGGAAATGATATCACTCTCACCTTCCTGTGGTAGGTGGTAACAAGGCGGCCAGTGCCTAGGCTGGGGAGCTCAACTTAACATGGCATTTCATTCAGCTCTCTGGCTATCCACATCCTCCATCACAGTAATATTGGTCAGCCACAGCTGCTTCACCTTTCCTGTATTGAGTAACCATCTGGCACCTCACGGTATTTACTTTCTGGTTTCAAAACACCTCATGATCATAGCTCCAAGGGAGCCTGTGTATCTCACTGCATTTTTTCTTGTAGGACCTGGGACTGGAAGGAACATTCCTCAATGAAGTGCTCTATAAGAACGCAACTTTCCTTAACTTGGTGGATCCCATCTCCCATGATTTGCTGATGAGCCTCGCTAGAGATCTCCAGTGTCCCAAAAAGGTGAACACTTCCCTCAGCTCAATGGACATTTTCCAGCATAGCACTGGTGCAAAGAGAGCCCTAATGGGGTGACTGGTACTGGGTGGTGTGTTACAATCCTTCAGAATGAAACAGTGTATGCTGTTGGAGTGGTAGCATACAGAATGTTGTGCATATTTCTGTAGAAAACAGTTGAGACTACCTCAGAACATGAATGCAGCTGAAGGAGAGGGTGGTTACGTGCACAGAAATAAGGACTTAACTTTTTGCATCAATAGTAAACTTGGTGACTGGGTAGAGGCCAGATTAAAAAAAAAAATATATATGGGGTGGGTGGTGGTACCATATTCACTGGTATCCCCCAGAGATTCAAAGCAGTTCACTTATGGGGCTGCAGAGGGGAACAGAGATCTCTGCATCTCTGCCCAGGCTGGTGCCTCTGCAGGAGGAGGACAAAACCCTCTGTCTTCCCAGGCCCTTTGCCATATGTAACTACCCTAAGACAGCATTATACTGCCCCTAGAACCTCCCAGATCTCTTGAGTAAAGAACAGTGCTGTAGGAATATATTGCAACTTGGGATTTAAGAAGCAAAAGTGCCACGTGCACAGTGTCCCTGCACTTTCCTTCAGAGAACAAGGAGAGCAGAGACAAAGAAAGGCAAGGCTGAGTGCAGACAAACTTCACAGATAACCCAGTCCCACTGCTACACCTGCATCTACTTCTGTTATGCTTTGCCACCACAAACACTTGGATTTGCAATACATCCATTTGCTCATCAGGCTTGGCAAGTGTCATGTTTGCTTTATAAGGACAGCAACAGAGTGAATTTCTTTAGTCCAAGAGAGATATTAAGTACACACAGCTCAGAGCAAACAGCAGCACCCTAGGGAATACATTCAATGCCTGGTGTAGATTAGTAGCATTTCTAACCTTGTTCTGCCATCTCCTGAGGCTCTTTGACAACAATTCACTGGTCAGGTCTCAATAGCCAAACTACATATTGCCAAAGTTTAATCATCATCATTGGGGTGCAATGCAGCCTGAAAAATCTTATTTTCAAGTATAATTTTTGTGGAAATTTTATAAGCATCTAAAAAGGCAGGGGGTGGGTTGCAGCAGTAGTACCTCTTATCCATATTTCACTTGACCTCATCTCCAGCTGTTCTGACCATCTCCAACCTCAAGCTGTGCAGTGCTCTTTAGGGGAGGCACCATGAGGGGACATCACCCTACTCCAGTACCCAGGTGCCCAGCAGATAACACACTACAGTTATTTTCATATAACACTATAGTTATTTTCACCCCCTCCTCTAATTTCATGTCTTACAGATGCACATGCTTATCTGCATTATATATATATATATATATCTGTAGCATTATATAGGTAATATTTTCCCCATTCCTAAGGAAGATGCTGAGCACCTGAGCTGCCCCTCAAAGCCAACAGGAGTTTAATTAAGTGGTTGGAGAGACTCAGCACCCTTCCCAGTACGAACATCAGCAGACCACGTCCCCTTTCCAGCTCTGGCTGAGCATCTGGTGGGTGTTAACTGCATTATGAGCAAGGAAGCTGAGTGCAATTCCCAGTCTGTCAGTGGAAATTAAATCAGTGAGGACACAGAAAGGAACAGGAGGGTAATTCTCAGTTGTGAGCCAACAAACGCTTGCAGAGCATTGTGCCAGCTTCTGTGCTGAAGCCTGGTGTGCACGTGCACCCGCTTGGAAAGGTTTGCTGTTATAGGTGACAGCAGGCAGCCACCAGTTGCAGCCTTGCCAGCACAGTATTAGTCTAGAACACTTAACCCAGGGGCAAGGGCTGGTCTCTGTGGGATTCCTAGAGGATCTGGGACAGGGATCGGAGGGCACTCAGCTGAGGCTGGGATCCCTCTCCACTTGGCACAGCAGAACAGCCACATGCTGGCAGCGCACCCTTGGGGAGTTCAGCTGATTCAGTGATTGCTTAGGAAAATCACAGTGCAGCTGTTGGCCCACAGTACAGCACTTTAACCGCTTGCAATAAAGAATAAATTAGCATATTCCCTGACAGTTTTACTATGTGTTTACCTATCAAATCTCTAAATGCACATGTTGCACCACAGCTGGAGGACTGAGGAATAGGAATGCAGGTGTCTGTTAGCATTTGGAAAATATGATAGAGGGGGCAGAAATCCCAGCCTTCAGCAGCTGCCATTTGCCATTCTGCTTTGCCAGAGGAAGAGAGGTGCTGTTCAAAGGCATGGCGATAGAAAACATGCAGTGCAAAAATGGACCCAGGAAATTAGAAACCAGCTCGGTCCCATCTTTTCCTGGTGAGTTACTGCAGGGGCTGGAGGGAACTGCTGACATTGGGAAGCTCCCAAACTCAAACCTCCAGGAACAGAATGGACTGCAAAGTAGTAAGATGGAGTAGGGGGAATTCACTGGTTCCCTGTCCCAGCATCTCCAAGCTGGAACACAGAAGGGAACAGAGTCAAGGTGCTGCTGAAGGAGGAGCAGGGATGTCCCAGGGCACATCTCTCCCAGCAAGAAGCACCTGGGGAATGGGACTGCTGAACCTTCCACATTAGAGGAACCATATCAGTGCAAAGACAGTATGCAGTCAGAGTTTGAGAAGCATGACAGCAAGGCAACTGATAGAAATTTAGCATAGTCCTGTAACAAATGAGCTGGCAGCCTGCCTGTCAAGCTGGGGATGGGTGCTGCTGAGGATAGAGCAGTGAGGAGCTGGGACACCCATACTGTCCCCACACTGGGCATTTTTGAAAGCCAAGATCTTTTGAAGAAAAGGGCATAGGGGTCCCTGCACAGAGCCCTTCTCACATTGTCAGCCACTCCTGCCTTCCCAGGTGTTGCCTGACCTAGAGCTGGACCCCCCCTGCCACAGCTCTAGAAAATAACCCCCTCTTCTGAGCTCCACTTGTTCCTTGGTAGGGTGTGAATTGCTCTGGGCAGGAACATGCTGGCTTAGCTGTGGTTCTTCCTGGCAGTGCAGAGCTGCTGCTCCTCCTCCACCCCAGGAGGAGACAGCATGTGGCAGAGGCATCTCAGGCCTTCTCACCATTCCTTTTTCATCCTCTCAATCTCCTCCCCTATATGTATATTCCCCTGCTCCACTACCACCTCTGATCCTTTCCCATCTTCCTTTGTCCTCCCCGCCTTGGTTCCTGTTCTGCTGTGGTCGCTGCAGAGGCTAAACTGTCCCTTTGCTTTCAGGAATACGACCCCTGGAAGTCCTCAGACAGGATCTGCAGGCAGCTGATTTACCACCTAACCCCCCATTCAAAATGGCACCGGCATGGCATGCCCCGGAGGAAGTCCCAAGTGTGGTAAGCAGCCTGTTGGGAACAGGGTGGATGGGCACAGCGGGGAATCTGCTGGGAGAAACTGTGCCACAGCCAAGCACCATCCCAGTCTGCCACTACTGCCCTTCTCAGGCAAAGGCAGGGCTGAAAACCTGCATGGCAGCCTCTGCTTGGTCTCTTAGAAAACCTCAGCCAAACAGTGCAGGGTTGGCGCAGGGTCAGTGCCAACTCCCCATTCCCTGTCTGGTTTGCTATTTACTCCTTTTCACGTAGTCTTACAGTTCCTCAACCTTTCCCAAGGGCACTGAAGTCAATCCCACTGATTGCACAGCACAGACAACCCTCCCAGCAGGGTGTTTGGCCCTAGGAGTGTGGCCAAAGCCTTGCAGATATATGCACCCCAAGCTGAGCTGGCCCCCAGCTCTGCACCCACTTTATCCTTATTTATGCCCATAAAACTTCCCTGCCTGTGAGGAAGGTCTCCCATTATAAGGCACTCCCAAAACTGATCGCTCCATTCAGTAGGAACCACCTTGGGGTGGCTGGCAGAGAGGTGACCATCCTTCCTTACCTCTCACTTCTCTGCCAGGAGCAGGTGAGGGACCTGAGATGATTCAGAGCCTTACACACTGGGAACGCAACTTAAGGCACATTGGCTACAGACAGCTACCGGATGGCAGCTGCTTTCCACTACTACAAACATATTCAGACACCCACATGTGTTCTCTCCTTGACACTTTCTGGCTTTTCTAACCAGATAAAGAGCAGTCCCTACTTTTCAATCCACCCCTTCTCTCCTCATTTTCTTCGAGCAAAGCCTGTTCTGTGACAGAGATCACCAGTGCTGAAGACACAGAAGTGACTAAAAAAAGAGGAGCTCGTGTCTGCCTCATTAGCTTCATAGGAATAAATGCAGGATTGGGTAAAAAGAAATGCAAAATTGGCAGCATTCTGAGAACAGCCTTGGGCTTTTCTAAGATTTTCAGAGTCTTTTTGCATGTACCAGCAACTTAAAATCCTCCATGGGAATTGACATTTCCATCGTACCTTTCATTCTGACTCAGAGGCAGATCCCCAGTGCATCTTAAGGAATAAAATCCCGAATATCATGATTTCCAGACCATCTGCCTCTCATACCTGTAGCCCCACTTTACCACCGAATCTGAGCACTCTTGTGAGTTTCAGTGCTCTCATTCCCAGCACCCAAGAGAGCAGGACTCTTCATGCCAGTTTGCAGGTAGAAACCACAGCACAGAACAAGACCAAGGGATCAGAGTTGCACAAGTCCTGTTCCAGACTCACTCAGATGACATTTTCCCCATGGTATCCTGCAGAGCACCAGACATGCAGGATATATCCCAAGACAGAGAGGCTTAAAGAAGTGCTGGAGACAGGGAAAGTTCTACAGAGTGTGCCTGTCTCTATTCCTTTCCAAGCTCACTTTTGCTGAAACCCAGCCTGATTCTGGTTTTCCAAGTGAAAAATCCCTCCACGTAGCTACTAATTCAAGCCTCTGCCTCCATACTCTTGCTTAAAGGTAGAACAAACATCTTCCCCAGATGGACTTCAGACTAGAGAGTCAAACTGGAGATGTTCCCTCTGATCACAGAGCCCAGAGAGAGCAGAGGACTGCCTGCTGTAAACTCATCGCTTACTAAAAACACAGAGAGGATTGTCTGTGGCCAGAGGAAATGCTCTGGGCTCCATGAGCCCAAATCCCACACAGAGAGGTCAGGCACAGAGCATCTGCGAGCACAAGCAGGGAGAGGGCAACAAGGCAATATGTAATGGAGGGAAATAGAGGTCTAAAATGTGTGGTGCTGCCTGGCAGCCAGGCCTAGATTCAAGGCATTACATAAGGCACAAAACAATTTTGATTAAATATTCAACAGCAGGGCTTCCTTTTTTAAAACTGGAGAGGAACTGGTTTGCAGTTTGCAGCAAAAGGCGCCTGCAGAGCTGGCATCCAAGGCCACTGCAAGAAAATGGATGTTGCCAGTAGCAGGAAGAAAAGAAATAGCTGCTTCATTTGGAGACACCAGGGCCTAATTTTGTCCAGCAAGGCTGTTTTCACCTGATCTAAATTCACCACTTCGCTCTGTGGGGAGTGGGAGTATTTTATTATAATCTTGGTTTCTGAACCTGTGCCCTTGGCTTGTACCCTTCCTGCTGTCAAGGTCCTGTAAAAAGCATAGGTGCAACAGCAACACTTTGAAGTAATTTCTAAAGTCTAGTGGGGATTTGGGACAGCAGGGAGGAACCAGTGTGTGGAGACCACATTCAGGAACTGAATTTTCCTCTCGCTTTCAGTCTCCTGGGATTTGGCTTCTGGCTTTCACAGAGCTGATGCAGGACCCCCTTGTTCTCTTCTGAAATGTGATTTCCGCTTTCTGGCAGCATGTCAGATGACTCCAGGAGATAATTAACAAGCCCAGCCGTACAGAGAGCTTAGAGCATCTGCCAGGTTTTAATTACATTTGGGCTTACGGAGATGCAGTATGGGAGATAGAAAGGACCTGCAATGCTGGAGCTGGACTGTGCATCAGGTGTTCCTCCCCACTGCAAAATAGCAAGCCAGCAGGTCAGAAACAAACTAATTGTAGTTACATCTCCATCTACTCTCAGTGGGAACCCAGAACATCCAGCAAGTGAAAACCTAGGCCACCCATGAACTAATAAAGTACAAAAGATAAAGTACATTTCTTCAAGCACCTGTTTTGATACACAGACCAGAACAGAAACGTGGAAGGAGAAAGTTTGTTGCAGCACAGTCGACTCAATGCAACAGCAGCTCAATGAGTAGCAGAGATCCAACCCAGGCTGCGTCTCGTTTCTCTGCTTGATTAAACTATCAAAGGTTGATGCTGGGAGGCAGTTTGCCCTCTGCATCCACACCTGTGGGTCTGCATGTACAATGAAGGGTTAGCAGTGTCCCACCTGTGCAGTCACCCAAAGAGATTATTTCAGATGTCCAGGAGATACTCGAACAAGTTTGCCACACTGAAAGCAAGGGGTTCAATTCTCCTTCCCTGCAAAATCCTGTCTCAGGTCTGCACCTTCCAGCCAACAGCTCTAGGGGTTTTATAAGTAGAAACTCAAAAGCTGGAAGGACAAGATTTCCACAGCAGGGACCAACATGACTTTACTGCACAATTTTCAGTTCCTTGTATCTTAATGGGAATTCAGTTTTAGCACCATTTTATAGTTGTATAGGTCATTCACACTTGATCAGAATACATCCTAGAGTGTTTTATAACAACTCCAGCTTCGCTTTCTCATTAAATTGACATTTATAATGTAAAGAGTAACAGATTAAGAAATGCTCCTCTACACAGACATAGGATTTTTAGGCTATCAACACCACTTCTGTGGAATTTTGACAGGTGCAGAATTTTGGGATGTTATTAATTTCTTGTTTTCAGAAATCTTGAGGCCTCCTGCAATCCTGAATTAAGGAAAATTGCATGTGCTAGCGCAAGTGCCACCATCTGTCTCCAGAACAGAGCTGGGCCCAGAGGGTGCATTACTTTCTGAGGGCAAGACAACACTGGACTGCTCTCTGGAGGGAGAAGGGCATCAGGAGAAGACAGTCTTTGGAGAGCTGAATCACAGCCCTGTCCTGCAGTCAAGCAGTTGTGGATTACAACTGAGCTCTCCTAGCAAAGTCATGTCAGGGAACCTTATGTATCTTCCACTTACATCATCCCCAGAGCTGTCTACTTCAGTGTAACTACTTCCTTTCTTGAGTGCAAAGGACCAAACCTGAATCCACAAAGCATGTAGGCAGTAAACACAGAACTATCTCTACAGTCAGGGGGTTCCTGGCGCAGAAGAAAAAAAAATAAATCCAGATTTTTCACACAGTGACTGGTTCTGGAAGAGTGAAGACAGTTGAATGTATGGAGTTACTAATTCCCAAACTGCACGCATCTGAGCTTTCCTTTTCACAAGTCTCACCACAGTTTTACTTTGCTCACCTGAATGAATTTCATCTTGGCTAATCCAAAGCTGGGTAGGAACAGAGTATTCCTTCAGGGCTTATTGCTCTGTTTCTCAGTTATTGATGTGCATTGCTCAGACACTGCGGCATTAGATGCACTTTTGAAACGCAATGAAAGCATTTGTGTCTACAAGACTGCAAGGAAACAGCTCTAAAGGGCTTTGGATCTTTTTTTTTTTCCCCTTGAAAACATCACTCAGGGCTGCGGATGACAGCTCTGGCTGATTAGATCCTAGCCTTCACATGGCATGAGGTGAATATTAACTACAGCTTCATGTCACCCTTATGCAACAGGATAAGTAAGCACCATCATTCTTGAAGCCAAGTTAGAGAATACCAGTCAGTTAACTAAAGCCACATGGTAATAGTCATATGGGAGTACAAGAACTGCCCCACACAACATTTTAAAAAAGCTGCTGCTCACAGACATGTCAGCTGGACAGACATGAGCTGGTAAGTAAGCTGCAGAGAGGCAGGAACTGTCTCCTCATCTTACAGTGCATAGAGCCCCAAACACTACTCATGATCAGGGACCCTAACAGCTTCGAGAGACAGGTACATCTGCAAAGGCTGTTGGAGAAGGCAGAAAAGGTCATCCAGCAGCTTGATACTGCCCTGTCACAGATCAGAAGAAACAGTCAAAGACTAGCAGGCAGGAGAAGCAGGACACTTTGACAGAGAAACAGTCAATGAGAGAAATAATGGAGGCTGAGTGGCAGATTAAAAGGAATCAGCAGAGACCTTGTGCCTTCACGACTCTTACACAGTTGAAGAGCTGTCAAGGACATCACTGCTCGTTGTAGGGGGGGTGGAATAGACGACCTTCAAAAGGTTCCTTCCAACCCAAACTATTCTGATTTTAATGACATAGGCTGGTAACATGGTATTTACAATGAGGAGGTAGCATTGTTCCCTGCTTTGCTATGAAAGACCTAAATAATGAGGGGAAACAGCCAGAGGTCTTTGATGGATCAGATGGCAGCAGGAGGAAGGCCAAGGGTTCATCGCTCTCTTGAGCACACCTGCAAGGACACAGTGAAGATGACAACAGAGCCAGGAGGAAGAAAGGCACTCAGCTGCATCAATGCCTACAGATATCAGTGTCTCAGTTGCAGAGGGAGGGTGGTGGGAGAAGGCTTTCTTTGCACTTCCTTCTCACCACAGTGAGGGATCTCCTCACAGTTGATGAAAAGAGCTTGGGTACATGGATGGAGATGTGACTAAGGGACTTCTCATGAAAGTGGCCTGTTTGTGCACTACCTCCACCTTCACAGAGGTTTTGGGCCCAGCCTTGGAACAGCTTGGGCTGCGTTAGCCTGAATCAGTGCTTTTTGAGGCTTCTCTTTCCTCACTAGAGGCAGCTAAGGCCAGCCCTGCACAGCAGCACCCTGTGCTACAGGGAAACAAAGCAACCAGATTATGCTAAGCAGGTGATTAAAAAGCCCAGAGTCCATCCCCTGAGCCACTACTCAAAGCAGAGAAGCCATCCAGACACGCCTGTCACTAGGGTCTATCCAAGGAAGAGCAGCCAAGAAATACTCGGCTCACGGCTAATTAGCCATTACTGGCAGTGCCTGTTAACGAAGGAGGGAATGCACAGTGATGGGAGTCTCTGGCATCAGGAAGAATTTATATTTGGAGGCAAATTAAATGTAAAAATAAGAGGGTGGGCGGGGGAAAGCTGGTAATTGCCCAGAGAGACAGGCAAGGAGTAGTAAGCATCTCTCATCACTGAAATCCTGACTCTTAGTCTCCTCCCAGCCTCTCTCCATGCCATGGAAGACAAGGCAGTGAGGCTGGGACTCCAGGAACCTGAACATTCTCAGTCTGAACAAGCTCCTCTAAACCCCACAAAGCTAACAAGGGGCCAAGCACTGCTGTGGGTGCTGCAAGTCCCACCACGGCAACAGTCAGAATACCTCTTCCCTGCAGACACCAAAGAATTTAGCTGATGATGAAGAAATTGAAGGGATTCAGTGCTAATAATAAAAAAATAAATGTGTCAAGCCCTCAGCTTCATGGACTCAAAGAAGCACCTGGAAGAAGGCCTAAGGGTTAGGTCCCTTGGGACAGGTCCTGGAGACAAACAACTAGCAATTAATTTCAGGTCCCCTAATTGTTTCATCTCAAGACAGCTCTGAACTTGCTTATGTTAGCCAAGTTCCCAGGAGGTGGGAACAGTGACTGAACCTGATGTGGGGAGAGGAAGATTTTCATCCCAGGAAAAAGCTAAGGGAGGCACAAGATGGTTTCATCCCTTTCCTAGCCCGCATTTCTGAGAGACAGAGCACTTTCTGCTGACACCTGCAGGTCCCTCAGACCCCTGTGCTCTCTGGACTGATCCTGGGTGGATCTCACATGGCCAGGCTCATGGTGCAGTCTGGGGACTGCTGGCAAATGCCTGCTGAAGAGTAGAATTGGCACCTAGGGAAGGGATAATTGGCAGTGAGGGTGGAAGGAAGGCTGCCTGCATGTCACTGTGAGAAAGGCCAGACCCCAAGGAGGGAGCTGGGAATGAGGCAAAGGAAAACTTGTTTCACATGAGAGAAACAAGGAGATGTAGCTAGAAGGGCTGGACAAGGGTTGCAAGCAGGGCGCCGACATTTTACGTGCAGGAAGATGGGCAGGCACCTTTCCTCACTGGATGCTGCATCTAGCTCCAGGTGGGCAGCAGGCCACAGGCTGCTGATTGCCCTTGCTTCTTACTGAAAGTTTCATGGGATTTCTCACTTACGGCCATTTCTCCATCATCTGAGGGAGTGGGGGTTTTTTTCTTCTCTAAGCTTGCTGCAGATAATACAAGCACAGTCTGCTTCCCTGCATCCAGGGTCCAGATCCTCGTTAGATGCAAATGCGCACAATTCCAAATCTGCACACAGCACCAGTTGTGGTAGCAATAGGTTAATCCAGCCTCCAGTGCTTTGCAGTCCTCTGCCCACAAGTCCCATGGGCATCAAGAGCCATGTCACTAAGTAGCTGTTTTGTCTCACACAGAGGAAAAAAAAGCTTCTGCAGCTGAAGCGATCTTTAAGCCTATTCTACTTGCAGAAATTAGGGGATAATAAATGACCCATTTCCCTTGAAATTAACCTGGCTGCCATCTCAGCTGCCACAGAAGTGTCTGAGAGCCTGGGGTCCTGTGTCTCATGCTCCCTTCCCTCCTCTCCCCCGCCTCAGGAGAAATAGAGCTTATCAGAGCCCAAAAAAACCCCAACCGAAGTGTCACATAATTCAGAGTAAAGCATCTACCCACATCTCCCTGTCCCTTTTCTGATAGTGGATATAATTACCTCTAAAGCAACAGAGAAGGAGGAGTGGTCAGCTATTCTGTGCCCTGCCCCAGAGATGGTATTTAGCTGCCCCAGAACACACAGGAGGCGAGGAGGAAAGCTGCCAGGGTTTAAAGCACACGAGGGGCATCAGATCTCATGCTTCAGCACTTACCAGAAAGCTGAGGGCCTGGCTGCAGCATTAGGGGCTATGTCCACCAGGGCAAGGCTTCTACAGACACATCCCTACAAGAGGCATTTTTACAGGCAAGAGAACAACTTAAACACAGGAGGAGCTCACAGTGCTGAGACAGGAGGCCCAGAGTCATCCTGGCAGGTACAGCAATGAGGGCAAAAGGAAGCAGCAAAAAACACAGGAAAGGAAAGAAAAACAAGCCAGCAAAGGAGGGAGGGAGGGCCCTGGCACAGGAGGCAGAAGGGTTTAAGCACATTCAGCCAGGAGCAGTCCAGTCTGGAGAATCAATTATGGGAAGATAATTTGTCTGTTTGATTAAGGCCTCCTTAGGGTATTGGCTTGTTGCTGGGGAGAGCAGCAGAAGGTACTTGCTCTGGTCAGAGCACGATCCATGACTTATTACTGCAGTCCCTGCATAGAAGTCAACAGGAGGGGAAGCTTAACAGGCAGAGATAGACAAGCACATTGCATTTGTCCTTCTGACAATTTTTCCCTCACTTATCACTGTCTGCACTCAGAGCCAAGTCATTCAAAAGGGAACCCCAAGAGCCATTCAAACTTGCCCCCTATTAAGAAAGCGGCTGTTGCAGACAGCAGGAAAAACAGCACCTGAATGCTGAGGCCCCACAGAGGGAGCGGTGCTGGCTCAGACATGCCCTCCAGTGGTCCCCACTCCAGCCTGGTTCCTATCCCAAACTGGAAGCTCTAATGCTTGTTTCTTGTAGCTTTACAATAGGGAGGTCAGAATAGGCTTTGCAGTTTCAGGTAAGGCTTGGGGCCACAGGGGAGGGTGTCCTTAAGTCTGTCTCTTTTCTGTGCCCCACAGGACCTGCCATGGGTTGACAACACTGGGGAATAAAATTTCTGGGAGCCATAGGCTGCGTTTGCACAAAACAGGCACTGAAGTAATTACAGGATTGCTTCTATGCTTGTTTATTCAGGATCCCCTTACATCACCAAGAAAATCTTACTCTAAACCATCACAGGCCAGAGAAGGCTTCCATCTCATCTCTTGTACCAGCCCTACTGGATTTAGGGAACTATTTCCTCTATGCAGTCAGGTTTACACTCAAGATTCCTTTCTCCCTGCTCCATCCAACCAATATGAATGCACACTTCCACTACGCATTTGATGCTTTGTTTTGCTGGAACAAGCAGCACTCTGTATCAAACACCCAGATAAACATCTAGCACAGCTGAGAGATAACGTTGTGTCAGGGGAAACCTGAGATTTCCAGGTCTGAGGCCAGTCCCTCGTAGATTTTATACAAGTTGAACCCTTTTTATGGTATTGTGCTAAGTCACAGCCAGAGGTTAGTGACAAACTACGCAACTCAGCTGCATCCCTTGGATTAGCAAGAAAAGGAAGGCTAGCCCAGTGCCACCCAGACATGCACAGTTCACAACTCATACTCTATTGCAGCAGCTAAGAGAACCGCATCGCTGCTACAAGCAACGTGGTTGATTAATTCTTAACAATGCTGTCTCTAGGCCCCTGATATTGGAGAGGTATCAAGTACCATGTTCAAGTCAAGACCCTTTGAAGAACTCACTTGTGTGCTTTCAGACCAATTATAATTCACTAGTACATCAGTCTCTGCTGCTTGACATACAGACGAGTGCTGCTCCCCTTGCCCCTCCCGTGATCCACTGAGGAGTAGTCTGCTTTATGTAAAGTGTAAATATTTAGTAAGTAACACATGAGGCTCTTTTAAAACCTTAGGTCTGAATGTAAGTTATTCCATACTGTTATTACTTCTCTGAGAACTCATTAGCTCAAATGCATGCTTGCAGATACAGCCTCAGCCTTGCACAGCAAATTCCCATAGGAAGCACAAGGATGTGCAGAAGTAGCCTGAACAAAGTGCTGCTAAACCCAGAGCAGGAATTTGTGGGCTTGAGAATTGACAAGGCAGGCCAAGAGGTCTTTCCACCTCACACTTTTACAAGGAAGCACAGCCACAGGTGTGTCAGCGTTGAACGTGTCCATGAAGGGCTGTTGCCTGCAGTGTTGCACATTTATTCACTTGTATGAATGCTCATAGAGATTATTAATAGCCAAATTTTGCTACAGAAGCAAAGCTCTAGAGGCAGCGGCACATCCTCTCCACAACTGCAGAAGGGCCTGGCAAAACTAAGGCTCACAGGAACATTCTCACCTGCCATGGGAGCTCCTGCGGTGCTGTAGCCTCCTCCAAGGAAATTGCATGTCCCCATGTACCCATTGCTCTCAGGGACTGGGTGTGCCACAGGTGTGCAGGACACTACAGAGAGCCAGATAGGAAGAGTGGGGACCTTCAAATTGGTGGTTAACTCTTAACCCACCCTGCTCCTCCCAAGCTCAACAAGGCACTTAACAGACCCACTGAGCATATGACAAATGACACTACTGGGGGTCCTACTTAGGGCTCCCGTATCCTTAAAGCTACATGTGCCTGAAAGGACAGCAAGACTAATATCATTTACATTAAGGGATTAGGTTTTCATATGTTACACTAACACATATCTCTACTCAATCTTGCAACGTATCCCCCCCCAGCTCCTATAGCCCCACAGCTCCCACTTCCTACAGAACTCTCACAAACCCACAGTCCCTCATACAACTCCACATCCCACTCCCTTTGCATACCCAACAGCCCCATAGCACAGCATTGCTTGCTGTACAGCTTGCCTACCTCCTCCTCACTCCACTTGCCAGGCAGACAGCAGAAGAAATGGCTGAAACCACTTCTCTAGCTTTCTTTTAGCACCTTTATACCCTCCCTGCCTCCTCACAGCTGCAGCAGATCCCAGATGATCTGCTGACCACAGAGACCCAAATAGGCAGCCCCTGGTACTGCTTACTGACTAAGTGCTGCTTGGGAAGGCTTTTAAAGGGACATGCAGTAAATCTACTCCTGGACTGCAGTTTGCCAATAGATTGTTTTCCTCATAAAATATCAATTTCTCGGCCTTGTAACACTGCTCTCCTCGGCTGCTCCATTAACCCTTTGCTTAACATTCCAGCCCATGTTCTTAATAAGCTCCCCCCTGTCCCAAGTAATCTGTCACTTTGATAAGAGATGGATGAAAGCAGTCCTTGTAACGATATCTCTCTCTCCCCCTTTCCATCCTTAGCCTGAAGACCAGCCTGCAGAAGAAGGTGAGCCAGGACTCCATGGATTTGTCAGGGATCCCCCTGACCATGCGGGATGTCCACCGCATGGCCTACTACCTGCAGAACAACGGGGACCGCCTCACCTCTGTGGACCTGAGCTTCACTGAGCTGAATGATGACATGGTGCGCCTGCTGCTGCCCTTCCTCTGGGCACTACCCAAGCTCACCCACCTTTCCCTCAATGGCAACCGACTGACGCGGGCGACCATGAAAGAGCTGACTGACACCATGAAGGACATGAACAAGTTCCCTTGCCTGGCCTGGGTTGACCTTGGCAACAACGTGGATGTCTCCTCTATGCCGCAGCCATTGCTGGTGGGCCTGCGCAAGCGCCTCAGCCAGCAGACCACGCTGCCTACCATCTATGAGGCGCTCGACTGCGACTCAGAGATCTCCAGCGGGCACGAGGGCAGCCAGCCAGAGAACGAAGCAGCAGGAAGCACCCCGCCACGTGCTTTCTCTCAGCAGGGCTGCGAGAGGTGACTGGACAACAGGCTGGCACTGGCACACTGAAGCCGCCCCAAGGAGAAGTCTTGAGTACAAACATCAAGCAGAGGGCCAGCTTTACCAGCTTCCTGTGGCTCTTTCCTCTCACCTTCCCTGACATCTTCCCCCCGACTTGCTGTGAGACAAAAGCCTGTTGTCCCCCCACAACATGCTCCGCTCCCTCCCCTCACTGCCAAACCCATCGCCCACGTTCCAGAGAGGAACCAGTGACTTACAGTGAACCTGGTCCCCAGGCAGGGTCTCACTGGAAGACGGGAAAAGACCTGTCGGAGTCAAGAATATCCTCCAGCAGCCATTGGGTTGAGGGAAAGGGATGGGGGGGAACCTAAAACAGAAACAGGCTTGTAGTTTACTTCCTTTCTTCCTTTTCCTATGCACCTTGGAAACCTTGGGACCTGCAGCCTTGAGTGTGAAAGGAGGTACCCCAAGAGCCTAGCTGTTGTGGAGCCAGGCAGTGTGTCTCCCTCTTGTGTCTGGCTCCTTTTGTTTTGTTTTTTTCCTATTGTGTGTTTTGTATTAACATCTGAACAAAGGGACTTGGTCAGAGACCATTGGATTGCATAGGCTGGGGCGGACACATGGCTTGGAACTGCAGCATCAGGATATTTGCTGTGTGACCGGGGTGAGAGGGAGGGGAAGGAGGTATGTGTTGGTGGGAGCATGGGGGATGGGATGAGTTGGGTTGGGATGGGAGGGGGCAGGGAGGAGAGGGAGGGGAAACAGTCTTGTGGATTAGCAGGAGTGGTTTCAAAAAACTGTGCTTTTGTACTAAAATTACAAGTTCCAAGTGAAATTGAGGAAAAAAAGATAGCTAAGTGCATAACTGTGGCACTAGAGGAACAAGCAGTGAGCGTGCCAGAGGTGGACACTTCCCAAACTAAAGCGCAAAGCTTTGGCTCCTCATGGCCTATTGCATACCTCGTAATACAGACACGACATCAGCAGCTGCATCACCATTTCCAATGCTGTCCAAAAACCAAACCACTGATGCAATATTTCTAGTGTTTTCCATGCTCGTGTTCTATGTAAACATAATAAACAGTTCTCTTGGACATGGGCGTGAAGCATTACAGAGTCTGAGTATTTAGGTTGTTCACAAATTGAACCAGTCTTCTGGTTCAGTTCAGGAGTCTTCTTGCAATGCCCGAGTAATGTGGGAGGGGATCAGCAGGTACCATTCCTGTTGGTGAGAGCGGTTCATTCCTCTAAGGAAAGTGAAATGTGGGTGTTCGTTTGTGGTAGGCTGCCACCCTTCATATTGCAAGGTGGTGATGCAAATAAACTGACCAGACTTTAGCCGGTAAGTCCTCTCACTTACCTGTCCCCACAGGAATTCAGAGAGCAGACAGGTTTTTGAAAGAGTTAAAATTTAAAGGAATCAAACATATAACACACACACACCCCCCCTATAAATCCTGGCCCTCCTAAATTAACAATGGGAACTTTGCCTTCCTCTGCTGATTCTCTCTGGGAGTCTCAACACACATAAGCAACTCCCGTATGCTAAGCTACACAAATCCACATGAAACAGATGCACCTTGCATGCTCCTCGCTGATTTTACAAGACATTGGCAAGAAGCAAACTGGTGATATTATCAAGTGATTTATCCTCTTTTGAGCAAGAGTGTGAGGACACTGAAAGGTACCGGTGTCTCTGATAAACTGCCAAAAGCCAGTCTCCTGAGGAAGAAAGCTGGGTTTAGAGACACTGTGCTGAGTATTACAACCTGACACTGCAAATGCTGGACACAGTTCTGTTCGCGCTCCAGTCACTGGAGCAGAACCTCATAATCTTCATATTGTTAACTTGCAACAGAAGTGTTGTAAAGCCTCTGTCCTGCTGACCAAAAAGAGCAGAAGATAAAGCAAGATAAAGCAAACGTAGCTAGGGCCAGGTGCTAGCTGCCCCATCCCAGCAGATGTGGAAGATCAAAGGCCCCGAGAGAGCCAGAACATGAAGTTTGGCCAGGAGGATAGGGAACTGGGCATGCAAATGTAGCCAGGCCCCAGCACAACCCAAGGTGGGAAGGGAACGTGTGCTCCCCTGCACACTTGTCACCCAAACTCACTTTTTAGTCCTTCTACTGAATCAGGAGAAGTGGTGTAATTTCTGTGGCAAAGACTGTGTGTGGGGAGCATGAGATTGTCTTGCAAAAGGCAAAACTGAGCTGCTCGAGCGGCTGTAACCATTACTGGGGGAAGGGCTGTGCTGGTTCCAGAGGTCACTGCCTGCCTCTCTTCTCACAACTCACTTTCCCCTTCTCAGTGTGGTGTCTGTTTCCTCCCCTGCTGTGGAAGAGATAGTATTATTTTTTTCTTTTTCTTCTTTCCCTTCCAAAATACCTTTCAGCAAAAATGAAAAGCATTTCAAATGTTAGCAAGATCTGCTTAAACTCTTTCAGTCTAAGCAGAGCAGCACCCTGTGCCAAGAAGAAACTCGGGCATGAAGCATTAAAATGAAGGCTTGGAGCTGCCTGGTGAGTCAGTGGCGTATCTAGAAAGAGGGAGAAGGGATCCTGAGCATTCTGTCTGTGGCTCTGAGCACTGTCTCTGTAAAGCTCTGCATCAAGGCATCTTCACAGCTTTTCCATAACAGTGGCATGCCCCCGAAATGAGGCAAGACCCCCAGTGTGCAGCCCACCACTGATGGAGCTCTCCCCCACAGAGTCCCTGGCCCAGCCCCAGGGAGGATCTGTACAGCCTGTTTCCAGCCCTGCTGAAAGCTGTGACTTTGGTTTGAGCTGCACTAATCAGCAGGATGGAGATGAGACATTCAGCCCATTGCAAGGGAATTCTGGGCTAATCACCGGCAATTCCTGGTCGCCAGTTGGCAGCTCCAGGAGCTGGAGATAAATCATGACTTGAAGCAGACTGGTTGAGCTGAGCAGCTGTGGGATCCATGTTTATTCCCCCATATGCACTAAGTTGCTTTGCCATAGAAACCTCCCCATGGAGAACTGGTTGTGAATAAAAACATGTAAATGCAAATTATGAGGTCCTGGCCTTAGGAAACTGCCACTGCTTCTTGGATGAACTCTGCTGGGCTGCAACTTAGCTGTGGAGAAACTGTCAGAGGACACCCAGCTGATCCCTGCCAGCTCCTCACTGCACTGGCACACTATGGGAATACAGTGGTGTGCTTCCAGCTCCAGAGCTCTGAAGTGCCCTACAGAGGAGATGGCCTGGCAGCCCCTAATCCAGAGGAAGCTCTTTTCATAAAAGCCAAGTTCACAAATCAGAGAGGATAACACAACCCAAATAAGCCTTTCCTTGCACTGAATGAGAAAGCTCAGGGCTCTCAAAGGGGATTAAAGGGATGATCTGTTAATTCAGGTCTCCTCACTGATACCCAGAGGGACCAGCTTTGTTATGCTCCTAAATCAGGGGATTCCTACAGTGAGCCTCTGTCTCCGGCTAGATAACACCACAGGAGAGATGGATCCCTGTCATGCTGAATGCTCTCCTCAGTACCGTACGGGCTGGTACAGGGCTGTAACCTCAGCTGCTTAAATCAGCACACACATCTTAGTATCAAGACCTATACAGCCAGTTATCGCCATCATTTGCAATTTCCCAGCCTCCCTCCCTGCCTCTCCGTGCAGATGGCCAGCTTGGGATGGGACCTATGTCATGTAGCAGAGAGGAAGCTGCAGCTGCACAGGGTAATGTCACAGCCCCTTCCCCACTCTTGACCTCCCACCAGGTGATCAGTCTCACAATAGATCTTAAAGTGAGACATTTAAGCACACCTTTCAAAAGTAGTCTGCTGGAAGGAGACATCATCAGGTGCCATCAGCCATGCCACAGCTCCCCAGCATCTCATTTTTTCCCATGCTTTATAAAATATCCCCCAAAACCCCTCCTCCTCCTGGGGTTGCTTGGTCCCTTATCAGACCTACAATCATGTAGTGGCAGGTCATGAGACAGTGAAAAATCTCCACCAACCTGTGCTGGCAGCAGCTTCCTACCTAGAACCCTTCAAAGAAGGCAGTTTCCTATCTGCCACAGCACACCCACAGCATGCTCCCAGGGCCACCTGCAGCATTTCACTTGAAAATGGTGGTGGGCACTGTCAGCTGGCGCTCTGTGTGGGGACAGGCAGGCAGCAGAGAGCTCCACCAGAGCCAGCCCACAAAGCCCAGCCACAGGGCATTGCACACGTGTGAGGATGCTGAGCAGCACCCGACGTAATGAAGCCACTGGTGCCAGATAGCAGTGGGAAGAAGGAACAGGCCAGACCGTATCAGTTACTCAAACAGAAATGCACTTGTTCCATCCCTACCTAACTGAACACCACCTTTCTCACTCCTCCATCGTTCATTTTACTTCAGCCTCTGACCACAAAACCTAGGGTAACCATCTTACCAAGCCCCAGGTAGCAATGTGCCTAGCACAGAGGCCACCACAAGCCTCCCTCATTCTTGTGACTCTGTCTAAATAACTGGTAATCATTTTGTTGAGGTAATGATGCAAAAGCAGCTGGAAGCACAGACTTGTCTGATCTATTTTTACTCTGCACACTTCAAAACCTGTCAAGGCCCTTCTCTTCTACACTGCTAAGGCTCTTCTTTCAACTTACAACTCCTTGCTCATCACAAGCACTTGGAAGATAAAGGAGTTTGCACTGGTTGGGGCAGGCTGACATGCTCCTTAGTGGACAGCTGCTGACAGAGATGCCAAAATATAAATTGTTTCATCTTAAGAAAGCAAACAAGAGAGGATTAAACATTTACCTTTAGAGATCACTCTGTCCACCACCAGATCATTTGTTTCACAGCTTGGAAAAGGCCATGGTGTGTCTCAGTACAAACTCCTATCATACACTATCTTGACAGCGCAGCAGGTACAACAGCCTTCACGGGCAGCTGGCAGAAAGCCCAGCCACCCTGGCTCTGAGCGGTTGGGGATGATTATCAATGGACAAGAGAATCTGTTTTGCAGTTTACTGGCATTAAACAAGTGCTCTCGAAATAGATGCAATACCCAGCTCAAGGCTGCCAAGAGGTAGTTCACAAAACAAAATAGACCGGAACACTCTTAGCGGAGGCCAGCACTCTGGGAAGCCATGACCACATCTTGATCTACTTTGAGACACTAAGTACTCGATTATGAATCTCTTCTGTTCCTCTCTGACTTGATAGTATTCCAGTTCAGTGACACTGATTCAAAACCCACAAAACACAATAACCACAGACTAGGTCCTCCCAGGGAGAAGAGTGAAGGGGAAAGTCAGTTTTCTTCCACGTGCATTTTCTCTCTGTCCCAAAGCCCAGCACTCCCCCTGCTGCGTCCAAACTGGCCTCAAAAGCAAGCGAACCACAAAAAACCTGACGTTTCTTTCTATGGCATCAGGTTTATTCAGCTTGATGCACGTGTGACACAAGGGTGGAGGACAGATACATTGCTGCTTACAGATCAGCCAGTTCCTCCACTTCTGGGAGGGTTATTCCTCCCAGTCCATTTTTGAGGCGATGTACCCTAGGTTGGATACAATGATGGGGAGTATTTAGAAAGCTATTGAACAGCTACATGGGCCTTAGTCAACTTGTGTACCACGCCAGAAACACATGGGGCATTATGTTACACACACATCTCAAAGATGGCACACAAATCTGGAAAAAGGCGCTTCCCCAGACTAGCAGCTGCAGCCTCCATGTCTCCATGTCAGACTTATGAGTGGAGCTTTGTTCTTGATCCCCTGAAATCTTTTTGGTTTGCAGAGCCAACAGTTTGATGTGTGCACCTTTGTCTGAACTTCACTGCAAATGAATAACCAAATAAGGCAGAACCAAACTGCTCATTTTACCAATAGTTGTTTGGGGTTTTAGTTTGTCAGAAAGTGCAATTGAAAGAGAGCAAAATGGAGGGCACCAAAGGAACAGCTTTGACATGCAAACAGATACTCAGAGGCAACAGCCCAGGGTCTCCAGCTCTAAAGTCCCCTCGCCTGGGTCCCGTCCCTCAGCTCCAGTATGAATATGAGTAATTTAGAGAGGATTGCCCTGGGCCTGTGCCAGCCTCTGGCTGGTGGCCCCCAAGCCTCCTGCCTGCCCACGGCTAACAGCACGAGGACAATGGGGGTGGTCAGCCATTTTGTCACCTTCTGAACTGAAAGGTCAGGAGCAGAAATGGTGGCAGAATCCCCTCAGTTTTTGCACTGCTGTGCTGTTTCTGTCCCCTAGCAGTATTATTAGCTTGACAAGTTGCCTCTAAATGGGTGATGCTCACTAGCCTTCTGGAAGACCATAAAGTGGTAAAAACGCAGAAGGGCCCTCTTTAAAGCAGGAGGAAAGCAGGCAATGCCTGGCTCCTACCCCCTGCTCCTGCCGGCAGAAATTAGGCCAAGCCAGGAAAAGGCGCTCCCTACTCACGAACCTCAGCTGCTCCGTAGGGGAGAAGACATTTTGCCATCCTGGGAGAGGTGCTCTGGAGCTGGTCACTTGTCTCCTGCCAGCAGGGACAGCAGGGTGCCTCCACCAGCACATCCTCCTGTGGTACATCCAGGCGGCGCCCCGGGGCTCTGTGAGGAGAGGTGCCCGTCTCCTCACAGCCGCTTGCAGCCCCTGCTGGATGGTTCCGCAACGGCCCCATGGGCGGGCTCAGCTGCGCCTGGCTTCGGGGCTGGTAGCACCTCTGGGAAAGCGTATTTAAGAAAGGGGGAAACCCCCACATGGTATCGAGGGGGTGAGGAAAGAAAGTGTGAGGAAAAACAGTGTAAGAAATAGCCCTGCAATGCCGAGGAGGAGGAAGAAGATGGCGAGGGGCTCCAGGCACCAGAGGCCCCGGCAGCCTGCAGGGTGACCATGGTGGAGCAGGGGGACAGTCCTGATGGAAGGCCCCAGGCTGGAGCAGGGGAATGGTGTGAGGAGAAAGGATGGTGTGAGGATGAAGGAGCGGCAGAGTCAACCTGTTACAGCCTGTTACCACAAACCCACCCCCCCATTCCCCATCCCCCTGTGCCACTGAGGAGGAGAGGTAGAAGAGTCGGGGGTGAAGAAGTGAAACAGTCTGGGAAGAAGGGAGGTGTCGGGGAAGGTGTTGCTTTAATTTGTCTTTGTTTCTCACTATCCAAACCTAATTGAACTGGCAATAAATTCTGCCCAAGTCAAATCTGGTTTGTCTGTGGCAGTGCTTGGTAAGTCATCTCCCTGTCTTTATCTTGACTCACAAGCATTTCCATCTTATTTTCTCTCCCTGCCCTATTGAGGGAGAAGGGCAGAGTGACCGGGTGCCCTGTGCCTCTCCAGGGAAACCCCCACCAGGTAAAACAATTGGAGCCATCACTGGGGTTGGGGTTCAGAGAGAAAGAGACACAAGATGTAAGGCAGGATTGGGGATCAGTGTGTTAAAGTAAATCTAAGGCTCCTATTAGAATTATCCCCAGTGTAACCCTTAGACTGGGGGATTGGTGGGTCCCACAGCATTAGTTTCAGCCAAAGAACAGGATCATGTTCCAAAAAGAGACGGCTGAAACACACACTAAAAGCAAGGTTCAAATGGGGCTGCTTCCCGACAGTCTCTAGCCAGGGGCTTCAGCACATCCCGTGGTATTAATCTCAGTCTGGGTTCAGGATTAGACTTCATGCATTTGGAGTCAAATTCTGACATGAAAAACCTTTAATGAGTTCCCTAGAGCTTCATCCACTTTTTCCATGTCAAATTGGGTTCATTAGCTAGGAAAAGCGTTGTAGTGAAAAGACAAAACAAAAGACAGCACATCCTAATAAATACGCAGATAAAAGGCAGAAGCGCCATTTCCTCTATGTGCATTCATTCCTTCTCTTCCCAAACCACAGCACTCCTTGCTGCTGTATCCAAACTGTCCTCAAAAACAAGAGGTGAAGATAACTGCAGGCAGAATGATGCACTCCCGTCTGGTTCTGAAGATATCCCTGATGTGCACTTCTATCTGGTGTTCTTCAAAGAAGAACAATATTGGCTCACAACTGAGCTTTGCAAAAAAAGGCTTGTCCTGGAGCTGTTCCAGAGGCACATGAGGCTTATGGAGAAAGGAGCTCGTTCAATTGTGAAGCAACAGACCTTTTCTTTTGTTACAGAAGAGTAAAAACCCCCACACTTGAGTTCTGTTTCTAGATATTGGGTCAGGGAAGAAACCTCTCTATTCACCCTGTGCTCTATTTGAGATTTTAGAAGACTGTAAAGATACCAATAAGCAACCTAAAAGACCACATGGGTCTATGCATTATCACATTCTCAGCTCCATAGCGTATCTGCTGAAGGCCATCAGCTGCAGTTCTCCAAAACCTCTAAGAGCCTGTGGTCTTATAACAGTTGTGGCCTGACTTGTGTCTCTAATGAGGCTAAATACTGCCAACTTGCCAAAAAAACCCCACAAACCCCTCCTCAAAAAGCCCAAACAGCGACAACCTTGACAATTCCTACTTTTAGACAACAAATCTCATTTGTTATTTATAGATGTAAATTACAATCAACACATCCAAAATTGGACTACAAAGCCAACACATTTGTGTTGGCAGAAGAGAACAGATCTCTGCAAGGGGGGTGGAGAGACTTCTACCCTGAAAACAGAACCGAGTCTCCTGAAAGGAGAATTATAAATAAGACTAATCCTCTATTCATCATCTTTAGTTACACCTGGGGTTACAGAGGGATTTTTGATGTGTCCTTACCACAGTATCCAACATCATTTGATCAGCAATTTATCTTCCCCATATCCTTGCAAGGAAAGAAGTAAAACTATCTTGTCAAGCAACTGTAAACTTCCAGAACAGAGACAGAGACTGTAACCTTTTCTCCAAACTGAGAGTCTCATGTCTTTCCCTTAAAGTGCTTCTCCATAAAGGTGTTTTTCATTTTACCTATTGTGAGTAAACACGTTTGCCAGAAGCACAGGAATCCACAGCAGGATTGCACCTGCAGCTGTTATAAACTTACAGGTAATACTCTCTCATTCTCCACATCAGTCTGTGTTGAAGGATGAAATTAAGGGAATAATTAAGGAAGGAGGATGAAAATAAAATTAAGGTAGCACAGATTCTGCTAGCCTTACTGGGATTGCCTAACAAGCAGGATTGATGTTTGTTGCAGGAAAGCCGAGAAATCAGAAAAGAGGGTATGAAACAACTGCAACAGAAACAATAAAACTGCGCTTTCCAGATGCCACTGAGGGACTTCCAGCAGAGCAGCCTGAACATCCTAAGAAGAATCCACTCCAATGAGCCAACCACAAAATGGCTTACCATTCAAGAGGTGACTGATGTGGGAGGTAGTGCTCAGAGACCATCACTTCTGGGATGATCCAGCAGTGAAAGCAGTCACTGGGCCTCTGGAGAGTTTGTCCTAGAGCTCCAGTGACACTGTTAGTCTGGTCACTTAAGAATAGGTATTGAAAAGTACTTAGGTGCCTCGCTCATTTGTTTCAGCACGAGCCCAAATCTCTGGCTTGGTCTCCATCTCCCTTTGTGAAATGGGAGGTAACAATGACTTTATAACCTGTAAACATTTTGTAAAGAAAACCACGTGAAAGTGAAGGTTGGGCACTTCAGAGCACGGAGCCGTGAACAAGATTAAAGGGACAGTTCCATATAAAGACACCGTCTCACTCCCCTTTGTATCACCAGCCCAGTGCTGTTGCTATTCCTGCTGAGTGCTCTGTCCCACTCCCTGTTAACATTTTAAGCACTGTGGGGCAAAATGTGAGGAGTTTTGCCTTGCAACAAGCAGTGGTTTGCACTGGAGCAGATGTACTAGTGTCTCTCTGCTGAGCTGGAAATAGGGCAAACTCGCAGCCAGACAACAGATTTCAAGTCCCCAGGCAAGGGAAAATGAAGAACAAATTAAATGTTCACTGCAAGCAGTTCACTAAACAAAAAAACAATAATAGCGTTTTCCTGCCATTCTTTTCATTTCTCCCAGCATAACTACACATCTTCTGGATACAATCTGTTTCTTTGCCAGGGCTTCAACATTCTCCTCTGAATTAATGATGCTGGAAAATCTCCACTTTTCATAGACTCCGATAGTCTCCGCTGAGCAGCAGAGGGCTGAACAATACTTGCTTATGCAATGACTGGTCCTGTGCCAGGAGTAATAGCCTGTCTACTAGGAACAACCAATTCACACACAAACCCAAAATACTTTTCTCATTAAGCATCTGAATTAAGTGAAGTAAAACCACCCTGAACCTACTGGTCACACCACACACTAATGTCAGCCTTCACACTGAGTTAAACAATCCCACACTCTGGTCTTTGAGGAACAGTTAGCATGGGCAGAGGAAGGTGGCACTTCCCTATTCATTACCTCCAAAGTGCTCTTGACACTATCAAGAACTATTATTACAGGACCAGGCAACAATAGGACACCCAAAGCAACTAAAATGCAACTTGATCTGCAAAAGTACTTGCAGGCAAGCACTGCTTTGGCTACTTTAGGCACCAGCAGGCTGTAATCATATGGTAGCTCTTCTGTCTGCAGGCGTGATCTGTCCCTGAGCAGATGAGCACACATCCAATATCAGGCACAGCACACTGCCAATATCAGCATTTGTTTCAAGGCTGTTCTGGACCATACTTTAAATGTGGTGTATCTGCATTTCCTCCCAAAGAAACACTCAAGGCAGGAGGGTCCCATAAATTTAGATTTATCTAATGTGAGAAGACTTCAACCAGATCTTACCATCTGAAATCAGTTTACCTACAATAAGGTACAAGTCCAGATCTAAATTTTTGCCTCTCTCAGGATGGAAATATCAGAGAACCCTGGGAGAACCTGTCCTCCATTTTGACCTGTGGCTGAGAAACAATCAATCAGATCATTGACACTTTCTTGCAGACCTCAGAATTCCACCCTTTGCTAGATTACCAAATCATTACTTCAACTGGGGTGTCAGCCTTCCATCCTTGCTCACATTTTACTGAGGAGGAAATAGGACACCTCTACTTCAAATGAAAGCTCACCATGAAACTTAAGTAGCAGAGCTACGGACCAGACAGTTATTCTGACCACCCGCACCAGAAAAATCACATTTTCTGCTCCATTCTGCCCTTTTAGAAGAGGTTTTATGGAGGGCATGGGAGATCTAGGGGTCGCATCCCTTTATTTCTCCCTTTCACTGGCAGAGATTAAGAGGCTACTGCCTCTCCTGCAATTTTAAGGATTGGTATAAACCAAGTTCTGTTACTGTGGAGAACAGGGTTTTTACAATGTGGAATGTAATTACACTCAGAGAAGAGACACTATATCCTTGCCTTTTATCTCACCTACACAGCACCCCTTTCCAGCCTCTCTCAGTTGGAACCAATACCTCACAGACTCGTATTTTGCAGAGTATCCTTGGAAAACGAACTAAAGAAAAGTACAGCTTTAGAGTCAAATATAAATTAGACACAGCTGGAGAGCAGAGCACGTGGTCAGTGAGGAAAAGTCCTACAGTTCAGTGCAAAGCAATTTTTTCAAGGGATACCTTCTCCAACCATTTAACTCTGCTGTTATCCCTGCTGTAATCCCCTCTGGTTTCGTACCAGAGCACAACCCCAGTTTTGATTCAGGAAGACCGGGTGAATTTCTGCCCCACACATCACTTTGCATGGCTACTGTGTAGCTTCTCTGTCCCACAACTACTTCAGAGGCATCTACACTGAGGATATCAAAGGGGCAAGTTCATGTCAAAGCTTCAGGCCAGTGGCTGGTGTCTCTCTGCCAAAAGCAGGAGCTACAGTGAGCCCTGAACCCACTGAATAGGAAGAGGTTTATAAGCCCCCACACAAAGCAATAGCAAAGAATGAAAAGAAATGCTACAATCCGTGACTGAAAAAAACCCAAAACAACCAAAAACCAAAAGCAAGGTGCCAAATACAGGGAAGATGTTAAAAAAAGACAGCTGCATCTATCCATAGTATCCTCTGACCCAGGGAAACAGATCACTGAAGTTGTTGAACTTGAGGAATCTGCATGACCTACTTAAGCGCATATGCCCAATTAACCAAGTACCAGGGAAACACACAGCATCAGGCAACAGCTGGAAAAATTTGAGTGCATATTTAGCCAGCATTCTGGGAACACTGAACAGGAAAGAAAATAAGCTGAGTACTTTCATACTAGAGTTTGTGACTGCACTCCGTTTATGGATTTTACAGCAGAAGTCACATTTCTTGCTTTTTTTCCTTCCAGGGGGTTCTGATTTCCTGTATTTCATTCTCTTTCCGACAGAGCCATCTAGTGGACGAGACATCATTTAGTAGAAGGAAATTCTGATTTATCCCACTGCAAATAAATATAAACACATTGTACAAAGAATCTTCAAAGCTTATAACAAACAGGCGTATCAGTTACTCTAGCCAGGTTTTACTCGACTAATAAGAAATTGCTGAGTGATATGTGTGTCTTGGCAGGGGCTTAAATTCCTACCAACATGCAGCTTCAAAATTTTCAACACTAATTCACAATATCTGTCTTTCTGAAGAGGGTAAACACCTCATCCTAGACTCAGCCTCAACTTGAATTCGCAGTGCAAAGCTTTTAATTTATGCAAAATCCAGCATCTTCTTCAAAGCTGATGTGGATTAGAGATGTTACATTTTTTAAATAAAGCTTAAAACTAAAGCAAAAAAAAAGAAAAAAGGTTTAATTCTGTGTGCTCAGTGGGCAGTCACAAATATAGTGTGTGCGAAGCATCAGAAGGGGTAGAAACTTCTCAGCAGATATGCTGCAGAGTTTGTTCTATGAGTCAAACCTGCTGGGGAGAGTTCTTGTTTCTTTCTGAAATTCATGGCTGTCTCCCCTGCCCTTGGTGCTGCTGAACGCCACATCACCTGCTTCAGGGAAGAGAGGAGGTCTCAGTGAACTAAAACCTGGCACAGGGAGAAGGAACCGGAACTTTAAAAAACAACAGAAAAGTTAAGTCAGTCATCATTGGTGGAAACAATCCCCAACAAACCTGATACTGCCAGGCAGCTTTAATTTGCTTAAATAGCATTTAACCGTTACACTTTTCAGGCTTTTGCCATTCCAGTAACTGTCCATGGTCAAACTGGGTGCCTTTCCTCCCCGCCCTCTGCAAGAGGCGCCTAACCTTCAGAAAAGGCTATGTGACATTTAACAGTCAGAAGGTAACAGCGAGATGCAAAGCCAACATGCCAGATTTGCAACCTTGCCAAAACGTTGAATCTCTTCCGAAAAGTCCCTTTAGTCAGGTCCCCCATCTGTGGTTTACTTCCTTTTCCACATATTAATAGTTCTTTTTGGAGGCTTTACAGATAAAGGAAGCAGTTTTGAGGGCTGAGAAGTACCAGATAGTCCCAGCAAAAAACACAAATGGCAATCCTCCCTGTTCGTTCCCTTGAGAGGTGCAAGAGAAGCCAGACCCAAAGGAGTTCTGGCAAAGTGATTTCTCTTTGCTCAAACTGTGAGTACATCTCTTGTCTGTCCTGGTACTAAACAAGGTAATGGTAACTTGTTTTGTCACTCACTGTACATTAGCCACAGCCAGGATGACACCCTTTAAGCAGAACAGCTTGCCATCATTTAACACACACACACACTCCATCCTATATTTCTTTATATTTATGGCAATTAATTGTTGCACTAATCAATCTCAGGTTTCTATCAGGTGTTTGCTTTGGAAAGAAAAGACTGCTGAAAAAAACACCCTATAAAATCTCACAACAGATACTTGCCTCAAGTTACGCAGAAAGCAATCCTGTATCGTGCCATTTCTTTTACTGTTGACAGTAGTGCAACTCCACTGTACAAAAATTCCAACTTGATTTACAACACAATCACCAGCATGAGGTATTAAAAGCAGTAAGATCAGGTAACAGACTGCAAATAAAAGACATCTATTTCAAATAGCCATGATACTACCTGCAAGAGAAGCAGACATCTTGTATACCACTCTACAGCAAAAAGCAACACCAGCAGACGTCAACAGAAATACCTGTTTCTACCTACCAACCTATTTCCAGAGATCCCAGGCCTTAGCATGGAATACTACAATCAGACAGTTCAATTTTTACCATGAAGATCATGGTACAGCAAAAGGATGGAGTTATTTTTTCCTTTGTGCATTAAAAAAAAAAATACCAGTCTCAGTAGGCTTCTAGTATAAAGACTCAAAATGGACTTCCGTGTCATGTTCATTTTAAGACGTTCTTTCTCAACTGTCTTGAGAAATCCAGAAGCCTTTATTTAGGCAGGGGAAGTTCTGTGGAAAAAAAGAGGTCTTCTCTCCCATAGCAAGAGCTAGAACCAAACTGATATATTAAGGTTTCAAAAAGTACAAACAGCTGTTACTACTAGTGATTAGGAACGCTGTAGTTTGCACACAGACCAGTTTTACTTACCCCAATCTTACAGAGATACACTCTCTGAGGGAAATGGCCTGATCAACTGGTATCAGTCACCACTCTCTTCCGAATGACTGTGGATTTGAAAAATGACATTTCCACAAGGAAGTGTTTAGTATTGCTAGTAAAGCCCTGAAGTGCTCATTTTCAGTTGGAAATGACACCTTCCGGAAAGCATTACTGCTACAGGAACATGACTCCCATGCTATGTTTTGAAGCAGGGCTTTGTGAAAACTGTTTTGTCTTTTGGACAGGTTCCTCAGTCTAGGCATAGTAAGAAACTAAAATGTTCTTATAATTATGCTCAAGCACATCTTAAACACATTTTAAGGAGGTTTCTAATACAAATGTTTAGGATCATTGCTACCCAGAAGAACATGTAGCAGGGTTTTTCTAGTGATGCAAGACCAAATACAGCTTTATTTACAGACAAAAATTCAACAGATTAATACATTAGTTCAACTTTCATGTCTGCACACAAGGGAGAGCCTTCACAGCATCAGAGGAGAAAAGCAAGACCAGGTACTTCATACATTTCCAGATGGTAATTGATTGTATGCAGGCATGCGATCAAATGCAGAAGTGTTACATTCACACATTTTGAGTCAGTAACTCAGCCACACCATACTTTTAGAAATAAAGTTACAACCACATTTGGCTTCGTGTGTATCAGCTGATGAGCCTGTGTATAGATATTAAGACCAAAAGCTGAAGTTGATCCTAAGCTTTGTTTAAAAGATTAGCATTTGTGTTGAATTGTATTTAATGGACAATCATTTACTACTTTCGCCATAAATCTGCATTACTTTTCAAATTTACAAAACATTTCAAATTTATCCTTGAAAATGCCTGGTTTATATTCTGTCTTTTTTCCCCAGGCAAAAGAGAAAAAAAAACAAAACCACAAACAAGTGAATGACGCAGTGTTAGAATAGAATTTTTCACTGCAAATACAGACTATCAAAACTGTGTGTTCCCAATGAAAAACTCCCCCTGTATCCTAAGAGAAAAATAATAAATGCAAGAATACAACCTCAATGTACACCCCTGAAGATGAAGCTCTATTGTAGATCCATATAAAGCAAAAGAACACAGTGCTTTGCTTCTCAGGAAGCTGCTTCTGTTTGGCAGTATGCAGTATGCTTCTGCAGCTGCTAGTAAGACTTTAAGACATACTATTTAAAAATTCTTCATCAAGAATGACTTCTAATTCTTTAGAGAATGAATGACAACAGGACTAAGCAAGAAAACCAAAACATGACGATATTTAAAAGTCGATGCATCACACAAAAACAAAGTAGTCAAATCTAGATATAAAGTCTGCTATTTTCCAGGCAAAGCTATTTTAAGCTTGAAATCAATCTATTTGCCCAAGAGAAGTCCTGTCATACAAGAGCAGACAAGTTTTTGTCAGAAACATTTATTAAACAAAACTGATACCAATGCACATGTAATCAAGTTAATACCCCCTAATAAAAAAAAAAAAAAGCATGTCTGTCAAGACCCAAGATTATCTTCGCTTCTGGAAGATGTTGCCACGGCCCATACCACGGCCTCTTCCTCTTGCAGCCACTGAAGAAAGAAAACAGCAGGGATGACATGGATTTGAGGTAACTGCATGTTTATCTCAACAACTGACAAGGAAAACATAAACAACACTCATAGCCTCCTGCTCAGAAGCAAAGAAGTGAAGCTATCCTAGGAAGTGCAGAAACTGATCTAACAGGAAAAAGTTTTCTGTGAGAAGAACCAGAACTAACGGTTACATGGCCTTGTTACTTAGAACAGACGCAGTGGAATATTCATACATTTTGTGTTCCTTCTCATGGGACACACAAATTTGCAGCCCAAGAGATTTAAAACCCCACAGTCTTCCAAGATTTTGTAACAGAACTGAGTATGTGGGGGAATAACATCTGCTGAAACATAACTTCAGCAAATGCAGTAAGGTTAAGTGAGACTATTACTCCTCTTATAATCAGGCTGTTTCCCTGAGAGAAGTACAAATGAGAGTGAACTATAGAATGGCTAATAATTACAGCTTCCCAATACATTAAGTACTTTCTTAATACCCAAACTTGTTTTTCTACAAAAGCTTATTAAGAACACCTGGATCCTTCCCTAAGTATTCCAGACAGCTAGTGCCCACAAGCTCTGGAAAAAAGACAACATAGGTTTATATAAAGCCTCCATTTAACAAGACTACTCACTGTATCTAAATTATTGTAATATCAATATTACACATCCAGGTAATTGGGCAATTTGAGTCCTGGCTCCTATCGTAAGATGAAATCTAGACAGAAACAGTGTATGAACCAGCAATCTTGCAGTTTCTTACAGCTTGTTTCCTCAGTGATAGAGATAACAGTTTTCCAGCTCTTCTGCAGCAAAATGAGGGAGGAAACACAACCATAAGCAAATTGTACGCACCTTGAGCTTTGAGAATAGCTGCTTTTCCTCGCCCAGCTCCAGAACCCTGGTTTTTATTCTTCATGCTCTTTAGCATAGGAGCGTTCTTCAACATATCTGGTAAAATGAGAAACCGTATCTTGCTTCCTCTGATGTACACCTGCTCAAGCTGTGCCACTCGTCCATCTCTGTATGTCACCGTTATGTTGGACATCTGGAAAGTAAAGATCAGTCAGTACTCAGAAGCCTCTAACACAGTTCTGTATCCCCACTGCTCTCACCTGCACGATACACAGCCAGGATTCAAGTTCTCAAATAAAGAACTCCAGCAGAAACATTGTTCACAGAACAGAATCTTAAAAACCCGAATGTTACTGACAGAAATACCCAATCCGACTCCAAAACAAGAATAAGGTTTGGCCTTTGCATGCTCAGTAATCCTGAACCCATTTCACTACAGTAAGACAGTGTACATGCAGCAGTACAGTTTTCTTTATCCTAAAACTAAAAGTAACAGTCTTTGAAAGAAGCTGCCAATAAGCTAGCTATCGGCCTTTCCAGGCGCACATCAGACACCCTTCCTTCTGTCCTCCTTGAGCAGATATACCTGACAATTCATGTTGTCCTCAGCTTCAATAAGTTTGCCTCGATAAACTTCTCCTGTATTGGTCTCACATGTCACAATATGGCCTTCAGCCTCATGCAGAACTTTAATGGGCACTCCAATCGACATGTTTGCAGTGCTGTGGTTCTACACCTGAGACAAGAAAAAAAAAGCACACAATTACACAGAAAATTGTAGACTAGGTTTTACCTGCAAACTCCATGATATTTCCCAATGTAAAGTGCTGATTGTTCTCTTTTACCCAAACACATCAAATGCTTTGATGATGTGTTAATAAAGATTCTGTAGAGAGATGCCTATGGGAAGAAAAGACTTAAAAGAGCAACAAAAGTATGTCTTCTCCAGAGGTCTTCTGCCGTAGGAAACTAACTTGTAAATAGCAGGTAACTCCTATAGACAGGTGCACCTCAAAAAGAAACAGCCCCAGGTGCATCCCATAACGGTACAGCCAGCCCAGCCGCCTGCAAGTGAAGGTAGACCTGTGACTACCACAGCAACCCTCGCCAACCACAACACCTAAGCCACAAGCTCTACCACGAGGGAGCCCAGCCTACGCACCGCTACCCTGCGCTGCTCTCCTTCGCTTGAAGGCCCCGAGGAGTAGAAAAAGGCTACGGCACAGCCCGGCATGGCCCACCCCGAGAGGCCCAGCAGAGCCCCCGAGGCCTGACGGCCACCCTACCGCTGTTTCATCCCCTCGGGCCCAGACAACCCAACGAGCCGGCAGGGGAGACGGGGCAGCTCAGATACTCGCCCGGAGAGCGAGCAGGACCCAGGAACATACAGAACACAGAGAAACACAGCCCAATACCAGCCCTATGACCACTCACCGCCCGCCTCAGCCTGCGCCCGCGCTCAGCCGCTAATGGCCTCCTCCGCCTTCCCGCCCTGCACCGCGCGCCGGAAGCGGAAGGCGGCGGCGGAAGCGGCCCCTTCCCTTCCCCTGCCCTCCCCTCCAGGCCCTCTGTCTCTATCGCGCCCCGGGGCCGCCGGGCTGCGCAACCCAGGCACCACGGTTCCGCCGCAGTCTTGTCCCGCCGGCCGGGGGCAGCCCCCTCCCGCCGACGGTGCCCCCCTCCCGGGGCAGGGCTGGCGGCTTCCCCGCCCGCTCTCGGTGCCGCGTTCCCCGCCCGCCGTGTCATGCCCCTGCCCACCGACACACCCCGCCGCCACCGCCCACCACACCGCGGCCACGGCGCGGGGCAGGCGTCCCGGGGCCCGGCCCCCCACAGCCCCCGCCTCCGCCTCAGGGGCCGGGAGGAGCCAGCGCCGCGCCGAGGCATGCCGGGCCCCTGGGCCGCGCCGCCGCCCGGGCCGGCTCGGCGGGGCCGGCAGTGAGCGGGCGGCAGGCCCCGCCGCCACCATGAAGAGCCCCCGGGAGGCCGGGGAGCCGCCGCCAGGTCAGTGAACCCCGGCCGCCTCCCGCAACCCTCCCCTCTGCCGGCGGGGAACGCGGGACGGCCGGGCGGAGCTCTCGGAAGGTGGCCGGGGGGGGTGGCCGGGCGGAACGGGCCGGGGGAGCGAGCCCGGGGCACGGCCCTGGCCGCTGCAGGGGAGGGGGGTGTCTCGCCATCCCTCGGCCCGCCCGGAGCCGCCGGTTCTGCCAGCAGCCATATGGAATTACCGGCTCCCGGTGCGAGGAGGCGGCAGACCGGAGAGGTGTTGTCGGTGGTGTTTATAGCCACAGCCCCCACGGGCTCGTACCGTACCGTGGCTGGGGGCGACCGACGGCGCTGGAACCCGGGTGTGTTGGGAAACAGGAGGAGTGGATGCTCCCACCTCTTCAGTGAAGCTTGGGACTCGACAGCGGCCCTGGGTATTAACAGAAAGGGGACAGAATCATAACATGCCAAGAAAAAATCGACAACAAAATACTTACAGATCCTAGTTTGAGGAGATCCGGGATTTGTTTTTTTTTCTTTACAATACTTAAGAGCACCTTAATCTAGATTAATTTAAAAGGTCGTATATATCAAAGGGTATACCAGTCTTCAAAGTCATGATTAAACAGTGACACAACTACAAAATAGTATTTGGAAAGAGTCCAGAATATATGTCTTGGCTTGTTCCTACTGTAGGCTGTAGCTTTGTTAAAAATAATGTAAGATTATAAACAACACTATAAAACTTCTTAGATAGATAAAGTTACATCAAAACTAGACCGGTCCACGTGATGTCAAGTAATTTTTATTCCCACCTTAAAATGTTGGGCCTTGTGTTAACAAAACTTTTCAAAGGTCTTTTCTAGATCAAAGGTTATTGAGAAAAGCCCTTTATGATTAACTCACTTGGGCTGACGGTGAAGTCACAGTAGCAGGCACAGCTCTTCACCTCCTTCGAGTGGTCAGGGGCTCTCTGAAACTGAAACCACAACAACGCCAACCCTGTTGTACACAAATAAAAACCGAGGCAGAGGGATGGAGTTATTTGTACCCTGGGACTTTTTGGTAGAGATTTGTTCTTTTTCCCCTCCTGTGTTGAGTTACTGATGAAGTCAATACAAAAGGCTAACTGGTGCCATTTGTGAGACTTGTTAATTTAAAATTACTTATGTATATTACAGTCCCTGAGGAAAAAGACTTCTGTAGAAAAAGCTAAAATCTGTGGGGCTTGTAAGAGATCAGCACCTAGAGATCTTGGTTGTGTCTGTCTGCTCACGGTTTGGTTGAACTCCTTTTGTGGCACAGAAATACATTCAGACACAAGAGAAAGGAAGAACACCTGTGCTTCCCCTACTGTTAATCAGGAGGGGGATACAGCTCCATAGTTAGGGGCTGGGGGGTATCTCACCCCACCAAAAAGAATAAAGTGAAACATCCCAGGAGAAGGGGGTGGACCATACAGCACAGTGAGCCAGCTACAGAACAACAAAAAGGAGTAAGAGATTAAACCAAATGCTTAACTGGAGAGAAATACCACACCTGCATTCCGCTAAGAAAATAAATTCCGGTATGGATCTGTATTGCTGTATGACATTTTTTGTGCTTTACTCACTATGGGGTGTTTCCACTACAGCTGACTGCATCCAGCTGAAGGTGCCGGTCATTCAGCAGTTGTACCACTGGGACTGCGGGCTGGCCTGCTCCAGGATGGTGCTGCAGTAAGTGACTGTTTCAGTCCCAACGGGTGGGAAATCCCATCCCGTGGGAGAGGGGTAGCGGGAAGCAACATCCAGGGAGAAGAGGTGTGTTGAAGCAGCTGGGAGTTTAACTTAGTCCTGTGAGATATTCTCAGGTACCCTCAGGGAATTACTGCTGCTTGGGCCTGGCACCGCTTTCCAGCAAGGGGAAATATAAACTAAGACAAACTTAAGACCCTTTTGAATAATTGACTGTTTTTACAGATGCAAAATATCTGATCAGCTCTAAGAATTTTGCAGGTTGGCACACGTAAGCTCATAAAAAGTTATCCCTCTTTCCTCTTGTTTTAATGCAGAACTGATACTTAGCACAGCAATTCACCTAACTCCTTTCTGTGTTTCCTAGTGATGGGTAGGTGTATCCCAGTTTATGAGTATATACTACCTCTGTCCTGCTGAGCTCCCGATCTGTGGGATGAGTGGTTTTGTTCCAGGAGTAGTTTAAACTGCAAAAAAATGCACTGTGTTGCCCTTTGGGTTTTTTTTTGTTTTGTTTTGTTTTTTCTTTTTCTTTTTTTTGAACTAGTAGCTGTCCTGCTGAACTCCTCTTTCCTTCCACAGAGGAACATGAGCTTAGGTGCAGGAGAAATACCTATTTAGATGTCCACTTAGTAGATATGAAGCAGAAGATTTTCATTTCTCTCCATCCCTTCTGCCAAGACGTTAGTCCGTGTGCTGGTAATTTCCCATCTTGACTACTGTAACCTCTGCCTCTTTATTCCCTTTACCTCTTTGCCACTCCAGTCTGCCCAAAACTCAGCTTCCAAGATTAATCTTCTCACCCTGCTGATCTGACCTTGTTTGCCCTGCATCCTCAATTCCAGTCTTTTTTTTTTTTTTGACATTTACTTCCATTTGTTTTCTAACTTCCAGAACTCTCTGTAACTACCTCTCCCCACCCTTTGCAACCTGTCCCAAGCTTCCTCCTGACTTCATTTCCCCTTTTTGTGCCATCAGTGCCTAAGACAAGCTTCCTTTGAATATTGACCGACTTCCTTTACAGTTCCTCCTTGGAAACCCATCCATTGTATGAAGCAAGTTTTAGTCTTTAACACCTCTTTCTGTGTTTGCTCTAATACGCTTGTACATTTAGACTGTAAGCCCTTCAGGACAGAGTTCTATACTTGCTCAGTATAGCTTGCCTGCTGTACAGCACCTGTACACTCCTAGCATTATGAACAGTCGAGATCCCATGCATTTCCAATTTTAAAAAGTCAGCAATAAATTCAGTTAAATACTCCCTACCCCCTTCCTTTCCCTTATATTTGTGACTCCTTTGCGGGTTGGTTTGGTGGTTTTTTTGGTTATTTCTTAGCCAAGCCATTTGTTTCAGTTTTTATGTCCTGTGATGTGGAGGCTTGGGCTACGGCTCACAGTTTGCTTCTCCTAAGATCTGTGCTTCCCTTCCCCTGCCTTTCCTAATACCATAGGTACCTGAATCATTTGGACAACGATGAATTTCAGAAAGCCATCCAGGAACTCCAGTTAACAAAGAGTATCTGGACTATTGACCTGGCCTATCTAATGCGGCATTTCGGTGTTAGGCATAAATTTTGCACCCAGACGCTTGGAGTGGACAAGGGCTACAAAAATCAGGTTAGTATTCTTACCTACTAGGAGACAGGAGACAGTTTTAAAAGCCCAGTGTGTCATGTTATGAAAGCTCTGCTGTTTTACTGACAACTACAGTTCCTGTAAACAAGGTTTGCCTATTGTAAGAACTAGCACAAATCAGGCGAGGCTAGATACAATCCCACATATTTCACATCTTTGATTCCATACTATGAATTTTTAAAAAAGTTTTCATGTACTGTTCATGAAGGGTTCCAGCCTTGGAGACCGAAGCCCTCTATTTACAGACCAGCTAGAGCCTGGGCAGCAGCAGTTTGAGCTTCCACGCTTTCCCCACCACCATGCCTCAGCCCTGACGTGGAAGAACCACCTCTGGAGGTGAGAGGGGAACTTCCCCTCCATGTCCTTTGACAGCTTGGCCTCTTTGAGATTGCCAAGGGGGCCAGTAAGGGCCTGTAGTGGCAATGACTTTTCTAATGCAAGCTCCTGCCCAGTATGAACCAGACAGGGTTCTTTCACGTAGGCAGCTGAATAGCCACTGAATGGAAATTACAATAACTGACCAGGAGTTAACTTAAACTTATAATTTAGAGTAGGAATCCTCATCCCGTTACCAGTGAACTAAGGGAGAGATCTCTTGTCCCAAAGCCAAATCTCCAACTTGCACAGGTCCCTGCTAGCAGGGATTGGAACTGGTGAATTACCAAAGGTAAACATCATTCCAACACGTAACGTCTATTGTCTCCACAGTCGTTTTACAGGAAGCACTTTGACACAGAGGAGAATCGAGTGAATCAGCTCTTTGCACAAGCCAAAGCCTGCAAGGTGCTGGTGGAGAAGTGGTAAGCTTATTTTCTTTCCTTTCTTTGTGGAGATTCTGTGGCCCCCATGGTTTTCCTGGAGTCACCAAGCTAAACTGTTAAAAGAGACTGAAATCAAGCCCTGAGCCTTTTTTGGTGAATTACAGTCTTTCTACTGTATCTATCTCAAAAAAAAAAAAGTAGACATCAAGAGTTAATAATGAAGTTTGAGGAAAAACAGTCACGACACAGAATAAGTGATTTGAAAATGCTGACAGGGGTTGACTATTGTTTATGTTTTGAATTTGATTATCTATTAAAATTACCCAGTAGGGAGTGCCTACACCACTCTAATTGGCCATTGTTGGAATTAAGGAGAGTGCTACGTGGGCACATAACCCATTGTTCCCAGAGCTACGCAAACATTATAGCTCTCTGTTCCTACACAGATGCATAAAGAAAAAGCTAGCATATGAGCTTTTGCCAAAGGGAGGATGAAATAAGGAACCTCTATTAAAAAGCTGCAAACCCAGGAGAAGGTGAAAAACTGCAGAATTGTTTCCCAACTGACAGTGATATTTTACATGGGAAATAACTAAGCATCCATATTGAACTTCAGCTGCATCTCTTTTTATAATGAAGCTGGATTTGGATCTCTATTGTCAAAGTGGGGTAAACAATTAGAAGAAAAGAAGAGAGGGTACAGGGCAGCCACAACAGCATTGAATGCTGAAATGCAGCTTTCATTTAGCAGAATTGTTAAGTGTCCTTTTTAACACGCATGGAGTCTATATGGCACCATCTGTTTAACTAGAGCTGTGACAGGACAGAAGGGACAGACAACTGATCCATCTCGTTTAGCAATGTTAAGATCATGGCCTTGATGGAGGCAGGGACAGAGGACATAACTGCTTGTGCAGCACTGAGGCTGGAGCATCAAAGAGGAGAAGCAACACTGGAACAACACTGTGCACATTAGGTAGTGCACACAGTCCGGACATCTGGAACATACCCAAGGGATGAGTTTCTAATGCATATGGAATACACCATCTGCCTCAGTGAAGGACAGCTTTTAGTAGATGAGATTACAGGTTATGTTTGGTTAATACTCATTCTCTGTAGGAGATACTATAAAGCCCGAGGAGCATCAGGTAGTCCAAAATTGCAACTGGGAGAAACATTCCTGTGTGACGGGAGCAAATTTGGACATGTCTTAAGTTGGTCAGTGATTATACAATCTTTAACCTCTCAGTTGATAAAGATTTGTTGCTTCAGAGATAAGCTTTTCTAAGAACAGGAGAGAACACTTCACTTAGGATTTTCACACAACAGAAGTCTCTGCAGTTACTGGATGAGTTGCCAGCTCCTCTAGTACTCTTCTCTGGGACATCTGATTTATTCTGAGATTGTTTGTATTACTGCAGGATCCAGAGCTGTTGCTCCACACTTCAGTAGCAGCAACGAGATCAAAAGACCTTGAATGACACAGGTTTTGTCAGGCTTTGTCTGTAGCAAAGCCTGCAGGGTTTAACAGCAAAAAGCTGTACCTATGATATAAAAATAACCATGCCAGCTGCGGTCAGAAGTACTGTCTATCACCACACACTGAATTGTACACCAGTTGCTTAAACTTGCTAATAAGCAGATCTGATGTTTTTTCTGCAGCACAGTAACTGTTCAAGACATCCAAAACCACCTGTCCCAAGGTCACGTAGCCATTGTCCTAGTGAACGCAGTCCTGCTCTTGTGTGATCTTTGCTCAAGTCCTGTCAAATACTGCTGCTTCCTCCCCATTGGACAGAAGTGCTTCTGCAGGAATCCCGACTACCAGGGCCATTTCATTGTGTTATGTGGCTACAACAAAGCCTCAGGGAGTATTTACTACAACAACCCTGCCTATGCTGACCGTGAGTAGCCTCTTCTTTTTAGGTGAATTCTCAGCCACCACATTACTAACATGTCTGTAATACAGAGCCACAGCTGTGCTTCCCCTAATAGCACGCATATTTTTCAAGCATCACTAACCAATTTGTCAGAAGGGGTTTTGCCAAATTAATGAAATCAGTGCTGCATTTTGTGCTGTGATTTACTTAAGGCATTAAGATACGCACTCTAGCAAATGTGTTTGGCTTTCAGATGGGTTAGTGAGAGATGCTGAACTGTTTTTTCAGAATATAAGAGGATGGCCAATTTAGTACCTATTTACAGCACTACTTCATTGAGCACTGACGTTGAGGCAGAAAGATCCCAGGTCTAGTCTGTTTACTAGTTACTGTTCTTTGCAGAGGCTGCTACACCCAGTATAAGAGCCTTTCACAGCCAAATTCTTCCGAATTTTAATAACATTTTCTTCCTCCTTAACAGGAACATGCTGCACCAGCATCAGTAATTTTGAGGAAGCCAGGACAAGTTACGGCACTGATGAAGATATTCTGTTCATCTACACAGACAGCTGACGTCCACACCTGATAGCTGTGGCCCTTTCCTGTGCAGCCTGCAGGGCAGCTGGCTGCTTGTCTCAGGACTCCCCCTGCAGAGACCTTCCTCCTGATCTGCAGTGGGATCTTAAACAAGGGAGGCTTTATAGACATTGTCAGGACTATATTGCAATGCTGTCTTTACCTTTTTTTTCCCCTGATGTATCTGATTTTGCAATGTATGTCTCAGTTGTTTGGTTGGTTTTTTTTCCCTCGTTTTCAACATTGCACATTTGACAGCAATTTTAAAATACAGGCCCAAAGCCTGTTCGCTTTGAGCTTATTTTCAAATTAAACACATGAGAAAAAAAGCACCAAATTTATGAACTTTAACACTTGGTAATACATGCATAGGTTTAGGTAAACAAAACCAGGATAAAAAAAAATAGAAGATACCCGTTTCTCTCTCTCTGTCAAAGCATCAAGGACTTCTTCATCCTAAATCTAAGGATTTGAGGCTCAGCCCGATATTATAGAAGGGAAAAAATATTAACTTAAACCATTTTTAAATAACAAACAATGCCTTGCTGGCTTATCAGTGTTGCCCGTATTGTAGGAATGAAACACATTTACTTAAGGGAACTTCCCAGGTACCAAATTCACCTTACACAGATTTAGCATTTATGCCACTATATTAAATTTTCAGTCGTAGTTCTTGGTGGTGTTCCCTTGTACTACAAACTCGGTATCTTTTAGCTAAATCCTCTAGGATGACTGCTCAGAGCTCTGTATTGCCCCAAAAGTTTAAGTGAAGATACTTTACGTGTACCTAGAACCCTTTATTGCTCTTTGCAAAAACCTCTGAATGTTACGCCACCCACATGCACCAGTTTCCACAGAATGCATTCTAAATATAAAATTTAAACTTACTAAGCAAATGCAGAAAATTATTACCCACACTAATGGTATACATTTTGTGTGTAAATTGTAAATATCTGACAGTATATACTGGATTCTAACTAAAATGCTGAATCAGAATTTGAGCCAAATTTTGCTATTGGTATAGTGACCTTCTAACAGCTGAAATCAATTAAGAAAAGAGGGAATACAAACATCTCTGCTACAACTAAGAAGGCAGAAACTCAGATTTTCTAGCTTTCATAATACAGCTGTATTTGGATTAAGTTGGAGTTACTGTATTCAGACATTATCAAGTGAAATTGTTACCGGCCCACACACAGTCCTTTTGTGGGTTTAATTACTTTGCTGAGGAGCACTGTAAAGTGTAAGAATCAGATTAATCCATCACAATTTCCTAGAACTCTTGATCTCCAGTCCTGCCTATGTTGAAATGGGTAGTGAAATCAATACTGATGTGAAACTAGCAAAATTTTATTTTGCATTTAAGACAGAGATCACACACCTTTGACATGGTTTTAAGGAAATAACTGCTCAAGTTCTGGAACTGTGTGGAATAACATTAAAAGGACATTGTTACTTGGTGGAAAAAACAAATAGGAATCTACTTTCAGCATGGTAACAAATTTTTCTAAGAGAAAATACTTTATCAGTTGTTGACTTACTGAAAAGTATCTGGAAAGCATTCAATAAGTACACTTAGTAGAATTAAGAGTGCTCCTTTGTACAAACACTAAAAATAGTAACAGGCTTTTAAAAAGCAGAAGCCTTTAAAAAGTTCCAAACAGAAAGTATGTGACAAGAAATATTCAGTATATCAAATGTTGCTTATCATTGGTGAGGTTAGAATACATTCTAGCACTTACACTTGGAAAACTTGTAAAAGTTAGGATGTGATTTGTGAGCAGCAGAACCAGTACATTAGCGCCACCAGCAGTATCCCAGAAAAAAGGTACAAAACCTATTACAGAAAATGCCTTCCCACTCCTCCAAAGTAAGTCATCAGAAGGCTACTGATCTGGGAATTTTTATGTCCAAGTCCAAATTAATGATGTTTAATTTAGAGAGATTGTATTAGCTATGTTACTAATTAACAGGTCTGTAAGTTACAGGTTGATAGAGTACTTCCTTAAACCATGCATTTTCAGGTAGGTAGTTCATTCAGTACCATTAAACTGCCACAGGATTAACTTTAGAGCAGGCTTACTTAGCTAAACAAAAATAATTCTTACTATAGGCTTGTATTGAGTTTTAGCCTCTTATCAGTTCAGTTCTCCAAATGCCAATCTTGAGCTTATAGACAAAACATGGAACTGAAGGGCATGCTTAAGTGTTCTCAAGTGCACAGATAAGTGTAACAATATTGACTGTTAAATGTTTGGTACCCGGGTTTTAAATACTTTAACAAAACTGCAAGGTAAAGAAACAAAGTTGTTTAAGCTAATACAGACAAAAGAAGAGCTCCACCATTGCATCAGGATGTTTTATAGCTGCCAAATGGAAGATAGCTATGAGAGATGGAAACACGAGGAAGAACCAAAAGCCAAGTGAAAAGACTGAGTATTTATATGACACAAAGTCAGATTAAAATGAACTTCGCTGCGCAAGTGCTCAGAACATCTGCATTTTCTGAATCTCTGTTTCCCATTATAAGATTGTCTATCAAAATACTCATTCTGAAATGTTTTGTCACTTTTTTTCCTTCATGATGTCAATAGCAAAGGAAGGGGTATTTTACATGCAGGGATTTTATACATAAATATATTTTTATTTGTAATTAAGCCATTCTCAATAAAGGTTTAAAGTCACAGATAATGCTGTAACTGTGTAGCAAGTGTAGTTATTGACTAGATTATTATGAAAAATGCTGGAAAAATCTTTAGAGGCTGTGTTATATACTTAACTCAAAATGGCACAGCTGAAATTTTAATTTGAAAAAAAAAAAAAAAAGAGTTCAAATATTTCAGCTATAAATTCATAGTTGCTAGCCTGTATTCATTCTGTACTTCCTGAACACACGCTGCATCACCTGAATCATCCAATGTACACCAGGATCTGAGAATAGCAAATGTATTGTTATTATGTACGTGCAACAGCTGTTCTATGTACTTCACAACCACCTAGTATCCTACTGGAATCAGCTCCAGGGAAGCAGTTCTGATTACCTGTTCTGATCCCAAATAGCATCTCCGTGGCTTTCTGTTCACAATGTAAAGGCAACTGCACCAGCCTTGCTCGTGCTTCAGCCAGTGTTTCTATTTTTGCCTCAAAACACAGCACTGAACTTCTGAACGCACTAAAAGCATCTGTCTGCAGCGCTACTTTTGCACGTTAAGGAGTCCATCCACACAAAGAACCAGTGGGCTTGCTTTACAGTACCCACAGATCTTCAAACTACATATCTGGGACATTCCTTAGCTCCAACAGAACTGCATCAAATAGTTCATAATTTTTTTTTTCAAAAAAAAAAAAAAAGATGAAAACATAAATTGTCTCCTTTCCGCCTCATTTGAGTAGAGGGTAAACATTGGAAAGCAGAAGTAAATAGACACACAAGGCAAAGCCTACGTATGAACTTTTACGTCCTCTGAACTCATCGTCTCCACCAAACTATATCACCGCACACAGTACTGAATAAATTTCATCTTTGTTTTATATCAATGTATTCCTACTGGATATATTTCTAGTAAAGAACAGAAGTTTGGACTCATTAGTGTAAATGACAAAAAAGATCAAACAAACCAACCAAGAAGCCATTTTTCAATTATTTTACTTAACACAGTTTTGAATTCTATTACTTAAAAGGTGGTTACAGGAAATTAAAATGACAACAATAAAATGACAACATTAAAATAAGAACTTGTGATCCAAGTAAAGCTATCATCCAACAGTACCTTTTAACTTGCTACGTAACATTTGATTGTAATGAGATGCTGTCTCTTACTCTTTGATTATATTGGGTATAAAATAAGGCTGGACTGCTTCAGCGAGTCTCTCTGCATACATTTCGTATCTACCGGTCATCTGGAAAAGAAAAATCAAAGTTTCAGTTCTTTTAGTGATCTATGAAAGTATTTATATTCACCTTTTCTTTTTTTTTTATGATGACATACTATTTAATTGCCCCAAAAAGTAAAATCATAATTCACTCAAAATGCAAGACCTCTAGTGCCTTAGTACAAACTGATATACTTTTATAAAAGAATTAGTTCTGTGTTACCTAAAACTGTACTTCTACCCAAAAAGACAAATCCATTTCCATTCTAAAAAGTAAAACTTTAAAATTAACACTTTTCTGCTTTGCAGCTCTCCTTCATTGACATTCATGTCTGCTGACTAATTACTTACGGCTCTCCTGGGGGTATTTTTTGTTATCCTGGATAGCTGAAAGTTGAATGTGAAAAGTGGACTCACTTTCTTAAGCATCAACAATATTCTCATTTAAGTAAGTTATGTAAATGAAGACAAAGAGTATATCCGTAATTATGCCTTCATACTGTGCCCTTGACAACTGATGAACCCTGCTGCCAGCATTAAGTTTGCATACGTGCCACTGAAGGTATTTGCATTGCTCTTATCTATTAATGATATAAATACTATCATTGCTTTGGGTGACACAGTAGATGGGAGGCAGAAATGCAGCACTTTCCATAGTGCACTATCCTCCTCTGAAGCGCACGGCCTACAACACTGGCTCTGAGAGGGGCAAACTACTTCCTTCTTGCCAGAGTCTAATGAGGACAATTTGTTTAACTATTTTGCTGCTGTAAATTTAGCAAAGACTTTCTACTTCATGTCCCTTTCAGGCATCACTGAATGCAAATTGCAGATACCACAGCAAATTAAACAGGTTCCTACTTGCTATCAAGGGTTTTCTGCGGTGGATTAACGATGACTTCATACTTCCTCATTCCCCTTATATCAAAAAATACTTCTGTCTTGGCCACAAATGAGAGGAAAAGGAAACAGATATCCCCTGTCTTCCAAACAAAAGCCACAGCTGTGCCTTATGTGCCAAAAGACCGACAATAGCAATCCACACCACCAAAATAAAACTAAGGTGCGGAGAGCACAAGACTTGAAACAAAAAATAAGCAATTCTTTACAAAACAACTGAAGGCCAGTGTTTTGCTTTTACTGTTTGTTTTTCCTAATCAATACAATTGCTTTTGTTCAGATACCCCTACTAAGCTGTTATATGCAACGCTCCATGGCTTCCGGACACATTACACCTCTACAATAAGGGCCTGAGATTTTGGTGGCAAAGCAAAACTAAAGGCCTGTCTGACTTAAAAATAACTGGGAATCTCTCAGCACAATTTAATTCCACTATGTCACAAACCATATACCTACCACATGCATCTGTAAAATAACAAGTGCAATTCTGTCCAGAAGACAACCTGAAATTACTTTTTGTTTCTAGTCCCCATGTATGGATTGGCAGAATTACCAAAATTCAGCTGTAGCTAAGAAATGACTATGTTTTAACTAAAAATTTATTCAGCATTTCAAATACACAGAAAATTTGTATTTTTACATCAAATTGAAATAAACACATAATATATTGCTATATATACTGTAATGCACAAGGTGGTTCCAAATAAACCAGCTCTATAAAATAAATGTTGGCTCGCAGAAACATTATGTGCAAAAACCAACACTCCTTGGAAATGTTTCCTTATTTTAAATACTAGTTTATCACTGAAAAACTTACATATATTGTGATGGTCGCTAGCCAGGAGTTCTGTTCTACTTTGTCAGGATTCAAATCATACTGATCTTAAAAGTGGATATGAAAAAATTCTAGTCTCTAGCAGTCCTGAAAACTAGAACAAAAGACCTACTTCCACAGAAGCAAGCAAGAGGTTTTCTTCATCAACAAAGCCTATTTAAGAAGTTGCTGTCTCCTTCCTCCTTTTGCTTGCCATCTTTGCTGTTTCAACAGAGTATTTGTGGGGCCTGCTGTAAACTCGATCAGATTAAAAGAAGAAACTACCGTGTGGCTTATTTAAGAAAAAATAAAAAATAGAAAAAAATCTGGTCACTCCACTAAGCCTGTATAGAATAGAGCTTGTACTGGCACAACTGAAGAGTTAGCAAACTGCAGTGCTGAGGTGGCAATTTCTTAAACCAGCACTGCTGCTGGACAAATTAAAATCAAAATTACACCCACAGAACAGATGATCCAAATTAGCTTTATCTCAGAACGCAAAAAAAAAAAAAATTGTAATAAATAAGTTTGCTAAAGCCGCGTGAGGAAACCTGCAATTCTCTTAATCTGATTTAGATTAATTCAAAAGTGGGTTAGGATGCTTCAGAGATGAATGTACACAGCTCTCTGTGGCTTCAACATGTCCACAAATTCAGGTAGTTAACGCTGCAAGAAGTTTGCACCCAGAAAGTTCTTCGAAGCTTAAAGATTCTTGTGGTTTGGGGTTTTCACTAAATTTCACCAAAACTGACAAGTAAGGCCTATAATTATGATATTAGGTCAGATCAAAGGCCCAGCTCAGCTCAGTGGCAAACGCCTACATACCTTGCGTAAGGAAACCACACACACTTCCCCAAGCAGTTCTTGGAGCTCCTGGCAACCTACACTTAAGGACCAAAGTCTTAGTTTTTAATTTAAAAGCTATTGGCCTAGTTTCTGTGCATCTGGCTATTCTTTTTCTGAATCCAGTTATGCCTTTGGCCTCCATAACTTTTAAATTAGTTCCACAATTTAAGCTTTGGACCGTTAAAAACAAAGGCTGCCTTTTAACTGTTTTAAGATTATATGATCATTAAGACAGCTTGCTTGTTCTAATATCACACCTAAGTTTGTTTCCTCATACGCAGACTTACCTTAAAATTCCATTTGTCGCTGACTTGCCTGCAAAGATTTAGATCCATCTCTACCACCAAAAGTCCATCACGAGTGCGAGAGAGTCCTGGGGTCCGACTGCCATCTGGTGCAGCTACGTAACTTGAGCCATAAAAATGGCCCAAGTCATGATGTGCTTAAAGAAATTTTTAAAAAGCATGTAATGCCATCTGCAAATAAATATACAACTTAACATGCAGTGTCCCATAAAACATGGCTCCATTTCTTGTAGTTGCTCACTCACTGTGCTTTAAGGAAGATATCATCCCAAAGATCCCCAGCATGATCCTATGGTAACCACAGTTTTGACCTGTAGCTACTTTCATGCACACTACAGCTTTCACATATATTGAATTAACAGAAAAAAACTCACTGCATTGCTCTTTAAACAGTGCATTAGTATGCTTTCCTATTATTAAGTCTCTGAATTAAAGGCTTTGCTTTCATTATTTTTTATTTAGCATTTAAATTAATTCTAATTGTCAAATCATACATTTCCAAAACAGCTGACAGAAATGCACACATTCAATTTTCAATACAAAATCAGAAGTGAAAACTCTGGGATTTGAGGCACACACACAAAAATATCTTCATTCGCATTGCACAGCTCTGAATTGTGCTAGTAAGCAATGGATACCACCAACCTTTGCGAGGCAACTGCTACAAACAATTAACTCCAAAACTAGCCAAAAAAAAGGCTTAGGCCCACTCCAGACCGAGCCAGAAATTGTCATGATTATCACAGGATAAATTATAGTGTTTCAACATACAAGTGAAATACATACAAGTAAATCTCATGCTCTTCTTTGAGCATTCTATTCTTTAAATTCCAGCAAATCTCTGAAACTGAGCAAAATGACTTGACTGGGGGTTCAGGCTAGGGCTACTACTGTTAATAATCTTAAAAATACAAATACAATGTCACGCATGCACTGACAACACAGCCTAATTTATGGGATTTCTGCCTTCCAGTCCTACAAGACCGCATTGCCTCAAAATCGCTTAAGTCCTCTGGAACCTTAGGTATGAACTGGTGACCGTATACCATGGTACCACCACCTTTAATAGGAAGTGCTGCTTCCCTCCAGCTTACGAAACAGCAGACTCAAGTAAGGCAGTTGCTAACTACCACAGCTGTCATGGGACAGACATTTGCAGGAGAGCTATTGTTCCTTTAGATTTTCTAGTTAACAATTATTAACAACCATTGAATGTGATTTCTGAACGTACCTTTTCCACCATCTCCAGAAGTAAAAGCATTTTTGTAGTATTCCTGTGAAATAAGAGGAATCCATAGGTGGCAGTGTAATTCCATTTCATTCAAGAAATCCTTGCTAATCTACCATATTTAGTATGGAAGTTTATATAAATCTATTAAGAACTTTTCTGGCATACTATCAGCACTGACTAAAGGGAGTCATCAGAGGGGCCTGGTTTCTATTGTGGATAGGCTAGAAAACAAGATCTTTTTGTATCATTGCCTGTTTTTCATGCACTTTGGGGAACATATCTTGCATCAGTTTCACAAGTCTAAAAATGAGGCAAGAGAGGAGACGTTTTACCAAATACATCTTAGTGGATCACAAAAGAGGCAAACATATTCATGTAACAGCAAGAACAAGTCCAGATTTTTGCAGAGAACCTTATAAAAAAAAAAAAGCCACATGGAGGGTATTTGGACTACTCTGAAAGTAAGAATGACCTATTTTGTGCAATATTAATTTTCATTATAGAATCTCAGTGTCCAGAAAGAGGTAGTATCTGCACAACAGCAATCGTGACCCACTGGCTTGAGGATATATTTGATTTTCAGTCATTTTGGCTAAAAGAATACTGATTTCACCATAGACACTAGAAGAATTTGCAAAAGGGTGAGTGCCTATTACAAAGAGAATAATTCAAGCACAGGAAGCAGCTGCAAACAAGCAGGAGGCTGCCAGCATCAAGGCAGCTCTCCATCTCTTTATCACTGTCCATTTTCAAATCTTATTATAAACATTAATTCACAGTGTTTATATTAATATAGAGTTACACAGTGGAGGAATCTATGCACTCCAGTGCTATTAGTTCATTACCTTAAATTAACATATGCTACAATTATAAAATCAAATAACAAAGTGAAGATACATACCGTTCCTACCCTGTTGATGGCACATGTGAAGCAGTGATTAGCTATGGCAGCATTTCTTGCTTCAATTGGCCACAGTGACTCACTGGAATATATAAAAGTGGAGCAGGTATTCACTACTTGTCCATTTCAGAGCTAAATTTAGATTACGGCTGTCTCAGACTGTACATTTTCTGTCAAAGGAGCCAAAGTTAGGTGCTAGGACTGATCTTGCTCTTACAGTCAAAATCTCCCCACAGATACAGCCAAGTACTATAATAATTTTCTGCTCAAATACAGGTATAAACAATTCTATCGGACAACCTGGTAAATACGGCTTCATCACGGCAGAAAAAAAAAAATTAACACATCTCCAAATTTTCAAAGCAATTACAGTGTATGAAGTTCTACTCTCCAAGTAGCACAAAGGATTTACACATAAGCTTTCATATTCCATTGACTTTCAATATACTAAATATCATTCTGCAGCAAAGTTGTAAGAGATTCATACAACTCAAAAGTTGCCTCCTTTTCCCCTAAATGGTCAAGAAGAGGCTTTTGCAGAACTGAATGAAATAACTGAATTATGGCAATAATAAAAAAATGAAAAAAAAATTCATTTCCACCAAAATTTCCTGCTTCTGTTATTTCACCCAGCTTTCATAGCACTTTCCAGTAAGTCATATTCCCATGGTGGGCTGATGAAAAAGAAAGCATGTTTAACAAAAGCATTCCGATAACTTCTCAGTAATTCTTCATTAAACTAGTCATTAAATTAACATAAAACCAAGAACTGAGAAATAATAAAAAAATCCACCTCTTTTACAAGCCTCTACCTCTTCTCCAAAAGAGATTTCAATTCTTCAAACTGAAATAGTCTTCTTTTTATTAGATAGTTTGATAAGTTAGTAGGAAGACCAGAGGTACTCAGAGCTCCAAAACTCCAAAAAAAGGTGATACAACTTGTACACTCCTCTGACAACATGTACCTGCCAGATTCTGAGTACCAAGACAAGGTTGCAAGCATGACTCATTCATCTCCCAGTTAGACTCCAGAATCTTAAGAGATGGTCACTGGACTGATTGAAAGAACTTGGTTTATTGCCTCTTTTCTTAATTGGTTTGAGTCTGACAGCCAAGCTCTTCTAAGAAAAGGGGATTTTATTGAAAAGCTCCAGCAAATTACAATTTCACAGAATAGAGACAGGGAAAAAAAGGCTATAGCCAAGAAACAACCCCAGAGACAGTTTTCACTTGGGCCTCAAGAGTCCTCTTCCTGCAATAAAAATTATATGCTTAAAAACAATCAAGTGAAAGCCAATAATTAGGAGAGCCTGAAGCACCCAGAGTACCAACGAAGTGCTATATGACAACAGGGTAATCTCTGTTTGCTCTACTGTTAATGGAGTATAAGTGGACAAACATCACAAATATTATTCTAGTAGTGACATAAATGCCCCAAAAGCATTGTATATTCAACTCATTTTCAAAGGACATTTTCCAACATTACTCAACCTAAATTATCTTTTACACCAAAAACTATTAAAGGCAGTTTCAATGACAGCATACTGCATCTAACCTACAATTCTACACTCCAGGTTTGTAAATTCATGGTTCTCTGCACCTGAACTGGTGCTACTGGATATTATACTTGTATTACAATATTATCAGTAACTATTAAATATGCTCCTCTAGCTTCCTAAAACTTATCTTTGGAGCTGCAAAGTCAAAGACAATTCAGCTCGCCCAAAGTATGGTGTTTTAACTCACAATGGGAATGTTTTTGTTCCAAAGAACTCTGTAATGCCAGACTTTCCCCCTTTGCCCCATACAAAGCTAACCACTTATGCTGCAAAGGGTTACAAATGTTAATAATCAAGCATAAACTACACTTTTTCAGTCATATGTATGTAAACTTTATACAATAACAAATTACTTTTCAGAGCTTCTTGTTATCAGGAAAAAAAAAGAGAAAAAAACAAAAGAAAAAGCACAGTTGTTCTATCGTGTTAAGCTGATGTGTAGACACATTCTGGAATCCCACACCTCAATTTACAAATAGTCTAATTTGGAATTTGAATCTGAAAGTATTGAGTAATGCAGCAAAGAATACAATGAGAATGAAAGGCAGGTTTGGTGATTTTGTCAAGAATAATGGTATAAAGAACCACTGAAACAATTTCTACAAGGTTTCTACTACAAAAAGTCCCATCACTGGCCACAAAGAAATGCAGTTATTTTTCATCACATTAAAGTATCCCAAGCAATACACAGCCTGTGTCAGACTACGCTTTGGAAGCATGACACATGCAAAGGTTATTATATTGAAACATGACTGATGCTGATAATATAGAGGGGCAAAGAATATTCAAGACCTAATCCACAAATTAATCCGTTATGAGCTAGCTAAGGAGTGTGTTTTCTTAGCTCACTGGCCTGGTTTTCTTTTTTCTTTTAGGAAATCAAGTCAGTAGAGTGCAGTTAATGTCAATCTGCAGAAGATTAATCTCAGGGGAAACAGTTTACACTAGTTCAGTCTGGTTCAAGAGCCCTGATAATCACAAAAGTACCAACAGTTTAAAAAAAAATATTTCTGAGAAAAGAGTTTCTCAGCTTGGCTCAGAAACTGCAATTTGCTATCATACTTACTGGCTCCTAGGTGGACGATGCAAGCTGGCAAGCTAAGCCTGAACATAAATTACTACTGCGTGTGATAAAGCAAAAATATTTCATAGATAATCTGAGTAAACTCTTATTAGTCTTCAGAACACCAGCTGCATGGTGGCTAACTCTGTTTCAGAGACAAAAGACCTGCAGATGGACAACTAAAGTTCTGGGAGAGAATTAGTAACTACTACTTCTGGTAGTTAGACTGGTACAGAACAGACTGGTAGCCCAAAACTCCAGATCATGAAGAATGATCAGATTCTTTCGTGAAGGTAAAAAAAAAGAGGTATTACCTCAGGTTCCAAGACCTCAGCAAGTGTCCCTGAGACCCCAGCAAGGCAGGTTTTACAGTTAACTCAGAAACTGTGCAACAACATAAATCAGTCTACATTTTACCTGAGCTTTCCAATAGTTGCTGAAGGGTTGAAGATGATCTCTGCTCCATTGATGCTAAACATCAGCCAGTTCAGAGGGTGATGGCGCCCATAGCAGATATTAACAGCAATTGCTCCAAACTGTGTCTGAAACACTGGGTGTCCTGTATTTCCTTCCATATAATAAGTAGACTACAAAGAAACAAATAACACAAAACCCCACAAATGTAGACTTCTTTAAACAGTGTAAAGATGTATCTCCAATACTGCTTTGACACTTCGAAATTTCTGATTATCAGCTTCAAGTCATTAGACCATAAGCGAGGATGCCACCTTTTATTTAGTACATAGCTGAACTGTAATAGGTATATAGCAAAAAGTGGCTCTTACACTGCTCAGATCATATTCAAGCCCCTTTCTGTTTCCCTTCACTCATACTACACTGAAGCACTGTCTGACTGACACAAACACTTCTATTAATACTAGAAACTTCTCTAGAAGCTTAAGAGGGGTCCACAAATTGCCCAACTTTAGGGACTTCTTTTTGTAGTTTCCTCATGTAAGAACATTTTCCTAAGTTATGATAATCCTTTGATTCTGATTAAAGAGATGGTGAACAGTGTTTAAAAACCACGGGATTCCTTTACATTCACCTGTTATGTTATGACATGTAGTAATTTTATGACTGTTATAAGGAAGTATCAGTGTACAGCTAAGATTGATTGTTTAAATTTCCTATATGCCTACTGCTCTCAACAAATAGAAGGTTTGAAACTACCACCAGGAAAATCACAGAATAAATCTAGAGAACACTCCTTAAAGAAACTGGAGTGAACTGTTGGCTTATAAGATCCCATTTACCATATGCTGTGAACTTTCATCTTATCATACCAAACATTTCTAAACAATTAGAAATGTATTGGTTCCTGTAAAAGGCACTAGTGAGAAGAAGGACAGGACACCATTAGCAGCTATCAAGAGAAACAAACATTCAAGGACATATTCTAAATGAAAAGTACAGAAACAGTTCTTCCCAGATTCAAGAAAAGGGTATGTCTGAACTTGCCTGCTTAGCGCTCAGTCGTAGTCAAAAACCCAAGAAAATCTCAGACATCAATAGGAAGGGAATTGAAACATATCAGAAAAATATTGTTTTGCTGTTTTATAAGAATTCTCTGTGCCCATGGCTTGAGTACTCTGGGCAATTCTAGTGTCTGCATCTCAGTAAAGATATATGAGAGATGGAATAAGCAAAGGCAACTGAAACGATGAAGGGAATTGGGCAGCTCCCTTGAGGAGCAACTAAAAAGGCTCTTCAGTCTGCAGACAGAAGGCTAAGGGTGATACCACAAATTAGATTTATAAAGTCACAAAGGCAGTGGATAAGATGCATGACATACAGAAATCCCAAAGCAGCAGCACTCTTGTGCCTGCTTTCAGCCAAAGTAACTTTTTCCATGAAGCAGGCAACGCACTTCCAAAATTGCTTCTTTGTGAAAACAGGTATTATCACCAGGTTCAGAAGGGATTAGACAAAGTAACTGATAAAAGAACCACAGATAAGAAAATAAATAGATAGGAACATGCCATCCAACATCCCTAAAACAGTGACTGCGGATATCAAGGGAGCACAAAAGTTGCAGAGCATCTTCTGAAATCAAGAAGGACCAGAGGTTTGGTATGCCCAGTATCTCTGACATCTCATGTTTCTTATTTATTATCAGGTCTCATGAATTTTCATGTCTGTAGAAACCATACCATGTGGTGGGCACTCACACAATCCTTTCTCCACTGATTGACTACATTTCCATTTTTAATTTCTATTCCCAGTTTTCTTTTATTACAATAGGAGAAGAAAAACAAAAATGCTATTGCTTCAGGGAATTCATCAATTCTTAGTTCTATATTCTTTACCAGAGGTCACAATCATCTTCAAAGCAACAAATTGCCATGTCTCAAGAAGGATTGATTTTTGTTTATTTATATGCCCTCCCACACATGGCTGAATAGGTTACAGACCATTCTCTTTCCCCTTTCCATTTAGTTCTCACCGATTCAACAAGCATGATTTTAACAAGGCTTCTTTCCCTATGTCCTCTACAAAGACAATCCATAAAAAATAATTTCAAATTCCACCCTTCCTTTGGGGGTTAACTGTTGATAAAGAAAACAACATAAAAGTAACAGAGATGAACATAATCCTTCCCTGTAGTCTTGGTGGTTTCTAAAGTTCCCCTATCAGAATTGCTCAGCTCAGAAGAATGGACTTAATGCTCTGCTAACAAAACCAGCTAAAAAGACAGCACTGTTTTGGGTAAACACTACTTGCACTTCTGTAATGAGATAGATACAGCAAGAAATGTCAAATCGTTATAGCATACCTGCAAGATATAAATATTGTTTTGCGGTAATTCTGGCATTTAGGTTAAGAACTAACTCCTATTAGGAATAATGCAAAGCTCTTAATGAAACTATTATACTACTCACATTGAAAAGTAAAAATATTTTCTTTTTTTTTCAGATGCCTTTCATTACAGTTTCATTGCTAGAAACAAGAAGTTTCTCAGAATCTGCTGCTGATTCACAGAACAGTGTCTGGAACACTTAAAGACATATTTTAGCACAAGTAACAGGAATTTGTTTTCTGTTTGATTACACAAAGAACAAATCAAGAATGTGGAAATAACCAAAATTCATTTTTATTAGTGCTTATATTTTATATGGGTTTGTTAGATGATCTCAAAGATCCGTCCAACCATGAATATTCTGTGATTCTGCTAGTTACTGTTTTGCTAGCTAAAAGACAGATCCAATACGGTAACACTAAATATCAAAATAATTATTAAAGACAGAAGTCAACACTGGTGACTGACAGGCCTGTGCCAGAAATGCATTGTGTAGAAACCTATTTACAGCCTCCTCTGAAGAAACACAAACCAGTCTGATCAGACCTGGGAGCCCAGGTCAAAACTTCCAGAAGGTTTTGAACATAAAGTTTCAAGACATAAAAAAACTTTTAAAATTACTAAAAAAGCAGTTTGGATTCTGAAGCTTCAGTTTAGTGACTGGAGCATTCAAAGAGGGAACAAAAGCAACTGCAGGGCTTAGAAGAAATGCTTCTGTTAATTACTCACTTTAGCTGACAAGGAGACATTTAGTTAGGTAAGACAAGGTATTTTTAGACGTAGGTTAATTTTTAATCCTGATCTTTCTGCTTGTGATAATTCTATGGATGGATAAACACATTTCAGATCTACCAGTTTTCTTCCGATATTGCCTTTACTACCTGTTCAGTCTCTGAAGCTGATTCTGGAGGACAGCCTGAAAACCGCTGGGGGCTTCAGTGGAAATAATGTGATTAGTAAACAGAAGATGCCATAAACCAGCTATTCACTCAGAAACGTAATGAATTAATGGATTCTGCTCAAAGAAACATCAGCAAAAGAACTGTGATTTTCATGGCAACTTCACAGAGAAACAGAGATCAAGACCATAAATAATGATCACACCTGAGCCGTGAAACAATTGCCTTCCAAATGTTGAATATGCACACATGCATAAAATATCTAAGCCAATAATGCACAACTAATATAACAAAGCTGGGACTTACGAAATTTTAATACTTCTGTGGTTTCGATCAAGCAAAGGAAGAGAATATGACAAAGACTCAATGTTATTTGTGCTTTAAGAGTCATCACTCTATTCTTGATAAATTAGCTTACTGTAATTTCACCAGAGAAAAACTGATTTGACACTTAATGAACCACATTTTCTAGAAATACATTACATTTCCTGCCAACATGACTCTGATACAACAGAAGCTGACACGAACAAGAGCTGCAAAGCAAGACTAGGTTGATAATCACAATGCTGCATCTTACCTCATTGAAGTCTCCAACCCTTGGAATGTGATTTTTCCTACTTTTGCCAAGGACGGCTCCAGAATTAGAAATGACCACTGCAGCATTCCACAGAGTTCCCCCATGTATTTCATCTCGCTCCAGGATTGGAGATACCACAACCATATTGTATTTCTTTGCTAGCTATACAAACAAACACAATTCTTTTATTATATCTTTATTATACTACAAGCCTGCAGTAATTATTTTCATTTTTGGTCATAAAGAAGGATTAAAAAAGGTTTTCAGCTGGTACATTACTCTGCCTGGTATCAACAGTTAATGCCCATGGGCATGCCCACATCACCAGTTTCTTGATCAAAGATGGACACATCACAGAGAGCTTTCCAACTGAATCCTTCAACTAGAAATGCAAGGTACCAACAGGAAGAAAAGCATCCTAACAGCAATGGTCAAACCACAAAGGCCACCTCCATCTATTCACAGGTTTAAGAGGAAATAGTTCTCATCCCGTTCTTTCATTCTGGTATACCACAAATAGCATATCAAAATTAAAGACATCACGGCTAGATGAAAACAGTTATTTTTAAAAAAAAAAGTAAAATAGCATTACGTGTTAACTGTAAATGTTAAATAACATCAGTGTGACAAATACAGCAATTTCTGACTGACAGTTTACGTTGTCTTTTCCCTCAAATCACTTCTCTTCCTTTAATGTCTCCCAATTTCCATATTGTCATTAATTCCATAGTGAGAAGTAATACACACTTGCCCTAAATCAGACTAAAGATATTATGCTGTCTACAAAAGCTTAATAGGTCAGTAATTAGCTGGGTAAATTTGACATTAAAACAGTGTTTTGTTGTTTCAACCACTTGTAAAAGAAAATAATTGAGATTCCTTATTAAAAAAAAGTTGTTAGAACAAAAAATAAACTCTGTAATCAACACCCTTGCAATGGACAGTCTCTGGAAAAATAAGACTCAGACAATAACATATCTCACTGTGTCCACAAAAAGTACCCCATATTTTCAGTCATTTCACAGGGAGATGCAAAAGATTTATGTGAAAGTGCTCCCTGTTCAGAAAAGGCTAGCTATTCTTCACCTTCACACAAACATTGTTTAATAAGCAAGGGACACCTTTTAAATGGAAATTAAAAAAATAGTTGTATGAAGAATTGTTCCTCCCTTGTAAAATTCAGCAATAGTTAAACGGGCAGTTTCATTTGCCTTCCATGGCACAAAGCAATCTATAAATGCAAAATAGTTTAAAAAATAAATATTGAGCACGGTTGCTGTTGTCCATTTCTAACTTACTCACTATCATAGTATTTGTCAAGTAAGATGAAAATTTATGTTTGATTATTTCAGTTTTCTCAGTGGTACAAGACTGGTACATAAAGAATAAATCCATTGTAATCAGCAGCAGTTACGGGCTGGGGTTGGAGGCTGGATGTGGGTTTTTTTTACCTCTTGACAGAATTTTGTTGTTGGCCCATCCTCTGCTGACTCGGCAAACTCAGTCCAAGGAAGCTTCTCTCTTGTGCAAAAAGCAAAGGGCATGGCTAGAAAACGTCAATGCAAGACAAAATTTTTAAAAAAAGTTCATGTCATAAGAAAAAAATACACTGTATGCATGAATACAGATTAAAAAATTAAACACTTAAGAAACTATTTTCCTTGTTTAAAGGCAAATACTATTTAGACCTATTTTTAGCAAAGGTAAGGAGTTTTGGACCCACACAGAGTGAAGTAAAAGAGAAAGAATGCACTTAGTGAAGTCTTATGGGAAGTAAAAATACAAAATACCCTTCAGTCACTAGCATACGCTTTCTGTGAATAACCTGTTTTCACAACTTGGGCTTTCATTTTGGCTTTTGCCTCTCTTAAGCCTCAAAGACTCCATCTTAATTAAAATTAGAATTAAAATTAGATTTTTAAAATTTTCGTATCTGTCTAAAAAAAAATACAAAGCTCTGGAAGAAAAATAATGAAGGAATGATTACACGAAGAAAGCCCACACCTACAAATGTCACTGTTGCAGCACACACCAGACTTCAATATAACAGACTTCACATAAATCTTCCATACAGTTCTGCTAACTAAGACTCTTTGTTTTTTCCTTTAGAAAGCAAATCAGTAAAGTCAGCTGCTGTATCTTGGAAGACCTCTGCTGTTTACTTACAAGACATACTTCTACTGCAGGACACTTGTTAAAATAAAAGGAACTTAATTTAACAATGTAGAAGGAATAACAGAAAATACTCACTCCAAGCCTCCTGGAAGCAAACTATGTTGACCCCACACATTGCAGCTACTTCCACAATCTCCTCAATTCGTCTGTGCAGGGCAGCCACCTGATTGCAAGAAGTGTCACACTATAAAAAATGCTGTATGTTCAACTCACTTGTATATTAATAGCCTGGGTTTACAAGCTTGTTCACATTACATTTATCTTGTTCTATACTTAGTCGCATTGCTTTCAGGGGGAATAACTCAAGAAGTTATCATTCCTGAGCACTGATAACAGAAAGAGATACAGATTTTTAAAAGCATTTAGATGCTGAAAATAGAGAAAGCATCCCAATGGAATTCTAATTCCATGGTTACAGCATTTAAATATATGGCAACTCATTGCTGACTGACTTGCAAATAGCTAAAATTCTTAACAGAATCAGCAAAAATTATAATTTTGCTGCTCACTGTAAACAAGCTACAGAACACTGTTAAGTAAATGTGAATTCAAAGTCAAGTACTCCGAATCTTAACATATGAGACAAGGACAGTCCATTTCCTTGCTTGTCACTGAATCGTGCTCACGTGTGGATCCTAAACACTCTACAGAAGTTACTAACTTCAAACTATTTTCAAAATCACTTTGTCCAAACAGCTAACTGGATAATTGCCAAGAAAAACCATCAAAGCTCTTATTAATTAGTCAAAAAAACATTATTTCAAAGTACTTCTTGAGTATTCTAATTAAAGCTAAGCATAGGTGTAGCACTTTGCATTGATACTTTCAGGTGTCAATAAAAAAAAAAGGATGCAAGGCAAGTCAACAGTGACCTACACACTCAAAACCCGTACACTGATTTACAGAAATAGTTAACTATTTATTTATAAGGAAAAATCATTAACATAACTGGTAGTCTTTTTAACAGGTGCTACAAAGAATGCACAAACTTCATCCAAATACTGAATTAATTACTTACATCTGTGACAGGTAATCTTTCCAAAACAAATTACCTCAGAAATGTTCTGTCCCGTTACTGTACAAAATTACTACTCCAGGGGATTTTATAAGTGTGTTGTTTTCTTTTATTTTTTTTAAAGCTACTTTTAGAAGGCTATTTCTATATATGTCACCTCAGTGCTTTTGTGTCCAAGATACCAGGATATGATGGTCACCTTGTAATAAGATGTGATTTACTGCTGTACAAAGAATAATGAACACAGCTTTATTAATCTGTGTTTACTCTAATGGATTTTTCAGTAATGGAACATTGCTCAATTAAAACAAGAACTGCACCTGTGGTTCCCATGGGTTGCCATCTCTTTTGATTTTAGGTAAATGATTTTCTGTTCGGTTTTAGAGGCAAAGGATTTTCATGTACAGAAACAGTGACCAAATATTTAGCTTTGGAAAAACTGCGAACAGGTTGGGCAATTTACACGTAAACACAAGTGATATTTCTGAGAAACATAAAACTGAATGTGTCATTTGAATTTCTTACAGTATGCTGTATTAAGACAGTGATGGGTCCTATATTGTCAGACAATCAGCAGAGATTTCATGCTAGAGTTTCTGACATCAGCGACTGAGGCATGGTATTTCTCAATCCAGCAGAATAGGAGTTACACACAAATGGCCCGGATCCCAGCTTGTGTACCTGGGATGCCACGGAGGTGTCTGTGGGAAGTGGAATTTTATTTTGTATCAGTCCTACTCGAACAATACGTGGTCTTCTCAATTGCTCTGAAGCAGCTTCAAATCCATAGCCCTGTAGCTCAAATTCTCGTTCCTGAGCTGCTGACAGAGCAGCAGCCGGCAAATTAAGTTTTCTGGATTGAAAAGGAAACAAAAGACATTTCAAGATGAGAAGTTCCCCTTTTCTGCTCTCCATGCAACAGATCAAAAGGATCTTAAATACTGCCTACCCACAGACACCCAAGCTCCCATGCCCCAGACAAGACAACAGTCAGACAGCAAATCTCAATGCTCTCTTCCATGGCGGCAAACTCCCAGTGTCCTCCTCTATAATTGCGATTTCCAGACCCGATTTCCTTGCTATGGAAATCGAGGCGCACATATGTACAAGCTTTCATCTGCCACCCCCAGATTATAAAACACTTTCCCTCCAACGTATTTTCACTCACATCAGGGCCCCAATTTTCTGGGTCCCTCACCGCGAAGCCACAACCTCCCCAGCCCGCCCTCAAAATTAGCCCCCTCAGGTCTTTAATTCCAGTCAGCCACCTTCTCAAACGACCTCTCTCCCGCCCTGCTCCCCAAACTTGGATTACCTCCAAACTACCCCGGTTATCTCACCACAGCCTGACCTCACCGCAGCACCACAAGCACCACAGGACCTACCCTTCTTTTTCCTTTCAGCCCAGCCCTGCGTCCTGCGCACCCACCCTCAAACCGACTCCTTCCCCCTCAATTGCCGGGCTGGGCATCCCCGCGGAGCCCGAGCGGGTGGGGAGGGAGGGAGGGAGGCAGGCAGCGCACCTTGCCTCGCCCCCGTAGAGGATCCGCTTCACCTCGGCGAGGTGCTCGGGCGGGATGTGCTGCTCCAAGCACGACTCCACCGACTCCAGCCCTTCCGCCATGGCGCGGCGCGGGACGAGGCGACAGTTGGGCACGCGCTGACCGTTAGACAGGCGCACGCGCCCCCCGGCGAACTTTACCCCCCGCCCCGGAGCGGCCCCCGCCGGGCCACGCCCCTTTCTCCTCAGAGGGGTTTTGGCGGGCGCCGCCGAGGGTCTGCGATATGGCGGCCGGGGCACCGAGGGTCCTGGGCACACAGCCCCGGCTCACCTCCCGGGACGCGAAGGGTCTCCGCCATGGCATGGAGGAGTTTGGGCTCACAGCCCCGGGTGTGAAGGCAGTAGCAGAAATAGGGCCGGGATCCCTTTCTTTGTCGCAAGGCTGGGGGCACTCTGTGCCCTGGTGGCTAACCCCAAGATGCCCCAAGGGGTTAAAGAGGCATGGATGTGAGCGTTCCCGGCATTTGCCACTTCTGGACCAGCTCCTCAGCCTCAGAAATAACTCATCTAAAAGCAGAACATCTTCAGAAGCTTTTTATGGGCTCTTCACAGAGGTTCTGGGTGGCAATGGGCACAAGCTAGAACACAGGAAGTTCCATTCAAATATGAGGAAGAATTTCTTTCTGGTGAGGGTGCCAGAGCCCTGGCAGAGGCTGCCCAGGGAGGGTGTGGAGTCCCCTTCTCTGGAGATCTTCAAGACCCACCTGGGTGCTATCCTGAGTGATGTGCTCTGGGCAGCCCTGCTTTGGCAGGGGAGTTGGGACTAAATCATCTCTAGAAAGTCCCTTCCAATCCTGGCAATTCTGTGATTTCGTGATTCAACAAATAGGAGATCATAACATGGCCACACACATATCCATGCAAGACATTGCCATTTTAGTGGCAGTAAGACTCTGAACAGGAGCCAGTAAGAAAAAGTAATTTTGTCTTTAAGGTGTATTTGAGGCCCAAATGCAATTGGGAATTCATCCCGAAACCAACGTTCATGTCAGACAAATGATTGAACAAATTAAGACCTTGATCGGGGACAAAAGAAATGTGTGTCTAAATAAAGGTTATTTCCTTCTGCGGGTACAAAGTGGACACCCTGTTTAAACCAGTTTCTCCCACTGAACTATTGGCTCTGCCTCCTGCTTCAAAACGCAACTGAAATTCCCAGCATGGTAATGGTTTTTTTTCTAAAATGAAGGACTAAGTCCAGGGGTGGCCACAAATGTCTAAATATATCACACCAAGTTTAAGCACTCCTTTATGTATCTTCTGAGGGATGTAACAACATTCAGCACTTGGCATTTGCAGTTGCTAGGTATTTTGAGTTAAATATTAAACCTTTTAGGCTACATAAAAAAACCCCACCAAATGTCAGGGAGAGAGTGTCTAATATTTAACTTTAAACAGAAAGTGTCCAGGGGTAGTCTGGTTTCATCAAGGCATTTTGAAGTAAGTGATTCTTTCGCTCTAATCCACCTTTTTTAACCCAAGAAGTGGCAGCGATGCTCTGTGCCAAGTGCCCCGGGGCAGAGGCGCTGCTCTCCCGCTCTGTGAGGGGCAGGAACCCTTCGGAGAAACTCCTGAAGAGCAGACTGACTCCTTTAGACAGCAAGCGGGAAAATCCTTTAGTCTTTGGGGGAATTTTCAAGCTAAGCTAAAATTAGAGATGACGGATAGTATGCTGTAAAGCAAAAATGGTAAATTCGAAAGTGAAGAAAAAAAAAAACAAACGCTCATCTGAAAGGAGGGAACTTTTAAAAAGTCTGCATAGCTAGTACATTGTGTGAGTATTTGCCTTGCACTCATCAGTGTAGCATCTCCCTGTTCGTGGCCAAGGGCCTAAAAACCTATTCTTAGGAATTATTTTTCTTTCCCAAACATACTTCTGAAGGGCAATAATAAGCAGTGATTGATACTTACATGGTATTTTTCATCTGACGATCCTTATTTGCTTTAATGGCCACTTTTAAGGACACGTATCAGTAACATTTCGTTCCGCTCATGGCTGGCAGATCTCTGAACATTGCAGAATGGGAGATCGATGCAAAAATCAGCTGACAATACAGGAGGGAAATTAAGAGACCAAGTGAGTTCATTCCCATATCAGCATCCTCAGGATGTCAGCTAACAGATAAAGCATTTCTGGAGGATTCATGGAAACAAACAGAAGGGCCTGAGCTTCCCTGGGAACTGTTCAACTTCTTTTCTGCCCAGACTGCAAATTAAAGGGAAAAACAGCAGGTCGATTTTGTGTCCAGCTCCTGAAGAAGGTCACATAACTGAACTTTTCAAGCTTCTATTCTTAGTGTGAACTTTCACTGACTTCTCTATTGGTGCCTTGTTTGTTTGTAATTTAGTAAATTGTACTACATGTAGGAAATGGACTTCATGGCAATAAAACTGAAGCCCCTGAAAAGAATACTCACGAACAGTCGAGACCTGAGAAAACAGTACATTTCCTGTGCACCGTATCAACCATCCTGCAACAACGCGGTGAGGTCCAGACTGCGTGAATAGGAAATGACAAGCCTAGAATTACTAATAACGATGAAAGGAGATGGGGCTATTCCATAGGGACTGCGCGTATAAAAAGGTATAAACTCTAGCCAACACAATAAACCTTCAAAGCACGAAATGTTAATGTTGAGCAGCAATGTAACCTAATAAAGGAAGATGCCTTCCATAGCCCAGACAAACCATATTAGAGAGCTTGGATTTAAGCCTGAATGTTCCACTTCAGTCATTGCAATTATCAGTTAAATGTGATGCTCGAATCCAGCTCCCAGCTCTGGGTTTGACTTCTTCAACCCTCAGTATTTAAACTTCTTCCCAGTTCTGCATTACCTGGACCCAGTAACTCTTTTGGGAAATAGCTGAACCTTTTGGTATGAACCCAGGCTGTAATAACCGCTTTAGAGGAAAATAAATTGGCTACAGAAGTCAGGGCCACACAGTGTAATCTGAACAGAAAGCAGTTCTTGTGTGGTTCTGTGTTGAAACCCCGTGTTGCAGAGACACCGCCTCAGAGCTCAAACTGGGGTTTGATAACACTGGTCCACACACTCTGTGCTGCAAGGCTGTTCCCAAGAGTTCCCGTAAAACCCCACAATAGCACCCTGGCATTAGTCAGAAGCACCCTGGAGATTGAATTTAAGAGACAAATATCTAGAGTTCAGGCTAAAGTTGGGAAAGACCCAAGAAAAGATTTAAACAAACAAACAAAATCTTTCCACTGTAACCCAAGATAGGAGCAAAGGCTGAACAGCATCACGTATCAGAGCTAGTAGGCAGGACTGTAGGCAGCATTTCTCTCTTTCCTTCCTAAGTTAGTCATATGTGGATATAGTCCTTCTGAATCACCTAGCTTCTTACTAACCCTGCTGCTGTCACGTGGATCATGTTTCCACACACTTTCTCTTGCTGTCATTCGTTGAAATGGGTCACACAGAGTTCCCCAGAGCAGCTAAATAAATTAATAACTGATGTCCCTAATGCAATCCCTGTCTTGGAGCACTCACGGGGTCACGCTGCTTGTTATTAACACCTATCAAGGGATTTAGGTGGACGTGGATCCAGACATGTCCTGCAAAGCCACATGGTATGATGCTCTAAACTTGCTTTCTAGATGCTGCGACACCCTTTAAAATGACCTTCTACGCTGTCCTTCTCCAGTGGCCACAAAATAATGTACTGAATTGTACTGCAAAATAAATCACTGAAATAAATCTTTAAATTGCTTCACCTCAAATACAGATTCCCTTGCTTCATATGGAGATATAAACCAATTATCTTAGAACATACCTAATTCAAAACATTTCAAGTGTAAGAGACAGGCAGTGAAGGGTAATTAGCATAATAAAAGTTGTAAGAGAAGAGACAGGTCTAAAATATAGGGGGGAAGATAAAACACAAGCTTCATGTTACTTAGCACACAGCTAAAAGAAGGAAGATGGTAAACTTCTTTCTGTCCTGCTTTGGTTTATAAATTGATACAAATGAGCTTTAAGGGGGCTGTGATGAAGGAAAACCAACATTCTCTGTTTCAAAGTCACTCTTTGTACCATGACCTATTGCTAATAACACTTAACTTGGGTGGGATTTGGGGGAGTATGGGGTTTTTGTTTGTTGGGATTTTGGGTTGGGTTTTTTTTGGCCTTTGCACTGGTTATAGACAAAGAGCTCTTTTTCTAATTCTGCTTAAACCTTTACAAGTATTTTTATCAGTTTTAGAAATGGGTTTGTACATAAACTTAGGCCAAAGCGAAGTTGAGGATTTTGATATGGGTGGAAAATTCTAGCTGTGTTTAGATTCCCTGCCTTTCCCATCAACTCTGCAAAAACCACAGGTACAATCACCTATAGAGTAGGGGAGCCAAATTATAAACCTCATATGGTTGGCTCTCTGTCATCTGCTCTTGGCTTCCTGCCGTTCTGAAGGCTGGGTGAGGGGAAGTGGCTGAAAACTGAGGAAGTTTATTGTTGACAATACGTTTTGTCTGCTCTCAGGCATGGCTGGGACCAAAGCAGTCCTGAACCAGCCCCAGCTCTGGGGAGAGAAATACAGGTTTTCAGTGACCTTCCCCTCCCTCTCTTCTCACCTCCCTCCTTCCCACAGGAAAAGCCCAGCTCACAGTTTTCAAAGAGTTAACGTACGTTTGGAAGAGTCCTTCTGTTGTTAGCGCTATCATCTTTTGAGCTAAAAACACCCTCCTTGCTTCAACTAAATCACACCTGAAAATGTATCTTTAAACCAGAAGAGATTCACAAATTGACCACTTCTGTCAATTAGAAACTTCATTCTTCCCTGGAATATGGCTATCTCCCTGGTGCACAGGAAATGCATTAAAGATGTAATAAGCACTCATAAAATACATTTAATGATCTAACATTTAAGAGCAGCGTTCTTGTTCATTACTGTAACTTTCTGCTAAATTACCACCAACAAGATTGCTCATGGGCTCAAAAGGTCAGTGTTATTTTTGCTGTTGAAATCCTGGAGTCTGGGAAACAACTGTGTGTAAATTGCTGATAAACTGGAACAAAGACAGAAGAGAAAAACACTGAACATATAAGAATGCAAGTAAACCAGCAGGAAAGGAGGGGAGGGGAAGAATCTCACGGACAGTTTATTAAAAGAACAAAAGAATAAAATCTGGCGCATTTGTTTTCCACGGGTTCAGGAAGCCCGGTCTTTAAGCACCTACTATAAATAGAATGTTCTAATTCTTCATCAAAGCGGGTAGTAGTCCATACCAAAATGAATGAACTTTAGGTATAATCTGGGAAGAGGAAGATGGCCCTTCCCTAATAGTAGGAGAAAGATCTTTTGTTTCATTCCTTGCAGAAATTAGCTATTTCAAAGTGTAAGAGCTGGAGAGATGGGGCAGACTCTAGAAAGTGATGTTTCTATACTGCCAGGTTCCTGGCAAGAATACTGTTAGAGAATGGAATTAGCAGATGTCTAATTTAGGATTGAATAATCTGTTTTTGAGAAAGATGGTCTTTAATTTATCGCGTGGCTGATAAATAAATAAATAAATATTAATTAATTTAGTGCAGGCTCTATGTGAATTCTCAAAGCAACTCAACAAGAGGTTGAAGAGGTTTGTTCCTTCAGCCTGCCCGCTGGGCTGAACGCCTCCTGGGTAACGTTTAGGGGGGGCACTGGATATTCTTCAGGCAGGTCAGAGCCTGCACACAGCCATCAATAAAGGGCTACATTCATCCTTAGTTTCACACTTGGCAGCACAGGATCCACTGATAGTCAACATCTTGCATTTCTTGGAAGTTATTCAAGCTTTGAAGCAACAAATTATAATAAGGTCTGTACCTCACGAAGGATGAGACCCTTCCTACCAGTAGGATTATTATGGAAAACCTGTTAGAGCTGTACAGACAGGCACTGCCAAAAAAGGACCTCCTGTCCAAATTGCATGGACTGGCCCAAAGACAGAACATACTGAAATGCTTCCCTGTTGGGCTCTCACCAAAGATATTCAACTTACGGCTCCCACAAAGCAGAAGTAACCAGGGCTGCAGTGTGATTTGTGTGGCAGGGAAAGGAATTAAAAGGGGACCATCTCTGGGATCACTCTGCTGCAACATGATGTGGGAACAAAGTTTTGTCCTAAGAAGTGGGAAAGGGGGCTTCAATCCTTCAGTTGAATTTTTCCAATGAGTTGATGCATATCCCCCAGACGCTCGGGAGCCCAGTCTCTCAAGGTTTCAGGCATTCAGGGGTTTTATATACAGGTTCTTATCCAGCCTGGAAACTTCTGCTTCAGAAGAACTTGACCTGCTTTAGAACTTATTTCTGAGTAACACACTCTAATTCCAAAGTGAGAATATCCGTGCAAGGTGCTCACCAGAAGTAGTATTTCACTTGAGCTGCAGACTCCACTGCAATCAAAATCACTGTAAACAAGCCTTTTTTTTCAGAGAAGTGGGAAGAAGACAAAGCATGACATCTTTTAAGGACCCCTCATGGACGGGATGCTGTGAGGCCTCAACAGCACATTGGTGTGGTGAAGGCCAGTATCTCTGGCTCACAGCAACATGTGAAATTGGGCAGACGGTTGCAGCTGCACTTGGCAAACAAACAGTAGTAATCTAAGCCTGACACTATAAATGATGGTTATTGAACTAGTCTCTTCATGAGAAGGCTAGATCCTGGCAAAAGGGCATAAAGAAGACAAAACAGAAGTTTAATTAACTTAACGGGAAAGCAAACGTCTCCTAGATAAAAGGAAAAGAGTCATTTCTGAGCCAAGTATTTAAAGGGTTCTCAGACCTTCCCAGGCCAAAGAGTGTGTGTAATGCTGACTTCCTTCCAGCTCTGTCTGTGCCAGAAATAACTCGTCAATGGACTATATCTCATTAGTGCACCTTTTACCAAAGCCAGTCTTGGGAAAGAAAGCGATACTTGCTGCTGACACGCTGCTGGCAAGCGAGGAAGGAGGAAGCTGCATCTATGAAGAGTGTAACACATTCCACTGTCCTTCTGCTTGAGCACACACGAATGCTCGCTGGCTTGTAATGGCAGGAGCTAAAGACTTTTTAAAAGAGAGAGAGAGAGCGCACACGCCAGGGCAAGAGCGGGTCCACAGTGACCAAGGGGAGAAGGAGAGGACTCTTTGCCATCTCAGGTATCTTCAGCATCTCTCAAAGGCTGACAAGCAGTTTACATTGCTGATGCTGTCTTTTGTGTTTTGGCGTTCCTCGCCACAGCAGAGCGAACCTGGAGTCAGCTCTTATGGTTGTCACACAACATACTGAAATCTGGCCAGTTGGGTTGTAAGCACAGAACAGACCTGCGTGTTGCCTGCAGACACCATACGTAACTCTTGACCTGAGAGAGGCACTGAAGGAATCTTATTGCCTACGTGGTTACGCTGTGGTCTGCCTGACGGGCTCCAGCTCAGGATCTGAGCTTTAATTTAGGATGAAAAATACATCGCTATCTTTCACAGTTTCAAAGGAAATAACTCACACGTGAATAGAACGGAGCATCTGAAATAGTTTCTGCTGAAGTCTGCAGAGAGCCTGGAATCAAAGCTCTAAGAAGAGTAATTACCTTCCACCCAGGTATCTCACTGGGCTCCAAAACTCAGACACTGGCTTTATGAAGGGAAAAAAAAAAGCAGAAATAAAAAGTCCGTGTTAACCATTTCATTGCTGGACAGCAGTGTGCGGAGACTGGCATTTAAACTAATTGGACAGAGATGAAAAGGCAAGATGGATTAGAAACACAAAGGCAGCAGTAAGAAGGAAGGGAAGAGATTGTGGAGGACCAACTGGTGGAGAATTTTCCTGCTAAGAAATAGTTACCATACCAATAATTTTTGAGGAAATTTCTAACAGTAACTGTAGGAGGGTTTTTGTTTGTTTTGGGGGCTTTTTCTGTTTACGGGCTAGGCTCCATACTGGACCTTTGGTCCAGCCTCACAGTGCAGAGTTCTGTGGGTCCAGAGAAGACAGTACTAAATTTATAGCCCCAAGTATCATTAAGGGTGGAATATAGTCCTTTCCAGAAATGAGTAAGACACTCCTCCCACAGCCAGAGAGGGGCTTTTATCTTTTTTCTTTTACACACAAGGCACCCTCCTGCCCGCCCACTGCACTGCTTGCATATAGCCATTTCCTGAAACATTTAAAATTTGTTTTCCTTTGGTTATTTGTGTCTACAGCCACCAGCTGGTCTGTGTCAAAGCTGATATGTTCAACATATTATTCCATTATCCTATTAGGTTGAACATGTCCTTCCTCCCATGAGAGCTGTTAAAATATCAGTCTTACAGAGAAGAGACAGCTTTAGTCCCACTGTCACCTCCTTTCTTCTTCTGAGTAACACATTATCCCCAGTGATGGTATGGCATATCCCTAACTTTTTAGCCTATCTTGATATTTTATGTTCATACATGCAAGAAATGATACCTGGCCATTTAATATTGAGCTCTCTCACCAAACAAGCTACACAAGTAGCTGGAAAAAAATGCTCTGAAGGCTTGAAAGAGACAGTGCCTGATACTTTCTTTTTTCAAATGACAATTTCCTATATTGTATTATAGGACTCTATAATTTGAAATGATCGCTTCCTCTTCTCCATCAAGATACTGGTCATACTTCTAAAGCTGCTCTCTTGATCTCAAAAAGTCTTGGAAAACATCTCCAATTCAGGTCAACGACATTTAAACTGAGGAAATGGTCACCTTTGGTTTTTCTCTGCAGGCTCCCCATGCCCCTGGGAATGGGAGAGCAGAAATTCCTGGCTGGTTTCCACGACCCCAAGGACTGAACATTCCTTGCTTGAGGAGCCTTCCCAACCCTTGCAGCAACTGCAATTAAGGCAGCTTGTATCAGCAAAGATTATTCAAAAGATGCCATTTAAAGTTGGTAGGGGGTAGAAGACATTGGTAGAGAAGAGAGAGAGAGAGAAAGCATCACTGATGGGGATGGAGGCCAACACACAAACAAATGACCCTCCATCAAAGGTATGTAGGATCTCCTGGGGGAATACTTAACAGAATCACTGGCAGCAACTTGAGCACTAGCTCTGGTGTCTTTCCAAGAAGCAACTTTGGGTGAGAAAGACCCTGAGCAAAGGATCTTTCTCCTTTTTACAATGCAGAAAGAAATGTTTTTGGAAACAATACTTAGCCCCCTTCATTCGCATGCCTGGGGATTTCCTCTTACCTCGTACCCTGCATTTTCACAGGACCTCAGAAATAACTGGTGAGGGAACAAATATCCCCAGAGTCACATGAAATGGAGGGAAACGTAACACATGCTCCCTGAACAGATCATTTGCAAGACATGGTCCATGCACAGATATAAAAAAGAACAGAGGAGGGAATGAGTGAGTGTGCAGGAGTGTGTGATGGATAACTGGGGCATGCAGGGATAAAGAGCTGGGGTAGCATATAACCTGCTGTCCCATAACTGCTAGCCCAGAGCTTCCTTATCAAATCAAATCTCTAACTGATCGGATAGGCTATTCATGGCACTTGGTGAACAATAAAAGCAGAGCTTTTCTTCCCCTTTAGTAGCAGGGGAAAAAAAGGCACTACTTGGCAAAAGGCAACGCTACAGCACGTCTTCCCCCAACACACGCTCTACTTGACTCGGTCTCCACAGCAAAAGGGAGCCTGCAAATACTTCATATCCATGTTTTACCACCTGCTTACTCATCTTTTACATCTTTTGTTCTGCAATGGGAAGCAGTCACAAGCATGTCACTCACAAACATGTTGATGCTCAGACCGTGCTTTTGCCAAGAAAGGTTGAACCAGGTGGTCCTTGAGGTCCCTTCCAACCTGGTACAACTCTGTGAGACAGTTTCTCTTGGTGTGGCTTAATGACAACCACCAGCATCAGCTCAGTTCCAGGAACTGAATAAAATAAAATAATTTTAAAAAGCTTCCATCAAGCCAGGCTGTGCCCTGGGAAGCTCCTCTAGCACAGCCTCCTCCTCCTGTGTTAGTCACAAAAATCGGGAAGAACATGTATGTGCTTACCTCCCCATCCATCTTCTCCTCCACACCCTGACTCGGCAGAGCATTATCAGACACTTTGAGCAGGTGAAGATGTGAGTAGGGTCCATGTGGCTCTTTTAAGAGGCACCAAAAGTCATAATTGTCCCAATTGTTCATCTCTATTACTGCTGCATCCCCTCCAGCTGTGGTCTTTGTATGATTCTGTAACACAAGGGTTACAGGGTTACACAAGGGTTCCCAGAGAGGTGGGCAGCGGTAGATGAAAATTAGCAGACATGCACTTAAAACATAGAAAGTCAATAAATAACTGATTAGGATGGAATAGGAGGGGTTAATATCAGTAGTTCCCATTGAGAGTGGCTGGTGGATCACCATTTACAGATAGCAGAGAGGGTTTAAAGATGTTTATGCTGCAAAGCAGCCACTGTGAGCAGAGGTTCCCGGAGAGGAGAGTACTGTCACTGTGGGATGGGACAGCTGGGGGATGCCAGAGCATCTCTTACATGTGCTGTGACTCAGACCATACCCAGACTCTTTTCTAATACCCAGGGGTACCATTTTTCATTTCCTTCCTCGCTGGATTCCTTTTGTCATCATAAATCCAGATGTTCGGGCTTTGGGAGAGAAGAAGGAATTACACCAAGGGGCTGCTCGGCACTGCGAAATAACGTCAAGTCAGGCTGTGTCCTGAGGAATTGCAACACTTACGAGATTCACTTGGAATTGCATTCAGTGTACAAAAATACCATACACCAGCTATCCCATCTGCTGGTCCATGCTTCTCTGTTCACGTTATGTGCTTAATTTCATGCTGACTATTACAGGTCTTCAAAGTTTCCTTCTAACATTGTGTAATTTTCCACCGTAAGCGAGCCTGCTTTGGAAACTGCTACCAACCTGCCTGGGAGGCTTTGTGCACACAAAGCTGCAGTTTCCAGTGCCCAAGTTCTCCCCAAGGCTAGAAGCAGAATCTTAGTGGAAGGATTCCTCACTTATTACAGGTACAAAGAACCATTTTCCAGGCATGTTGAATCACAAGATCTGGAATTACCGGTCCTAGAAGAATGCTTACCTACAACACAGTGATTTAGCAGAATGATGGAATAAAAAGGTGAGAGAGGCATCAGCATAAAAATACTCTCAGAGCCTGGAGCCACAGATTACTGGACAGAGGCTGGGAGCAGCAGTAAGAGGTGCCTGCAAATGCTATTCATAATGCTTGTGCAATTTAACCCAGCTCTCATGAAGATGAATGGAGGTAGCAGGCACATGTATTGCTGCCTGCACCAAACAATGGCTAAAATTGGGCAGAGGGAAAGATGATACAGTAAAATTTGCAAATAATTAGTATGCCTGTGGCCTTTCTTCAACTTTCCATCTCCTTAGATATTAGACAAAGTATTCACATCCCAGGCAATAACCCTTCCCAGTTTAGACCTCTGCATCCCATTCTTCCCTCCTGCCTCCGATTTGCCAGGGATGCAGCTTCCTACACCTATATATGCTTGACCTAAAGTATGTTCTCACTCTCATATGCTCAAACAAAACTTCTACAAGCTGCCTGCTTAAAATTCACAGCTTCCATATGGTCTGGATGAACTCAGACACATAATCAAATTGGTACTTGTTTCTGTTACTCCTTTGCCTTATTTCTGTGTCTAATTTCTTTCACACTGCATTCTTTTTAGCGTGTTCAATGTGTACAGCTGCTAGCTAAGCAAGGGCCAAACTTAACAGCAAAACAAATATTTAGGATCACTTCCCTTCTTAAATGCAGAGAGCTCAATTTAACCCACAGAAAACATCTCTTTGATGGTCCATCATCAGCCAGACACAGGAAGCACCGAGGCGGCTATTCTTGGGCCTTTACGGAGAACTGGAACACAGTGTTTTTCATTCACGCTATGGACTGTTCTGCCACATCACCTCGCTGCCTCATCCCTGACAAACAACAGAGGGAAGCACTGAAAACCATCTAACGCCGGGCCTCTTAGGATGATTTACTTTGTTTAACAATGAGCCCTTTGGGTTTATTGAGCCTCCGCGTCTTGTGCATGCTGGGACACGTTAGCAGTTTAACTGAGGTGAAGAAAAATAGCACTTTTATGAGTTGCCAGGCCAGTGAACAGAGTGAGAAAGTCTTGTTGCTCCTGACCAGAGCTGCTCACCCTTCAGGGTCACCTAACTGAAATGCCGTAACAAAGGATCGATTATGTTACAGCTGAGAAACACAGGAATGTCTTCCTGAGCACAATTCCAAAATGCAGCCTGCACAGAGAGAGAGCTGGGGAGGGAAAAGACAGAAAGCCGTCAAGCAAAGGGGAATACCCTCCAAAAGAAGGCAGCAGCCCCACAAACATGAGGTGAGAGGCCTTACTGAGCTGCCAAGGCAAAGAGTTGAGTTGCCACCAGCTTGCTGCAAGCACTCTGCCCAGTTCAACTAGTAAGAATGTTAGCAGGCTACACCAGAACAAATAAGGACCTGGGCTAATAACCTTAATAAGCCCAACAATCCGAGTAATTTAGAGACACTTTTGCTCTTAAGTTCCTTAAAAGCCTTTAAAAATCTTTTGTGGTTGCACCATTGCCATCTGACTTCTTAGCACCTCCCTAAGGGCCTTTGCTTTGTCACTGAGTCAAGTAGTGTCACTTTGAGGAGGAGTCTCCTGGTGAAGACAACTGGGTCTCCAGCACTGTCTCCTTTACAAGCAGGGAAACTTGCCTGAAGTAAATGTCTGGAGAAATCGACAGAAGAAGCTGCTTTACAGACCTGAGTGTTCTACTCAAGATTAAGCAGGATTTTATTTCCTCTGTCCTCCCACAAGATGACACAGCACAGGTGTCCCCTAATCAGGGTAGGCCTCTGGCACAAGTGTCCTCCAGTCTAGTCCATCCTCTGCTGAATACCAAAACGGACACGTCCATCCCGTCTCAGTGGTGTGTTATGGTGGGTCCACACCCGAATCCACGTTCAGACACTGGCAGTGACCACAGGAGCCAGCAGAGCTACTCGCAGGGTGCTGTGAGATGCACCTTGCCTATTCACAGCAACAACTACATTTGATACAGGTCCTTTCCAGAGTCATCTGTGGGCTGAACAGCTTCCGATGTCATCTCCACCATGGCAAGACTTTTAAGCTGAGTGGGGACTGGGTGAGCTGGGAACCTGAAAACCCACAGACAGCAGAGGGAGCTCTCTCTGCTCCCCGTCCTCCTGCTCAAGCATCCTGCCAGTCCGAGTTCGACAACGAAAAATAAAAGTGAAAATGACCCTCGGTGGTCATCAGAAAAGAGAGGTACAACTACACACCCGCTGCACTCGCAGGACAAGCGCTGCTGAGTTACTACACCAAGTTAGATGTTAGATGCCCAAACCTGGGGCTTACGAAGGGCTGTGTTTGGAGGTTGTTTCCCCGGCTGTACAGCCTGGCTGTTAACAGCCTGCACCAAACACACCGGGTACAAAACACCGTGACCAAAACACGCACTTAGTCCAGATTCTGGTTTATATCTAGAGTTTCACCAGGATGTGGAGATGGTCTGGACTGGACTGCTGGGCCACACTTCTCTTGATGCAGCCCAGGACACGGTTGGCTCTCTGGGCTGCCAGTGCACATTGCTGGCTCATGTTGAGCTTCTCATCCACAAGCACTCTCAAGTCCTCCTCAGGGCTGCTTTCCAGCCATTGTACACCCAACCTGTATTTGTACCTGGGATTGCCATGTCCCAGGTGCAGGACCCTGCACTTGGCTTGGTTGAACTTCATGCAATTTGCATGAGCCCACCTCTCCAGCCTGTCCAGGTCCCTCTGGATGGCATCCCTTCCCTCCAGCGTGTCAACTGTGCCACTGAGCTTGATGCCATCAGCAACTTGCTGAGGCTGCACTATCCCACTGTCCATGTCACCGACAAAGATGTTAAATAGTACTGGTCCCAGTACCGACCCCTGAGGAACACCACTCGTCCCTGGCCACCACTTGGACATTGAGCCGTTGACTGCAACCCTTTGAGTGTGGCCGTCCAGCCAGTTCCTTATCCACTGAGTGGTCCATCCATCAAATCCATGACTTAAGCTTCTCAGTCTCTGACCTGGACTCTCCCAGTGGCAATATTCTTTGCTCCCACTTTCCTCCTTCTCCTGTATGGCTCCCTCAAGGAAACAGCAGGGAATCAGTGACTATACCCCAGGGTGCTGGTGCAGAGACATACGGCCTTGGTGCCTCCACACACCACAGCACACGGCTTTTCAGGAAACAGAAGAACATAGAGCAGAGGAAAACCAGCAAAGAAACAAAAAGCAAAACTGAAAAAGCAGCAGAAAAGATACACAAGATTAAATGGAAAAAATACCCCCAAAAAGTGAGGAGGAGAGGAAGAGTGCAGCCAGTTTCCAAACAAAGCACAGGTAGAATCTGGGGAGACAGGGAGTATAAATAAATACAACAAACCTCAGGATTTAAGGGAACAAAAAGAGTTTTCTTCTATCCCTTCCATTATCTCTGCCAGCAGTGCTGCCCTGTTCCCCCCACCCCCCCACGCAAATTCACCTTTGATGACCTCAGGAACATTCATTACAGGAAGATGCCCTGAATGTATCAAATTAGTGCCTTACAAAAGCCCATTCAGGAAACATCTCTACGATCCTTATTCAGTTAGCAGGAGGGGATGGAGTGGGGATGCCAACTCAGAAAGGGGTTTTATGCAAACACAGGTCTCAGGACTGATGGGCCAGCAGTGCACTGCAGAGGGACCACATCCTGCCTGCTCCCTTCTGAGTCCTGACATGGTCTCACATTCCTGTTACATGCTAAAATCATTGTTTTTTAGAGCTGAAAAATGTCTAAGCCTAGATGGAAAGTTCTGGGATGAACAACTGGGCCAGGAGGTATCCAGGGAATATCCCATTTTCATCTACCTGAGAGACCAAGGACAATGAGCCTTAGATGCCTTTGGAGTTTGTTTTAACCTGAGAGCTTTGGTGTGAACTTATGGCATTGGAAGAAGCAGACGAGGCACTAGGAGCAACAAGAAAGTTCATAGCACTCCAAAATGTTCCCCTGTAGCTAGAGCCCATGAGACACTTGTGCATGCCTTCAGCATGTTGCCTTTGGTGCTGTACAGAGATCTCATCCAGAGGACAGAGCCACAGATGGATACCTCTGCTCCTTGAGGCAGAGCTTGGGAACATGGTGTCTCACAGAAATGCCCCATTTTCCTGCTCATATTGCCCCAGGGAAATGGGGATATAACACGCTGCCAGCAGCTGTGAGCAAACAAGATTGTCCACACGGCAGCTGTAAGGCGATGGGACTGAAGAGAGATAAATTCCTGTCTCTGACAACAGCTAATGGGCTCCAGGCAGGCTGGCAGCTGCAAAGCGCCCACTGCTCTGCTCTGGTTCAGCTGACCAGGCACCTCTGGGACAGTACTTTGAGCTGGTGAAGAAAAGAGGCAAAACAAGTCTGCTTCCATCTATTTTTACACTGCAGATCCATCTGCTCTCTCCACAGCTGGCAAAGCCTGGAGCTCAGCTTAGATCCTCCCAACAAAAGCCTCTTTATGAGGCATGGGAATCCTCCACCACTATCAACACCATTTGGGTTGGATTGCCCAGGCAGAAGCTATTTTGGGCACCACAGGTGGCTTCTCTGACTTGCTGAGCACAGGGGTGGAGCTAGCAGATGCCTCACCATACTACAATCCAGCCACACCATAGGGGATAAACTCTGAGCAATGTGGAGGCTCCGATGTGCCCACAGGATCTAGGGGATGGGACACAAAGCAGAGGCCAAGAGCAGGAGCTGAATGAATGGGTTTCACAGGTGAGACAGAGCAGAATTTCCATCAACACAGAGACCCTCAGAACTGCTTTTGAGACAGAAAAACAACCAGGTGGAGCAGAGCTAATCAGTCTCTGCCCTGAGCAAAGCACTAAGCACTAATTCACCCCACACCTTGACTGAATATCTTCATTCCATAGACCCTAGAGAGCAGCTGCTACTTTGCCTGGGCAAAGCAGGAACCTCCTTTTTTCTCTTTTCCTCTCTGTCCAGGCAGTAACCTTCCTCTGTGTTAGGGCTTGACACCTGCTGGCTCCTGTTAAGAGAGAGCTCCAAGTTCTGTGCTTCCCCGCCGACACACTCGCAGGAGAAAGCTCTCCCAGCCTCTCCTTTCCCTGTTATCTTACTGCATGGATGCTATTTCCTGTGTTTATTTTTCTTGTCTGGCTAGTTGCCCTGGAGGGTCTCACCTGCTGGAAAACTGCCATTACTTCTCCATTTGCAACACTGACCAAGGATTAGCGAAAAAAAATAAATAAAAATAAACCAGCCTTAGGTCACTTCTAGTTTCCTTAGGATGCCTGACGACCAGCGGAGGCCAAAGGCCACAGATGCAGAGAGAGAGCAGGTTCCTGTGCGTCTTACCTGGAAGCTGACATCAGCAGATGCGTCTCTTTAGGAAGCAGAAGAGGGACACGTGTTTTACAGCACTGGGCTTTGTCCGGCGTAGAGAGAACACGGCCACCTGGAAAACACCAAATACATGACTACGTGCACAAGGACCTCCCTTCAGGGAGAGCGAACGTGTCCGTGCAGCAGACACCGCAGTCGCTTCCAAGACCTGATTGACACGCAGGCTTCAGCGCTCAGTGTCACCCACATGTCACTGACATCCTGACCCCGGGGCACAGCCTCGTGCTTTTGATGGGAAGAAAGCACTGAACTCTCCTTGGGAGGATCATGTGTCCCACACAGCGCTTCCACATCAAGTGCTGATCAGAAGATCCTCCTGCAAGGGAACCGGAGACTGCTGTTAGTGGTTAGAGAGCACAGCCCTCCCTCCAGCTGCACCGTGAAAAGCTGCAGAACTGTTGTGTTTGAAAGTGCAGGTAGAGTTGAGTCATGGAAAGGGACAGAAAGCCCCTGTGTCTTGGATAAACTTCTTGTGCTACCTGGTCTGGCATATGGCAGGAAAGAGGGGATCACCTGCAAATGTAGAACTTAAGATGGGAGGTAACTCGCCTGGGAAGCAAGTGCCCAGAGAAAGCAAGCTAAAGGTTTCTGATTAAAAGCCTTGATTCCCAAGCATTGGCTCAATTCATAAGCAACAGGGGACCTTGGGTTTAATTTTGTTGCAGATGAATGCTACATGGGTTAGTTCTGCAGAGTGGAAGACCTCAGTGCAAGTGAGGGATATTACTGTATATTTCCTCTGGAAGGAAATCAAAATGCTATTTCTCATGAATTCAGAAAGGACGCAGCTGTAGAACAAGCAGCTGACTCTCAGCTTTAGTTGTGGCATTGAGTTACCAATGGTGAGAGAAAAGACTATGGCTGTTTTCCTAATGCAACCTTTAGCATTTTGATCCTTCTGGAATTAGAGGATGATCTTGAGGAGGGTCTGAGATTTTTTGGTCTCCACCCTATTCTGTTAGTGCTTTTGGCATGAATATAAAGAAAGGCAGGAAGCACTTGGAATACTGGACTGTTCCCAAAGGGCAGGCACCTCAGAACCGAGGCAGCCAGTTGTGCTTTACTTGAAGGTGCTGAGTGCTCATGTAGCCCAGCACCCCAGTGCCAGCCCTGGGGGCTCTCCCCTCGAGACTCTGCCTTTGAATCAGCCACAGTCTTTGTGCATTAACTGCAGCTCTGCCCCTGCAGCCTCTCTGGGGCTGGGAGTGCAAACATTAGCCCTCTTCACTTTTGGCTCTGCAGAATAACTTCACAATCACCAAACAGCTTCCATTTAGCAGCACCTGATTCCCAGTTGCCTGCAAAGCAGCCCTGTATATCACAGCCCCTGCCACCAGAGCTGGTCAGACAACCTGGCTGTGACTGCTGACAGTCATGGTCAACAGAGGAGGTGGTAGGGCAGGGGCTCACCCAGCCGCAGGTGACTCTCAGAGCTACCATTCCTGTCATCTGCAGAGCTGGCCACATCCTCTGGATGATGGAATTGTTTAATATCGCAGGATCCAGCACACATGGCAGGGCTGCTCAACACACACTAATAGAGGAAGCAATACCGTTCGATGCCAACTGAAACGCTTGATGGGTTACACAGTAACGAGAAAGGACGGGAGTCCTTTTTGCCCCAAGATTCACACCACTGCCAGCCGCGTTCTGTCTTCGCAAGATACTTCTTCTCTCTTTATGGCCCAGCAGTAAAAGGTGGTATCAGCATGGATTGAGAATGACCTTCATCCAGCCTGGATCAGCATGGTCAGAGACACCGGGTTCAATGCACCTGCCCTGCAGAAGGCTTCAGCATCTGCCACCGTTCAGCCCTTCAGCACACCTCCAAAATAGGAACTTGGCAAACAAAGCCAACAGAGTGCATTGCTAAGCAGAACATTCTGCCGAGTTCTAACACCAGGACTGCATGTTATAGGGCACTTGCCAATTCCTGAGTCAACTTTATTTATTATACTCTAGAAAGGTCATGACGAATCTCAAAAGATAAAATCTCTGTCTGTCAAGCCGCCTTCCTTATTTTCATTGGCCCAGACCCTCACGTTCCACACCAACAATAACAGGACATGGGTTCAAGAGGCACCATGAGTGCAGCTTACCCTGAGATGGCCCAGGCTTGTTTTGCATTCTTTTTAGAACTGATCCAGGCTGCTCAATTCTCTTTATTAGGACTTTTTTTTTTTTCCTGGATGCAGTCACCACACTGCAGGAGAGCCTTACATCCCTGGGAACCCCAAATCACAGGCACAAGCTTTCACAGCCCAGATGATGCCAAATGCCCAAGTGATGCAGCTGCAAGTTCTCCAGCAACATGAAGTATCCAACTAGGATATGCTTAACTCCCATTTAGAAGTAATATCCTGGACTAATACCAGCCCAAAAGACATCCCCATGACCTCACCAACAGCTGAGGCAGCAAGATACCCCGTGCACATGGATTTTCTTCACTGTCATTATGAGCTGTTATCTAAGCTCCTTGCCGTAGGTGAGGCAAAAAGTGAGCACCGCCTAGGGCTCCGGGTAAATCCTTGGCAAGCAAAGCATGAGAAATTGCAGCCCAGGTCCTGTCAGTGTCAAAGCCAGCAGGTTTAAAGACTGCCCTGAGCCCTGTAGAAGTTGCAGTCACCTCTCTGGATTGCAGCTGGACACTCCCAAAAACCACAGTCCCAGGTTTGGAGTTCAGTACAGGAGGCTCAGACCACACAGTATGGATCTGCACTCCAAATAACCTCGTCTTTACAGAGTTCATTCTGATCCTGCAGGCTGAAAGCTCTTTTCCCAGTCCTCTCCTTTCACTTGCTGAAAAATCACCATGCTATTCTCAGACCCAAGCTTGGCTTAGGTCAAATTTTATTTGATGTGTTGCGAGGATCTGAAATTCTCGAAATGAATTTCTGATTTTCTGAGAGCTGGGTAGAACTTGCCTATGACACTGCAGGATCTCAGCAGTGAAGGCAGCAGTCACACAGCAGAGAAATGACACTGCTTGTAAGAGCGGCGCATCTTACAGCCAAAACCCCTTCAACAGTCCCATCCACTGGGCCATTTTTGAGGAAACCTCTTCAATATTCAGAAGTGCCCCCCTTTTTTCTCAGAAGGGCAGTGAAGAAATTGGGAAGTCAAGGAGGAAAACAGTTCCACTTACTATTCAGCGAGACTCCAATCTGCAGTGAGTTGCGTTGTCTAATTTCAGGTACTTGTTTGCCATATCAGAGAGGTGGATTCCTCCCAGCATCACTCCAAGCTGGCAGAAGCCTCTCTCCCTCCCGTGAATGAACACATGAGGAATCTCACTCCTCACTTGGTCACTTCTGTCAAATGCAAGACAGTGGAAATCTTTCCTGTGAAAGCAAATTGTGAGAGCCACAGGGCCTCAGAAAAGGTGCTCACAGCTTTTAACTCCCTGAAACTTCTCGAAACACATGATGGTCAAGAGCACAGTGGGCACTTATACAAGTGCACTATTCTTAGCAGCAGAGACTTCCTGTCTGGGGGCAGAAGTGACAAGGATGATCTTGCTGCTTTAAATACTGTGAAAAGCTTTTTAGCCAAAAACATTATTCACCCATTAGTTGGGAAAACACCATCCTCCATAGTCCCATTCTACTTCACCAGAAATGTCATCAGTTCCCCGTGCTGCAGTAAATGTTACAATATTGAGCTACATTATCCTCACACAGCTCTCAGTCTACAGCAAAATCCCTGCAAAGTCTAGTTTCTCTGGGTGACTAAGCCAAGGTGCAGATCTCTGAGCAGAGATTTCCAGATCAGGCCAATTGTGTTGTTAAACTGGAAGCTCTCTCTGTTCTTTCAAGTACTTGCTTTCCTCCTGGGGCCAGGTACGGCCATTGTTCCCCTGGGCTCCTGCAGACACCCATTGTTCCTCCCAGCTCCCGGCCTTTGATGCTGCGGAACAAAATGCACAGTGTTTGTGAAAGGAGGGAAAAATTAAAAAGCTTTTCAATTACACAGTTGGTTGAACAGCTTGGGCACAGCTGGCGACCGAGCAGCAGGGTGCCAGTACCTCTCCACTAACTGGGGCCTCCAGGGAGCCCTCCAGCCCAGCTGCAAAGTGAACCCAAAGGGGGAATGACCAGTAGCTGGTGGTTATCTGGTGAACTTTCATTTCATCACTTCCCAACTCCAAATGCTCCTGGGTTGCACAGACATTCACTAACCTCCTCACAGTCACGTTTAGTAGCTGCAGCTGGAAAAAGCAGGAAATTATTCCTGCTTCATCCCATCAGCGTTCCTTAGAATGGGCCTGAGAGACTCCACAGCAGCACCTAGATTCACTGCCTCCGTCTCCAGGTTAATTTGGTTGACATCAGGCTGGAGCTAGCTAGCATTGGCAGAACAGGACAGAGGTCTGAAATTGCAATGGTCTTACAAGGAGGTCTGAGGGGCTCCAGCAGGGCCACTGGTGGAAGCAGAGCCAGCAGGCTGGGATGCTCCAGGCACAGCTAGAAAAGTTGTGTCATGGTCCAGGTATGGACCCTTCTGGTTCTGCTGCGTAACACGCTGTTTCTGACACTGCAGTGGTTTGGGGAAATACAGTGCTCTACCTTGTGTGCAGCACACAGCTATAAACATTTTCTCTTACTGCCAAGAGGACAGATCCCAGGAAGTCAGAGATGTGAGGGGTCTTCTAGTCCGTCTGGGTCTGTCACCTTAGTCCTTGCTAATATCTTCGGTGAAAGAATAGGCAGCACCAGGGAGAGAACTCTCCGGAAGCATCAGTCTGTGGAAAAAGCTAATAAAATAATAAGAAAATGCTTGCACAAAAAAGGGCCAGCCAGACGGAACTTCCTGGGACAAAGGCACTCACGCTCTCTTTTACAAATATATTTTATTATTTTAATGCTTATTAAGAAATGTAACCAAGACAGACTCAGCAGCACCAGCGGCTCCTCACTGCCCAGCAGTCTGATGACTTCACAGATATGAAAACTTCACAGATTCAAAAAAAAAAAAAAAACAAAAAAACCCCAAACTTTGGTCAATGCACTTTAAATACATTTGCATGCACAGATTCTCCCACCCCCTTCCCTCCCTTCCCACTGGTAACTGACAAACAGAGGGAAAACAACAACTATATTCATAAAACACTTAAATTAAAAGAGTAATTGTTTTATAGTGACAGCGTGTGCAGCAGGGCGTTCATAGTGTCTTGGCTTGCGGACCACAGGGACAACTGCTCCACAGGACAGGGGGCAGGAACACCAGCTCCTGAGAGGGAGTTGGGGAAGCAAAGGACCTTCTCAGATCAAGAGTTCCAATCTGGATTTCAGCACATCCTTGTGTGAGCAGTCCCAGCAGACAAATAAAACGGGGAGTTACACACAACATTGCCCCAGTTTTGGGATTCTCAGTCTGTCAGGGTCAGGCACCTCTCATGCAAATGAGGAACTGGTGTGATTTTAGATACTCTTGATGTGTTTTACTGTCGAGAAGGCCAAAAGCTGAGGGCTAGAAAGAAAAAACTCTCTGCTATGACTCAGTGCAGTTTGAGGCCCAAGACAAATTGGGAGAGAACCACTAGGCAGCTAAACTTAGCAAACACCGCTGGAGAGTATTCTGCAGTTGTAATGCATGGCAGCTCTGCTACAGCATGCTCCTCCTTCCTGAAGAACATGGCTGGAGTGATTTGTTGTTAGCTAGGGCTCGTGTTATGAAGCAGAAGGGCTTTTGTTATATGCTTGTGAAATAAGACAACGCATCCGAAAAGGAGATAATCCGTAAGAGCCATCTCTACCTCAGTCACACATAGACCCTATGAAGTCAACCCTCCTCACATCAGGCAAGGCTGCTCCCCGGCGCTGACCCCAGGAGAGCTGTAAGACAGTACATCCTTTCCAGAGACCTTCCTCAACAAGTCACGCCTTGGTTTCATGCCAGCACCATCTGTGCAATCCACAGAATGTTCCTGCTCCCCTGAAATCCTCCCAAACACTTACCCTACCAATCTGCCTTCACCACCAAGATTCCCCATCTAACCCAAACCCTCTAGCATGCTCCCACACTTTAGAGACCTTTCAGTATCCACCAGCATCCCCTGGAGCCTCTTTTCAAAGAATAATCAAAGATTCAGGCTATTCCATATAACTCCCAAGTCCATCGGCACAATAAGCTTCCTGGCACCAGATGGGATCAGTCGCAAGTCCTTTCTGTCTACAGTAACCCCAACTGTCCCACCATGCCAAATGGCTTCTCTGCTCAGGAGCTGAAATTCAAGCTTGGCTTTGAAATATTACTGATCCAAAAGAAACTCTGCAGGACAATGCTGTAAGAGCATTTACTTGCACACACAAACAGCAGTGCCCTATTGAGGAGGGCGCCCCAAGAAGAACTCTTGATAAAATTACTCCTGGCAACTGATCAAACTTTACTTTCTCCAAAACCCTATAAAGCAAATAAATCCTGGAGCCTAAGGGTCTCCAGGGAATGGTGAAATTCATGGAATGCCCTCACACCAAACGAGGAACCACATCTCTTCGTGGGTCTTGAGCCATTTTTAGTAAGATGTTCCAGTTCAGTGATATTAGTCTCTTCTTACCCCAGCTCTTACTCTCTGGACCCACTGCACCTCAGACTCCCAAGGAGGTCTTCTTCAGCCTGTCTTGATGGTCACCTCATTCTTTCCTTTGTCTCGGTACCACCTTTGTTTATCCAGAACAGCTATATTTCATCTGCTAAACATTCTCCAGCTGGAAGGAAAAGGGGGATATGAGTAGGGAGGTTAGGAAAAAAAAAATTACTTAACTTTTCTAATGTTTCCTGCCCTCTGCAGTTTGGAGTTTTCTCAAAACCAGAGTGCACTGCCAGAAGAAGGAAACAGCACATTTTATTGATGGGACCCTAATGCCTTTTTTTTTTTTTTAAGGAAAAAAAAAAAAAAAAAAAGGCAAGCAAGCTTTGAAGTCATGATCCCTAGGAAACAAGAAATAAGAATTCCAAAATTCTGTTCAAAAGGCTCATGCTGGCCCCAACAACTGCTTCGGAAACATCTTCTGAAGGTCCATCTCAGACATATGTCTGCCAGAAGGCACACAGCATGTGGTGCAATTGCCATCCCTTCCTTCCTGTGACTACAGACTTCCAATTCTACATGAAACACGCTGCCTCCTTACCCCCACTGCACTTTCTCCTGCACACATTCCCCAGCCCTTCACACACCCTTTTCATTTCAAATGTGGATCACTAATATCGAAAGGGACTGGACACACTTGGAGGGGCATCTCAAACAGCAACAGAAAAGCTAATTTCAAGACATCTGGAGACCCAGTAAGCTCGCATGATGATCTGGTTGGGCTGGAAGATTTTCTGGAGGAACAATCCTAAGTTTGTTGCATCAACGTAGATCAACTTGATTCTTGCGGCAACCAAGCAAAAAGATGCCATAATTGAGTGTGAAGAAGCTCAGAAAACAATAGAAAGCAACCAACCCCCATCAGCTGTTGAAAGTCTGATGCAACGTGGCATAAAACATGCCTTTACAATGGCAACTAAAGCTTAATAGGAGGCACTTCTGCACTCGCGTGTTCTCCAGCACATGAGCGATGTTGGTATTTTCCCACACTTCCTTCCCTGCTCTGCTTCTTTGTGGACCTAATTGTTATTGACATGAATACCGGATGTAATCTTGTGTTATTCTTAGAAACATTTCAGCTCCCAACTGAGGCCTGAAGAGATCAGACCCCCATTTTCCTGCCTGAGTTCCTCTGCCACTGTTACAGGAGGTCAGAGGAGCCATCCCACAAATAACCTACAGAAATATTCCATCAAGAAAGATCAAGAGTAACAAGATCCCAAGTCACCCTACAGAGGAATTACCTATGACGTCTGTCACAGGGAAATGGCTTAGTGTTTGTTAATGGTGCTGGAGTGATAATCCACTCCTCTGACGTTAGACTACGTGGAAGAGCTGTGCCAAGAAAGCAGCAATTCAATTAAACTGTGAAGTCTATTGTTCTGCAAGCTTGCCTGTCTTTCTACTAAGGATCATGGTGGCAACCACATCTTTTTATCCATCTCACAGTAAGCTTCATCCTAGCCTGGAGCAGTCACATAGTTGAACACCTTCAGCATTATAAACTACTCCCCACCTTCATGTAGAGAGACTGGCAAAGATTCTCCTCAAATAAAACTGACTTTTCATTTTAATAGTTCGCAATATTTAAAATAAACATGGAATAAGAACACCCAAACCTAACCTCCTTTTCCTCAAATATCAAAATCCAGTTCCCCTTTCCTCTCTGAAAATGAGATTATTTGGCTTCTGAAATGTTAGTGGACAGACACAGGGAGGGGCCAGGTTTGGGGGATGATATTTCTCACGTTTTTATGTAGGGAATAAGCTTCAGGTCCCTGGAATTACCAGACTCTTAGTTTTCCAGTAGGAGCATTACGGCTTGTTTCTCCAGAAGGCTGGTGGTATTGGACATGGATTACTTGTCTGGAACACAAAAACTAGACATCCTTTAGGTAGAATTCAAGCTGATGTTGCGTTCTGCTGTCCTTAAGCTACCAGGCTTCATAAATGATACAGAAAATTATCAAACTGCTGTGAAACACCTCTACAACAAGCCTCATGAGAGCATCCCCTTGCTGCAGCATGGGGATTCAGCCTGTCCTCTTAGAGACAACTACTGCAGTTTCTAAGCTGATTTCCACTACTACCCACACCTTTCTGCTTCTCAGAGTAGGAACATCTTCCAACCAGACAGACCCAGCTCTCTTGGCCTCTGCACCGCAGCAAGACATCGGGATTCACAGTAAAGCACATCAGGAAAAAAACTGAAATCACACAAGGAAAGGTGTTTAAATAGAATTCACTAGAATTCAAAAAAAAAAAAAAAAAGGTATTAGCTATGTGTGTGTGTGTATTCCTCCTTACCCCAAGAAAGAAGGAAAAAAATCCCACAGCTTTTTTGAGTGAGGATGAAAACAACCAAAATATGGAAAATTAGCTCCTCTCACACGCATTTGGGGCCATGGAAAGAATTTACATTGTAGGAGCTCAGGAGAACAAGCACAGAGATGGGGGGGGGGGACGGGACGGGATGTGGAGGGAAGCAGATGGTGCCCACCAGCCTACAGACAGCTCGTCACAACATCTCGGGGCATGACCATCCTGGTGACAGAGACCACAGCCTGGCCTGCTTGTCTACTCTCTGCAGCACTGAGTCCTGCTAACAGCCCTTTTACTAAGGGAAATTCCTGTTACAGACCCCATTTTCATTATTTGTTAGACAAAGTGGAGAGCTATGAGGTTATATTTGCCTTGTGCATCTGGAATGTTGAGCGCTCAGGGAATGGATATGAGTTTTTGCCCATCTTTCATAACTTAACATAAAGTAATGTTATCAAGACAAGAAAAAAAAAACCACCCACTCGAGCAACCTGTTGCAGTTTAAGCTTTAAAAACGTGAACTGAAAGACACAATGCCATGGTTGAAGGTATGCAAAGTTCCCACCATGTTCATTCTTCTCCAAGCAGCTGCTGGCATCCTTCCTGACCAACAGATGTTGCTCTCCCCCTTTTGTTTGTTGCAAGGCCAAAGTACTAAAAGGCCCCTTCCCTGTTGCTCCTTGCAATTCAGTGAACACTTCCAGCCATGATTTTATTTCTGTTGGTAAAGACAGCAAAACCGACATACAGCCACAGATACACAGTACAGCATAACATCGTGATACGCCCTGCATCAGCAGAGTCTCCCAGTGCTGAACTTGGAATGCCATCTTTGACCTTGGCACTGCTCCTGGCGACAGGTCATTGATGGGTAACCTGTCCCTCCTTCCTTAGTCCGTTTCAATGGTCTCTGGGCTTTTCTCCAGTCTAGTATTTAGGATCACCCCAACAGTCCTAGGTAGGGACCCCTTTCTCCACAATGACCTGAATACACACCTCTTCCCCTCCCGCCCCCCCAACCTCCCTTTCTGCCATGGCAGAGGTCACCAATGGAAAAAAAAATAATTCTACCAGGAAGACTTTGAAAGTCTCATCAGGAAACATCTGCTGCTGCGAAGGCTGCTCTTTCCAGATCCGAGTAAGACATCTGGGTCTCAATGAGCTCTTCACTGTGAAGCTCCCTGTTCATGCATGCATCTGAGAGAATCCCATTTTTGCAGGAATGTGGGAGATGCCCATTTGTCTCCACGTCCAGAGCATTTCCATTCTGGTGCCATTCCAAGCCAGCTTTGCATTTATTTAAGTCCTGCTTTTCAGGATCCCTGTGGATCTCTCCATTGGTGTATACCTCTAGCGCATACTCGCTGATGCGTATGCTGGCGTTCTCTGCATCCCCACCATGCATGGAAGTCCTAGAGCTGCCTGTTCCTGCCTTGAACGGCTCCTTCCGGCCCAGGATATGCTGGCTGATGATTTTACGGAAGGTGTATCGGAACTCCCTGATTCGGTAGGCATAAATTAGAGGATTTACAACCGAGTTGGCATGAGACAGGATAATAGCCAGATACATCAGCCAGAGGGGAGCATGGGCACAATTTGGGCAAAAAAGGGTAAAGCAGTTAATAATATGTAGTGGAAGCCAGCAAACTGCAAACAGCCCAACAATGATGGCTAAAGACTTAGCTGCATGGACTTCCTTCTGCAAAGTGGAGCGAGAACGTTCCCCATGTACCATCTTGTTTTCCATCTGCTTGAGCTGTCGCCGGGCTGCCATGAAGATTTTCAAGTAGATACCAAACATGAGGAGGAGAGGCAAAAGCACACAGGCAAAGAAGTTGTAGTAGACCATGTACTCCATGGTGACCACAGCCTCAAAGAGACATGCTACCATACTGTTGCTGCAGTTGATGGGAGAGGACTTATTGGAACCCGGCTGTTCAATCTGGGAGCGATTGTGCCACCCTAGCATTGGTGTCAAGCCGATGATGAAAGATAATACCCAGCAGATGGCAATGATACCTTTAGCTCGAGAGCCAGTCACCAAGCCATTGTACCTACAAAGCAGAGGAAATAGGAATTACATCAGTATCATTCAAACAAGCCCCTGACACCCCACCAACTTCCCAATGGCCCAGAAGACAGAAAGAAGCGCACCTGCTTCTTCACATGGGCCTTTGAACTGCTGTGCCTATGGTGACACTGTATGCCACATATTTCCCCCCCTTTCCTTTAGGCAGTGAGTAGGTGACAGACAGAAAAGCAGGGAAATTAATACAGATTTCATCTGTGTTTCTTGACTCCACCAGGCCACTTGGTCACGCACGTAGATCTTGCAGCCTGGATAATCGACAGCACTGCTCTGACCCTTGGTGATGCAGACCACTGGCTCTCTTGATGAAGGCTGAGGTAGCTCCTCCTTTCTGGCAAAGGAGCAGCCTCGTAGCACAGAATTGCTTGGTCTGTCTTGCAGTAGATTTGTAAGCCAAAGAGCACAAAAGAAATCTGAGGCACCGCGCCATCAGCCCCCTGTCTCCATTCGGGTGTGCTCCAGGGAAATTCTCTGACTCGGTTGCAGAAGCCAGGCTGGCAATCGCCTTGCACAGCACCTCACTCTGCTCCACAACGGCACTTCCATGAAGGCCAGCACCACCAACCTTCCTTAAATAACTGAGACAAGTCAGCAGTTTTCCTCACCAGCCCAGCTAAGCTGCCCCCGTGTCTTTCTCAAAAGGGAAGACCTAAGCTGACAGTGCTCTGACTACAGGTGTGCTGTGGGCTGCACTGCACACACCAAAGGGGACTTCAGCTGTGGAGGTATTGATGTGCTTGACTGAAGCCAGTGCTCTCAGCAATAAAATCTCAAAGATCTGTTGAAAAAGGCAATAAGCAACATGGTAAGAATCTGACAGCGCAGCCAGGGACTTTGGTTTGTTTGAAATATCGTCCGGTTCCCAAGGCCTCACAGGTTACTGTGAGTCCTGAGCTGACTCCACCAGTTCTTCTCTCTGAAAATGTAAATCAGGGCAACAGTTTAACATTTCAATGCAATTTCCTTCCCTCTGTAACGTTTAGCATGGAAAGTAGATGGCCAGATTCCCACATTGTCCAGCGTGGGTCCCACACTGTACTTGACCCCATGTGTCTGCGATGGGACAAGGGTAGCACTGGGCTCCCAGTGTTTACCCAATGCTCCCTCTCCCTCTGTCCCCAGAATTCTCTCAGCAAACAAACATTAAAAAAAAATAAATAATCCAGCAAGCCATAGAAATCTTTCCATCTCTCAATGAAATAGTCACTCCCACAGGTTCATGCTCCTATCCCAATGCAAGTTCAAGACAGGGGAGGAGAGAAGCTGCTTTTGCCAGGCACAGCACAGAACTGGTATCGTGCCCTAAATCCCTTCTGATGTACCTTGAAAAAAAACCAAACCGGCTCCACACAAGACCCAGCAGGCTTGAGTCCCTCTTCCTCAGTTGCATTTTAAAATCAGAGAAGAGGGAGTGGGTGAGGGAGCCAACCACACAATTCCCAGTACCCAAAATACTGTGAAATCCTCCTTCCAGAAATGAGGGAGGGTTTCAGGTGATTCTGAGAGATAAAAAGGTTTCTCCAACAACTAGTGGATCCTGCTCAATGCTTAAGGGGTGCTAAGGGCACAGCATGGATGGTAAGGCTGCTCACTTTCAGACCTCATCAACACAACAAAACAGCATCTGTGCTTTGAAAAGTACACTTCAGGGAGCAAGAGATTGGCTAAAGACACTTGAAGCTTGGAAAAACAAAACAAAACAAAACCCTCTCAAAACCCTGCAGCCCTGGAATGGGCTACATCTTGTCAGAGGAATTTTGAAATTGTGCAGCTGTTATCCCACGACTAGAGATGTCCCTTCTATTCCACTAAAAATATATTCATTACTGCTCCAGGCAAACACCCCCCCAACTTCTCCCTCCCTCTTACCCTCTGGGGATTCCCATACAACAAACTTTACAAGGCTTAGGAACAGCACTTAACCCAAGCAGCCGCCCTCTTTCCAGCTGCAATGTATTGTGCTGGCAGTGGCAATGACCAGCCTATCAGTGAGTGCGCTTCCGTAGCGCCTTGCTCAGTATCTCCAAGGGTTAATTAAGGGAGAAAGCTAGCAGCATCTTGTCACATAGTGTGTGGCACAGGCACCCATTGAGAAGCGTCCATTCACTTGGGAGAGCTTGATTTTGAGGACTCACGTGAGACCCTGTTGGCTGACGTAGGGTTATTGGACTTTCATGGACTTGTTCCTTTTGTCCAGTTAGAGATGTCACCAGGCTGGCACTGAAGAGTTTCTGCACCCGTCCAGACATATTTCTAGGCTCACAGTAGCCAGACCAAAGCGACTCTCTGGATCCCCAGTGCTGTGCAGCTCTGCACAGTAAGTTCAGGGGTTCTGGCACCCATGCAGGAGACACAGTCTGCTGAAAGGAGATGGTCACACCTACAGCCCATGTTCTGCATACTTGGCAGGTGACTTTGCAGCATGTCTGATGTGTCCAGACAGCGCTGGATTGCCTGTGCACCAGTTCTTGTGCTTTCTGGCAATACTAGACTTGCTACACAAATAACAACAACAACTCGTGAAATTCCAGACACAAAGAACATTAGGATGAGGGGCAACTTCAAACTGGAAGAGGGAAGATTTACATTAGATTTCAGGAAGAATTTTTTCACTATAAGGATGGTGGTGAGACACTAGCCCAGGCTGCCCAGAGAAGTTGTAGATGACCCATCTCTGGAAGTGTTCAAGGCCAGGCTGGATGGGGCTTTGAGCAACCTAGTCTGGTGGGAAGTGTCCTAAGCTCTGTGTCATCAAGACAAGGATTCCTGCGGAAAGTGTAGTACCTCACTAGTCTGATTGATGAGCCATGAAGCTGGGCGGAAGACAGAGCTTGTACAGGAACCACAGGGTTCTTATACCTCAGGTAGAAGTTAAAATCTTTCCATACATTGTATGATATCATGGAATTGTCAGTGTTGGAAGGGATCTCTAGAGATCATCTAGTCCAACTCCCCTCATTGTCACAGCATCCAACATCCAACCAGCCTGCTGCTTATCTTCCAAACCCACCTCTGGTCACAGCACTGCACTTCTTGGCCAGATGGCTCTGCTGCTATGCACGGAGCACATTTCAGCCACCTTTACAGCATCACACCAGAAAGCCTCTGCTCAGCATTGAGCTTTGATCTGGATTCCAGCTGTGCTCAATGGTTTTAACAAATCACTACAAAACACTGCTCACTGAACACATCCCTCAACAGCCTCCACCTCAGGCAACTGCAGCTACAGGGGGGCAAGACAAAAGGAGGATATTCCTTCCCTGTTACATATATCTGGAAATGAGAGACACTGACAATCCCAGTTCATCCAGGAAATCTTACGGCAGAGCAAGAAACGAAACCCAGATCTTCTCATGCAGCACCAAAACAACCCTTGCCCAGAACGTCATTCAAGAAAACTTTTTGCCCTGTGTCCAGTTGCTAACTGGTACCTGTCTGTGCGATGGAGACTGGGTAGGGTGGGATCCCACAGGTGGGCAGAGGGCTCTAAACAGCAGAAGCAGTAATGGGGGCAGGCACCATTCTTTTGTTCATGGCACAATATCAGCTTTCAGACTAAAATCTTGATAACAGCAAGTTTGACTCCTCGTGATGCTACAGACAACTGGCTCTGCTTTTAAAACCATGCCCATGGATGCTCAAAGGAGGAAGTGAATTCTTCTTTCATATTAGGTTGAATCTGTCCATAATCTATTTGACACAAACATGAGCACATGTAGGAAACACTTGTCATAAAGTCAAAAGGTTTATGGTGAGTACGGAAAGAAATAAGTCTGGATATGGCTCAAAGCGACAACAAAACATTAAATTCCTGATTCACTGATTCAGATGCTCGTCTATGAGCATTTGAGAAGGCAACCCTAGAGAATTAAAGCAACTGCTGAAACAGACTGTTCTCAGCACAAAGGCCCCTTCCATGTCCTAAGTTTTATTCAGGATTTGTGTCCATCTCCCTTATTCTTCCTGCCCCAGAGTTTGAGGAGCCAGTTCCTCACGCCCAGCACCCCTAGACTCTGGCAGAGAAACATCCCAATGCCACCTCAGAGCTGCAGTTTCAATCATGACCATGTGGGAGAAATCAGTCCCGATGTTCCAAACGTGAGGGAGATGCACCTTAGTACTGCTTTCCCAGAGAAGCATCCCAGCAGCTTAGGCAGTCAGTCATCTCCAGCTTTCCACCCGAGGAAAAGGTCTGCACTCCAGCGAGTTGCTGCAGTTGGCGCCATACGACCTGTATAAGTGTTTATGCCACAGGTGAACACCTGGACCCAGCACGCAGAGCAAGCAGTAACCTGAGAAAACTTTTCCGTTTGGCTGCAGGAAGAAAAATTTCTCCTCTCCTTCCAGTGCACGGGAGCTACCTGTCCTTCACCGTGGCAGGATCTCTACCACAAATGCCCGCACAGGAACACGTGGCCGGGCACGGTGCCATCGGAGCATTTGCTGGCACCAAAGAGCCTGGAAAGCAGCAATTGTTCTTGGCCCGTGACTTCATCCTGGCACTCAGACTCGCAGCCAGTTTTGTTTAGAACACCCAGGGGTTTTATATCAGCGAGCGCAGGTTTTCAGCTACCTGCCACGTTAGAGACACAGTTCGGGTTTTATCCGAGACCGAACAATGGCTTGGATTCACTTCCTTGGGAGTGCTTCGTTGCTCTTTGCAGAGTGTTACATTTGTATAAAACCTGGCAGAATTCAGCAGAGCGTTTCAGAACTTTCAAACAGTTTATCAAATTCTACACAATGTTTTCATCACTTGAAAGTTAGAACCCCTAAGACATTCATGAATTAGTTTCTATGTACTTTTAAATTTTACCTATAGATGTCTTTCCTCACTGCAGTTTTTTGTGGGAAGGTCTTATCTACAGAAAAATCATTCCACAAGTAACTCTAATTATGTACTGAAGTGTCCAAAAACAACCAGTATCAGAAATCCCACTCTTTGGCCTCCTTAACACTAACAGTTTTTTTGTGTGGGAGTACACATTCACTGATGTATCCACCGAGACGTGCCGTTACCCTCCTTGGGGCAAATCAGATACAGAACAGTTAAAAAGAAAAAGAAGAAGAAAAAATAGGTTTGGTCCTTTTTGGTTTTGTTAGAGTGAGGAAAGTTTGATTTATTATTTTTTAAGAGCATTCATCTAATGAATATTAGGAATGCCTGGCGTTACCTTTCTTGTCCTCTGAGGAGGAGAGAAGAGGCTTTCCCAGGCATTAAAGGATGGGGTGAAAATGTTCCATCTTTAGTAGCAGAACTTTCCTTCCAATGGTTTGACACATTTTTGAGACAACCAGATATTAGAAAAAGAAAAAATGAGGATGTGAGCAGTCTAAATCATATCACATTTCCCTCTTCAGCTAATCAGCTTTCACTTTCTCAGCATGTACGAGGCCATAAATCTAATGCTTATTCACCCATAAATTCTTACAGGGAAACACAATCGATGAGTTCTCTGCTCCTACTGTAGAAGGGCAAACCAGTAGAGGCCAAGGAGGGGGGTGATCCCATGGACCTACCTGCAGGTTTCTGGATCCAATCATCTCCACCTTTTCTGGGGCAGAAGAGGGTGTACTCTTTTTCAAAAACAAAATAGTGAAACCCATACAGTGCCCAGCACTGATAAAGTCTGATTTTTTCTAAAGGACTCTCTACCTTGGCTGTTCCAGGAAGTCAAATTTTCAAGACAATATAGTTACAATGATACCCCCAAAAATGGGCAGAAATCCAGATTTTTAAAATCCTTTTCCTGGCAAGTCATCCTTTAAGCAATGAGAGCATTTAAACTGTCAGCAAAAGTCTTCAGAGTTAGCTCATGAGAAATGAATTAAAGACATTATCCCTTCTCAAAATCACTTCAGAGGCAAGTTCCCGAGGGCTAGTCTACATACATTTCTTTGTATCATTTATCATTATTTTGGTTTATAAACTGAAACCATCTATATGTAGAACTGCAGAAAAGTGGAGACAGTCCAGTTTGTAGGTAACTAATATTGACAGAGTTTTCTCTGCAATAGAATGGAATTCCTTACAAATACATCAAAAGTAGAGGTACGACTATAGGTTTGGAAACCAGCAATTAAGGGCAGTGTTATAGCAGCACAAGATTGCTGAGGCAAGGCTTCAGAAAAGACTATGCTGTAGTGGGTCCACATGGAAAGGCGATCTCTGCAGCTCTAGGGAAAAGAATACTTTCTATTTTTGAATGGGAGGTTCGTGTTAATTGACAGAAGTGCTGGATGACCAAAGTATTCACAAGAGACAAAACGAAATTGCACAGGACAACACATGTGATTTAAGCTCAACAGGAGTGAGGATGTCCAAAAGCTCAAACTTGAGAGCACAAAATCTGAAAGTTGTCCCATTTTTGCAGCCACATTTCTTGTTCAGGATAGGAAGCGAGTCTCTCCATTCCTGAGAGCGCGCTGCCTCCTCCTAAGGACAAGACGGGAAGGAAGGAGACTCCTACACTTTGCCTGCACCGGCCTCTCTTGGGGCTTCCTCTACATCTTTTGAGCTTATTGAATGACTCGGAAGCATTGTCACACAGCATTCAAACCCAGCCCACACAACACAAAGCTGCTTTGCATCCATGGTCAGATATATCCCGTCACAGAAATGCACTTCTGGAAAACTGAACTGAGTTAGCAGCCCCTGTGCCTGTGGCAAACCTTCTCCATCAGCCTCCCTGGCTGCACACGGAGCAGGAGCTAGTCAGATCAGCTTCTCAATATTGAAGCGTCCTTTTCCTCCTTTAAACTCCAGAGTAGAGACCACAGAATAACCACCTGCAGGTCTGGGCTGGGACAAGCTTCTGCCATGACCTAATACGTGTTTTGCTTCCAGAGACAGTGCCTAAGCTACTCCAAATCTTCCTATGGCCCGTTTCTTCACAATCTGCTGCTTCTCCTCCCTTCACATTTAATGGACCCCCAAGAGAAGGCCCCTGTCCATACTTTCCAAAAGCTTGCTGCTATGGTTGCAGCCAGAGTCCCCCATTCTCCCCATGGTGAAGGAGACAAGTAGACCTTCACCCCCTTTCTGCCCTCCACCTCCACTGTCCCACAGTGATCCTTCTGCTGGCTGTTGGCCGCAGCTCAGAGCGCAGATTATTGAGGTGACCACATGAGCCTGTCTAAATGTGGAACGGCAGCTCCAAGGCAGCACCATCGCGATGCCATGGGCACACACCACATGAGGACAGAGGAGTGGAAAAAGGAGTGACCAGAAAATCAAGCAGCCAAGGAAACCCTCAAGACCTAGAGAAGTTCTTTCCAAATTACAAGAGAAAAAGTGCTGATCCTCATTTAACTTCTCCTTCCCCAATTCATGTCCAGATTTGTTGTTTTTACTGATCCCACTGCCCCAGCCCCCCCTCTGTCCCATGTCCTCCCCCCCCTCCACCCCCAGCTTACCTGAGGGGGATGCGGATCGCAATGATTCTGTCAATGGCAATGGCAAGGAGGCTGAAGATTGAACTCTGAGTCAAGACCAGGACGAAGCAGGCAATGAAAAGGCAGCCATAGAAGAAGGCACAGAAGCCAGTGCTGATGGTGATGGCAAAGGGGATTGCCAGCATGCCCACAGCAATGTCAGCAGCAGCCAGGGACACCACAAAATAGTTGGTGACGTTCTGCAAGTTGCTATTCAAATAGACTGCCCAGCAGACCAGGATGTTCCCCAGGATGGCCAGCACTGCGATGATCAGTTCCAGGACGATGTAAGCTACATCTGAGAGGAAGTCTTCTTTCCCATGTACTAGCATGGTGAGAACGACCAGGCCAATGTGAGAACGTGCCAGAAAAGCTCAGCGTTCATATCTGCAGAGCACTGAACAGCCAAGACACTTCAAAGCTGCCGGGGGTCTGAAGAGCACTCAGCTGCCAGGTGGTGAAGGTTGCTCACACATCCCCTGTTCTCCCCATAGCTGGTCAAGACCTTTACAGTAGCAGGCGTCAAGAAAAATCCTCAGGTCTTGCCAACTCCAGCAAAGTGGATTAACCAGAGGCAGAATAAATCAAACTCCAGCAGATGAATGGACAGGAGAATACCTCACGTAGACATACACTGCTCCCCAGGCCACAACTTCCATCAGGCAACACGACACAGAAAGTGTATTGTATGGCAGCATCACATCGGCTGTGACTTTTTGTTTCCTGTTGACAATCACACTGCTAGTCATGGCTTCCTCTCATGTAGGTACCTACTACCAACATCCTCTGGTTCTCTTTTTCACCTTCTCCCGCTATGACGTGGGAAATATTCTTTTCAGCTGAAGCAAACATTCAACTTCTTCACTTGTCGTTTCCTTTAAAACAAAAACACAAAGCAAAAACACTAACCACATATGCTAAGTAATCAGCTCTACGGAGGAGATGGAAAAAGCAAAATCTCATTAAAGTGGCACATTAAATTGATAACAGATATTAAAGAGACCTAGAAGAATACATCATTGGCAAAACTTGCACATTTTGTCTATCCTGAAAGCTGCAGGGCCAAACCCAAGGTTGAGGAAGGCAGTATTTCACAGTGGTGATGAGAAACAAGGGACGTTTTGTTTTCGAGGCTACCAACTGAGCTGGCACTTCAGCAGCTGCTCAGTAGTCTGCCCTGAAACACGAGAGCCCCACTAATTATGCCTTGGCAAGTGCTGTGGCTGCACAGAGGAAAGGTGGAGGGGCCTTTTTTACATACACCTGTCTCCCTCTGACCACGAACACAAGACTTGAGCCATCGGGTGCTGCCCATCCTCAGGTACCTTGCCACAAAAGCATTCTGTGCCAGGACGCTGCTCGGCCATGGCACGAAACCTCATTCATAAGGGGGTTGTGTCGCTGGCACGTGTGGTCACCACCCTATTGCCATACCCAGTCCTTCCTTCGAGGGCACAGATACTGGAACCTGGTCAGTGACAGGGAGAGTAGTTGGAGGTGGATCAGACAGTGGCATCTTTGAGGACTTTCCCCGCTGAGAACGCATATTCTCTGCAGATTCCTCTCCTGCAATATCATCGTTTTTGTTCACATAAATCTTTATCCTGTAAATAAACCATTTATTTGTTATGCCCACGCTGTCCATAGGTGTTTGTTGTACCCTCAGAGACAGGTCAGCACTGTCCTTTAACTACAGACAGCCAGAAACACATCCATCAAGAAGCCCCTCTCCCTGAGACAGGGCCATAAGCACAATGCCGACATCTCTCAACCATACTTTCACGTTCCTGTAGTATCACACAGGCGAATCTGAGGCTAAAGTTCGTGCCTCTTGTGAGGGAACATGGTCCCTACAGCTGCCATCTCATACAAATAGACACACGGCTACGTGCTGGCATGCCTGGCAAGCGTGTGGGTCACCTCGTACCTCTGCTCTCAGATATGGGGGCATTTCACCACAGCTTCAGCTAAAAACACAGCAATGGAGAATACAGCTCCCTGGGCTTCATTGCATAGTCAAGAGATAATGGACCTACCCTGTCACTTCCAGAGTGGGTTTTCAACCTTATTTAGCATGCTTTAACAGTAATGTTTTCTCATTTAAGAAAGCAGCTCCTTGAAACATCAAAGGGCTGCCAGAGAGAGAGACACAGCACTAACTGATAAACCACTCGAGCTCAGTCTTGGATGCAACATGAGCCTTCAAAACAAAAGATTTTTTGGGACCCTGTCCACAGGTGATCTGCTGTGATATAACCCAGCAGGGTTTCATGCCTTCACAGTTCACTCTGTTTTCAAGTCAGAAACCTAATTTGTCAGGATAAAATAAAAGGGTAAAGACAGTGATAATAAAAGAAAATATGATTAACTTGTGATTCACATCTGATCTCAGAAATATAATCTAATTTTAGACCTTTCATTGATTTAGAGCTATATTGCTAATGCTGCATTTGAAAGGAAAGTGAATGATTCTTGGTGGTTTGGATGTGCTTCAAAAACCTAGCTTTTTCTCCACCTCCAGCAATTTTGTTTATGTGTTTTCTTTGGTTTGTGTGGAAGAAATCAACAGAAGAGATTTGTTTGTGATCTAGCTATTAAGAGGAAGATAAAGATCATCCATTTAATCTTTTCTAAAGAACAAAAAAACCCCAGAAGTCTCTATATTGTCTATCAACCTTTAGCAAAAACTACGCTTTTCCATTGACCTCCTAAAGATTGCTTCTACTTTCTTGAATTTCAGGAATATCAGTGATATGCTCCTACATCACTCTGCTAGCACCTGATTGTCCATTACAAATCCCAATAGGTTTCTTTCAAAGCAGTGATACTGAAAACTAACACCAGCCCCTCCAGCCTGACTTCCAGGGAAGGGGATTAGAATTAATATAAGATAGAAATAAAGAAAATGTGGAGGCAGAGAAAACAGAAAGGGCGAGACGAAAAATAAACATTGCTTTGTGCATGTTTGTGAGCAAGAAAGGGGAAAAAAGACAGGAAAAAGTGGGTAGGAAAAAAAACCAACCAAGGGAAGTAGTGGGCAAAAATGCCCCAGAAGAGAAAGACTGACTGAGAGGTACAGCACACGGCTGTGCCTGGAGGCTCTGAAGTGGGTGCAAGCTCCCACATCCCTTGGCATCAAAGCAGCAGAGACGGCAATGTAATACTCTGGCGATGGAGCTGGGACCATACACCTCTCCTCGGTATCATCATACATTTCCATGCAGGTCAAGCTCAAGACAAAACTCCAGTGCCAGGACAAGTTTAGGAAAAAAGAAAACAAATTACTGTGACATACTTGGCCAACTACTGCTGTGTAAAATATAATCACCATAATCATCCCCATAAGCTACTCTGTGATGAAGTCAAAAGAACTGAAGAAACCGCTTTCTGAAAGTAGCCAGTCTGGGAACTGGTCATGTTAATCCTGATGCTGAAAGGATTTACTTAAAGTCCTGCTATGTTGCTCTTGCACCTCATATTCATACCACACACCCCTCAGTGAAGAGGATCAAAGTGAAATTACTGGGATGTTATTCCCCATTTCAGAGCTTCCTTTAGTAGGATTACGAATCCATGTTACTCCCAGATGCAGTTTGTTTAACCTGACTCGGTCAATGGCTCATCTCAAACTCATTTTCCAACAGGACATGAAGGGAAGTAACAAACCTATGCTGCAGAGGTTCCCCACGTACTGATCATCCAGCACAAAGACAAAGCTGGAATTACCTACAGCTCTGTGTGTAACCTGAAAAATCACACCGCTGGAATCAGAAGTTAGATTACATACTATTTTCTGACACAACAGAGCATTTAATCTTCTACTACAACTGCTTGTTTCATGGTCTGATGTTAAATTTGAATTTTTAATCTCTGAAGTTGTTTAGCCCTTTCTTTCCCCTCCCCTTTCACAAACAGTGGCCTGATTCTTCAATCCAAGCCATTTGTTCCAAAGCAATCTGCGAGATGTTACGTTCAGAAGAGGACAACATGTCCTTCCACCCTCTGCTCTCAGGTGGGCTGGAAAACAGAGAGTTCTGCAGAGCCAGCACATCTCAGAAGAGAAATGACTGGAGCTGAGCAGGTGTCCCCGACACGGCAAAACAACATTTTGTGTCTGCTTCAGCGCTGGTGCTTCTGCAGGAGCCACCGACATTAGAAGAAACAATTATTAGTCACACAAGCCCAGCACATCAGAGGCCTCACCTGCTACCTACAGAAGGTGCCACAACCCAGGGTTCCCATGTTCAACCCAAACTCACCCACCTCTCCTCATTCACCTCCTTCAGTGTCAGCCTGCGATAGCTTTCACCCGACATGGTAAAAGGTCTTTAATTGTAGAAGTATTTGCAATTTGCTTTAAAACAGGGACAGGCTCAGTCCTTCTGCTCATATGACTAGAAATTCACTGCACAGAGACAAAATGAAGTACAGACTACCTAGAGAACATGACACGTATCCAGAGGCAATACAAAATTTATTATAGAATCATCTACTTCATCGAAGACCCAAAGGCTCAGCAACTAGGTCTGACAAGACAAAATTAATTAACACCTGCTTTACTCACCAGGGAAGTGTATATTTAATATCTCAGGCCCTTGAGGGATCAATATTGTAAGCTTCTTGAAACTTAAGCAAAATAACCTGTATCACAACCTTCTGGACAGCTGCAATTAGTATTTCTTCTTAAGCCCATGTTTTATTTTGTTAATTGGATTAATTCCTTCTTGATACCCTGGGCTATGTTCCGGCCTTTTCTCCATTATTAAATAAACCTTTTTTGCCACTCACAAACCTGTAAAGCTGTTGCTCTGTTCATTTTTAGTGACTTGGAACACTCTGTTCTCTCTCATATTTCACCCCCAATGAAAAATCTCTCCTTGAAAATTCAATAAAGCATCTGAACAGCACGTTCACCACTGGAGCCTAAGCAAGCTTTCGTTTGGCATCTCCAGTTGGCTTTGAACTAAGGTGTTGCCCCTTCTCTCTCCCGAGTGCCAGAGGCATTGAGGTGAGCCCTTGGTCATTGCTTGGTTCAAACCACTCACCTCACACAAGCCCTTTTCCTGCTCTTGTCCCCTTTCAGGCTGAGGTCACCCATCCCTGGCTGGGATGCCCACACTCGGTCACACTGGTACAGAATAAATACAGTCTCTGCTCTGCGAGCCAGGCTGACATATATGACACTGTGTGTGACACTGCAGTCTGACAGCTACTCTCAAACATCAGCAAAATCTCCAAGGGCTTCAGCAGCCCTCAGAGCACCCAAGACAGTCTAGGGGCATGTGAGAGGCAGGTGAGAGGCTGCAGCTTCCCCAGGCTCCAGAGAGGATTGGTTTCTCTTTGTTTGCTTCAGGAGGGGGTAAGGCAGCCAGCAGCTCAGGAGCTGTAGGGGAGTCTTCATCAAGGCTCATTCCACAGATCACAATCTAGCATCTCCTTTTGACAACATGAGCCTTCCCAGGTACCAGCCAGTACAGATTACCTCACTCCCTGAGGGAAAACCCTTCAATTCACACACGGCTGTAAGCAGAAAAATTTGTGCTGCTAAATCATTTGTTTCCTACTTTGCAAAGCCTGGAGGGGGAGATGCTTGTCAGTTTTTATCCTCTCTTTGAAATCCCTTCAGCTCAAAGAGAATCCCTCTATCTTTTAAATCAAAGACTCTAAGAAATCTTGTCGTTCCCCAATTCTTTAGAGGATCAAGTCAAAATAAATAAGCCAATGTGCTCACAGGCAGTACACAAATTTGCAAAACAACTGAGGCTGTAAAATGTAAAGAAAACAGCTGCCCTTTCGGGGAGAACAATAGGGAAGGCAGCAGTAGCACTTCTCTGTGTTGCTCAATGGTTTCCTGTCCAAAGTTTGGTATTTTATGAAGACTTCATGTAGAGTGGCTTCCCCATGTCCCTGGCTGCTCACATGAAGCTCCTCACTCCTGCCTCCTACCGAAGGATGAAGAGACGTGGCTGGGTGGGACAGGAAAGAGGAAGGAGGAGGCATCACCCACCTAACTAAGACATAGTTTTTCTGGTTCCCCCATTTGCTTTATTATTGGCTGCTGGCTAAATGATCTTTTAGGTCATCTGCTTACAGTAATAGGAGGAAATTAAATATTAATAATAGACTATTTCCCTCTAGACTGCTCTTTGTTAACAAAGGATACAAGTGAAACAAAGCAGGCAAAATTATCAGCACACCATGCTCTTGGTTTTCAGGTACCTGGAGCACTTGCAGTCTCCCCTCAACCTTCCCTGCAGTTACAGATGCCCAGTGTCCTGCACACCTGCCTGTGTGGACACCCACACCCGTGCAGAACACAATGACGTCTGGAAATCCTTGCTCTATCAAGGGGCTCCACATGGCAGTCTGAGCTTTCCAGAGGATCGTTTCAGACTTTATCCAAAACATAACCTGAGCCACTGATGCTCTGACTGCAAAAAATGGAGAGCCAAAGATCTTTCGAAGCACAGAGCTTGTCTCTGTTTGGGGAGTGAAGTCTCCCTCCAGTGTAAACCCTACAGTAGGGTAACAAGGTTTCCACGTTGGCTTTGCAAATTCTCCAGAAATAGTGAGGAAAACAATAGTGAGCTTTGCTGAACTTGGTCCAATCCCCTCTTACAGGAAAGCAGCAGCCCTTCGAGACTCCACTCCATGTACTCGTGAAAAGCAAAAAAAATGGCTCTTCAGAGATCTGTACTGCCCCTGAGCTGACAGAAAAAGATCAGAAATGGGGAAAAGGGACAACATTTCTGCTTTACGTTTCCATTTCAGCTGCAGTCCAGGTCATAAAAGGAGGCTATACTCGCAGCAAGAAGCAGCATGGCGGATCTGGCTGTAAAGCCTCTATTGGCTGGGGGATGACTAGAGACACCCATACCACTGCGGCAGTGACAGCAACAAAAAGCGTAATAAAATCATACCCTTAAAGCCTGTCCCATGTCTCTCTCCTCCTCCTGTTTATGCCCCAAATAACAATCACAAAACAAAACCATCCCAAAAGCGAAACCCCACTGGACAACAAGCAAAGGTCGTAACACCAATGGGCTGGCTAATAGGAATGGCTAATCCAAAACCAGTATTTCAGCTTTGCCTCCTGCTCTCCAAGTGCTTCAAGTGGATTAATTTTTATTGCAGCAGCGGAAGAGAAGAGTAGAACAGAACACATTTGATGATTTTTTTCTTCCCTAAGTGGATGTTATAAATGTTTAAAAGCAAGAAAAAAAAACCTCACAGTAATTATTCCCATTCTAATGGTCACAAAAAGCCAGGGAGGGCAAAACTAAGTAAGGCTGAATGACCAGCAGTTAAATAAGCCAGATCGAACAAACAAACAAAAGGGAAAAGGTTCCCCTGTGCTCACTACAGTAAAGTCTCACTGGGCAGCAGGCAACATGATGTATTGCCAAAAGGCAATATAATGTTGGATTTTTGAGCAAACCATTTGTATCCAGGACTGATGGTGTTGATTTACCTACAGTGGCATTTCCAAAAATAAAAACTAGAGCATTTGGATAAGCTTTCATAAGACAGAAATGTTAAAAAGCATAATTAAAACCATGTACCGTGGCCAGAAACATGCTACTGCTGCCAATATCATCCACAATGTCCCTGAGGAGCCAGTTTTCCTTTCCTGTGTGAGGGAAGAACTCAAAAGCAAACTCTGCCTCCCCACAGCCCTACTAAAGCCAGCTGTGTTCATACATAGGAGCATTTCCTTCAAGAATGAAATAAGAGAAACAAGGAAACAGGATATCAAGAAAAGGTGACCCACTGAGGAATACAGGCAAGGGAGGAATTTGCTCTGAAAATATTAATCATATTGCTAATGTATCCATTCTGGTATATTTTAAAATAATGGAGTAGACTTCTGTCCAGATGTGACTTCACCTCTCATTTCTATATGAAGTTTCCAGACAGGCAGTTGAGAATTGGGTACATCTGTTTGTTTTCCTGTCTTTTCATCTAGTTGTTCCCAAACCCTACTTGCCTTCTCTAACTACGGATTTGCTCTCCGTCAGGCCTTGTGAGCCCTGCTCCCTCTCTGAGCACCGTCCTGCTGCAGGTTGTAAGTACTGTTTGCTGAAGCTCTGCCAGCAAAACCAAAACTCACTCAACTCCAGTGCAGGGAGTGGTGTTGTACCAGCTCAACCAACATCCCATCTTCCACAGCAGAAGGGATGTAACTCTTTCCATCTCTCTCCATGTAACTTAAACCAATTCCTCATCTGCCCTTCCCTATCCTAGTGAAGGCACCGTACAACTTGCACAGAGATGAGCAAATTCTACCTGCCTCTGAGCCAAAGCAAAGCTGTCTCACTGCATTAGCTCATCTGTGGTTCATATGCTGACCCTTCTGAGCAAGGGTTATTACTGAGGACTCACCATGGAGCTCCCATTACCACCCAAGTGGTTTGACTCATACCCACCCACAGGAGGAAAAGCAGTCAAGCCTTCATTGGGTTGCTAACACAGCTCATCACATCCTTCCTCCCCTGCTTCCTCCCTTCTCTTATCAATTTAAGCAGTGACACAGCAGCAGGACCCAGCCCAAGTTTCACAGTGCCTGCCCCACTGACACAGCCATCAGGGCCTGTCCAAATGCCCTTGGAGCATCTCCATCCTCTGCAGCTGCACAGCCCACCCCACTGACTGCCATGTGCTCTACGTGGGCTCTTCACTGCTCCCTCAGTCTCAGGGTTCAAGCACGAGCTCCCTGTGCTGTGCAATAACTGGCTGATTTTCATCCAACTCTAGAAACCCAATTTCCTCCCATTCCCCAGGGCGCATCCTGGCCTGTCACACCCCCGGGCTGTGCACCAGCTTGTTTACCCAACTCATTGCACCTCAGTTTGTCCATCAGCTACCACCGAAAAAGCATTGAGACAGAGTGACAATGCTAGTGTTGTGTGTTCATCCCCCAAAACAGGCAAAACCCACAACAACAAATTTTCTGCCTCCTTAATTTTGTCTCCAGCAACTTTCCCCCTTCCATTTCTTAAGGTACTTACCCCCACTCACTGGTGGTTATTTGCTCTGTGTCACGGCTCATCATCCCGCTAGTGTTTCTGTCTCAGGCTCAAAGCTACTTAAGACATTTTTAGGACTCTGCCACCCTCTGTGGATGAGGTGGAGTTTATGCTCTGGTGATGTCTGGAGGCAACACGTCCTCACTGTGTCCCTCCCTCTTCTCTTTGCTATGACTTGCACCACACTTCTGCCACTCTTGCAAAGTGACTTGCATTTTCACTGTCACAGTCGGCCACACCAATATAACCCTTTCTAGATGTACTCATAGTAACTCCCCCCCCCCCCCGCAAGTCCTCAATTATAATCCGATTTATTAAGAACTCTCCAGTGTCACTGCTTACTGATCCCAAACTCTCAGCATTTGGTGCTCCGAGGACTCTAACGAAGTCCTTCTTTCATTTCCTAAGTCCTTCTGCTGTGGTAAAAGCACATCCGCTTACAAGTAACAGCCTTCTGCCTCTGCCTGCTTCCTCCTCTGACTGCTCAGGCGCTGATGTTCTGGGGTGGAGAAAGCATGCAGCTGCTGGTGGTGAAAATGACATGTCTAGTCATCAGTTTCTCTCCTACATCAAACCATTGCGCTGGCAACCAGTAGCCATCCATAAATCATTTTAGGAAACATTTTACTGGACTTGCTAGCTGTTTATGAGTTACTGTGCTTGCCTAGAGGAAGCAGAAAGGCAAGGAGAGCAGCAGCAAGTACCCTGCTACAATCCAGACACCTCTATCGCCCTTGGGAAGTGGCCCTTTTCTCCTACGAAAACTTAAGATGTTTTTCAGTTTCTGCACAGCAAGAGATCATTAAAAGCTCCAGCTGTAAAGAAACCTGCAGTCATTTCTCAAATACATGACAACCACGGTCCTCACACCTTGCTGCACTAGGATAAGCCAAAAAAGGAATTCTCAAGGCAAATTCCTCAGGGACTAGCATTCGATTCCAAACATAAAAGGCGTTAGTCAAGCGGAGATGGATCCCAGGGAGGTACCCAGAACAGACATGCCAAAGACTTTAGGATGGTTTTTCCCAAGTGGACTGTGTCCATCTTTTGCCTGGTGTAATCAGGCTGTACTGTGGCTACATGGAAGAAAACGACGATTTTCTTTTAGCAATGGGGTAGGAAAGGCAAAAAAAACTGTCAATGAATCCTCTTTCCAGCCTTCATCCCAAGACTACAGCTTCTTACCTTTCCATATCCTGCAAGACCTAAGACCATACAGAGAAAAAGAATCACATAACTACATCAAATCCACCAGAATCCTCTATGTCTACCCATGTTATAACCCTAAATGAACCATAATGATCAAGCAGAGTTTGGATCAGCATTTAGCAAGACACAGGATGACATAAACCAAAAGAATAACATGCTTTAGGTGTTAGACATAGTTAGGTGCCTCAGTCAGTTAGGTGCCTCAGGTCCAGCCAAAGAGGCCTGATTTATGGGAGGGAAGCACGTTTTAGAATCGGTGTTTTAAGGCATCCCTGACTAGGTAGCCATTAGCACAGGTAATTTTTTTGAAAAAAAAAAACAAAACAGGCTGCAGATCATTTAAGAAATTTTTTTAAAATCAATGTGCTTCCCCACACATGCTCCAAGAACTGCAATGGTGCTGGTGCCAGCCCAAGTCAGTTTGATGTTATTTTCCATCGTTCCATTGAACCGGGGCACTGATCTGTGGATCAGACGTATGTGGAAACTGTAATTATTCAAATCAATTTCAAAACACGTGCCTCTCTTCTGAAGATTGTATTAAAGAGCTACATACCTCTTAGCTGTCTTTTATCCTGGGAAATGTTTCCTATGGAAAATCCCAGTCTGTGCCCAAGTATATGGATCTCATGCTGAAACCAAAGTTGTTATCACCACAGACTACTTAACAGCCTATTTCCCTTAACTCCTTAACCTCAACAACTGATTCATACCAGGTTCTGACAATCCTATTGAGGGGAAACCTCAATAACCAAAATGATAGGTCAGTTTGTAGAGGACTTTCCCAGTGCAAGAAGGGAGATGTGGGTAACAGGCCAACATTACAGAACAGGCAAAGAGAGCGGAAACACTTACGCTCCTCTAGGAAGAAAGAAAAAAGAAAAAAATGGGGGGGAGAGTGGTGAGAATGGAGACAAGAAGTGAGAGGAGAACACAATAATCTAAAACCAAACCAAAATAGTTCCAAAGAAGCAAACCCAGGACAAAGATGGGAGAAGACTCTGAGGTCTGAATATTAATTGAGGAAAGAAACTTCTAACAGGCAAAACAGTTCAAACCTCACCACTCCCAAAGGGATGCATTAAAAGAGCAGAATGAGACTAAATTACACTTCCCTCTGTGGCACAGCATTACTCACTCAAATGCTCAAGGGACTCTGCCCAGGGAGGTAGGCAGACGTGACCCCCAGCTGACGCTGGCTTGGGTTCAGCTGAGCTTCGAGTGGCTCCACCAGTGAACAATCCCTCTCCTGCCCTCCTGGAAGAGCTGCTGAACAAGGAGCCACAACCGTCCCTGTGAGCGTCGCCTGGGATAAACAGAGGGGACAGAGCACGCTGTATCTCAGCTATTCGGCAGATAAAACAGCCCCAATCTGCAAGTACCAGAGGCCTCCTGAGAATGCCTAGAGTGCCTTCCACCCTGGATCCGAGTGCAATCACAAATGCTAATCACCATACAGATGGGAGCCCAGCATGTCATTCCTCACGTCTCCAAAGCTTCAGGAAAACCCCCCTTTCCTCTCCTTGTATCAGAGAGGGACAGGAAGATTCCCTCGTCCTCTGTGTGCCTTTCCCTCCCCCTCCCCGCCTTCCCTGGCTCAAACCATCCCTGCCAGAGGTTTCGCTCCCCGCTAACTTCTCTATTGTCTCAGAACCATTGTTTGCAAATGTTCCCTAAAAATACCATGTAAGGTATTCTTTATTCCTGTTTCAGGTCTTTCCACATCCCTATGTAACACCTGGACTTTATCTTGTTACCTGTCAGATAATGATAAACCTACTGCATGCAGCCCCCGACTTATCATCTGAGATAAACACGATCCGTCTTGTAGCTGTCATTTCTTTTCAAACCCTGCCTTCCACTGCTGCATTTCTACTTGTAGCAAATTACTTATTTTATTTAGGCTTAAAATGTATAGCTTAAAAAAATATGAAAATATTTTTTTAAAGAATCAGCGAGAGCTCCCCAAACCCCATAAAATTGAAAACATGGCCTTCCTGGAACTGGATTTATTGCTGCTTTGTGGACAAGGAGGCTCCAGTACTCCTGCTCCTGTCTGTCTTCTACAATGGTATTTGCATTTACTTTACATAAGATACATTGTATTTTATGCTACCTGGTAATTTTTGTTTTTAATAATCAACCAAGAGGCCCAATGATGAAAAGCATCCTTTCTCCAGAACAAAGTCATAAACTAAACTGATAAGATTTGAGTTGGTGGCTTCGGTGTAAGTGAATTGTGAGGTCTAAAGTGCTCTGGGCTATCACCTGAGACCCTGCTGCCACTTCAGAAAGGCACGCACCTCCCTGGGGTCCTGTCCTATTCTCTGCCAGCCCCGTTGGGATGTCTCACATCGCACTGGATGTCTGTTTATAGCACCCATATCTAGCCCCAGGCGTCCTGAGCAGGAAGAGACAAAGCCTGCACCCAGACACATGCCGCAGCGCTGTTAACGCTTTTGCCTAACAGCAGTGATCACCCTGAACACGCACGTTTTGCAGAAGCCTTCATGTGGCATCTGGCTTTTCCCTGAACTCTCCTAGGCACTTAGTGGCTCTACAGCTCTTTTCATAACCTCAGCGCCGTGTGTTTATCCAAACAACTTGATGCCAACTTTGCATCATCATATCAAGCCGTATCGCAGCCTTCTTACCCCATCCCTCCCGTGCTTCTGCAGAGCTCCAGCCATACCACGCACGAGGTCGCCAGGTTTTGTATGATTTGCTCCTTACAAAACACAGGTTGAGGAGTGAAAGAGATCACACCTTTATTCACTCACATTTACCAAAAACCTGCATTTGCCAAAGCACTTCTAAATGCTCTTTGCTGATCTTCTGTGGGTTGCCCACTGGGGCCAGGATGATGAATAAGTTACGGCAAAGGAGGTTTAAGGTGGACAACAGGGTGTTTCCCGTACACCAGGAAAGTAAGGAGTCTCCACTACAGATGTTCAGGAGCAGGATGGAGAAATAGCTGTCAGGGATGGCAAAAGCATAGCTGATCCTGCCTTTGGACAAAGGCATGGATTAGATGACCTCAAAGCATCTCCTGAGGATATTTTCCATAATTGAAAGTTGTATGTGCCATCTGTCCATTCTGATCTACAGAGATTTACTTCAATAAAAAAAAAAAGTGCAACACAACCAATATTTATTCCTGACACAGATGCAACCTTTGTATGGGGAGAGGTGTCTTCTGATTCTGTAGAGGAAACTGAAGCCTGGAGAAGTTAAACCACCTTCTGTGTACCTGCCCATATCCTCTTACCCTCCCCCAAGGCAGAATGCTGCTGGTTTTTTACCCCTAATAGACCAACCCTCAACATTCAGCTACACAAGCATCTCATTAAGTAGGCAACTTTCTCTGCCTTTTAAAAATGAGCAGAGAGGCAAGGAACTGGTGCCATTGCGTTCAAGTAGCTTCACCAAGGCCGTTCAGGTGCTCTGATGCAAAATCTGAAGGTGACCCATGAAGCAACCAAGCCTTCTGGTGCTAAATACCAGACTCTGATGAAAGAGAATAACTCTCCATTGGCTTGTGAGAATACTCCCTGATTCCTTGACAGACAGCTCAAGATCTCTTAGGTTTTAGTTTAGAGTCCAACAGAAAAGAAAGCCTTAAGAGCCCACCTCCATTTTCAGATGGAAAGCATGCAATAAAGAAGGACCATCCAGATCAGATAGAGAGAATGAACAATAACAGCTGAAATCTGTTCAAGCTGAAGACGAGCACAAACTTTGCAGGACACCAAGAGAGATGCTGATACCAGCCTTTGGATGGAAAACACCTCGCTCACAGCTGTACAGAGCTCAGAGGTTGCTCAGCCACACTATGCTTTATCCCACCTCACGTGTGAAAATGTGGGTGGAAATGTCAAACCCGAAGCAAAGAGCTGAGGCATAGTGAAAAAAAAAAGCGTCGTGGTGGAAAATCTGTGAAGCATTAAACATCCTGTATAGACGAAAAATCGTACAGCCATCAGTCACCCAGGCAGAAAGGAAGTGGTAAAGGGGGAGTTTTTCCCTCCCCACCAAATGGAAAAGCTGCCAGGCTGAAGAGCAAAGGGGATGTACTCAGCCAGCCAGCCCGGACCCTTCAGAGAAAGAGTGAAGATTCAAAACAGTCCCTCCAAACCTTCTGCTGGACTGAACTTTCCCCAGTGGTTCTTAAGAGGACTTAACCACATGGCTCTACATAAAATCCATTATTGAAGATTAAACAAAAAAGATGAATAGCTTTCAAAAGTTGATTACATCCAAACGCAATAGTGCCAGCAGCCCTTATGGCAACATCCTATTAAAACGTCAGCAAAAATAGAAATGCAAACATGGGAGACCTGGCAGGAGGCTTTTCAGCTCACATCTTTAGTGCCTTTTGCACCCAGTGACAGAAGGACAGAGGCTAAAAACATCATTACTGGGCTGACATCCCCTGACCTGGCACAAGATAATGCTGATTCTATTTTTTATATATAAAATTACATATGGAAAGAGAGACAGATTACGTACATGTGTAAATTACAAACTTACCACCTTATCAGCATTAAAAAGGAGACCTGCTTGCTTTTTTTCCCCCTTCACACCCTCAAATAGGTCACTTTTATTTTATATACACACATACATGTTTGCAGTTTGTACCCATGTGTTTTATCTACAAATTCAGAGGCTCACAGCTTTCCTGCTTGATTCAGAATTTAATCCATTTGCCACTTTAGATGAGATTTCATTTTCATAGCGTTTTTGTGATGTGTGATTACATTTATGTCTTTCACAGATCTAATTCAATTGAAATGTTTCTCGCATCCCTGTTGGACACTTTATCTAATCTTCTTGTACTTCACTTGGGCCATATGCTCTGGGGGTGTCTTTCTGCCAGGAGGAGCTGGCCATACTTGCCTTCTTTCATGCAGAAGAATGAATTTATCAATTACTACAGTTCTTGAGTTACACAGGTCTGGGATTTACAAGCCTGATAAGAAACATGAAAACAAATACATCCAAAGATCAAGTTTTCTAACAGTTGACCATCTGCTTAGGAAAATAATTTTAAGTAGTTAAGGCAATTCTGTTAACTGCTGTTTACTAAGTGAGTCATGTTGTTCTCTTTAAGTTAACCCTTCCTGTCTCCTCTGTGGGCTCACTGCCCAAGACAGTTTTAAAGGGGGTGCTTGACCACTTTTACTACTTTCAAGCTACAGCAAAGCCTGCAATTCCTCTGTACTCAAACTTACCACAGGCTCACACTGCATCAGGACATAAAAGAGCATTAAAGCAGCTGCGGTGCTTCTGGGCAACCCTTAGACGACGCAAACAGCCATGCAGAAAAATCTCCTCCCAGGAGCATCCCCTTCGAGGGCACCATACACCAGCACTACCCAGCAGGAACACATCTGCTTATCAATGCCCTCGTCCAGGATGGGCTGCCTGCACCTCCATGACGGCAGGTCATCCTAGCAGGGCCCTGGAACCCACTTCGCCAGGGCAGAAAGCCTTCTCACACATCCTCCCAACAGCTCTGGGGACAACCCTCACCTTACAGACTCTTTTCCTTTCCTTCATCTGCCCTCAGCACAGAGATCTGAGGCACCTCTGTGACTGGCAGCTCCACCAACGTACTCGCTGGGTACCAAGGCTTAGAGAGCTCCCAGAGAAAGGACACCACAGAAAAACTGTTATAGGTGCTTGACACAGACGAGGCAGGGTCGGGGCGTTCGGGGGCAAGGAATGGGATAACACTGCACACAGGTTTAATGCCATCTATTCAGTCCCTGCCCTTTTTCCCTCAGTGCGACGGCAAAGTGGGTGGAAATCTCCTTTGCCAAACGCTACAGAGAAGCTCACAGGATGCAGGGTGCTCCTATAGAATCACTATTTTATGATAAAGCACAAGCATCGGCTGAAGGGCTAGGAGGGGAGCTAGGTGCAGGGGGTAAAGTCCAGCACTTGATGTTTGAAGGAAGATCCGTGGAGCAAACATCTGGGAGCGTGGGGGTGTGTCGGGGGACTGACAGTTGGGAATCGGCAGGGCGTGAGGAGCACCGGCTCCACGGCAGAAAAACACCCCGAGCCGGGGCAGGGGAAAGCGCTGGCAAAGAAAAATGTCCCCCGTCTTGAGGCAGGGGGTGAGGCAGCCCCGAGGGGGCGGCGGGCGGCCACTTTTCAAACTGGCGGGAGAGGCAGGAGAGGGACCGGGGCTGTGGCGGACACCGCGAAGGACGCGAGGGAAGTTGAGCTGCCCACAGCGGCTCCCCGGACCGGCGACCGCCGGGGATGCACCAGCGGGGGCATCGGTGCCGCCCGCGCCGCCCCGGCGGGAGGAGGAGGCGGCGGGGCGAGCCCCCGCATCCCGCCCCGGCCGGCAGGTCCCCTCTCCGCCCCGAGATCTGCACGCCGGGCACCCCGCCGCCCCTCACCGTGGAGCCCAGCCCGCGGCCACCGGCACCCACCTGCCCTCGGGGCGCCGCTCCGCTCCCGCTCCCGCACCGCTCCGGCTCCGCCTGCGCCTCCGCCGCGCCCCGGGGAAGGCGTGTGGCGGTGCCGTCCCGCCGGGCGCTGCCCCGCTCCCGCCGCCGCTCCCGCCCCGCGGCGCCCTCCGCCGCAGGACGCGGGCAGCCCCGCCGGCGCGGAACCCGCGGCACCGGCTCCCCCTGCAGGGCGGCGCGGGCGGAGCGGGGAGGGGGAGGCGGCGGGGGAATAAGGGGGGAAGCCGGCGGCGGGGAGACCCCCCGCGACCCCCGGGGAGAGAGGCGGCCAGCCGGTACGTGTAGCCCGGGCGCCCCGCGGGTTTACCTGGCGGCCGGCGGTAAGCGGGGGCTCCGCGCCGGGGAGGAGAGCGCTCGGCACCGCGCAGAGCGGCTGGAGGGGAGATGGGCGCTCACTTGAAGAAGTCCAGCTCCTGTCTTGAGGGACCTGCAAGTGACAGAAACGGGGCTTTTACCGGGCTTGATCTGCATACAATGAGAGTAGGAAAGGGAAGGAGGGCTTTCTCCAGACATTGTTTTAAACACCTACTTCTTTCCAGGCTGGAAAACCCACCCAGCGAGTTTAAAGGCTACGGCCGGAGCGAGCGGCAGCCTGCAGCGCTGCGGGGAGCTACCCCGGAGCCCCGCACAAGCGGAGAGAAACTTAGAGTTTCTGCTCTTCCCTGCTTAACTGTCGTTACCGCCACCACCAGCACGGAAACCTTCTGCGTTACTGCTCTGGAAGCAGTCAAGAGTTCTCGGGAAAGATGTTAAGTATTTTACAGAAATGGCACATTTCCCACCGAGTAGATCTTTGCGGGTCCCACCAGTTTGCACACACGCGTTTCCTGCCCCGTGGTGGCGTGTCCCCTGGGGCCGCCACATGTCCCCAGCCATCTCCTGTTCCTCCGCAGGAACGGACTTGGGGAACAGCCATGATTCATCTCACAGCAATTTTGAAGGGGGGAGAGAACCTCTCAAGAATTTGAACCCACTGCTCTTTGTGGATATCTTCTGGGGTTGTTTGTTTTTTGGGTTTTTTGGGTTTTGTTTTTTTTTTTTTTAATTTCTGTTTTGCAACTTTACATTTTAGCAGGTAATTTATCTCCACATTCCTATTGGTTGGACATCATTATACACAGGAAAAACCACTAGTGTGGCTCCATACTTCCCACCATCCACATGGCAGACCCCAGTCTATGAAAAACCAATTCATTTCAACAGGAGCCAGCCCAAACCCCTCTGTGCAGGGGACTGAGACAGCTCAGATGCTTGTGCCACACAACAGGAAGTTTAATTTCAGGATCCCCAGCCCCAGAGATGCTGTCCTCACACGCACCCCCCATTTGCCAGAAGCATATGAACATTACTTTGACCCACAACAAACTGGCTTCCCCAGCCTTTCTCTGGCAGCAAGAGCATCAATGATGCTTTCAAGTTTTTTGGTGTATTAGGACAGTGGGAAAGAAGAAGCAGAACTGACACCAGGCACTTCAGCACCAACCTCAAAACCTATGAGCATTTAAGCATTAAAAATTTAGGACTGGCAGCAGCCTCTGGCACTGGTGCTGTCCTCCCCTCCGCTCTTACCCAGGTGGGAAGGCAGGCTGGTACAGGGGCTGAATTACCGAGGGGAGCCGGGGCCAGAGCACCGCTCCAAACACAATGGGAATCCTGCAGGGAGGAAAAAAAAAATAAATAAAAAAAATATTTTTTCCCAGGAAGTTACAGAAAAGGCTAGAGCAATCTACCACACAGTAATATGCAATGTTTTTAAGGACCACATACATCGAGTAGCCAAGTCAAGAGAAAAAGCAAAAGTGGGAGGCCATGAGAAATTTAGGGGCCTCATCAAAACATGCTGCAATAACGATAAATTTAGAAATGCTGCCTACCTACATGAAACTTGCCAGAGCTTCTTGAAAAATGCTGACACTAGAATTGAGCACTGTTCATGTAACGGTCTCACTGCTGCCCTGTACAAGAGGTAGCGTTTCTCCGCTCCCAGCTGATACACCACTAAATGTTATGCTATGGGACTCTATTTGAACTCGAGGGACAAGTGTCACACTGCAGCAACTCTGTGTGCCAGGATCTGCTGCGTCTGTTCAGCGCCGCTCCTTTCCAGGGTATTCTTTCCTGTATTGTAGAGGCTGCCTCTCTTCTTTGGCCCAGATCCTCAAAGACATCCAAATGACTCCCTTCCACTGAAATCAATGAAAGCTGAGAATCAAAATACTTTCAAGAAGCAGGAGTGCAGTTTCTAAATACAATTTTGTTCCCCAGTACATGTTAAAACAAAGTTGTTGCAGTCAGCTCCCTTTAATAAGCTGTCAGCTTGGTTTCTTCCAACAGTCCCATCCTCAACACATCATCTTGCAAGTTTCCCAAGTCACAGATGTTGATCAGCGTGTCTTGGAGGGACCCCAGAAACATTTCACTGGATCCCTCTTTACCCTGTTATAAGTCTTTGATTTTTGCAGCTCATCAGTTTTAAGATTTTTTGATATAGATGATGTTGATTTTCTTTTAAACCAGCAAGTCACAGAAGATCCAAAGCAAATGTCCAAGTGCTTTCACAGGGCTGGCTGATAACGGTGCCCTGAAAAGCTTCTAGTGTTTCTTAGAAACTACGTTTTTCCATAAAAGCATTCTGATACCACTACCAAAACCACTGGTTCCTTCTGTCACCAGCCATTCCAGTTTGGATAGAGTATCAGGTCCCCATTGTCCCCTCCTGATTTCCTCTGTGCAGCTGGGAATTCTGCAGTGTTTCAAGATGTTAGAAATCAATACCAACACCTCCCAGAGCAACCAAGCCAGTTCCTCTATTACTTTTGCATGCTCATTTCTCACTTCTGCACAAGTAAATGTGTTTATAATGAGCAGCTGCTGGTTTATGTCCTATTTAGCAGTTGGACAGGGTAGCTTTCATTACTATAGTAAGATCTGAATAGATCTGTTTTCTTTCTTTTGAATTAAGAAAGTAATTGGTTTTCTGTTATTTTTATGCTATTGTCCCTGTCAAGTATCAGAGCTGCACTGTTCTTCAAATCGTATTTCTCCTGGTGTACATTCAATGTGTATTGTCCTTGCCTGTAGATATGCCTACTTATGTCCTTCCTTACCAATGGCCAACAATGACAGAAAAGGAATACAATAAGCATTTATATTTTTTCTTTGTTTTTATAATACAGAGGGGGGACAGTACAAGAGGGTGCTAACTTCCTTTCCCTTCTTAGTCACTCATGAAGGAAAAACCAGCATTACCACAACTGCTGTGGTCAGATACACTTTGAGAAGGGACTACATGAAGAGGTCGTCTGAAACTACCTGGAAACAAAGCACGTTTTGGCAGCCTCAGCAGTCACGGGGAAGGTCCTGCCACATGCCTGGAGCCTGCTGCTGGCTCAGGCTCTGAGCTGAAAGTCCAGTACTGCAAGGAAAGAAATTAAGTTTTCTGATTTTCCTGTGTACAGCCAAGAAGGGCTTTTTCGTTCCTAAAAAGCAGAGTTGCAGTAACATACTGGACATGATCTCCTAATTGAACAAGCCAAACTCCTGAATTTTGGGCAGCTGAAGAGTGGTGATATGAGACTATTTACACTTCTCGGACTTAGCAACTGAGCTAAAGTAGTAAACTTTAGAACCACTGTGTAGAATAAAACTTTGAAAAGCTTCTTTCAAAAAGATGAGAGCAAAGTAAATAAAAACTTCATGCTTGAGACCTCTAATGAAACTCACCCTCCTCTTTGCTGATACTGCATGAGCCACAGTCTGCTTGGGCAGGTCAGGGATGCCACTGTAAACACAGAACAGACTCATCTACAATGACTGTAATCAACACCAGCCTGGCACCCTGGCACCCAGACAGCAGAAACATCCTACCTCAGTATTGAGGCTTCCATGTGAAGGACTGAAAGTGATCATCAGTTTGTCTACAACAGAACCTGGAAGATTTATTTTATCTTTTTTTTTAAATAGAAAACATATTTCTGTCTTTAAGAAATAAATTTCTCTCTACCATTTTGGAACTCTTCTCCATCGAGAAGGGATGGAGGCAAGGTTATTTGAAGTCCTTCGAAAACTAGCAAATCCTTCAACATTCAAGACAGATACATAGAAATAAAATTCCACATGTGTGTGTATATGTATATGCAATTATTTCTCTCACACTGCCCAATGTTAAATATTTTTTAGCAATTTTAAAATCAACACTGACAAGCAAAAGCAGCTAGATTTTCTGAAGAGAGTCCTTTAACAAAGTTACACATGCAAAACTTTTGCTGGAAATGCCCATCACTAACAACTTAACGAAGGATAGTCTTCTGTGTCAAAGACCGAAGCCTTCCCACAAACTCATAGGAGTTCAAATTTTACCTAGGCTTGAGGAAAACAAGCTGAAGTTGAGGTAAGATCTGTGCTCACACGGAAATGCAAGCCCATAGCCACACCACTTTTCAAATCCTGCCTTATGCACTTAGGTCAGGAACGAAATGATTTTCAGTCATTTCATGTCGAGAGTTGGACTAGTCTCCAAAAAAGGCACTGCCCAAACAGACTGTGGCTTTATTTCTCTAAATGCTATTCAGCATGACAAGCTATGAAATGGAGTCCAATCTAAATTTAAGCACTCTTTGTAGACTATTAATAGAAGAAAAACTGGTAGCATGAATCATCATGTGGGAGCTGCAGAGCAACAGCTATTTATTTTCTATAATAGTAATATATAGAAGTTACCTTTATACAGTAAATGAACTGTTGGTGTTGCAAGGCTCTGCAGAAGAAGTCAGATGATTCTTCCTCACTTACACTATTCTCATTTTATTCTAAGGAGCAACGAGAGGGCAACCGTTATTTAACTTGACAAAATCCACATTGTGTATAACCAAGCTCTGTCATAACATCAACTGGAGACAAAAAGTAGCTACTGACCCTGCTCACCACCACTCCCTGTGAGGGAATAGTGTTGGTGCAACGTGATGGAACTCCATAGGTTAAGTTAGTGTTTTGGCACCCTGTTCCAATGCCTGTATGACGTCCATACCTCTGGCCGAGAGGAAAACTGCAGCATGCCTTCCCTTTGTTTCCTCTCTGCCGGGACCACAGTCCAGCTGCATTATCGTGAGACCAGCCATTTTGGAGAAAGATTTTTCGGAAGGGCTGAACATCTAACAGCTCCTGAACTGCAGAAGTGCTGATGGTCGGCACCTCTCAGGATCATAATCTCCCATGTCGGGATTTTCTTTCCCAAGAGACAGTTCTGTGCACCACAGGCCTTGCCCCGCGCTTTGCTCCGTTGCCGTCAATGGACTCTGAATGTGGCCCCACAGAGACACTCGGCATTAACTCGACACGCTGGCATTTCGGTGCTCTGTGGGATATTTATTTTTGAAAAATATGATATTGTCAACAGCTCAGTGAAGTTGTCTCCAGACTGTTATGTCTCCTTCTCAAGTTTCTTTCATTTTTAAGAGCTTAACTTTTAGGCTTCTGGCATGAGGAAAGAGCCTAAAATGGTTTAAGAAAAGGAAGAATAAAGAAGGGAGTGAGCTATTCACAGCACTGGAGAGAAGCGCAACTGTTTCCCCACACTATGTAATCAATGTAAATGTCTAGCAGCAAAAATACTGTGATAAGACACTACTGTGTTCAGCCCTCTTTTCATAATGAGATTAAGGAGGTTCCAAAGAACTAAGAATCCTGAAGGACAAAGAACATCTAAGAAAAGTCAACATCATAGTTTTCAAACAGGGCATTTCATAAATAGAAATTCAGTACTACAGAGTTCAGTTAAGCCATGGTGATAGAGAGGGAAACAGCAGACAAAGACTAGTAAAAACCTTAACTTGGATTAGGATTGATGGCATCAGTCCCTTATCTACTTTTTTTTTTTAATTCATAGAGAAAATATTTTCTAAACAATGACACATGGGAGAAGTTTCAAAGCAACTTTTCTAATGTAAGTGAAGACAATAAAACCCATCTAATTAGACATAAATGATCTTCTAATCTTGAGCTGCCAGGAAGAGAAACCCAAACTAGCTAACTTCTCCATTCAAGGTGTTGGGTTGCACCATCAAACAGCAATTCATACAGAAGGCATGGGAGCTTTCCATAATATCTACTACTTTTTGAACAATTCAATCGAGAATTCTGGACCTCACTCAGTGTTTAGTATTGAGCATGAAAAAGAAAATATGGCAGTTTCAGAAACAAGAACACAAATGCTGGGGGCAAAGAAAGATAGTGCTGACACTCCCACCCTCCCCAGTGAGGGAGCTAGGAAAGGGTGAACAATGTGAACAATTTTTTGAAAAAGAAAAAAAAGTCTTAACAGTAGCTGCTGGCTATTAATAACTTCCCATCTGGAGAAGGGCGTTAACTTTTTGTGATAAGTTAATGTCTCTGTTTTACAAAAATTTTGCGTGGGAAGAACTTACATCTTCTGGAGCCCCTCTTGTCCATGCACTTTGTGGAACAACACACAGCTCTTGGCAACATACGTGACATAATCCAAGTCTCTTTGGCTGATCAAAGCAATTGTGAAACCCTTTATGAAAAGAATTTTAGCTGAAAGTTCTGTAATACTAACCTAGCTCCTATGCAGGATTTAACTGCAGAACAACCGTGACTCCAATTTAAGCTTTTGTGATTTAATACAATGGAATATTAGATTACTGTTGCTTCTGAGGTTTTTATTTTACTATTCTATATAGCTGTAGTTTTCATTACAGTAAGACCTTCAAAATGATTTAACTGGGGTAAAAAAAAGTTGCAGCTCTACAGATTGTGCAGACATGACTGTTTCAGCGTACCTCTGGCCTGAGCTGTCTCCGGTTCCCTGCTTCTGTCTTCACCTTCAGACTGCCAGTTACAGGCGCATAAGTCACTTCTACACAGCTGTCATGCACTTGCTACAGAAAAGAAAAACATCTATTTCTGACATGGGTTTATTATACTACACTTCTAAAACATTTATTTTTAAAAGAAGTATGAAAACTGAAGATCCATGCTTAAAACCAGGATATAAATCCATTTTGAGAACTAAGAAGTGTCTTCTTAAACTGCTCAAATTCAGGGAGAATATTTCACCTCAAGAAAAGAGAAGCGAGACATTTTCTTGCAGAATAATATTACCGAGACAAACACTCCTCTGGATTGCCGAACAAAACAAAACAAAAAAAGATAATAAATAGTTAGAATTAAAATACCTATACTAATTGGTGCATTTTAGAACAACATTTGAAATAAACAGGAGCTCAATCCAAATCTCTGGAGCCAATTTATTCCAGAACACTTGAAATTACATCTCAAAAACAGTATTTGAAAATAGTTACCATCCAGGATGATTGAGACCAAATGAGATCTAAGGTGTTCTACTCTTCATTTTTAACTGGAAATTTTATTTTTAGGAATCTGCTTTAAATACTCTGAACTGTTATGGAGGTGAAGTCCCCAGTCCCTCCCCAGCCCAACTCCTTTAGAGACAGCCAGGGGAGTGAGCACATGCGCATGCATTGCCTTACTCAGGTTGAGCGAAATAACATTTAAATAATTCTAATCCTGCAATGTATTACAGAAATTGCCTAAATTGAACATATTCTCTGCAATCTCCTCCTTTGTTAATCATATTCAAGACTAGGACAATACAGGCTAAGCAGATGCCTTAAATACATTCCTCTTATCTAGGTTATTCACCATCTTATCATTTAAAACCCTTTGGGGGTAGATAACATAAAGTATTCTGATATACCAAGAGAGACATGACTTCCAAACAAGCATGAGGTTATGTGCATGCAAATAATTCGCACGCACTTCTCATCCAGAGTGTCTAAACCTCCACAAACTACTTCCTGTAACATTTACTCCTGAAAAACCACAGTGCCACAAACAGCACTAAAATATTCCCTTTTGTAGCGGTTTCACTCAAGAAAACATAAACACACATTTTGCTTTTTGCAATTTTTATTTCATGAATAATTAAGAAGAAAACATGGCAACATTGGCAAATTGAAGGCATACATACTAAATACTCATACAGAATACATCACGAAGAAAGAAAATGCCCAGATCTTTAGTGGTCCTTGCAAACTAAAAGCATATTGGTCCTCCAAAAGGTTTAGCTTAAAATATGCTTGCTGACCTTTTAAGTTCCAATGATTAACAGCTTGTGCCTTTCAAACCAGAGACAGGGTGAAATACAATTTGAACATACTTCCAAATTTTCCTCAAACCTGTATTTCTTAGCTCTAACCAGAAGCAAACAAAATGTTTTTTTCCTCCTTATCTTTTAAATGTATAAGCTAACACACCACCCTAAGGAGTGAAAATGCAAGCACTTCTTGAAACATATTTTTATTAAGAACTTGCATATGTACATATATATACACACGTATTTATGTGTGTATATATATGTACATATATACATTTATGTAAAACCTCTTTACGTAAAATGTCTATATATGTCAATGTGTGTGTGTGTAAACCATTTGAAAGGGTTTTGGAAAAGAAAAAAGAGCTTATTGTCTATAACAAGAATTACTAAACCCATATATGTACTGTTAGGTCAGTCTAACAGTTGTGTGTCAAGGCAGTATAAAACCAATACAACGCAGAAAAGCTGGATGGAGGAGAAGAGCTTTTAAGAATTACTGTTTTTTATATCATCTTTAAAGGCCATGGAAAATAAGCTTTAAATTAGCTATTTAAGAGATATTAGTACTGGCTGCAGTGTCATTTCAAACAAGGTTAGTCCTTATCCAATACAGTGCTGTGAAGTTAGATTGAGACATCAATAAAATTCCGTTCTTTCATGAAGTCCAAAATTCATCACACTGTTCTGTCAATTCTGCCTCACACCTGAACCAAAAGTACCCTCATCCTAGAGTTGGCGGGTACCAATTAATGCCCTTCTGTATTTGATCTGGAGAGTTGTCCAGTAAAAAATGAGATCACTGATTTATTTCATATGCATTGGACAACTCCTGATCATTACTGACCTAAAGTGAACTTACAGGCTGGAGCCTAACTAGTCTATTCTTCGTTTAGTAGTGTTATACTTTCCAATAGATAACATAGAGAAAAAAAAATTCTGTTCAAAAAAACCCCTTCAGATATGTATAAAAGTGCTACTTAAGAAAAGTAAAACTGACGTTACAATATATGCAAAAACCAAACGTTTCTAAAAAACTGAAATGTTGTTAAGTTACAAGGATTCACTACTTGAGTATGTTATATGTACTTATGCCTTCTTGACTGAACTGATTCCCAAGTAATTATCCAAATTGATAATTGGTATGCAATAATTGGTAACCAGTAAAAAACCTCTGGAGAAATTTCAACAAAAAAAATAAAGAAGAGCCTCTTTCTCCTCATTTGTTGAAATAGAGTTCAGAAATAAAAAGTGACTATTCCATTATTGCAGATGCAGTCTCCTGTCAAAACAGGTCAGTTCATGAACTGTGGAATCAGGACTGCCAATGGCTCCTCTGCAGCAGGAAATGTCCACTGGGCTTCCTAACTACCATATAAATACACTAGTTACATGCCATTAAAATAAGACATTTATCACTAGGATGAGAATGCACATAATACTTTGCTACGCTGGGGCACAGTAAGTTTTAAGCCTTGACTTCCCCGAACAACTTGTTCATATTCTAGAACTCTAAGGAAAATACAAAAGCCTTAGGAAAGTGCAACAAAACTAGCTTCATGACATTTTTCTCTCAGTTTCCATAAATACAATCTCACAAAAACATTATTAAACAGAAGCATACCTCCCAATGGTGAACAAACGTGCCAGATTTCAGCTCTGAATAAATGATTTTGGCTGAACTGAATCCCCCCCCCCCCCCCGAAAATCAGGGATTAAAATTAAACCAGCTTAATGGCATCAGGCTGCCGTAATATTGTGCCCAAAGTTTCCTCTACTCTTTTGCATCCACAAGTCCTGCTGGAACTTTACGTGCAACTCTGTGGCAGACAGTCCCCTGTAAGGAACAGTCCAAGTAAAAGATAAGTGTTGGTTCGAAGGAAGCCATCTGGTATTCATAGGTTCTACTGAAGTTTCACTGTGAGGAAATAATCCTATTATCACAGAAAAAATTAATTTATGGAGGCGAGGACAGTGGCCTTCTCAAACTGAGTCCAAGGGTGTCACATCCCCAAAACTAGGAAGCACAAATACATAAGGAAAAAAAGACACTCGTGTCAACACTGTAACAGAAATCAGAGCTGTACAAACCTTAAAGTTTTAAGTTATTTAGCAATAATTATCAAAAGCATACTTGCTACATATTCCAGATGCTTAACATCTTGGCTTTGATAACTACAAACTGTACTGCACCACTGATACTGAAACCACAGGGAATATGACAGAAAAAACTTAGATGAATGAAGGACCAGGAATGCTCATCAAGCCAGTCATTTAAAACCCATCCAGCCACGCTCCTTTGAAAGCAGAAACACTATTAGAGACACCTTTCTAAATAAGGACAATTAAATACATTAAGAGATATATTTCTGAACCCTTAGCTAATTTAAGAAGCTGATAATTTGGAGGAAGAACACCCGATGGACACCCTGGGGTGATGTATGCTACGTGGGAGATAAGGAAATCATGGCAGCTCCAACACGTTTTGCCAATCGACACGCAGTAACCTGGGAAAGCACGGTGGCGTGGTTGGAGCTCGTGGGTGATACTTTGATACCACTTTTCACCAAATCAGACTTTCTCAGACTGGTTAATATTACTGAGTATTCATATACTAATGCTAGCTTAAAGAAAGGAATTGCAGAAATAGAGCTTGGCAAAACATAAAAATAAAACAGAAATAAATATTTACTGAGTCAAAGGAAAGACCACAAACAAACTATGTAGTTAAATCGGTCTGTACATGAACACTACTACTTTTAAATCCTCTTTCTTAGCCCACCTCAGCAAGACTATTATTCACAATAAGCAAAAAATAGTCTATAGGTGTGCAACTGGATTCCTTCCCAGAAGAATTCAGCTCCTTAATAGCTCCTGCTGCATGCAGCCCACAGTTAAGCTGTGCCTGTATCAGTTGCAAGAGCCAAATAAACAGTAAAGTCACCACTTGTGTCATTCGAACACAGTTTTAAAGGCTTAACGTTAGCCTTTGCATAGCTTCAGGCCTGGCATCCAGAGGGGGCAGCTTTGGAAGATAGTGTCACATATCACCTGAAAACCAGTGTTCCCAAGCCAGTCTCAAGCAGAACACAGAAAGTAAGAAAAACACCCAGAAGTTCCCCATATCTCCAACTTCCCAAATAATCTTTTTTAAAACTAGTTTATAATAATATTTGTACCCTGTGCCAACCAAAACTGTCAAGAAAGAGAGAACTGAATAGATGTAGTCTTCTGGTGATGCAAAAGATGCAACAGAATCTAGATGTCTGGAGTGTTTAGTCAGGGAACTGAAAAAAATATATAAGAACTTAACAATGAGATCATTAACAGAAATTAAGATGCCAATGTGACTTTTTTGTCACAGCTACAAAAATCTCAAGGCAGATCCTCAGCAGTTTAAACCACTGTACTGCATCGTTAGAACAAGGGGTAAACTATTTTTCCTTATGCTTGTAAAATGGGAGTATCACTGCTGCCAGTGGTATTAATGTGAGTTTACACCAATACATCAAAGCATCAAATCAAGGGGCCCCTAAAGCATGATGGACTGTACAGAAAAATGAACAGTGGAAATATTTTACAAAACTGTAGGCAAAAAATTATCAGAAATGCTACATGTAACCTGAAGAATATATTTTATGCAAAAGGGACAAAAATTTACTTTTACATCAGAATATGCTGTAATTAAATACTATATTCTGGATTATCTATCCATAAACACAAATTTGAAAGGGCAAATTTCACTCACAATTTTTCAGAGGCATGAGAATGAGAGATCTTTGTGAGAACCACTGATACTAAATGAGTGTTTTCTATTTAAATATACAGGACAACCAAATCAAACTGGAAAAAACAAAACCAACTGAAAACCAAATCAAGCGTAATCCATTCCGAAGTCACCTCAGTTCTGTTATTGTTAGATACTCCATATCGAAACTTCTCTGTCAGGATTTTCCTGAATAACCAAAATTAAGTCTTTCCTCTCATGGCTTCTTTTTTGGTAAGGAAAACCCCACAACTGTTCATTCTGTTCACTGATAATGATCTTGCATCAGGACAACCAGCAAAACTGAACACACATCTGGCTCTAAACCTACCTCTCTAATCCATGGAATTGTTTCAGTAAGCAGGATCCAGAAGATGACACAGCTGTATCTGCATCAATATGTTTGACAGCTCCATTCTGTTCCCTCCTGCGCCCCTCCCCCCCCTCCCCAAGCTGGCAATGAGTAACCCTGAAATACTATAGCAGAGGCATTCGCAAGGCACGTATTAAAATGCAATAATACAAATTTGATGATGAAATATTTGTCCTTTTTTTAGTACATTCAGAAATATTTTCTGGATTAAAAAGAAAGGAAAGTAAATCAGCATAAACTCGTACTTCATATGTACAAAAACCCAGACTGTTTCAGGATTAACTCTGAGTAGAAACCAAACAGAACACTATCAACCTCGTCCAGAAGGGCCACAGCTATTCCACTTGAAAATTTTAATGCTGTTTGAACCTTCAGAAAAAACATGTTGTAGAGTGCAGTAGGGCATTATGTTTGCTTTAGACCTTCCATTGGGATAGCTGTACAGCATCTTACATGTAAAGGCTCAGATATATTGATATAAAAAGAACACGCTTCATGAAGCCCAATACTCCTTTACAGATGAGTACAGCAGAAGGTCATCAGACAGATCACACCAGGAATTCTACAGAGCTCTGAAGTTCAAAACAAGATCATTTTCATAATTACTAGTAATTTTTCCTCTATCTGAAGACAAGCAGCTCATGTTTTTAACAGAAAGTATGTGGAAAATGTCACTTCCCTTTTACAAATGGTTATTTCAGTGTTTTTTTCAAAGTGTTACTTCAGACTAATACAACATTCCAGGTAAATGAAGTTGACCACTGGACAGAAAAGAAAAAAAAGAGCCAAAAGCTCAAATTAACTTAACAAAAAAGGTCATGAATTAATTTAGACCAAGATATGCTATTCTTTTTATTACAAAAATATTTTCTTAAAATCTAAGGCAATGAATAAGACAATCATAGCTAAGGATGTCTGTTCAGAGGATGAACAGAAGGTTATTTAAATACAAATTGAGAAAACCTGGAATTTAGTAGTACGAGATGAAACGTGAGACAGAAATAATGCGTATTTCCAACAAGAGTATTCTTAGTGAAACTTATTTGAAGAAATGAAGCAAATAAAATTTTTTGAAGAAATATATGGGAAAGGAAATTGTATTGCAGTCTTTTAATAAAATCCGCTAATGAAGATTTTTCACTTGAAGCCTCTCTTGCAATAATTGTTTTTAGATTTAAGTTGGTTCTTCAAATGCATCAATTAGTAATCTGAGAGTATCTAGCTGCTTTTAAGGCTTTAAAGAACTGCAAGAATGTGAGAGACTGCTGCTCTGAAAACTTCTCCAAAGGCCCTCAGCGTGGATGAAGTAGTTATTTTGCAAATTTTCCTAATTCTCACAGGCACATATCAGTGTAAGCATATATTTTTAGATAATGCTTGCTGCTAGAGACATGCTGAATTATTACTCTTCATGTGGGCTATGTTCTTCAGATGATAGGTTTTTGGATTTGGCAATAATTTTGAGTTAAATCTGTGCTTTTATACCATGATGAAGTTTCACAGATGCCAAGCACAGTTGCATTCACTGGGTTAACATCTATGACATTCAAACTGTCCTTGACAGTCATAAGAGCACCATAGAAATGGCAGATTCATTTTCTTTATAACAGGGTTACTGTGTTGAAAGAATATGTGCTTATAAATAGCGGTTGTTACAGAACTCACTTCTAAAGTAGGCTTCTGCTTAATATTAATGAGAGATGCTCAACTGTGGCTTAACTGCTGAGAAGCATTCAGGAAAAGAGGAGGCAGAAGCAATCATAGAATGAAGCCTTCCCTTGGTTTGACAAACAAGATTGTAACAAACAGCTTATGACAAATGGATCTATGAAATCATTCTGAGCCATTAACATTCTACACGAGGCCCTGAAGTGCCAGGATGTATCAATTCAATGATCGCTAAGGCACTTACTTGAACTCTTTTACTCAAGAGCTGTTACATGAATTCAGGTACATTTTAGGAAAATAGAAGTTGAGCGGACTAAAGTTTCTCAGTTCCTTCCTTGTGACAGTGAGTCATTTCCACGCAATATTCAAGACTACTGGGTGTATACACATTACATCAGTTCCTCCAGAGTTCTTGTCAGAGAACGCCTCACCTTCTGTCAGTCAGATGAGGATGTGCAAGATCAATGAAAAACACACAGAAAACATGGCAAAGCTGGATTTTGAGACAAGCTACTTCATCAATACATCTTATTGAAAATATCTTCTCTGCAGAGGAAATGCTATCCTAGTTCCAAAATTCTACCACAGAAATCCATGACGTATGCTCGTATTGCTGTAGAGTGAAGCCTGGGGCAGCTGTGCGTGCTATACAGGCAAAGGAGGAAGAGGGGAAAGAACAAGCCATACAAGGGTTGGTTATTGATTCATTTCTGTTATAATGGAAGCACAGGGAGATTGGACAGATTCCTTGAAATATAGCATACCCTGAAAACCAGGAGCTGTATGTGCTAGTCTTTACAATCCGTAAGATAAAGTTGGAAGCCACATCACTGTGACAGAGGTAGGCTTATAATGAAGCTTTAGAATGAAGAGTTCTTCTGTGCCAAAGTTTTCGAGGTATCGAGAGCACTTTTCCACTCAATTTGTCATTATGGAATAAAAGCTCGTTTTCCTAGAATATTGTGCATATTTTAAAGGAGGGGAAATAGCTGTAAAGGCAGTAACCAAATTGCCATTAAGAACTCTACTGTATCGGGGTGTCATATGCTGTGGGTAGAATATTCAGACTCTGTGGTACCAGGATGCTACAGAAAGTTCAGAAATACGATGCCATGTTATCCTTTTCTTCTCAAAGCTTTAGCTGTACATTCAGTCTCCTATATGCTAGAGGATCCATACATGTCCTAGGAAAGAAAGCTTCAGGAAGTCTGGCTGGAAATGCAGCACAGAAGTAGTCCAGGCTCTTTAGGCTACATAATTAATCTGAATAGTTGAATAACTTGAGTTATTCCAAGCACTGTGGCAACAAGTTCTTGCTTTGAAACAGTTGTTTCCAGGTGAAGCAATCTGAGGCAATCCAGGGTAGTGTCACTGAAGTCTGAGAGGACTCAAATGTTGCCAGTTTTTAGTGAAATGGGGATTAGCATTTCAGTTTGATTTCCATCTGGTAGTTCATGTCAGTTTTATCCCATGGATCTGTTGAATTACTAGGGTTTCAGGTTTCAAAGTATTTGTAAATTGCTGTAACGTACAGCATGACATTCTGCCAGTCTGGACGCTCAGTTCGCACCATTTCATTGATGTCCTGTCACAGAAAACACATTGGTCAAAATCAGGCACAGTAACACTGTGAGTAACGTGGTAGTGTTTTTACAAATTCCTGGGAATGGTAAATCTGTAAAGTTTCCACAATTTAAAGTACTGATGAAGAAAGCTCTGTTTTCTTCCACGCATCTTTGTTTTACTTACAAAATGTAAACAGTTCTGAAGAACTGTAAAAAGTTACTTTCTTGACTCAAGATGGAAATGTGTAATGCTGTGATACCCGAGTTGTCCCCTGCTCAGTACAATTAGTACAGGAGGCAAGACTTCAGTGTTCACAAACCCCTACACCAGCCTTGCAAGTCACTGCAATCTACCCAGATACTGTGAGGTATAGAATCAAGGCCCAGGTATTAACTGAAATTAAAGTTAAAAAATTCCTATCGGGTAGGAGTCAGCATTGATAAATAACTAAACCTCATTTTACAGTAGACTTCTGAACTTTAGATTACATCATACATACTTTTGAGTAAAGAGACAAGGAAGAGGTATATTTACTACCAAATAAGGGTATATCCAAGAGACAAAGCAATCAGTTTGTGTCTAACTTATAGACCTGTTCATGTGTATTTCATAGTAACAGTCTACCAGATTTTTAATAAGCAGGGTAAACAAAGCCTAATCTATCCTTTCCAGCACATGCACAAAGGAAGACAGAGTGATTTTTGTTTATTTTAAGGGCCTATTTTGTAAGCTTTGAGTTTAGGAACCTCTAGAACTCAAAAAAGAGAAAGTAATTTTTCTCCACAGGAAAGTATCGAACATTTTCTTATTCAGGGAACAAATAACTTCCCCTTACATTGAACTACTGTTTCATACAGCAGTTTTCACACCTTTTTCACCCTCCATCCATGTGATCTGGGCAAGGGAAAAAAATCCACAAACGTAACCTACATACACAGTGTGTATGATGTGAAGTAAAGAGATTCTAAATCCTTAAGATGGACACAACTTGTGCTTAGAAGATTTAATTCCATTCGATTTTCCTTTTTAGCATATCTGTAACTAAGTACGTTACAAAAAGAAAGGACAGAGAGCAAACATTTAGACTAAAGCTGAATTATGCAAGAATTACCGCAGTTATTTTCCACAATCTAGTCTTTACATAAGCACTTGGTAAGAAACTTCCATGTTTCAAATCACTGACAAAGTCAAAGTACTAAAGCCCAACAGTTGCGCTGCCCATTGTCAGCAAACACAATGCTGGGGAATAAAAACTCTGATAAGGATCAGAGAAAGTGTTATTTTTAAAAATGTCTGACTTTGTTGTATTATTAGTTGCTAACTATAGCAGCTTTGTCAGAATTTAGGTTACAAAAGTCTCACTTAAGTATCATTTCGAATAACTGGCAATTTTAGCTGAATTTTTGTGGTTACTCACAAGGGCTTGAGATTCTCCCAATTTCATACCTTCAGAAACCTTCCTTTTATAGCTAATACTATAGTACTGAAAACTAATTCTTTTAAGCTATACTTGTTTAAGAAAGCTTATTGTAAACAATAAAAAACCCACCCTTGCAACTATATACAATGATGACCAATTAAAAGTCTAAAAGAGTTAAAATCCTGACTCTCATATTACACTGAGCAAAAGAACATATTACATAGCTTGATTTCTACCCCCAGAATTCAAAAAAAACCCCAAGTAATTTGAAAGTAGGTCAGAGACAGGTAAGAACTGATGAATTCTTGAAGATTTTATCACATAACTATTTATCAGATTATTCTCAAGCAAATTCTTTGCATTTATTATTATTTCTTATGATATTAAGAGATCAGTTTTGGTGAATATAGCTTAAGAGTTTATCTGCTATAGGCCATCATGCTGTTGCCTTTGCTGCAGCAGTTGGAGTACATGTCTGTGTCTCAGTCACTATTTAATGCAAAAAACACCTAAGTTTAAGTTGTTGATGACAGTGTATTTATTAATCAAAGCCACTGATGTAGGGAGTATCTTTTATGTTTTTCAGTTAATACGATACAGGGGCAATAACCTCTAGCTGAGCTCGTCTGCTGCTATCTTTGGGTATAAAGCATCAAAATATTTCAAGTTCAAAATAGAGTAATTTGATTTTTATAAATGGAAAATAATTCATTCAGCGTGCACTTAAAGCTTACCAGAGTAGATTTGATGCCAACACTTTCAGCTGCTTGAAAAGCCAAAGTGAAATTTCTTCTCTGCATGAGATACAAAAACATGTTAGATTCCAAGGAAATACTACTTCAAGCATAATAAAGTGGTGTTAAGAACGTTCATAGTAATGCTGCTACTTTTGCTTCAAATGCAGTCTATAATTTGACCATAGTAATTTACAAAGATCCCTAAGAATGAACAAGTTCTAATATCACCCAAAAAGTTTTATTGTTTCCTCATTCAGAAGATAATGCTGAAAAATCATTATCAGTGAAGAATGACTGAATTATAAAAATTTGTTCTTTTAAAAGCATAAACAAAAAATCTCTTCATGTGTTCATTAAATATTGTTATATTTTTAGGAATTATCATTAATAATACATGCCCAGATAACATACTAGTAGGTATTAACTCTAGCACACTAGAATACATGCAGACTACTCTGCAGTCTTGACATCTTCTAGTTTACATTTATTTGATACATGTCACTTGAGAAGAGTATCACAGTCCTTTATCAGTATAAGAAAAAAGGATGAAACAACATCCTTGTGATATTGGAAGAAATTAACAAAACATGTCAAGATGCAAATTTGATGGATTTAAGATCTTTAAGCTTAAACACTTCTTGCTTCCAAAACCCAAACGGAAACCACTTCCCAGCTGTTTGGGTTAAATGTCTCAGATTTAAACTTACAACTTCTGGTTTGTTTGGGGTTTTTTGTTGTTGTTGTTGGTTTTGTTTGGTTTTTCTTTTTTTTCTTTTTCCCTTATATCTGTTCCAAAGTTCTGTTTAACCCAGTGATTTTATACTATTAAAATATTACAAGTTCATTCATTCTTCTTTATTAGCCCATATTAACTACATAGTCTTGCAGTTCTGGGAATGGGATTTTTAATGCCTTACCTTGTCCTGGCTGTTCAGTTCTTGGTAGGGAATATGGGCTGGGAGGTAAGTATGGAGGACTGCACAGAAAGCCAAACCATCATTCCAGCTACTGCTGAAGTTTGTTATGTCTATATTCTTGAAAGGAAAAATTATAAACAATATTAAAATCACAATCTAACAAGTATTAGTTCTACCAGTCCACCAATACTTGTGGGATTTTTGTGGTTTTTTTTTTTTTTTTCAATGCCTTTGAAAAAGCATCAGCAGAAAAAGCAAACAGCCTGATACTGAAGTTCTGTAGTAAGAAATCAAAACCCATGACAACAACATTTAGCAATAAGAATATCAGTTATCTTGTATAATAATTACAGGTAATAATAAGTCTGTCTACCCCCCTACCCTCCCCTTTCAACATGTGTGCATGAAGGGTGTACAATTTTGTGCTAGAGGGGGTCATAGTATAGAGTTGATACAACTGTACATACAAGAGTTAGAGATGTGAATGCCTAAAATCCCTGAAACAGACCATGTAGTATTCTCTCTGTTAATGTAGTATTTTACTTTTTTTGCTTTTACTTCATTAATATACAGACTAAATTTCTAACTGATGAGGACAAATATTTTCTCTTCTAAACATACAATTTCTTTACAGAAACTTATGTTGAAAAGATCACCAACAAAAATTAAGTTTCAGTTGGAAACAGATGTTCCAACAGATTTAACACTGACAGTGGCAGGGAATCATTATCTTTGGGGCTGGAGTTGAAATTGAAAAATACAGTCTTGCTTCTCTTGTTTCAGTTCCAGTAGGAAACTCAGTGGCATTGGTAAATGCATCTCCTGAGACTGTATATGTTATTGTAGAAAGAGTCAGTCCTGTCCAAAAGAGTTACGAACAAGATGCCTCAGTGACCTTTTAAATTACTGCATACTTGACTGTTGGCAGTCAAACAATGGTAAAGAGCCTAAGTGGATAACAGGCAGTTTAAACTTTAATTAAGCAACAACCAGTAACAACAACCCACAGTTTATCTTTTAGACCTTTATAGAGAAATATAAATATGTTTTAATATCTAACCCACTTAACTGGGCTTAAGCAGAAGCTACCCAGCTCCCTGACTTAGTTTTTAAAATTTTAATGTATCAGGAACTAAAACCTCCAATCAGAGTTGCAGAAACACAATGACAAGTCAAACTCTGACAGCAATTTGATAGTTATCACCTGTCTTTGACAAGACACGAAAACTTGTCACTCCTAATGCAGAAAAACCCACTGGGAATCAGTGTAACTGTGCCACGTAGGCTGAGAACGAAGGCAGTTGTATTTCTTGTCAAACCAATGATTTGGATCACAAATGGAAAACAACTGCAATCTCCTCCAAGAGAGGAAGAAAACAAAACTAAAGGCCATTTCTGGAAGAATGAGAGGGAAATCTCCATTTCCTGCTCAGCTTTAGCACTTTTTATACAAAGTCCACCAAAAGCAGGTTCAAGCTCTGGCGACGTAAGCGTACGTGCTGGGGCTCACAATGCCCAAGGCAGTGGTCTGAGCCTCGCCTGCCGTCCCGCTGCCTGCTCGCAAACGGAAATGTCATTGTTGGAGACCCCCAGTCTGTGGGAACATGTTCTTCACACAGCTTCCTCAAGCCACAGGGGTGGGAAAATTTAAAAGCAAAATGAAAAAAGAAAATAAAAAAAAAATTGAGGCTCTCCCTCCTTTCCCCTCAAGAGAGGCAGGAAATTGGATTTAAATTAATGCTTGGTTAAAACTTTTTCAGTGTTACTTAAATTAGGCAAACAAATGCAACACACAGTACAAGGCTATAAGAAAAAAACCAAAGGGAATAAATATTAGATTGTTTACAAAGTTTCTTTTTGAAAAGTTTTTTCCCCCTACCCATAACTAGTAATACCTCACATCACATCTGTATCAATAAGATGGATAAAGATGGGGAGAGGGGCTTTTTCTTGTCCCAGTCACGTGTGGCAAGCTAGTTATAAAAATAAATAGGAATGACCATGTTTCCTCTGCTGCACAATCTACTGAGGGAGAAAAACTCAGTCTTTGGCTAAAATCCTCTCCCTTCCCCAGGATGTCCAAGTGAAATGGAAGGGGAAAGATGCATTGGCATTGTCACAGTTAAGTTAAACACAGACCTGCTCAGACATACATGCATGCATTGAGCCAAACTACTAAGAAAAAAAAATAAAAATCAGAGTAGTTAAAGCTACTGTAGCGCAATAGAAAATTTTTAATTCTCAGGACTACAAGGATAGATATGACATTCCTTATTAAAAGTAAGGAGGAATGAAGTAGTGTCGCTGGACTCGATTAACTGTTTCTAACACATTAGTTTCCAGTCTAGTGACTTAAGGCTGGGTACAGTTTCAACAAATACCTGTTGCATGGGTGATATAGCCCAACATGCTCTATTTACCAAAGACCAGGAGTCTATTAAAGCCAGTCACCAGTCATTGTACCAATAAAATGAAGTTTGGTAGTATCTTGCCTTACAGACCTTCCAATGTCTCTGCTCTCTCCCAGGTTGCTCTACATGTTTCGCAGGGAGCGCTGCAATATTTATTTGAGACTGAATACCAGTCACTGAAGCACAAATGAGGTCTCAGTATTAAAAGAGGGATGGAAGGATACAGAACTTCGAAGTGAGAACAGCTTCTGTTGGAAATGAGGGAGCACAGAGCAAGGAGAAGCAAACAATGCCATACTGGTAAAGGACTGAGCTGGGATAGTGATCCCTGCACCAGTCAGGATGGGCATCAACAGGCAAGAATATGTTCATCAAGATTAGAAAACAGGATACTGTAGTGATGTATATGAGAACATCTGAACCTACAAGCCACAGGTTTGACCCTGTGGATGAAGGTGGCAGACTTGAGCTCAGAATACACAAAGAAAGAAATTGCAAGGTATCAAAGCACTCTGGATGCGCTAGAGAAGAGACCTGTAGAACAACTGGGGCTGAAGACAGAACTCCTCACATGATTAAAAAACCAGGAGTGCTCACCTCCAAAATCTAGAGACGTTTTTCATACTTTTGTAAGCATACTCCCTCACCCCAACATGAAAGGAAGAAAAAGAGGACACAGTTGTGCTGAGAGCAGTAAATGAAACTAAGAGAAAGTCATCTTCCCTTAAATATTATAATTTTATAAACTAAAAATGTCGCTTTAAATATTAGTAGCATCCACAGAATGTTGAATTTTCAACATAAACACTGGAAAAAAGGGCCACTTTAAAAGTTCACCTACAAGTTTGGTTGGTTCTCAAAAAGAAGTTGGAATACCCTATTTTTGTAAATCTCCCTGTAGGGTCCAGCTTTCATTATCAAGACAACAAGCAGAAAACAAACCCATCATCCAAGAATTTTAATGTATCCAGAGAAGCTGAATTAAATACAACGGAAGGAAACAATTAAAAGGGACTGGTTTCTGTTTCCAATTGCTTTGAGCATTATGAATTATTATTATCTCTCAGACTAAAAAAGTATAATATTGGTCAGACACTAAAAAACAAATCTAGAGACTGGACAGATTGTCATTTAAACTGAAAATTTAATTTTTTATGTAAAGCTTTGAGCACATAACTAGCACATTTAAATTCAGCACAATTTTATTTCCCAAATGCTTTTAACTACTTGTGGTTTTTTGAAAAGCTTGGTCAGTATAATGAAATCAATCTTGCATTAAGCTCTTATTTCTCAAAGAACAGACGGTAAACAGAACATCAGCCTAAAATCTCTGACATAATTTCTTATTTGTTACTGCTTTTATTAAGTAATTGGCTCTATTAAGAGAATTCTGCTAGAATCTAATCCAGAATATTTCTTCAAGCCATTTCAGACCACAAAGTACTAAAGCAATTGAAGGACATACTTTCAGATAAATTGTCAAATGAGGAATAAGTCTTTCTAGAGATAGTGAACTACACGGAGATTTATCAGTCTTTGTCTGTAAAAGTTTAATACTTAGGATGTGAGTGAAGTCACCTCTAGTATTTGGGAGTGAATTTTTAAAAAGGCAATTCTAACAAAAGGAGTTAAGCAACAGGCTGTTGTCATAAAAAGATCTGTGGAAGATTTTCCAGCTAGGACTAAAAAGCAGAGTTAAAATTTGTAAGGCTTTTCTAGAGAGAGAGCATAAAAATATAACATATTACATACTCAAACAGACAAAATTCTAAAACCCATTCTACAGCCATGACAGAGAGGGGAAGATGGTAGGGGAACACGCTGCTGGATCCACAGCCAAAAAGCATTTCAAGCATGACTTGAGCTCCTACTAAACTGCAAAGTGTAGAGCATGAGCCACTGCAAAATGAGTATTCCCTTGTGCTCGCATATAGGGGGGGTAAAAAAAAAAAAAAAAGGGTAAGAAGATTCTTCCTGAAAAAAGGTTCAAATGTAATAGGAACAAAACAAACCATCAGCTTAGAATTAAATACAATAGTGGTTAAACAGTAAATGAATTGGATTTGAACAGGAACCAGAAGTGCATCTTTGAAGTAAAGGCGGCAAACTGGGTCCTGAGCTGCCCAGCAGAGCAAGGGTGGGATTCTTACACTCCGCTGGGCCCTCGCAGACTACACCTGGAATACTGTGCAAAAATTAAGAATTGGAACAGGTTGCCAAGAGAAGTGGATCAATCTCCCTCACTAGAAACTTTCTAGACTGCTTAACAGAGCTGCACATAACATCAATCTAAGTCTCTCCCAACCTATGACTTTTCTAGAATTGACAGTTTTAAAGCGTTTTTAACCAGTGTAGTGCTAATTTTGAAATCTTCTCCTCCTGGTTTTCACAATAATCCTAAATTAACTAAGGGTCTTCTATAACAAGTGAAAATAGCTTTTTTTTTTAAAAAAAATAAAGGCAAGAAACAGATATTAACTATTTTAACTCAGTGATTCAACTTTCTGCCACACCCGACCTCTCCCCCCAAAAAAACCAACTCCAAAGCTAAAAACCCCACAAACACCAAAAAAAACCCAAATAGAGAAACCATGGTTTCTAACTTATAGTTACAAACTGAGAACAAAGTTATTTTAACTCTCTCTTCAGTGGACGTATCCACAGCTGTCTTCAATCTCCCTGCACTATGTGTATTACAATTTGAGCAGAGGATCATATTGTAGAGCAGCTTTTTCTCCATCCCTTGCCCTGCAGAAGGAGGAGAGGTTCCCACATCCTAACTCAGTTTGGCTCACAAATGAGTTACGACATGGAGAAAATAAAAACATGTGTTCATGTCTCTGTTCTATTAGTTAATGAAATAAGTGGGCTGAGAAAGAAAAAGCATTAATATGATTCTGTACTATAATATATTAAACCATTAAAACAAGATTTGAGGTTTAAGTGCACAGATCTTGGCAGGCTTCTTCCCATGGCAGAAAATTACTATTAAAAAGCTTTTAAAAGCTTTTAAAGACACATACACACACAAAAAAAGAAAAAAAAATGGAAAGGTAAACTACAAAATAACTGCTATCCATGCTCCATTAAATCAGGATTGCCCGATTCTCTAATCATGGATTAAAGGTGAGGGTATCGGTATTTCTAGAATTTGGTGAGAATGTAAAGGTATTTCTGGAAGAGACTTAGCAGTGTCCCAACTACTGCCTCTTTGATCCCAGCTAAAGTAGTAAGTGGCAAATATAAATCATCAGAACCCTTAAATATTGACTGTTAATGTTTATGTTTCTTTCCATACCAAAGATATGTTTTTTTCAGTTTTGGCACAAAAAAAGAACTATAAAAGGAGCAGTCATTCTCAAAAAAACCCCAATAATAGCTCCAGACATTAACATTTGAAGCACTTACAGAGATACAGCCAGCTTCATATTTTATTCTAAATTTTGTCATAATTAAGTCTAACAAGTTGACGTTTCTCTTGTATCAGAATCCAATACAAACAGAACAAGGAAGCATGTCCTTCCTCAACTCAACAATTTTTGGCTAAAGCATTGCAGCTTAAAGCAAGAAGAGAGGTGTTTTGGCAGCCTGACTATTTTGATGAATCAACCAGACAGCACTAGGGAAAGCACACACACCCCACAATCGTTATTTGAACATTGGTTTACACAAGCACAGTCTTGTCCTCTTTCTGTGCTTTGTTAAAAATCCATATAATACTTTGATAGGGTATGATCTAGCATAGCATAGTGTTGATAAAGACGTGTATAAAAGAACAGGTTTGAAAAAAAAAAACCCCAGCAACTTGAACCATCTTTTACTTTTAGCTTTGTTATTCTACACTTAATATTCGAGTACAAATGAAAGCATTGCTTGATTTCAAGGTGCCTTCAGCGCAGGGTTAGGTACACATACATTCATAATCAATCACCTTGCTCAATCACTAAACAATTTTATTGTTTATTGCTGCCCTGCAGATAAGTTTCAAATATTTTGTAAGCCATGTAGCTCTGATCTGTATGGAAGGCAGAAATTACATGGTCTTTCCAGAAAAAGCAACTTTGCATGACTTAGAGGAGACGTCCTACAATGCTATGGTAAGGAGGTCTTCCAGCATATCTGTAACTAGGAATCATGGGAAGCTTAAAGAAAGGTTAAAAAAAAAAATTAGTCTACTCTTGCTGCTATCTTGTGTCAATTGATTCTTTGGTGTTAGAGTTCTGGAAGTGAATTATCTCTCAGAATGCTGACAAAAAATGGAAAATAAATTGAAATATTGCTGGAGATAAGAATGGGTAAGGATGTGCGTATCCTGTTTATTGGTCCCCTTCTTAACATGAAACATGGATGCTCACATCCTTTTATGGACTTTTATGAGTTGTGTACTCAAAATGAAAGTAGCTGTGTTCCAGCTAGGGTAAATGCTTCATAAAAGCTGGACAGGATTACTTTATGCTTTGAAGATATCTGGAATTTATGACATTTTTATGACACTGCACATATTTTAGAGGAGCCAGCAGGATTCTCTTCTCTCTGGAAAATGCAGCACTTGGCACCAGACTCTGCATCAGTATGTCAGATCCTGAGCAAAGCTAACATGATCAAATTTCAAGTATTTTGCGTCTGTTCATCTGAAAACTAAAGGTGATTTGCTCCTCCTTTATCTAAATGCTTTTAAAATAAGAAACCACCCTAAGAGAGCAACTCTCCTCTTTCATGGCTTAGGGATCTGTTCAGCACTGAATATAATTAAACTCAGTAAGTTAGTGAGTGCAATACTGTCTAGACTGAACAGGCTCTAGATGGAAGTTAACACAGAACCTGACTGCCGTTAGCTCTGTAATGACCTTCTGCTGATCACCATTCTCCAAACCTAAGCTTCAAGGAGAAATTCTGCTTGCAAACAACATTCAGATTCAGACAGCATGTATATAAAAGTAACAGTACAGTAACAGAAAAAAAATCCAGTTTTTCACATCAGTAAGAATTTATTTTCGCTGTCCATTTGAACCTTATTTTTTTTATTGAGGTACTCCCTAAAAAAATACCAGATATGGAACACAGTTAAATATTGTTTAGTAACTACATTTAAAGAAACCTACTCATTCATTCCCTTCCAAATTTACTTAAGTAAATCAAAAAAACTGCACAATGAACTAATCTATTATACTTTTTTAACAGGGCTAGGTATTAGCTTGTTCATCATAATGCATTCACAAAAGAGAAAGTCTTAAGATACCTTTAAAAATTCTGCTATGTGAAACTAAGTATTTGTCAGAGGTGGAAAGCACAGTTTGGCATAATTGTCTATGAAGGGCTTTAAATAAAATCCTTCCACTATAATGGGCTGAAGTTAGAGTTTCACAACACTATCATCTTTGAATTATTTAGCATTCATAAAATTTCAGCTTCTAGAACAGAGATACTTAAGATTTTTAATCAAAAGCTTACAAAGTCATTTCCTAGAGGTGACAGGAGAGCAGAAGTTATTCTTCTTCCATTTTACGTGAGCAGACAAAAAAATTAAGTAGTACTGCATTCTCCACAAGTATCTTGAGAAAAAAGGAAACCTTCTCTCTATGAAACACTACAGACCTTGTGGTGATGATTGCTTGTTTGTTTTTTCTTTAGTATTTTCAACACATGGAATAAAAAGCAGCTCAAGAACTACAGCTGGCCTGCCAAGAGAATAACACTCAATCTTACGCTACAGCTCATTAATAAGGGTCAGCCAACTACATCATACCTTGTTTTTAACATTGTAAGCCATTGGCAGCTCACCTATATCTCTGTACACTTTTAAATTTTTTTTGAAATTAAGATTTGTATCTGGCCATTTGTGTGATTACTATTTATTAGTCCATCTATAGACCAGAAACTCAATCATACTCCAATATCCAGTGCAAAATATCATCCCAGAAATGGAATTATAAAGCAATGCCAGGAGCAAACATGGCTCTGTTAGAAATGGAGCTTTAACTCAACGTGCATGGTTCCACCTTCTCTGTGAAACACCAACAACTGAAATAATTTTCTATAAATATTTTAGATACATGTCTGCATAAAATACTACATCTGTGAGACATCACCTCCAGCTACAAGGGAGAAAACAAGATCAAAAAAGTTATCAGTTAGCAACTGATGAAGACATAAACACATCTTTCATGTCAGCAAAGACATTCTTGAAAAAATGGTAGGTTAGAGGCCAGGTTTTACTTAAATATTGGTAGTTTAATTAGTTTTGCGTTAGAAACAAATTTATATAACATTAATAGGACAAAACTAACAAAAGAATTATTCTGAAACAAAAGCCTTCTAAGACTTCTTTTTAATTTTGTTTCATGGATAAACTCTCCCAGGTGATTTTAGGACTTGTTACAGACTCAATTTGTAAGCTGACAAGTTAACAGCTAACATTCATTTAAATTGGTAACAGTATAGAAATTGGACCTACTGCTACTTCTACAGAGGAAAAGGCTGGGGTATTTAGGACTCCGCTGCTCGGTGTGACTCCCGCAGCAGCTCGGAGTCAGCAGACAGCGGGTCAGTCACCTGCAGGTAGCTCTAAAAAGCATGTGCTGGCTCTTGCCAAAATGCCAATTCAAACAAAAGCAAACAGTGGTATAGTAGAAAAGCAGAAATCATAATGATGGGAAATACTGGGGATAAAAGGAAACTGTGGCAGAGTATAAGACACTAGGAGGAGCTGGGTGTACGAAAAGGTTCCCTGACAATATCTGGGTGACAGGGAAGGAGACACGAGAGCTAGAATACCTGCAGTAGAACTGAATCAGGAAGGGAGATGTTCGTTATTCTGATACTTGCTTACTGCTTGCCAGTTTTGGATCCATGTCATTTTAAAGTAAAATGAAAATCAAGCAGAGCTTCAACTTAAAAAAAAAAAAGCAAGCAAGCAAGCAAAAAGTTCCTTATCTGGTATCGATACTGTTGTTGAGATGCCAGAAAGCTGAATAAGCACTATTCACAATGAATACAATCCCAGATACATTTAAAACATTAGAACACCACTAACATGGTATTCAACCAGAACTGAATTTCAGGGGATGCTGAAAATAATCGAATTCTGTACAATTAAGAAATGAAAAATGAGTGTGCCTCAAGCAAAAGACATTCTTCTCAAAAAGCTAACTTCATACAACCTCCTGATATTATCTTACTCTTTCAAAAGAAGGCATGCAGTGGTTCTGCAGACGCTATATGTTATGGTTTCTCAGTAGCAACACAAGCAGAAAACCATATTACAGTTGTGGAAGCAAGTGCGGCACATCTCAAAACCTACTCTGCTATTAGTGTTCATAAAATTCAAGTAATTATAAGTAGCAATCTATATAAACAAAAGCATGCTCTTGCATGTACACAAAACTATAGAATGAAAACTTTGGAATACTTTCCATTACTTTTCCTAACCAGATAAGGAAGCTGTCAAATTCATCTTTCATTTCAAGACAATATGGGAAAATATTTTTGCACTCAGTTTTAGAGGATTTATAAAGAAATATAACATCCTGCCTTTTTAAAAGTGTGGGGAAGGAGAAAGACTCTTTCCACAAAGAAGCTTATCCTCAGAAATAGCACAGTTTGGTGCTAGACGTGCCACAGGAAGAGGGGGGAGGGCTTATATCACAAGCCTGTCCATTGTACTGAAAGACGACTTTTCCTATGGATGGGCGATCATCCTGTTATGCGGCTCTCAACTTCCTCCTGGCATTGTGAGTCTCAAGTCATGGAAAGAGTAAAGTTCTTAAACTGAGGATTGTGTTGGGAACTCCAAATGCTTTCAATACAAGTTAACCAAACAAATACATCATGGTCAGACTATTAACATCCTGGTTTAGTTTGCTGAAGCCACAATTCTTTTGAAAAAATAATGTAATCAGGAGAACTCTGGATAGTTATCTTGTTAGTTCTTTTGGCATATGATAACACTTGAACTAACTGAAAAAAAAAAAGTCTGGAACCAAAGTAGAAAGCCAAGTTCAAAATGCAAGACAATGCAACCTTCACAAAACAAGCTGTCCGTAAATAGAGTGTAAATGGGAGTACACTGAAAGATCCAAATAAAACTACATCAATTACCTATAAAAAAATAATCTCTGAAATCCAATAAATGGTACTTTAATTGCATTTGGGAAATGTTCATTTTAAACTTAAGTTGCTAAAGTTTCAGTTACAGTTTCAAAGTGTGAATGGTTGTTTTAAAGTGCCTCAATTGGAGGTCAGCTGCCCCCTTAAGAAAGAAACTATTACCAACATGGAGCAAAGTGACTAAAGAGCTATTAATGTTAGTTAGGTTAGGACTTGTAGCATGTGTTCCAAGAAGAGAGTACAGTACATACCAGTGCCATTGCAATCTATGCAGTCAACTGTGGAGCAGCCTGGTCTATGCCATTGGCAGATTCTGATGTGTTGCAGCTAGAAGTTTGCTACGTTAAATGGCTCTAGTTACCTGATAGCCTTCTGTTTTTTTCTGGCACCACTTCAGCAAGGCATTTCTCTTGGATCCTCCATATTCTCTTGCTAGGGCAGACAAGGGATCTTTCCTCTCTTCCCTAGGAGCACAGCAAAAGGGCAACTTAGAGTTTGCAATGTATATTTTGCAACAGAAATACCTATTGTAAAGCTTAAAAAAGGGGCAAATTCTTGTCACACTGAAAATAATAGGGTACAGCACTACTGACTGAAAAACAGAATACACAGAAAGACCTGCAGAGACTTAATAGTTATTTTGGAGTAATTCTTTCCTTAGCAAATCATCCTTTCTTTCCCCCCTTTAAATTAAACTTTTTTTTCTAGGTCTTTCAACTTCAGTGATATTTTTTTAAGAGTTCAGAAAATTAAACTCACAACACAGTAAGTTCCAGCTCGAACCATTAAGCTAACTCAAGTGACTTTATTTTGTATTGAGAAAGAGAATAAACTGATGCTATCTCTTCTGCATCTCATGGCTGATTACGAATGTCACCTTGAAACAAGTTTGCATATTAGCAGCACGCCTTTATTAACAGAACATTTGCCTGAGATCTGGAGTTCTTTAAAAAGAGGGAAGAGCTCTAAGCTGATCTGCCATTTGATATGCTGGCACAATAATGATTCACCTTTTTCAAATAAGAATATTCAATTACCAATAAAAGCTATCAATTAATTTCACTTCCAGTCTGCCATGCTATCCTAAGTCATTTGTTCTTTAAGGAAAGACTGGGGAAGAAAAGAATGAATGTATATATTTAGGCGTGCCAGTTTTTCGTATGAGTGTTATGTTACATCCCTTTACCAGGCTTACGAAAATGAGTGTTTCAATTAAAGAAATATATATTGTAGAGGCTAATACTTTTGTAGTGGCCTAGTTACATGATTCAATATTTCAACAGATTATGTAGCGAACAGCTCTGACAAAAAGACTAAGTATTACACTATTATGGAGCTTGGTTACTGCACTGTGTCAGCAGTTGTTCTTATTTTTAATAATTTCCATTTGGGAAATTAAATTAAGATAACTATCAGTGTATCCATACGGCAAAGATTTCCTCATCTGCCATTTTTTAAGGAGTTCTATGCAGACATAAGCAGGATTCTCACAACAACCACAAAGATAATACCATAAGTTACTCCTTTTGGGTATTTCCAAAAAGATATACAGATTGCATACATTCACTCTCAAATCCTCAACTCTTTGTTCTTTTACAACCCACAAGGTGATTGAAAAGAGGGGTGGAATGTGGAAACACATAATATCTTCAGTGGATTATCTGTTAGAGTTTTACAGGTGGCAATTCCTCAGGTCCTGCTAGGAAAAGAAAGCATGCAGGGAATGAGGATCCCTCACGTAAGTGTGCTACCAACAGAACACCAGACAACATTCAGCATCTGTCACTCAACTCATAAAAGAAGAGAACATGTGCCAACATACAACGAAATGTTTTAAGGCACTAATCTTAAATATTTGTATTGCAATTTGGTTGGTCAATCTTCACTGACATGCAGATGGCAAGATCTCCAACTTGCTTAGAAAAAGGTATCAGTGGTGGCAATTGAGACATCCATGAAAACATACGCACAGCAGAACAGGAAACAGTAAGTGCCTTTCAGCATGAAAGACAGCACTATGAGCCTTCAAACCCAACTGCTCATTTCAGAGCAATTTAATGTGACAAAGAAGTTGCTCATTGTGTATTTTAAACAGGAAAGAAATTATCTGAATAGGTTACTATATCTAGACTTCATAGGTACCACACTGCCAGAGTGATGCTTCAAGTAATTCTGTACTTCAGTTCTTAAATCAGCACACATCTCAACAATCCAAACTGATGTATTTTTTCACTGGTGATTGAAACAAATAATAAATAATCGCATATTCAATCTACAACGAAGATTATACAATGCTGCAAGAACTTCAGAGCAGAGATTCAGGACAACATAAGAGAACTCAAATGAAAAGCTCCCTCTCTTTACGCTAAACATACTGTTTTAGCCATTAGGGAGCTGTACAGCCTGTTCTCAAATTCCAGTAAGAGCACACGGTTTATATGAGGTTCTCACAGTTATAAAAACACCGCTGAAGAAAATAAATTAGTGTAAGTTGTATGGAGACAATGAGAAATGGTTTGACATACAAATCTTACAAGGTAGTATATTAGGTCAACTGTATTCCAAATCAAAGAGCCAAGGAAGTTCCAACTAGAACAGGGAACAGTAAACTGTAGGTATTTGTTTTAGTGAACTACAACAATAACTGTTTATTTTACAACAACTTTCAGGAAAAGGTAGGGGGAAAAAAGAGAAACCCGATCACATAACAAACTGAAGTCCAGCAGCGACATTCTGAGGACCGTTTGAAAGAGCGCACTCATCACCACAGACCCGCTGCTGCAGCTTCCACCGGGAAGCCTTCCTGCAGCACCGAGCACTGCACTCAACGCTCGGGCAGCACAGTAATGGTATCATAAACCTAACTGTACAATTTTACCATGAAATGCCACGTTATTTCCCATAGTCTGCAGGCTGCCATCAATGCAATGTTACGTATTACTAGTTCAAAGCTCACATACAGACGTTTTCGTCCTTTTTTTTTTTTTTTTTAAATTTCTGGATGTACTTGGTCTAAACTTAGGTGCTACCACACACAAAATTAATTGCTACTGGTGAAGTACCCACAGACCCAAACTCTCCTGCACAGTGAAAGGAGAGCAGCAGTGAGGGACACCTCAGCTGATTTCAGGGAAATAATTTTCAGTAACACCCACACCGGTAAATAACTTCAGTTTTATAATGTAATTACCACATATTGCAAATGTTTCAGAACATTAAGAATTTCTGCTGTACTACAGTTTGTCAGGAAGCTCTGTGTTAAATGGTCTCAAGAAAGTGATTTAACCTCTGTCTGCCATTTTCCCAATCTATGAAGCAGGGCTAAGTACATACTTCACTTACATAACACAAGGCTTAAAGACTTTGAAGTCCTTTGACTGATAACACCACAGATAGAAAAGTTTTAAATTTACCACACACTTATCTCTTTATCTTACTAATGAAAGGGGATTGCCTGGCCATTTGTTACTTAGACTCGCATTACAATTTCATCTGTGGGACATATCTCAGGCCCATCCACTCATGGCTATTTAGAAGACTGGGCAGTGTCTGGAATTAAGACATATTCATGCTGCTTTTTGTCTTCAGCTGCAATTTCAGAAGTTAAGGTTTATCATGCTTTCTCCCTGGGTCCAAGCCACTCTGCAAGATTTGTTCAACGCGCCATGACATAAGATCATTTCTTGAATTTGGCTTCATGGTATTTTGAACTGATATAATACTACTATGTAGTAACGTGATTTAGCTTGGTTTTCTAGTGGAGCATAAAGTTTTGGTATTAACCTCATAATATCTAAAAGCCTGACTACTGGTCTAACTTTTAAAGCATACACTGAGCTTCATAAAACACTTTCTGAAGCTCCCAAAGATTATTAAAGATCATTATTGTATGGGTGGCATTAGAGTCTGCAGTCATAGTGCCAATATCATACACTAGATCTATGCAGACAGACAACTATGAAATTAACACATTTCATTGCACCACACAAAAGGGGTTTTACCTTATTCGACTTCTGGTTGTAGGGGTGACTGATGCTGTAGGAGAAGATGAGAGTGAGAGCTGTGGTGAGGTGGTACCCATTGCCATGAGAGATGCTGGAGATGCTCCATCAGGTGCACTGATATCCCGTTTGATTTCTTCACTACTTCTTCGAGAGACTAAGTGGGAAAATGTCCATATATTTATCATTTGCAAACATAAAACATTTCAAACTCATTTTTGTTCTCTAACAAGCAACCAGGCATGAAAACCCATATGCAATACTAGGTTTCAACATTTTTTTTGATACTTTCAAGAAAATTTGTAATGTAAGGAAAAATGAGATAGAAGTCAACTGTTATGTGCATGATTCATACTCACCCATCTGGTGTGTTGGTACAAGTCATATATGCAATAATAAGGAAATGAGTGGTTAAAAAATAATCTATTCAGTTCCACTTAATACAACAAAAGGGAATATGACTTTAGCATTAGACTTTAGTTTCTTTCCCCAAAACTTGAACACTGAAAAATAAGCTATGCCAAATATCTGAATAAAGGGTTTTTTTGGTAACAGCTTGATGGTCTGAAGACCAAAGTTTTCTCTTGAAAAAGTAAAATGTAAGTACAGTTTTGAAATGAGAGTTCCTGATTTTACTAATAATTTATAAAACATGGTGTTACCAGAAATAGATTTGGCACTTTCCATAGCGGGTACTCTTGGCAAAGATGCTGGCCTGCTGGTAGAAGATGTTCTCAACAAATGTTCTGGACCAAAAAAAAAGAAGAGAGAACATCATTATCAAAGATTTAAGTCAAATGTAAGACATTTAAGTACGAGTCATGAATATTGTCTACCAGTGCCTGAGTTTGGCTGTTTTAGTGAGAGAAACTGATTTTATTTGTATGAAAGAAAAGGCCTAAATTTGTCTAATACCAATAAATATCACTATGAATACATCATGACCTCCTTAATCCTTTTTCCCCAAGGCCTCTTACTAAGCCACATGCCCTGGTCTATAAAAAATGAATTGTTAAACCAAAAGGCTGAGCAAGGAATCCCCATTTAGCACATGGCCAAAAATATTCTATGTGCCATTCACAATGTGGATTGGTAAAGCAGATTGCTTTGTCTCTCATGATTTTCTTTTTCCTTTGGTTTGTTGGGTTGGGTTTTGTTTTTTAAATAAAAACATGTGGGGGTTTTTTTCTTCCCCCATGCAACTGAATCAAAAAGGTGCCTTTACATATTGTAGAGATGCATCAGTTCTGTCTACTGCCAACAAGTAAAATCAAACTACAACAAAATTCATTTTCTGTAGCATCAGATTAAATCAATTTCCTATTATTGAAGAAATATTCCTTCAAGTAAAGTGTTTAGACTATAAACAAAAGGTTTACATAGTCCTATATAGAAACACTTAGAAGGCAGTAATTTGAATTAAAAAAAATACATGAAAGTGAAGAATGAGGATTAAAAAAGTAAGACCCCATTCATTGGCTGAAAACATAACATAAGAAACATACATTGCTACAGAGATACTTTAAAAATATATATGGTTGTGAACAGGAATTCTGTCTGGCACATTCTCTATTTGAATGCAGTCCTGCTCCTGCATTAACTGACTAAAATGAAAACACAAAAAAGACATAAAGCTTACCACTCCTTTTGTTTTTAAGCTTATGTCTAGCCATGAACTCTCTAACAATTAAAGAATCCTAAACTATCTTCTTGGAAAGGCATTTCAATATTCCTAAAAATATCCAAGTTTCTAAAATTAAAACTCCAGCTGCATTGTACAAATAACCTCAATATGCATTCAACAAAAGCAAGAAGGAAATCTGGCACATACAGTCTATTATGAAGTGCTACAAAAAAAAAAAAAAAAAAGAACAACCAACCCTTTAGAAACCATCAGACCTCAGGAATACCAAAATTCAGAGGAAATATTCAGCCTGGAGTCATATGGGGATTTATCTTGAGAAACATCTACAAAAAAACCACCCTAAAGCAGGCATAAATCAGAGAGCTACACCCAACACATGATAGCCATTCATTCTCACAGGAAGAACACATTGTGAACAGTGTTTTGAGAGACAAAACACAGTTCATAGAACAGGGAAATATTGAGAAACAGATAAATCAACACTCAATTTATTTTTTCAATCCTTTCAATATGGTTCCTGAAGATTCAATACTCATTAAGTTTATATTTTTTTATTCACATGTGATGCAATACCAACCACCATTCTTGTTTCACTTTGGGGAGGGAAAAAAATCCCAACCACACAATACATAATGTAACTCCAGAGGTGTGCATTTTTAATATCTGGAGGACAGCTGCAAAACATGTCCCTGAAATCATCTTGTCTTGATTTTGCAAGTGATCTCAGTCTATGCACCCATTAATAAATGTTAGAATACTGCTGAGTTATCGGGATGCAATCATGGTTTTGTTAAAAATTAAAAAAGAGTATCTTTATGATGTGCCGTGTGTGATGAAACACAAGCAATAAAAGCTTGAATTTGAAATATTCTATGATTCTATGAAAATATTATGGCAATAAAAAGTATATAATATGATAATAGTTTGGATTATCATACAATACTAAACAATATAAAATAAAAAATTATTAATAGCATTGCTAAAAACAAAGTTTAAATGAACTTGAATTAATACCTTGAACAGGAATTTCAGCATAGCTTGGTCTTTTGTCTGTCAGTGTAGCAAGGGGTTTTGAAGCCGAAATTGGTCCACTTATAGAATGCCTCTGAAATGGAAAAATACTTGCATCAAACATAATCTGAAGGTAAAAAACAAACATGGAACTACAGAATCAGCTTTGGAAACTCAGATATGACATTATTACTGATTCAAAGTAACTAAAACCCTAAAAGAACCTTTAAAAATACTTAGTGAAAAACAGCGTGTCCTCTTAATCTGTTGCTTTTGTCAATCTGAATGTATATACACACACTACACAATGATATTGTAACATCTTTAAACTTAAACCTGTTCCTCAAACCAATGTTGCAAATTAAAGTTATAAATTCTCTTGCAGTTTTTGTATTAATTTTCATGTTCATTTATATTTCGTTTGTACAAACCTGTTCTGGTTAAACTTGATCTGTTTATTTAAACTAATACAACCACCTATATGTAGCCGAGATTTCAGTGCTTGATTTGTCTTATTAATATATGCCTATAGCTTTGTGGCTTTTGTTGGAAGATTAGGACAACAGTGTATTTGATATAGTGACATGAACTACCTGTTGCTAAGAAAAACCTTACTGAAAAAACCATTTTTTTATTCAGAATGTCAACTGCTTTTGTTACCACCTATTTAACTGAGATGGCTTTAAAAAAAAACGGAGAGACATTTTGCTAAGTATTTTCAAATATGTAACAAAATACAAATATAATTATTTTTTCTAAGGTCACTTAATTTCTGTTCTGCTCTAAACTAGCTACAAAATGAATTTTTTCAAGTTTTATGTAAAATAATTACCAATGCATGGCTTCTGGCAGCCTGAAATGTAAGTACACGATCACAGAGGCGTTAGGTTTTGTACACAACAATTAACCACTGGACAGCACTGAAATAAGCATTTTAGTATCACACAAATGAACTGTGCACTGCAATAGTTACCTTTAAACTTACTGAAACTCATATTCAGATGCTGAAGAGTCAGGGAAGAGCATTTACAATTATATATATATATTTTAATTAATGATTTCAAAAAGTCTATTGCAAATTATAATACATTCTTTATTCACCCTGTCTCTCTATTAGATTCCTATGTTCAATCACAATCAGTCCAGCAATGTGTGTATCCTGAAAACTCAGCTCTCCATCTGGCCCAAGTTTAGATGAAAAGGTTAAATGAACCTTATCTTCATAAGATAATAAAGGTCAGATGTTTCTCATGCCAAATCATGTAGGCAAGACAGAAAAATTCAAAATTGTGATTAAAGATAGTTAACAGCCTATAGTTTGCAGTGTCCTGCAGCACAGGCAGAATTATAGGGCTACTTATTCATCATTTAGACTCAAAATACTTACACTTTTGTGCCAGCACTAGAAATCAAATGGAGAAAACAACTGCCAACTATCTAAGAATCTAACTCCAATATATAGCTTGAAGAATTTCTTCACTTTATATCTCAAAAGTCCTGCACGTACATGACAAAGACTATTCCTTTAAAAGTGCAGATGGAAGTGACTGCAGATGGAAATGAGCTATGAACAGAAGTGGGTACAACAGCTTCCCATAAGAACTGGTATTTCAAACTTGCATTAACTTTAAAATTCGCTGCGCCAACCTAGGAATTTATTTTTTTTTAAAAGGACAAGGATGCTATCAAAGTGAGAACCTCTCCCCAAAAAAGGAAACCACTATAATGAAGTTAGATAATGAGATTAAAAGCAAAACATTCCATCTTGTCATTTTGTCTAGCTTTGGGATTGCTGTTACCAAGACCGCGTAGTAGAGAATTCAGCCAGGAAACACAGGTATGTAGAGAGCAGGCCCGGTGCTGGATAAAGATGTACCTTTATCACTTTCTCAGCTTCCGGATACCACTTGAAAACAAACATCCTTTATGGATATTGTCAGAAAGTGGTTGCATTACTCAGCTGATAACTTGCTCTGTACTGGTCTTGTCTCCTTGTTATAAACCAAACTGTCTTTTTGCTCCTGTTGACACTGCAGATGGGCCTTACTCTCACTGTTGCTAGTTCCTTATTATATATCTTACTCTTACAACTACCAGCAGCAACGTAGTGACTAATACATAGCAAGTTAGAGGAACACGAACCAACCAATGTTTATCTAGTTCCGCTTGGCAATACCTATATGGTACTAGTGCACAAGTCTCTTGGAGAATAACTTTTCCTGAAACATTTTACAAGTGTTAGAAACTTTTCTGCTTGGCTTAGCCTCTGCTGAATTTGCAGATCAGCCATTCCTCATTTACTTACAAAACAAAACACATCTGATGTGCAATCAAACATGTATGGATGCCATCAATCCTTTTATAAATAACTTTTTTTCTTCAGCTAGAAATACATTGCAAAACCCACTGAACTGCTAAACACCATTTGTCATTTATACCAGTGTTCAAACTCCACAACACTAATTGCAGGGATCAAAAGTTCAGAGGAATTGTGCTTTTGAAGCTATTCATGAGGGCTACTAATGGGACAGAAAGATGCTTTGCAATTTGTGATCCTCCTCTTATTCATCCTACATTGAGATCCAGCAGAAGAAAATGCTAGAAACTTCAAGGACCACTTTTGATGTGGTGTATAAAGAAAATCATTCATAGAGTTAAATAACGTATTTTTACGTAGTAGTCACATTATAACATAATTACAGTAACAGATAAAGTTAAAGATGTTAAGATCAACAGTTACTTTCTCACAGCCATTTCTAATTTGAAGATAAAATTTCTCCTAGCTACTGATGACTCTTTTCAGTTTTCTTTTTTTTTTAATATATGAAACAGAAAAAGAAAGTACTCAGGGAAAGCAGCAGATACGCTTCCTTATCCTTCTATTCCTGCCTAGGCACCTGCTTTGGTCCCTCCCAGTGGCAACACCAGACCAGCTCGGCTTTAGGCTAACCCAGCGGGGTTGGGTTTACATTCTGAAGAGCATTCACTTTGTACCTCTTTTCCTAAATTGTTTTGCAGTGGTGCTAATCGCTATCATAAATAAGAGCTACGGTCCACTGTGGGCTTGGACTGAAGCCAGAAAGGTTTTGTCTGTTTGTTTTCAGTTGTAAAAATGTATCCAAGAACGTATCTCTTACAGATACACATATTACCGTAAAGAAAAACAAACAAAAACTCTCCAAGATGAGGAAATTCATGATGCAGTCTGATACAAAAATGAAGTGATACACACAATTCAGAGAGGGCACATGTTGCTGCATCTGTAGTTGGAGAATCTTTTTTGCAACCAATCCATCTTATCATATCAAAATGGTGCCAGTTTCTCAGTAGGTGCCCATGTAAATATTTCCCCTGTGATAGCAGGTGACAGCAACTGAGATTAACGATCATAAGCGCTGCAACGCCCATACCAGAGATCAACCCTTCCACCTTTACTTCAACCATGGATGACTTCTATAAGCCAATAGGAGTCAATAGGTCAACTCACACAGTGATATTAAAATCTCACTTTTCAATTACAAGAGAGTAAAAACCACAGAAAAACAGAAGCAAAACATAAAAAAGTTACATAAACACAACAGTAGAAAACAAGGTAGTACTACGAAAGTAAAGAAAAGGAAAAGATGGTGAAAACTGTTTTTGAACCCAACCCCCTTCTCCCTTGAGCAGAGAATAATCTGCAAATGCAACTTACATAATTGAGGTCAGAAAACTCAGTTGCCTTCTGGATAATTGCAATTATTTTCAAGAAAACCACCTATCTTCAAAAAGACAATAGCAGCTGTTTTCATTTCCACACCCTCCCTTTTGTTTTTCAGGCAATGTTTCCCATTAATGAGTATCCAGCTGTTAATGACTTGGTTCTGTACCAGAAGCAGAAGTCAAAATTCAAGTAATTCTGGCAGATTGAGAACATCAACACAAGAGCAGGTTTGCAGTATTTTAAGATATTACTTTGATTCATGGTTAATTTACAGGTAAATAAAGTGAAATGAGCCTTAGGCTTCATTCAAAAAACTCTTTTGTTTGCCAAAGCTCTGGTCTAGCCCTTTAGAATATGAGATTAAACATGCCTCTTCCTACAAGAGCTCAGAAATAAACAGAAATATAAAGACAGATCAATAGGAACAAAGCATCTGTCAGAGAACTCGTCACATTTAACTACTTTAGAAAACTACTGTCAAGAGTGACTGAACCACGGTAAGTAGCAGGAGCTCTCACAAAAACATTTAATTCTCTCTGCTTTGAGGCTATTTGTTCTAGGAAGTTCACTTTTAAATTAATCAAAGCTGCACTAGTCTGAGCACAGGAGAACAGTCAGTTTGTTCCAGGTATTGTTCCTAGAGGACTAAAAGCTCTGGGATAATATGGATATAGGTTCTTCACTTCACACAAAGAGGATTTATTACCAAAACAATATACTGACCTATAGTAAAAATCAAGTTTTTCTACTTCTGGTAAATAATATCTTGAAGGCAACAGGAGAATTACTGACATTAAAGGAGTAAAATATAGTATATTATTTGATTTTTCTTTGCGAATCTGGTCCCATCTGCTTTGCCCTTAAACTTGTTGGCTTTTGCCAAAATCTCACTTCACACATCCAGTGAGATAATAAAACCAACAGTGATCTATAAAGCCGAGCATTACAGAACTGATGATGCAATCTTAGCGTACCCAGGCTCCTGTCGCAGCTGAACAAATGGACAAAGCTTCAGAGGGGAAGAGGACAAAATGCACAGTACAATCACCAACTGGTCAAACTCTCAGCCAGTACAAAATGAACAAAGGTAATCAATTCAGAATATTTCACTCCTCTCTGGTCAGGTCTGGTATAGAAAGCATGGGATACGTTTATACTGATGCTTGCTAGCAGATACTGCATGTGTCTGCCCACTGCTCAAAGGGGGTTACTGCTGTTTCCGTGCCAGGCACAGGACTAAGAACCGAGAAACAGCAACTCTAAAACTAAGGAATGCAGATAAAGTTTTTCTCCCATGCTTCTCAGTGGCACAGAAATAGTACTGGTTGGGAATATTTAACAAGAACTTCCAAATTATGCCAAATCTTGTATTTACGATACAGTTCTCAGTGAATGACTCTTTTGTTAGACTGAACATATTAGTAATTACTTACTTTAGGCAACATTTTATCACCATTTCCCATAAAGTCAGCTGATATTCGTATACTATCACCTGTAGTTTCACATGCTCTTCTTTATAAAGAAGGATTAAGTGCAGTTATAAAACACCTACCTGCATAGGGGATACAGCAGCAGCCGGGGGAGTTTTCATGGGGCTTGGGCTCAGGGGAGTGCGAGGAATTGTGGCAGCAGCAGGGCTTGGAACTAGCAGGAACACAGAAAGGAAGCCATCGTGAGCATTGTACTGCTTTGCAGTGAAACAGAAGACTAGCTGTTACAGCAAACTCTCCTTGTACTTTACATTACTAGTTTTACCAGATCCTGTCTTTCAGAATTTCAATTAGTAACTGACTGCAAAATAATTTAAAAATATACCTAGACATTTACTCCTCTGTAATTACATTAATTTTCTGTCTTGAATATATCATCCATGGTAAAACCATAAGTTTACTGGGGGTGGACAAGGCTAAGGTGCAGAATACTATTACCCTGGCAGATGTAAATGATGGCATTACTAGTTTTCTGATCTCCTGATAATTAAAGAGACGGTAGCAGGCTCCTAGGTCTGCCAGTAAGACAAGAAATATAAACTATTATCACCTGCTTCTCAGCTCTAGTTTTCAAAGTTGACAAGTACTACATATTACAGAAGTAAAGATAGTTCCTGGAATTTTGAGATTCAACAAATGACATGTTTAGAAATGTGTAAAAAACAGACAAATACTGAATTGGTGAATCAATCATCTAATTATTTAACAGCATCATTAGACATGAATGCTGAGGAAGATGACAGACAGCAGCTTGAAATAAAAGGTTAAAAAGAAGGGAGAGGGGATTTATCATTTTACCAAACTAACACTGGCAAGAAAGCACCTTTATCCAATTAACAGATTTTAAAAAGCTTCTAAATTAACACTATAAAAAACTGTAAATACCTATGAACAAAGAGAACAAATATGGAAATAGAGTCATTTACAGAATCACCAAATAATGCAGAGATACTTCTATAACGATATTTTTTCATGTTATAAGCAGTTATAAATAGATTTGCCATATAGTCTTCTTCCAGCCAAGCCTTTTTACATCAGAGACTTCCAGTAACACTATTGTAAATGATATTCAAAGCCAAAAGGCCTGTCAAGGGAAATATTTTAATCCATACAAGGTGCCATATGTAGTCAATGGTAAAACCCAAGTGTTTTTGATTTCAGGATAATTACTTGTATTCCTTATTGTACTCCTCTATAGAGAAGGACAACAGCACCTGTTTCCACAATCAGAGAATTATAGTAATGTCCATTCTCTCAACAGGGAGATACCTTTCATTTTAGAAATTACTCCCTATATCTTTTAATAGGTGATACTGGCTGAACCTTATTTTTAACCATCATCAGCACTTGGACTATTAGAACACAAGCTATTAAAAGAAACAAACTCTGCTCTAGCTATTACATGGCTTTTAGAATGCTTAATTTGGCACATTAAATTCACATTTTAACAGTCAGGCTGAAATCACCTGTGCTTCCAGCTATAATTATGTGTGTAATATGTGTTTATGTATTTCTAATATACAGGAGTGGTGAATCAAAGCATCCAGCACATGAGTCATTGGCAATGTGACAGTAAAGAAAAAGTAGACAGGACAAAATAAGGATGCTTGCACTTAACTGCAGTGAACAATCTGTTGTGTAATCTAGTTTAGGTTGGTTTGTTTCATCCATAACTTATCAATCATGACAGTAAAATAAAACAACTTGAACCTTTGAATTAGCTAAGCCATTAGAAGTATCCATGTCAACATATGCAAAATTGTAAGCTGGTTCAGCTACTACACTGGTTGAAAATAATTACCTTGGGAGGCACTGTCAAATGACTTGATGAGTGTTTTTACAGTAGGAGTTGGCTCTGAGGAGGTGGATGATCTGCGACTCAGGCCCATTCCTTGTCTCAGAGCCGCCAAATCTCTCTCTACAGCATTCATGTAATTGTACACTCGACCACGTTCCTCTTCCTGCCTGAAATCAATATGCAGCCCATTTAAGACATTTAAAAAACATTTTAACATGCAAAGTCTTAAAATCAACACGAATTTGAAGCAAAATGAAAATCTATCATCTAAACCGGTCATTATATTAACCTAGTTTTATTTTCGCTGTAATTTAGAAATAGATTATCAAGTTAAATTATCATTGTAAGTTCCTAATATTTGTCAATAATACAGCTTAAGCACCAGATGAAAATCCAATCAAATCAATACTTGATTTCAGGCTTAATTCCTGCTTCTGTCTCTCAAACACCCACACGTACACATGGATGGAAAAAATTGAGCCTTAAGGATTTCACCATTTCACATGAAAATAATCAGCTCAGAAGGGAGAGGCTTTTTTCCACCTTCATAAACAGAAAACACTTTGAATGAATACTAAGGAAGGGAGAATACATTTCTGGCATATATCTTTAGGCGGCAAATGAATCTGTTTAAAATAATAAGATTTTTAGTACAGAATGTTTACGGTGGTTACTGTATTCAGTGTCATTCATGAGACAATGTTTGTTTGAAGCAACCTATTTTCTACAGACTGCAAGTATTAAACATTGACTGATTGTTGCTTCAGAGACTGTAACAGACTTTCCTAAAACCTCCCCTGCAATACAGTAGCTACCACTGCCCAGGAGTCTGATCCAGTTGCCATTTTGTTCTCTGTCTGCAGTGAATCAAATGTGAAAAGATGTGCATAGACAGTAATGAATACACTGACTGGAATCAGCAAGCCAATCCTACCTTCAACACTCCAACTGTAACCTCAAGGGTTCACTTGCAAGCAGTAATTGAACAATTACAATTCTGGCTGAAATATCAGTAAGAATTGTTCATATTACTTAGTTTGGCAATCTCATTTCAGATAAGATGCCTTAGCCCATCACTTATTCATTCAGATAATATTCCATTTTCAGTGTAACCAGTCTGTTCTTCCTACCATCAGCTTTTCCCCAAGCCGGTATTATCTCACATCCTACTGGGAGCTGTGTTAAGTGTATTGTATCCTATAAAATTTCCATCCTCATGGAAAAAAAATTGTTTAATATACATACACCACAATCGTGATTGCTATAATTATAAACTATATGCATATTCAATGCCTAGAGAGATGATGTAGGCAGGATTCCAACAGTGCTGTGCAAGATCTTCCTATTATATGGATTTGAAGGACTTTAATACTTCTGAAAGACACATAACTCAGTTTCTAAACAACTCTAGCACCTAATTCAAGCCACAATACCTCACAGACTGAACTATCTCTAATTAGTTCCAGAAACTATCAGTGGAAAGAAAACAGTAAAGATATATGCAGAATTAGAAGAAGGTTTCTTCTCAGGTAAAAATCCAGCTGTATTTTTAACCCTACCAAAAGCCTTGGCTGCTATTAAGATGTATTAATGATGGTACAGAAAAACCAACACTGTTTGATTTTCACACTGAGGGAAGTTAAATCATGTCCAACTGTTAAACGGGAAAAATCCTTCACTTCAACCTGGTTTTACAAAAGCACCAAACTGAATACTCTTGGATGGATTAAGTATTGACTTAAAGAAACAAATATTGTTTTTATAAGTTTACCTATTTTGACCCCTGAAAGCCTTTGTAAAGCAGCTTGCTGAAATACAGATCCTCACTCTGAGAGAATTTATGAGCTTTCAGAGCCTCAAGAATAGTTAAGACATTGGATTCCCAAAATTGTATCCCCCTGCAAAAGAGACAATATCCCTGTTGTCTTTTGCATACTTGCGTGACTTTATTTCCTCCAACTCTTTAGTGAGCTTCTCATTTTTCTCCTGAGCTTCATGTAATCGACGCTTCAGGTCTCCTATCTCTTCTTGGGCCTCAGACTTTATATCATTTGCTATAACAACTGCAGTCTGTAGGTCAGCCTGGAACTGACGCCATTCTGCTGACTCCTCCTATAAGTAAATACAACTTTAAATTGAAAGCAGTAGCAAGAATTTTGAAGTTAAAAATAAAAGTTATCCTTATTATTCATAGTTTCCCTATGCTGTTACAGAAGAAACTTAAAGGAATGATAAAGACACTTATCTCCAGCACTAGGCACTACCTAACTTAGAAGTTAAATAGAAGTTTGGCTGGAAATAACTAGAGTGCCAAGGTCATGGATTTCTTTACTAGAAACAAAGAAAATGTTCAAAGTAGAGCAGAAAAAGAAATTAATATTAAGCTATGCATCAGAAGACACAGGAACGTTTTGTCCCAAGCCCAACACCATCTTTGTGACACTGAGAATTCTTTAGTGTCTGTAGGTTAGTAAATATATTTCCATATTATGCCTGTATCTCAAAAATAACAATTTTAATGGTATTACATCTAATCATAGTACTTTTTCACAATTTCACATGCAGGTCTTATGAAATTCCAAGTTTACAATTTATTGAGTTTTTATGTTTTAACCTACCCGGAGTCTCCTGTGAAGATTCTTTATCTCTCTTTCCATGTCATGTTTTTGGTCCTGAAGTTTTTTAACTGTATCTGGAAAGAAAGTCAAATTGTCTGTAAGATCTTAATCAGGGATCTATTTACTTAAAAAAGAGGAACTGAAACAACCTGCAAACATTTTAAAAACTTACCTAGAGAATATATTTTTATAACCATAGCTATATGGAGAAAAATAGTATGAGCAAAAATAATATGACAGAAAGTGCCAATAGGTACATACTTCTCTAGGACTGGTGAGGGGAACAGCATATGCAAACTCAATTCTTACACAAATCCCAGTCTCTTCTCCAACCTTCACAATATTAAAATGACAAAGCGATAACAAAGAGCAAATAAACAGGGTAGGTAATTTAACACGGGAGCATCCTAAAGACATGGATGTCTGGCGGGTTTCCCTCTTCAAATGTAAGCTGCAGCTACACAACGCCTTTTGATTCACAGTTTACTCCCTGCCACAAAGCAGCGACATAACAGTCACAACCATGTCTGCAACGGGGAAAAAAGTCTACTCATGTCCTCAAGAATCTTACATTCTTGTCTATCAAGCTACTATTTGAAGTTGAAACAAGCTATATTTACAGCAAAGGCACAAACAGTCTATGGGTTCATGTTATGAAAGAGATGGTCCCTTAAATCTGTCAGCAGCTATACAAAAGGGTATGCAGCTTGATCACCACCAACTCCTCACGCGGCGTCTGACAGACTGGCTACTGCAATTATTATTCATTTGTTACTTTTTTCAATACACAAAGACAATGTAATTGATTACTCCATTCTTATAACTAAGCAACTCATGAAGAAGAACACTGATCTTTGGATTCTTGGATTATTTTATTTCTATAGCATCATGTAGCTATTCCAAACCATAAAAATGGTGGCCCAACTGACTGAAGGCATTTTTTTTTTTAGTTCATGTTCATTATTCCAAAACCTGCTGGAAACAAGGATTTTTCCTGTATATTAGCAATGATCTTTCCACAAAAATACAGAAGGTGCCTAATAAATTTAGGCTGTTCAAAATACAGAACCTTGGCATAAATTTGTGGAACTGCAAAATAAATGTTTGAATAGTCAGAAGATCAGTATATAGGTTGATACAAACAGATCAATACAGTAAAGTTTTGCAGCTCTCAATTTCTAACATGAAAAACTTTCCAGTGCTTTTATTTGGGTACAAAGTCTCAGGAAAACCAGTAAACCAGGTTTTATTCAAAAACATTTGCTCTGCCAATACCTAGCAGTGTCTTCCCAAGAAAGCCTATACTTTCAGTACTCCTAGTCTTTTATCAAATGGCTTTTCTTAACAAGAAAGTTGAGCCTAGGGCAGACTAAATGGAAAATAGTAAGCATTTCAAAACGTTTAAATCAGATGCAACAAAAACTAAGAACAGATTTAAGATGATTTATGCTGATGTGTACAGTAAGCAGCCTCAACTATGCTCATAAGAACACTTCTATTTTTCAGCCATGGAATTCCTTTGGTTTCTTCATCAGAAGAAATTCTTGAGTTTTGCCTCAACAGTCCCAAGCACAGAGGCTTTCAATGCCACAATTAATTTCCTTACAAGAATGATATAAACCTCAGTTGGCCTGAAAACATGATAACCTTTCAGGCTTGGAAAAGTTGAAACGCTAAAATTAGACAGATATTTCCATATTTATCTCCTCCGTACAAGATTGCACATTTTACGATGCATCCAACTGATCTTTAAGCTTTGAAGATAAGCCTAACAGAGTGTGCCACTCAAATCTCACGCTACCATGTTATTTAAGCAAAGCACTCCAATTTTTAGCTTGTCTCCATGCGCATAACTTGTTTAGGCTAAAGTCAGCACAGCTTTAGGTCAAAGTTATAAAAGTTGCTCCCCCTCCCCACTTTTTTTTTCCTTTAAACACATGCTTAAAAAAATCCACTGCAAATTAGATAACTTTCACCAACGATAGCAAGTCAACATGCCCTAAATAGCTTTCAGTAGGGCTTTGAAACAAAATGTAGCAGATGACCATTTTCTCTTTTAAAGACAGTTCAAAGAAGATGTGTTTTTTAAAACTAAAATCTGTTCTACTACTAAAAGCAAGCTGTAGTTTGTCTAAAAATAACTACAAACCAGAAACTATAAACGCATCCAGAGTTAAAGCTTGTGTAATGCCATTGTTTTGAGCTTTTGTGAGATATGCAATGCACCATTAAGTTTTAGTATATTTATGCTTTGAAGTAAAACACAATGGTCTGAATATTCTGTAGTTACTATAAACAACACAGAGCATTTTACAGCAGTTGTTAGAAACAGTCCTCCCCTCCAATCAATTGAAGAGATTTTAAAAAAATGAATAAAAAAAACGAACTGGAAACAACTACCAACATGCAACTGAATTTGAAACGTAGTGAGAAATTAAGACTAAGATAAGTGATTTTACCTCTTACGGCCTGAAATCCATTCCTCACATTGTGCCACCAATTACAGCCTGAACACTGAAGTAGTCAAAATAGGTCCAGAGGTAGCAACTCTCTGTACAGCTGCCCTGGAGTATCCTTCCCTTCTGCAGCCTCACAACCTCCACGGTTCTTCTCTAACACACACAAACCCTTTCCACCTGTATGCACTGCAATTTTCAGTATGGTAGGACACGTACTTCTACCATTATCTAGTCTCCTCCTTTTAAGCAGCATAGACAAGAAAGAGCATTGAGGTAAAAAGAAATGTAATTATTGTTTAGGGGAAGTGAAGAATACGGAGACCATTCTGGTGGATGAATAGAATAATCACAAAAGGCAAATCAGCAAGCTGCTTGTGTTTTAATGTAGGATTCAATTATATCTACATGATACAAAATTATATTGATTTAAATCACAATTTAACAAGGCCTTGCTTTTAAGAAGATAGAAAAATAGATTATATGAAACTCAGACTACAAATGGTAAAGAAAAACATTACAACCAGGGCTGGAGGTGGAAGAAAGAAACTAAAATATCATCTGAATTTTGTAAGGCTGCTAGAGAAAATGTATCACTGTATTCTGTATCTGTAACTCTTACTAATTATAATTGGCAGTTAGAATTTATCACTATGGAATAAAAAACAAGTATCAACATTCCATTGTTTAATTTTAATAGTCTCGGGGTGTGGGGGGGAGAAATAAGAAAAAAACCCAGCCACAATATTCAGGTATGCATAGTAGTTTCAAAAGATGACATTACAATGCCTGATAAGCAATACTAAATTGTGTAATCCTGACGCAAGGAAATCCACAACAGGCAGTTTTTGTACTAGTTACACTCGTTTGCCTTATACTAGGATAGCATTTACTTTTTTTAGCTTAGAAACGGGTATCTAAATATTATCACATCTACACATAGTAGTACCAGCATTACAGTTAATTTAAGAATTATAGCTTCCTTATACAAGGGAGAGGCACTGGTTACAAATATACCAAAACTCAGGCAATTTGCATATCAAGCTTGCTTTTGAGCTCATCACTCTCAGACAATAGATCTATACAGCAAGAAAGCTGAATTTTTTGAAGGTCCAACATTAGCAAAAAATTTTTATAAATGTACTAACAATTAGAAAATTAACATCCAGCTGACTTTTCCAACACTAGAGTAGAAAAGGCTTAAATATCGTAATGTAAAAATTTAGTTTCACAACTGTTGCTAAGATCCTTTTCAAAAATGAGATATAGCAGAATGAAAAACTAATGCTGCCAGCTCCATAAAAGAACTATTTATCCACTGAACATTAGATAGCTCAACCTTCTTGCTCACCTACCCTTGTTCAAAACATTTACTGACTTTATTAGTTACAGAATAAGAGAAATGGTATGTTCAGCACATGTACCTTGTGCTAAGTGAACATGCAAGTGAGCATTTTCAGGCTTCAGAAAAAACTATCTGACAACTGATAAGCTAACCTACAAACACAAATTTTCTGCAAATCAGAATAATGTTCTCTGAAATATTTTTCCCCCCACACTCTTAATAATTGCTTGAAAGAATAAGCCGTCGAAGATGACAGATGTGACAGCTTGGCTACCTGACTCCTGCAAGTTTTTCCGCAGCCAGAAGTGAGAACTGGAGGGACCACGCCACCTAGCGCGATGCCCGCCTGCCCTGCCCTCTCCCAGCCCCTCACCCCCACGCCAGCACCTACGGACTCATCGCGCCGCTGAGGATATAAAAACATACAGCCTATTTTAATATTTCTTAGAATTTTAAGATGCAGCACAGAAGCACTATGCTTAAAACTCCTTGTAATGAGTTCAGCTGCCACTGACTACAGTCACTGCTGCATCTGGATGAACATCAAGAATACACTGTAAGTTTTTAATCAATGCAATTTACATCCTGCTGTTCACAAATAGCTCCCAGTTTTTGCAGGTAGGCATATTAACAGCTAAAATGTGACAGTTCAATATTCAGATTACTGTGAAAAATATTTGTTGTGCTTCTTTTTGGAAAGCCCGCAAGTGTCCTAAGTACCAGCGCTAGAGTGTTTCACATTCCTACATTACTATTTAGTGTTGATTAATCATTAAGTTGAATGAACACTCACCACCTCACCTATGAAGCATCTTTCTCCTAACTGCAACGTATGTCTTCTGTGAATTCTTTAAGTGATAATTTTCCATCACTTGTCATTTATGAATTATCTTGCCATCACTTTCATTCACTCAGTAACTTTTCTATTAGCAAATTCTCTCATTACAGGGTGGGTTAGATTTCCTCGTATTTTAAAATCTAAAATAAAGTTTCACTAGATAAAACCTTTATGGTTCTTTATTACACTTGGTTATTTGTGCTGAAAAAACCACCATTCTTCTAACTAGTACTTTATAATGCCCAAACCTACACTGAATTCTCCACGTTGAAAAGCACAGGCGTTATACATTTGGCTGACAGAATACCAGAATTGACCATAAGTCTGATCAGCTTTAGACAAATTATTACTACTAAGATGTGCTTTTCTGTCACTTTAATACAAATTATTAAAATTCTGTCTTTTACATGTTGTATGTACTTCCTCCAAATCCCAGATTTTCTGAGATGCTAGTCTTTGCTGTCATTAGAGGCTACCACCAAGAAACTCCTGTACGAGGTTTCATTATGAAACTTTAATAAAACAGTAAAGAAAAACATTTTTTGAAGTTTATTAGTCTTCGGGTGCCATTCCTCCTTATCGCCACTAGATGCCACTCTCCTTCCTGCCTATACCTAAAATGCAGCTGTATTCTCTAAAGGATCACACCAGGCCATCAGTTAGTACAGTCGAATTTTCCAAACTATTTCAAGCGCGATGAGCAACACAGACTGCCGCAATTTTCGTTGAAAATTTCTGCCCAGGCACAGGTTTGTCTGCCTGACTTTTTACGAGTTCAAGTGAAATATCTGACAACTGGTTTGTACCCCCAAAGCAGAAACATCTAAAAATGAGAGCTGCCTTGTAATCAGGTATTAGTAGGCAGATACTTAAATGTTTAATTGACTACGGCGCTGTTTCCTGTATGAATGTATTTCAGTTAATGGACAAAACAATGCAAGTAGAAAAGTGTTCAAACTTTTAAAGTCTTTGCCACAAAAAGACTTCAAGAACATAGTCAGAGCCACTGACGATGTGCCTGAGCTCCTGCTCCCAAGTAAATGCCTGTTTGGTTTTGGCACAGAAAGAGAGGAAAAAAAATAATTGCAGAATAAAAACTCAAAGCAATTTTGTAAAGACAAGCAGTGATTGCCTTTCAAAATAAGGAAGGGCTGCTTAGGGAAACCGAACTGACACCCACATGTCTGAACACACCGAGCTTCAGTTGAATAAACAATTTAGCTTGCTTAAGACACCACCTTTTCTTGATAGCAGACCAATTTAAAATCCTGTGACTATTTCCCTTGCTGTTAAAAGGGATCATGCTTTAGGTTTTTTGCTATCTTGTTTCACCTTTGTCTACCATGAAAGAATAGCAGATATTTGAATCCTGCAAGTAGCACTGTGCAAATACAGCTTGCCACGATATAGTTGCCCAAGTTCTTATTTAGATACAGACTAATTGTAGAATTCCAGCCTGTAGTAGGAATGTCTTGAGCAGGTCTTGGAGATCAGAGAGGGAACTAAGGCACAGAGAGCTAGGCCAGTAAAACTGAATTTCATTATAAGCCCCAAACATTTCTTATACAGTGGCAAGAGATGACAGATATAGTTTTAATCTAACTTGCTTGAAGTTTGTCAGATTCATTTTTATTCACAGGTCAGTTTCATGACTTCAGCAAATCTACACAGAAGGAGACAGACAATGCATCCATATTGTCAAGTCAGCTCTAACATTTGTAACTTTCCAGGCCTCCATTCAGGGCTACCGATTCACTCCACTAAAAACACCTTTCTCCAGGTGGGAGAAATCATTAATTATACACATTCTCAAGCTACCTGGTAACTTCTAACATCTGGGCCCTTGAAAGAGAGAGCATTCTTAAAATAAAACAGCAAAACACCAAACCACTAAATCAATCATCCAGTCTCCAAAATGCACACGGAGCACACTATTAAGTCTGTAATTACATGTTCTTCTACTTTGAAAAACAACTTGAAAACAGCATTATCAGATTTCATATTTATTCTCAATTCACAGGTTTTCATTCCCACACCAACTACCACCAGGACTGGAAAAGCAAAGCCAACTTGATTGTTTTCACCTAGTGCAGAAGGGTTCTACAAAGCCCAGTCTGACTTGAATTCAGACACCCAAAAGACAAGTGGAAATATTTTCACTATTACAACATCCTACGTCAGTTGTCCTTATATTATCATTTCTCCCACAAGAGCAACTCATAGCACTTACTCTCCAAATCAGATATGATGAGATTGTCATGAAGCTTCACAGCACGATGCTGCTCTACTTCATCCTCCAACTCAAAGATAGTTTCTTTCATGTCGCTTCGCTCAGTCTCTTTCTCATCTAGTTCCGTCCGAAGTTTTTCTAGAGTCACATTGAGATCCTCAATTTGTTTCTTGGCTTCTTCTTGGAACACTCTGTATTCATCTTCAACCTGATAAAGAACACATCTTATCATAACTAAATTGGTTGTATTTTAAAACACATTTTTATTTTTGTAACTACCATACATACAATATATTTCTGCAATCATAAAAAAGTATGGGACAAGAAGTCAAGTGTAAGCATTTACAAATGTATTGTTCTAGTGCAACTATTTTCCTGAGCTAGTGTTAAACTCTTTTCCTCCCAAGCTGAATATATGAGAATTCCCCAGCTACTCTAACAGCAGTATCCTGTATTCAAGTGAAGCAACAACACCATAGTACCAAGGCTGTGGTTTCACAAGTGGCTGATCCATTTTAACATCTAGCTGCCGTGGCAAAGGGAGGGGATGGTGGGGCAAACTCTCTACCCTTTATTTCTCTTGCAAAAAAAAAAAAAAAAAAAAAAAAAAGCCTGCTCTCTTCTGTGCAATTTTAGTGCTTGCTGGACCTGTGAGATGGTTCATTTTCTTAATCAAGTAGCAGGATTCACATTTGTGTGTGAGATGTGTTAGTGAGTTGAAGTAGTTCCCAGAGGAGTCTTACAAACTACTGAACTGAATTTAAAAAAGCAGGGAAGAGGTAGCAGACTTCTCCCTTTCAGGAGTAGTGAGACTATTTTATCCTGCCTCATGAAACTGCCATGTAAGTAACAAGCTGGGATCAGAAGCACAGGAACATTAACCCCCATGCCCAACAGCAAAAATAGGGTGTCAGAAAAACAAGAGAAATTAGGTCATGGCTTAGGGTGGGTCAGAACAGTCAGGCACCAATTTTAATCCACAAAATGTCCTGCTTTAAATCATCTGTTTCAGTACTTTTTATTTTAATAGCACTACCCAACTTCAATTATTAAAATTATGGTTTTGTTTTTTTTTTTTTTACTCCCAAATTCAGGTTGATTCTAACTGGCTGGTGATTACAGCTAACATGTTGATTTGCAACTAATATATAGTTCAAACATTAAATCTGGCATAGATTTTCTCATCAGGAAGATGTACCTTTAAATGCATACTCAAAGTTATTTATTAAATTATATCACATTCCTATTTTTATTCAATTATGGCAAATGCTTCTACTAGAGACATTTACTAGATAAGTTGAGTTAAAATAGCTTTTTTTGTTATAAACTAGAAATACATGTTTTGATCCAAAACAAGCTGCTTCTGGATGAATCCTTAGTAAAAAAAAGTATGTGTATTTGCCATATTTAATAATAATTGCTTAAAAGCTTATAAAAATGTTTTGGTGGTGGGTTTTTTATTCATTTAAAATTAGAAATCAAATTAAATTTTGTAAAATCTCTGTCTGCCTCAACCTCAAAATCTCTGTCTACCTTCCATTTCTTAACTGGAGAAAGACGACACTTCTCTGCTTTCCTTATAATTAGTTTTTCTAAGTTAATTGAACCAACCTGCCTAAGCCGAAACTTGAAAATATTTTCTCAACACCTGTGAAAGGTCCTACAAGTCATCAACAGGTGGGTTGTCACCTCATATCTTGACACCCAGTACTTTCTCAATGACATCCCTCTTCCACCAGCTTGGCATTAACTCCATGCAACTTAAGCACAAAATTCATATGGTATCTTTAATGCTGTTTAAGTTTGGCCCTTTGGATGAATTGTGGAGTTTAAACACCAGTATTTTATAAATTAACCTGACAGTTAACCCTGTGGCTGAATGTATCCATACAATTTTTTAAAAGGCCTATGTCATTTCCATAAAAAAAATGTTAAGATAAAGTGATCAATACTAACACTACTGCAATCTGATTAACCTCATGATTAATCCTTTACTTCTAGATTAATCCTTTAGTTCTAGAAGAACTACAGTTACCAAGAGTAATTTATGGTTTATGAGATGATAAAATGCAAGTTTGTTTTAAACACTACCTTAGCAATGGCATCTTGCAATCGATTGGCATCATTGCGAGTATGTGCCAGCTCTTCTTGCAAACTACTGGCCAATGTCTCTGCTTTTTCTTTATCCCGCCTGACACTCTCCAGCAAGTCTTGTATATCTGATTTATCTCCAGAGTTGTGTATAGAATACAACTCAGCCACTTTTTGCTTCTCATGCTCTAACTGAGCTTTCAGCCTATTCATCTCAATCTGGTCACTGGCTACTGTGGCTTTGTACTCCTCTAAGGTAGACGCTATCGCTGTTTTGCTTTTCTGCTCTGACTCAATAATTCGTTCCATGTGGTGATTTCGTTCTTTTAATGCCCCGATCATTTCCTGGGCCTCCTTGTTGTCTTGTTCTGCCATCTTCAGAGTGTTGCTCAAGTGCTGCTGAACACCTAACAGCTGCTCTCGCTCAAACCGAGCGTTCTCTGCAAGGTCCATATAACGTTGCTCTAACTCCATGTAGCGACCACTTTTCATATCTTCATCAATGACATATGAAATATGGTGTTCATCTAAAAGGGACCGAAAATACTCAATCTGACGGCTGAAGTGTTCTAACTTGTCACTTTGTTGGCACAAAGATTCCATAAGGATTACTTTTTCCTCTCCAAGTCTTTCATTCTCACTGTTTAACTCTTGCGTTATTTGTTGCAAATCTGCAAGCTCTTGAAGCGTGGCTTGGAGCTCTTCAGCTGTACTGTGCTGATTCTCTTCCATCTGATGTATCCGTTCTGTCAGACAAGCTACGGACACTTCACTTGCATTGCCACTGCTTCCCTTCCTAGATCTTTCTATACTTGGTACACCTTCAGACTCTGAAGATGATGGAGCATCTAAGGCATCATCACTTGATGTCAGTGGCTGATAAACCTCGCTGCACTCACTGTCTAAATTATCCATGGAATTACTATGTTGATTGTCCATCAAAGTGTTTTCATCCTGACTCAACAAGTCTTCCATTGACCCAGGAGCAGAACCTTCCACTGAAGATGTCAGAGTACCACCACCATCGCTGTGGTTGCCGGCTGTAATCTCTGGACTCAAAGACTGATAGCCAAAGAGTTTTTCAGAGTTGTCCAGCCTTTGTTCCAAAGAAAAGCCTAAGGCATTTAGTCTGTCTTTTAACATTCGGTTCTCATTCTTCAGCTGGTTGAGCTCTTCTCGGATGGCAGTGTTTTGTTCCTGTAACTGTAGCAGTGTAGACTCTACATCAGTTGGCTGATGGACAACAATGGCTTCTTTTTCTTCAGATTTTTCATCACCTTCAGGCTGATCTTCATTAAGTCCCAGCTGAGCACGCATATCCCTTAGTTCATTCCGCAGATGCAAGATTTCCACATCTTTAGTTTTCGCTAATGTTAAAAGATCGTTCACCTTTGCTTCCAGCGCAGCTTTGTCACTGATTTGATTGTCTGATTTGGACTTGCTCATTCGAATATCCGATTCCGGATTGGTGCGACTACGGGAGCGCTTTGCCAGTACCGTATCACTGGTCCCCTGTCCAGTCAAAGGCAGCTTTTTGCTCTGGCTTAAACGAGAACGATCACGTATCCTTTCTCTAGAAGAGCTTGACTCTTTATTTCCAGATGAAGTGCTACGCTTAGTTGTGGAACTTGTACCTATATGTTTTTTGAAAGTTAGGAACATTAATATAAAATACAGTACCTGTAATAGAAGACTGTAGCAGCAATACAGTGGCTGACTTTCTGAATCACACTGGTAAATGCATTTTATAAAATGCATTTAGAGTAAACATTTATATAACCTTAATCATGAATCAGTGTAGTTATATTTTAATTGATACATGCTTTACCAATTGCTATGCTTTACCAGTATTTTGAAAATGAATTAGATCTTCAAGTTTAACATTTGCAAGTTTCTTTTTTCTGTCTTCAACAGCTTCTGATAAATTGTACAAAAAACCTGCAGCAGTGCTATTCCTACTAGTTCAAATTTGTCTCTCTTTTCAGTAGATTTCAATGCAATCTTTTAAGTGATGAGTTGCCTATTAGTCCCCAAAATGCAAATTAAGGGTAGATTATTACTACTTTACTTCCAGATGCTTTACAGCTTTGCAAGCATTACTGAGTCCAAAACATAGCACAGGGGAAGGCAAGACGTATTTCCATCCGTATTGGTAACCACTAAATAATCTCACTTTTCTGAACAGTTTCTGAAAGCTTTCTTACTTTATTTCTATAAAGCAGTACAGAATATCCAAACTGTTGACTGCAACAAAGTATCACATCTTAAGGATTTAGTGCTTGTGGCACTGATTTTTTTTTTTAGATAAACTATTTTAAATTTATCTATGATTCTTTAATTATTTATATGATCTAGTGTTATACAATAGTTGCATAATCAGTGCTGAAAAAATTAAAAGGAATACCCTCCAAAAAGGCAATACATTATTAAAAGAAACAGGAAAATAGTGAAGGAGGTATTTGATTTAACCACAGCCTTACTGACCAAACTTCACTAGACAGCCTGGATACTCAACACATTATAGGAAAATAAAAAGCCACCCAACTACCGTATTTAGAGGATCAATACATCCACTTACCTGCAACGGTTTTGGGTTTATTTTCCAGACTGTTCATGGTCGTCCCTGAAGCTGAAGATGCTGTTGACACACAAGTGCTCTTCTTTGCCTTGACACCATTGGTCATTGTCACTCCACCGCCACCAGCCATCCCTGCTAAGAGGTCATCATTACTCTTAGTCTGAAAGAAAGGGAAGAAGCAGCTTTAAGACAGCTGGCTGAGAAGTCTGCATAGCCAACATTTCTTCTGTTAAAGATTCCATCAGTTAAAAAAGTACATATTTGATCAGTCATGTGTCTATGCAAGAATGTTGAAAATTATAAATGCGCTGCACTGTACAGAGTTGGTAAGTTGAAACTGAACTTCAACTCCTTATGTGTGACTGACCACAGAAAATGAGTCTTCTCTCTCCCAGACAAAATTACTAAAGTTTCAATAACAAGGAGAATAAAAAAAAAATAGTATCAAGGAAAGCACAGTAACACAACACAGTCACACTTTTCAATTTTGACTGAAAGTTTGCTTGAGCATAAAACCGAACAGAATTCTTAGCTAATTAAACTAGCAAATACAGGAAGTTAGTATAATGTCCTTCAGTAGAATATGATGAAGCATTTTCTGGTGGTCAAGCTCACAACAAAAAGATCAAAACAGACAACACCACAAATCAATCCAACATTAAAAAAATACCCTTTCTAGCTCAAAATACTAAGCCACAAATCACTGGAGACTAGGGTGGTATTTGGATGGGGAGGAGGAAAAAGTCAGCCTCACGATATATCCTTCCCTTATTTTCATGCTCTTTACTAGGCACTCTCAGAGACGGGATATTTGTTTGATGGACTTCTGTCTGACCTTGTATGATCATTCCTGAAACTACTGTTAGCCACAAAAGCTGCCTGGAATGTGACAAAGCAGTAAATTCAAGAGCATCAAGAACCAGATTACCAAACAGAGAATACATCTTTCAGAATAAAGCCAACTCTAGAAATACTAAGTTCCTAAGTATTAATTGGCAGATTTCACAACTATTTAAAATGCAATTTTTCAAATGGAGAAACAATCAAAAGCGGCTAAACATTCTTCCTATAAGGGCAAGAAAAATTAAAAGAAAACAGCTGTGTCAGCAGCATTCCTTGAGTAACTGTAGTATTCAGCTGAATAATACATTTGATGTCTCAACCACTACCCCAGCTAGGGTGGCACTTAGGACTTAACCAGTTGCTTTACATCGTGACTTTCAAATTCTGCAGGTTTGTAACTTCTAGCTTCCACACATACTCATGTTAAAACCTATATGCTAAACATTATGATTCTATACATTATGAATGAAGATACATTTACTTAATTTAAAAAAAAAAAAAAAAAGAGAAAGGGGCACCTCACTCCATTCTCTATAGCTTCTTTTTGCAAATGCAAATTTCCAAATGGTTCTAACACTTATCATAGTATTGTGGAAAGGGTATAGATGGGATTTGTGTCATTTACAAAAAGGAGCTGCAAAACAAAAGGGAGCTTGGGAAGAGAACGTATTTGTTCTGCATGAAGTTGTTAGAAATACAGATAATTTATAGATAGAACAAGTACTTGTAAGGGTAAAATCCTCTAGGACAAGAATGATTTTATTGAATTGTGTAGGAAATTGTATGGCCTTCTAAAAAGGTTTATAAAAGGCTTGGAGAAAACATTACTCTGAGGCTCTAGTTTGATGTGCATCTAAGCTGGCTTTTCTGCTAAGAAAAAGCCACCATTGTTCTATGTCACTCTTCACCATGCACTTCCACATTGTGCCAGGTAAACTGAAGCCTTTTCAAAGGGCTTCTTCCTCCCAGGAGCCAGATCAGCTCCTTGATCTGCTACGTCACAGCTGTGCAAAACAGCAGATCCAATGGAAGTATCAACAGGAAAATAAAAATGTTGAAGGCCTACAAAATCAACAAAGCCCATATTTATTGTGCAGGGTGGGGGTGCAGGGGCAAAAGCTGAGCACAAGCTACTACTGTATGACAAGCCTCCGTTAACCTGTAATCTAAGCAGATTTCATATCTGATCTAAACTAATTTTGTAGGCATGGGAGTAGAGGGGGAGTGAAATAACACTGTGATGCAACTACCACCTCAAACAAGGTATTACCAAAAGGCATAGAACTGTGATTTTCTATTTTGCTACCAATCAGTTGGCAAACTTGACAGTTCAGAAGAACTACCTGAGCTGTCAGCATTTTTACCCTGTTGAAAGAGTGAGGAAATTATATTAAGCTTCTAGACACTTATAGTACAAGTACACGTTATCAAGCCAAATAGGTCAAGATGTGACTCAGCTTGAAGAAAAAAAAAAAGCTAAGTAAAATACACACTCTCTGACATTAGTCATCTCCAGTCCTTGCTAAACAAAGGAATTTTAGACAGCCATTCTTCTTCTGACTTACCCATAAACTATTTCTAGTCTAGGTTGGAAGGCACTGCCTCCTCTGCAGCCAATTAGTAAACAGCTTCTCAAAACTGTAACACTATACTCTTGGCAAGGAAAACTATTCAGCAAAGTTTTGGAAAAATTACAAACCAGCAGCTCTCTTTTCTTAATGCTCCATAATGGCAACCATTCTTGGGTTTAAAAAAAAAAAATCAAAGTATTTTTAATGGAAGCAAAATCAATGTCACATGTTTCTTGAATAGCTTTTTTTCTCAAGGAGTGACAGTTTCTCCCATTTGCTGAAAACAGTGCAGTCCTGATTAGCATTAAACCTCCTATATTAAAATATGGAACATTAGAAAATATCATAATTAGAAATGCTCATCCAGACCTATTTTGATTTCCTATATAAAAATGCCCACTGTAATTATGAAATTCATATTCCATTTTCCCCCACATCTTTCTTTCAGTGCAATGAAACTTGAATGACCACCTCTACAATTCATTTCATCTTAGCTTCTCAACATGTATATCCTATTTACTGCACCTCATTCAAATCCTTTTTTATATATATATATATATACACGTATGTATAATCATTCCTATCTGGGATTTTCTTTGATGCTTGCTGTTGCTGCATTTGAGTGCTTGAAACATCAAACTTCACAACAATCTGTAATTAAGTTACTGCATTTTGCAAACAAAATACTGAAGCCTAGACACACAAATACTGAAAACACATTCTAATTTTTAATATTCAAATGTTGGTGTCCAAGTCCTGGCTTTCGAGGGACACCGCATTTTGTAATTCATTTGTATGAAATACAACTGCTGTCTAATTAAAGTTATGAGTGTTAGCATGATCACAAGCTCATTAGCTAAAGAAGTCAAAAAATAATCATCTTAAAAATAAGAATACACTATTATATGCGGAGTATTCTTTGACAGATTAAAAAGTAGAAGTGGCTGGCAGTTAACCTTCTGCTGTAGTAACCTGCGTGGAGTGGTGGGGATGCTGAACTTTTACAAAAGTTGTAGGCAAAGTGGGAGCCAAAAACCTACAAAGAAGTAACCAACAAAGAGGCATTCTGAAGCGGAGGGACAGCCCGACCTCTGAACAGTGTTCAGCTGTACAGAAGGGTGGGTCTCAGTTTCTTCCTGTGCTCATTGTCCACACACTTAGAAAACTCCATAGAAAAGGACATATCTATGGAACAATGCATAGTAAAAGAATCCCACCCAAAGCTGAACACTGGGCTTGAGTTATATGATGAAGGGAATAGGAAAAAAACAGACTACACTTACAAAGTAATTTTCAAATTTGCAGCATCATTACTGACTGAATTAAGACAGGTACAGTACTGTGTGTATTTCTACACCTTAATAGCAGCCTCTCATTCAATATTCAACTCAAAGGTTTCTGCACTTCTATGCACATTTACTTTGAGGACTAAATAAATGAGTAAGACGTTGCAATTGAAGTTATTTAATGTTGCCTTATTTTTTCTTGGTCAAGGAATCCTAAATGAAATTCATAAAATATACACCTACTCATCAAGTCTAAGAGAAGATCCTACAACCACTACAAGGAAAACAATGTGCCAAATGCTTCATCAACACGATCAAAAACTATACAATAAGTTATTTTAAAAACAATACAACTTGCTATTGATACTTCTTTCAAGACAGTAATTATAAACGGGATTTGCCAGTATCACTAAATAAAAAAATACAAACAACTGATTTTGTTGTATAAGTATGGAACACTCAAAGAAGGTAAGAATTGTCCTTGTTATTAAGTCACACAGTTGGCACACGAGCAGCTCAAAAGCCATTCAACTGTATGAGTAAGCCTAGCTGTAACATAAAGCTGAGATAAGTCTAAGTAATTAAGAGAAAAACTTTCACTGTGCCTCAAATGTACAATTGTCATAAATTCTAAACCCTATACCCAAACACAGCCAGCAGTGTTACTAATGTAAGTAAAACTGTGAAAGCATACTGGGTCAAATTTCCTCAGTGTTAGATCCTCCCTCTCCTTTCTCTCACTGAGAGGTATGACATAAGAAACTTGATAAGCAAACTACAAAGGACTTTTGTTTCCATATTCTTTGAGAGGTTTCTAGAAATACAAAATAAGTAGTGTCAACAAGCATCAAAAGATTATTTAAAGTTAAGAAAACAGCAAGATACATTGGGTGGTAAAGGAAAGGTGGGGGGCACCAGGAGAAAACGTAGCTGAAACCTGGCATGCAAGTTCATCAGCAAAATTATTAACCATTCTTTCATAAAAGAAAAACAAGAAGTAAAGAGAGAAAGGGAACACACCTTTTGACTTCAGTAGTCCTGCATAGCTATTAGACATTCCTCAACCCTTCCCACTTCTTTAATTCTAGGTCTTTATTTGCCAGTTATTTAAATGGCCTATCTGGCTTCCTGTAGGTGACAGAGGTTCAGGCCCTGGTTGCAGCCACCAGCTGTTTTCCTTGTTCTGTTCATTTGCTCCAGGGCAGCTCCACATACTGGGCTGCAGAGAGGCAAAAGGAGGTGGGTCCAGCCATGTGTCCATGCCAAGAGAGGGAGGCAGACCAAGCAGGCTTATACCATCTGTCCAACCCAGATGAGTTCACTCCCAGGTGAAAACTCCACACCAGCACACCTCAGTATGTCTTATTTTTCTTGGTTGTTGAAAAGCATTTACCTTTGAACTCATTCTAGGAGCAAGAATCAACTTGTGAAAATTCAGCTCGCGCAGTGCTTCACACAAAGGAAAGGCCAAAACAGCCAGAAGAACGTAGCTGCACTGACCTGTCACAGATCACTGGGATCGAAAAGTTTCTCATGTTAGATACTTCATCAGTTCTTTTTTCAGAATTCGTAAATAGCTCTTATCAAGTCCCATTAGTCACTGACACGCCACTCAAGCATAACACATGACACTACTAATAACGTTCATCAGAACGAACTTCCACTGCTCCTTTCGCAGAAGGGCCAAGTTCTGCAAAGTATATTACTTTCCATCACTTCACACATCGCCATATGAAAAATACAGCATGAATGTCACACAAGCTCCTGTTACCCTGGGCAGTGCTTTGTAACTACCCAAACTCCCTTCAGTTAACGTATAACAAACCTTTAGTCTAAGCTGCATGAAAGATACGCTTTAAAATTCTATTATTTTTAAAGCTTTATTGCAAAAAATATAAATAATCGGAACATTTTATTGGTTATTACCTTCAAAAGAGATGCTGATGTCCCAGTTTTGGAGAGTTTTGTTACTGCAGACACTGAGGAGCCGTTTTCTGGTTTGGCCTTTTCAGTTGTTTGAGTTTTATTTACTCCAGGCGCTTTAGGCACTGAGCCAACACTCCTGCTTGCTTTCTTCATTCTGGGCTGTCTGTTTATGATGCATTTACAAACAAATCTACAAGCAGAAGGAAAGAAATTTTAAAAATGAAATACAAATGAAAAGCCACATCTTTTTCTATAATGCTCTACTTAAGACCAGAAGTCCAGAAGAGCATTAAAGACCACAAATTACAACCAAACAGAATGCATGTGACTGACCAATGGTTTTTGCTTCTTTTAAAAAAGAATTTTTACCAAGAACTAAGCGCTTCCTACAGCTCCACTCCAAATTATTTTTTTTTCAGTTCTCTTTCCACAAATGGCACTGAACCGAGGATATGTTATAAGTGACCCATGTTGCCGAGTTCACTCGTTAGCTAGCAAAAGAAAGTCTTATTAGGCAGCAATGCTCTTTATTTTTGACTGTGGGAAGGAAAATACTGTGGGAGTGTTCAGGCAACGGCCTGACTACCAACAACACTGGATCGGAGAAAAGATTACCACCAGCTTGGTAATTAAAGCACCGAGAGAGTAACTGCAGTTGCACTGAAAAAAGTATTTTTATTTTGAAAAATAATTATAAAAATGCCAGGACAAAAATTATTAAAAATCATATTAATAAACACATGGGATTTTACAAAATTTAATACCAGTCATATGATAATGAGGATTATCTCTGAGAAGAAATGAGCAATAACCCACCACGTTCCATGGTCCCCAGGCAGGACACTTCAGCATCTTTATCTTGCCTTTCTCAGAAACAACTCTCAATATTGTCATTCCAACCATGAGCAAATAAACTAAACCCTGGAAAACAAAGCTGACTACTCAAACCAGGAGCAGCTGCAGCAGACCCAAACTCTGCAGTTATCACAAGAACTGCTAATTCTGGAAGACAACCTAAGAAAGGGTAGATTAGCTTGAAGCATGGACTACCAGAAGGACTAGTCGCATCAGGACCTTCTACCCCCTTGCAAGAGTGGGATAGTTGGCAGCTGTTTTCCTCATCTCCTTTGAGTCAGAAGACATAGGAAGGAAGATCAAGAGGAGGAAACTTCCACTCTCCTTTCGGTCTTACAGATTCTGGGTGGAAGCGAGTGATCGCGTTTATCTGAGCCCAATATCCTGTGGCTGATGAGAAACATGAAACACAGGTAGTCGTTTTCACCTCTTTAAGAGTGAAGCATTTCAAAGACACAAGCAGATTGATGATTGAGTGCATGAGATGTGCTACACAAAAATACAGCAATCAGGAGTACTAATTAATTTCAGCTAACGAAATTAGCACCGTACACTAACACACACTCCTTCCCCCCCATCGCTACCACTTGCATACAAGCATGTTTCAAATCTGACTTAAAGTCAGGAAATCTCCAGTCTTGTCTCCTCAGACCTTTAAGTGCTGCTAACAGAAGCAACAGGAAGTTCCATTGTCAGACACTGACAATATTTGTTTATAGTTTCCAGATTCCCTTTAGCTCTGAAAGCTGGCATGAACAGACACAGAAAACTTTGTTTGCTGTTGCAGTTTCATCATCAGAATGTCAAAAATGCGCCCGTCCTGCCATATGGCTACTAGTAATCACAACGCCTTCACAGAAGATTAAATAACAGAGACATAATTTCACATGAGACACTCCTAAGAAAACCAAAACCCAAACCAGAAAAGCCCCATGAAGGTAATATGTTTGCTATACACACGTAATTTTAAGTGTTACAACTGCATACTAGACTCCAGAAGCAGATGCTAATATTTACAGGTAGGACCAAGTTGCCACAGTTACATTTCTTGCCTTTTTCATGTTTATGAGTTGAACACTTGTGCTTTTGATCTTACTCAGTTGAAAACTAAAACTGAAAAGACCAAAGAGGATAGAGTTGTTTAGTGAAACTGGCATAATTACTACTGAATGATATTTTTGATGTTCTACAGCCTGCACAAAAAAGTTGTCCATAGCATGCTTGAGAAATAATCAAACACATTTCAGTCCACAGCTTGTTGTGAAGCTGACTGCATTAAAAGAGTTACCTCAAATAAAAAAAATATAAAAATCTCTACTCTTGCAACAAAGCCAGTAAATCAGAACCATGGCTTTCTGGCAGCTCACGGAGCTAGTAAACCCATGCTATAACGAAGGTTGGGCACTGGCAACGATATGACTAGCATATATTTGGGCAGAGTTTGACAACCTGGCCTGGCCATCTAGATAAAGCAGTAGCTCGAGCTGGGTGCAGACATCCAGCAACAGCCACTCACAATACACGCTCGTCAAGTCTGCGGAGCGCACTCATCAAGTCTGAGACATCTTACAACGTGCCAGATACACCGCACACATGGTCTCTGCATGCACTGTAAAAGATCAATACATTTGAGAGATGCTTAGTATAGTGAGTAACACAGTAACACAACCCACGGGATGTATAATCTCAAAAGGAAATGCAAGCTAACATTAGCTTTTACAGTACAAAGCATTCATACTCTTATAAATATATCACATGGGTCAACAGTGCCAAAAGACTGTGTGAAGTCAAACGTTTCTCATCCATAATGGATTTGTAAAAAATGCCTGTTTTAGAAATGTTCCTGAAAACATGCAACAGTATCTGCTTCAAGAACAGCAACTGCATAGCAAAGCAATGTAAATAAGTAAAACTAAATAAAGTAACTAAGTATAACCCTCATGTTTCACCACATCATTAATTTAAAATATCCATAAATTTGACATTGAAAAACACTATTAGTGATTTACTGAAGCTCAAAGGTAGAATCACCTTTCCAGGAACTTCAAAGATACTTAGAGGCAGGGAGGGTTAGGTACTGCTGTTCCCATTTTTCTTCCGGAGAAACTGAGCTCTAGCAGTTACTTTCTTATTGAAAGAAGATTGTGTAATTATAGTTGCAAAACTAAGAAAAAGATACATATGAGTCCAACTTAACTTAAAATAAGGGCAAGACATTAATTAGCATTACAGGTTCTATAAAAGCAGCTGCTCACTCAGACTCCTACAGTGAATTTATGACCTCTCAGCGCCAATTTCTCCCCTCCCGCCTTCTCCAGGAAGGAAGAAGAGGATGGGGTTTCAGCACTGAACACAGAAGACATCAATATTGTTGAATTCTAAGTGGAAAAAGCCCGATTTCATCCAGTTTCTCAAACGGCAGATATCACAGAGAAAGACTACCTTTATGCTTCTAAAGAAGACCACATTCCTTAGGAAGACACAGTATTTGTCTCTGCCCAACACTAAGTTTTAAAATAAGAAATAAAATGCTCACTAGCCAAGCAAAGCTTTCTGAACATTTACGCAGAACACAAATAATTCAAATGAGAGCTAAAATATTATTTCACTATTGTTTTAAAAAGTAAATACGGAATATAAATCTCTAGTTCATATTTTGCCCTAGGGAGAAAGATGGAATTACTGAAGACTTCCTTTCCCTTTATACACACCTCCTCCCACCCTCAAAGAGTGAAGTAGGAGCTTAACACTAAGAAGTTGCAGCGTTATTAGGAGTTGTAACTCCATGAGATAGTCAAGAGAGACTTTTGGAGGTGACTCATAATACTAAACAAAATACTCATCTATCAACAGACACAAGATCTTACTGGAAAACATTTGATTAATGCTAGCACTACAATATCAATTATAAAATTAATCAAGATGGAAAAAAGCCAAAACAAGCCCAAAATATCAGATAGAAAGACAGCATTCCTAAACTAAAATGTAACTATTCGCTCTAACCTGTACCCTTTCCCAGACGTCTCTCTCTCCACAGCACACATAGTACAGGAGACAAAAGGGAATCTTGTTCAGGAGCGCGCTCTCCTTGCTCTGGTGGAGGCATGTGAAACCAGTCCTGCGTTTTATACCAACTGCAAATACAACTCCATAAATAATAATTTAAAAGTGTTTGGCCCAATAGCATGGCTCTGCTCTTTACTGTAAACTGATATGATACATCCACCCAGGCAACATGAAATGCTTTCAGGGTTACTCTTATGTACTCTTTAGAAACCTGAAAACTGAAGGGGGTGGAGAGGTAGGGAGTGTACGATTTCCTGCTGTGATTATTTTAATCGCATCCATTATTTAATATTTTTATTTATTCTGATAACACAAAAGTAAAGTTCAATTACAAGGGTACAAAAAGTAGTTTCCTGTGCCTGTAAGGTGAGAGAAGGTTAAGCAGCAAAGACGGTATTAGCCTTTTGCTCTTGGTTAAAAATACAAAGTATCAAGAGCTATTAAGCATTTTTTTCTGTTTTAAAATTGTGAATTACTAGGAAAATTATAAATAATCTTAGAATTATCTTTTAAGAGTTCCAGGAAAAATAGATACAATTAACTGCTCAAATTTGAGGATACTGAGCATTTTTGAAACATCAAATACCAAAATATAGAGGAAAATTGAAATATTCACATCTAAGAGCAGTGGAGTCAGGACACTTTCACTCTCTATTTGTACAAGTTCTTTGGTTTTGATATATTTAGGCTGACAACTTTTGCCGATTCCCTAAATAATTAGGGAATGACATTTTTAGGTCACTTTCACAGCCCCAAAAGGCAGAACTGTGAAGAAAAGATTACGAAACAAAGCCTTTTCAACCCCTTGTAAAACACAGATTCAGAACTTCCCCACATCTCTGCAGGTAAGACACCACAGTCACCAACTTCATGTCTGGGATAGGAAATAAGCTGCATACTAAAACACAGAGCTCTCTTTTATAACGCCCACAGCTCAAACTTTCAGCCTGCAAGCTGCAGAAGCACTCTAAAACGATACCTCTTGCTCAATAATTCCAAAAACATAATCCATTAACCACTGGATTCCAGAAGCCCAGAGAAGCAGTGCATTTGTTTTATTGCTTAAGACCAAGACTTGAAAGTTTGCTGATGCTAGAGGGTTATTTAAGATACCAAGCGTAACAGGAAACTGCGTGGAGTAACAGAAGACCCCTATGAGACTAACTGGACAATAAAAACAGCAAATAACATTAAATATGGGTAAACACAAAGCAATCTATCTCTTGGGGAAAAGCAACCCTGGCTTCATATATAAATGTGCTCTCAACTCATCAATATTGCTCAGCAAGACTTCAGTGTTTTGATTCACAACTTCATTAAACTATGAGTACAGTGTTTGGAATAAGGCAAAAAAAAAAATAATCCAGGAATTACTAAAGGAACAGAGAATAAACCATAAAACACAAATATTGCACTCAAGAAATCCATATTTTGCCCATCTATCCACACTTTAATTTGTATGTGCAGTTCTGGTCTCTCAACCTCAAAAAGATTTCTTATAGACCTCAAAAAGGTTCAGCAAGGGGCAAAAATAAGATCAAGGGTATATAATAGCTCCCATGAGACATCTCACAGGGAATATGATAAAAGCCTATCGAATCTTGAGTGGCATCTAGAACATAGATTGGGACTGGCTGTTAATCATTTCTGCCAGTACTAAAACTAGGGATCAACAAATGAAATTAGAGCAAGGTGCAAAATAAGAAAAATGAGATGTATTTTTAATGCAGATTGAAAGAACGTTGTGGCTGTATGAAACACAAGTGAAAGGAGAAGCTGGACATGCAGAAGGCAGAGAAATTCCCTAATAAATGCTAAACAGCTGAGCACAAAGGGCTCAGAAACCCCTCTGAGCCAAAAATAATCGCACGGTGGGAAAACAGTCAGGGTAGGAGGGAAGATTTTGGTTTAGGGTCTTTTTCCCTGGGGCATCTGCTCACAGCCATGGCTGGACCCAGAGCACCAGGTGGGATGGATCCCTGCACCAGGCAGGGCGGTGTCTGCTACGTTCTTATGCCGTGAGGAAAATACACAGATGTCAATGATTTATGGGTGCTGCAATTTTGGAACAACTGCTGCAGGTATTTATTTAGAGAGGAAAGACTTTCCTATTACTTTCTATCTAAAAAATTCAAGTTGTGGAATTACAAAAATAGGAATCCTATCTTTAAGTTATCTTATCCATCCCCTGTTTTCAAGCCACATTTGCTATTGCCACTTCTCTTTTAAAGAGAGGGGCAGAAAGACCAGAGCTTTGGGCAAGAATTGGCTTTTATAACACCTAAATTTCTCTACTCCTTCTTTGGAGAAAACTTCAGAGCTGTAACTGCTGTGAGCAATGTGTAACCGTTGCAATACTTAACATTCCAGACAAGTGACAGGAACATTTACAGAACTCCTAAACTTACGAACTGTGCTCTAAAAGCCTTTTCATAACAAAATTAAATAATGTAGTCTTGTTTTCAAGCTCCTACTTTAAACAACCACAATGTCAAAACACTGCCGAGGAAAGAAAAAGCAACTGTTCATCAACTAAATCCAACTGATTTTTCCTACCGTGGGGAATCTGTCCCACAAGGAAGGGGAGCACTATACCTTACTGGTACCCATCCTAGAGCCAACTAAAAAACATTCTAAGTGGGCTAAGTACCCCATAGACACCCATTAACTATGGCTGCTCGTACTAGAGATGAGAGTACCATCCACACTACTATTATAAAGGCTTCGTTTCATTGATTTTAAAAGTACACATAATGAGAAACACCCTTATATCTGAAGGCAGTCTGTGTGCCCCTCGCAGCACAAGCTGAGAGAAACCTCAAGCAGGAGAACATGATAAAGGAAACGGAAGAGGGAATTTAATATGTAGAATATTAGTAAGATAAACATGGAGGGACACTAAAATCTGGTTTTGGCTGTGGTGTCACTTTTCACTCCTTTTGGTAAGTTTCACTCTTGCATCCAAATTTCAAGCCTAACATATAACACAATATATACCTATTTCCAGGATGGTAATTACTCCTCTATGTCAGATTTTAATGACTTCAACGAACTTAGCAGGAATATTAACCTTCTCTGTAGAACCCTTAGGTTTATATTTCAATAAAATACAACTAATTTTTACTTTGGCACTGCAGGTTTTCTGGGCAAAACCCATCTGAACAAAATAAATTTCCCAGCCAAAGGACTGGCCAGCTTCAACTATAAAAGCAGCTAGGTCTAAAAAATTGATACTTGGTCAGTTAACCAGGTTAACTGAAAACGTTGTTATCTATCATCATTCCAAGCATGTTCTGAAGTATTATTTCAAAAATCAGTAACCCTCCAGTTACAAAGGTGTCTTTAGTGTCACACAACCTTAAGTATATACTGTATTCCTTCACCAACAATCAGATTCCCCCGCATGCATGGAAAGTTTCCTTGTACTTTCAAAACCAGCAATGTACAATTTATTTATTTTTTACAATTTGACCAAACAGCACACCAAATGGTGCACAACTAACACGATGGCTTCCTTCTGTTTCAGACTGACTAACTAGCTCAGTAGATGACATTTCATTGCAATGTACTCTGTCTCTAGCCCTGCTGTTCCCAAAAGTGCCAGCTGGAGTAGGTGACCAGTGGTGACCTTTTCCCTTTTCTCCATTCAGAATGTTATCAGCTGAACTCTTCTGTCACCATCTGCAGCAAAGGCTTCTGTAGCATGAAGTTCACAGGGAGAAGAAAGGCGGGCAGGAGCCTGGCTGCCATCAGAGAAAGGGAGACAGAGAAAGGATGTGCAACATGGCGTTTTTCAGGAGCTAGACCAACGGCTCCCAGCATCAGCACGTTAAAGATAAAACCCATAAGGTAAGTGAGTAACTTTGACCAGGTCCCATGTTCATCCAAAACACTCCATCAGACCTTCAATTCATGCAAAACCCCAAAAAACCCAAATCCTGTTTCCAGCACGGTTACGATGACAAATCTGTTTTTACCAGCTGTTGACTAATGTACTCTCAATTGGAGGACTCTCTATTGCCTGGATTTCTGAAACTGGGAGGTCACCGGGTGCTCGCTATGTCCACTTCACCACCAGCCTGGTCTGGCAACATTCCTGAAGGCATTGCACCAAAAAAAATTAGAGGACAGGAGAAGCATACAGAGATACATCCCCCAAGGACCTTCCCAGCCCCCAGGTGCTTACAGCTCTGGGACGCCCAGCCCCAGAAGGACCCTCCTGGTCTCAACTCGACCAAGGGAATGACCCATCCACAAGTCAGACTTGCTAAGCCTGGGGCAGGGAAGTGCCTGCTGGGGATTGCTTAAGCTAGTCATGAAAATAATTTAATTGTACCCTGCCACCAAAAGAGGCAGTCCCACCCCTTCCTCAGTCCTCTCCCTTCTTTCAATTCTAGAGATCATAGCTCATTTTTTGATGAGTTGGTTTTTCAGTCAGATCAGGACTGATCTGACTCACCTTATAATTGCTAGATACTATGCAAAGGAAGCAGCGGGACTGGGAACAAGAAGACAGGCTCACTCTTTCCGAGACGGTGCTGCCCCAAGTTTGTTTTAATTCAGTCTCAGGCTATTGGACACTCAGCAACAGCCCTGATTTAAATGAACCTCTTCTTGCTGCCCAACCACTTTCCAAGCCACACTCTTCCGTGGAGCCACAGAAGTATATGTAAGACATATAAGGCAACAGATGAACTGTGTTATTTTTAAGCAATCAACACAAGACAATACAGGGCACTGACCATCACAGAGGGTCTGAAGATTGGCTATCTATGGGTTTGAATTCTGTGCTGCAATCCACTTCTTCCTCCACCTCCAAGACCTGTCAGCAGCACAGTCATTGTTCAGTTTAAAATCCTTCAGGCTTGGCAGACAGTGAAGAGACAGGACCGCATGCAAATCTTTCCTAAATATCCTGGTATCACTAGGGAAGGAGCATTTACCTAGCCCAGTGTGGAAGCCCAAGGACATACATTTGAGTTACACATGAGAAAAAGTCTTTGGGACAGGAGCTCCCAGCTGCCGCCACTATTTTTTTTATTTTTTTCCTCCCCCAGGAAAAAGGATAAGATACTGTTTCACTTCCACATTTTCATTCTAAGCCTTCCAGAAAAGAGCGAATCACTAACCAGTTTATGGAGTCCCTGCTTTCTTGGACAGGCCGGTTGTTGGAGCAATGCAGGACTCTACATGGTGACAGAGCCTGGAAAAGCACTAAAAGCCAAGGATGAGCATGGGATCTCTAACTGATGTGACTGCTGATACATCCACGGAATGCCAAGTGCCTAACACTTCAGCACTTTCCATTGTGAAACACTGTTACGGCATTTCTTTGAGAAGCTCCTATACCTCCAGGCTTTCTTGACGAGCTTTTCATGTTCAGCTAAAGGCTTTGGAGTAGTTTTCCCATTCCCTCCGGAAAAATGTAGTCTTTCTACTAAAAAAGACTGAGCTGAAGTATTTATAGTTGTTCTTTTCCTCCAGGTATCCTTTACTTACAAGACTAATGTCTATAAGTTACAGACTTAATGGAATTTTCTTCTGTAGATAGATACTATTTCTTTTTTACAGGTATATATCAGAAACATTTTCAGAAAACTCCCAGGACGTTCTTATAAAGTATATTTGTATAATTTTATGCTTTTAATATAGAAAATTTACTTCTAAACTTGAAATGCAAGTATACTGAAATCTCAAGTGCACACTTGGAACTCTAATCTTTAAAATGTTGTAAATATTTTTCCTGAGTGAGCTTTCATAAACAGAATTTATATAGTTTACTATGAATTTGAAAGTGTTGGCTATCTTTCAATCAAACGCATACAGTTAAAATGTCAAAAGAAACAGGTACAAAGCCTAGAATATCACCATATAGAAGAACAAACCCTGAAAGCAAAATGCAGACTTTAGAAGCACGTGGTATAAACAGCAGTTTTGGTTTCTTTGCGACAACTGATGCATAAATACAACAAATCAATACCTGCCATTAACAACAAGCTTTTAGGGCTGAAAACACATAACTTCATAAACAGGAAAGAAAAGGAAGTTAGGAGAGTCACCTAAGATATATGACATGATAAGCTAGTGGTCCAGAGACACGTGACCAGTACCACCCCTGTATTTTGAGTTGACAAGAACGAAGGGCTGGCAGCACCATGAAACTGCACAAGCCATGGGAACCTCCAGCAACTTCACTCTCCATTAGATTCAGTGTCTTACCTACACCACTAACTGCATCTGGAAGAAGACAACCAACAATAACAGCACTGAAGAAAGAGGGATAAGGTCATCCTTGAAAATCCATAATGCTCACCTAATTAGGCAGATTTCAATAGGTAAAGGATGATAACTACTATGAAACAAGGACACTTTGCTATTAAATCAGTATTCTGGGTCCTATTCCTACATCTGCCCATTTTCCCTATGGCTTTGAAACAATTAGCTCCCTGTGCTTGAGCCTGGCAGTGATATCTATCATAGCAAGCTAGCAAAACCTTTGGAGACTGGCATGACAGCACCATTAAACTTTGTCAAAGTCATAGGGATGCCAATACTTACAGGTTGAGGAAACCCTCTCCTGTAGTTTCATGTAAAGTTAGAAAGAATAGCAATAGTTTGGGGTAAAAAAAGCAAACAATATTTTAGAAAGTGTTCATTCTAACAGCTTAGTTTTTGATGAGAAATTCTCAGTTATAGTCAAACCTGGTGATATTGCCATATTCAAGGATGTAACTCACATTTACAAATGATAAATCAAGAAAAATTTGATGACAAGAACTTCAAACAACGGTGCCTATTTAAGAACTTCTTCATTTCCAGAAGACATATAATTGTCCATTTGGTAAGTGAGTGCAGATAAAAAGTAGCCTTGCATGGTTTTGTCATTGCGAGGAAAGAAACTTTATTCTTTTTTAATCACAAAAAAAAAATAATAGTAAAAGCAAACTAGAACTTCAAGTGATCAGAGTTATTCAATCAGATTTGTGGTAACAATCATGTCTATAAAGAATAGTTTTAATTTTTTTCTTTTCCTCCAGGAAAGACCTTCAGGGACTTGAAGGAAATATTTGCCATTAACTATTTATAATGCTAGTTACCTCTTAAGGAAAAGCAAATTGAAACAGTGAAGACCATTTTTCGCAAAGAAAGATCTTTAACTGCACAGTAGAAGCTACTTTAAATGCATACCCGTTATCAAATCTCAGTATCATTTACCTTGCTAAATAAAAGAAACTTTAAGCTCAGTGCAACTTAGCAATTCAGTAAAAAGTGAAAAAAGATAATATTTAAAAATTCTATGGCTAAACAGAGAAAGTCAAGCTCTACTAGATCACTTTTGATCACTTGTCTGCATCAGTTAAGACTTGTCAATATGAAGACTGCCAACATTTTAGCAATGAACAGTGAAATATGTCGAAGGCGCCTCTCCAGCACCAACACTCACAGAGCAACGGAATTCTGTAGCCGAAGTTTCAAGAAGGCTCTGTCTGCCAAAACCACTGTGTGCTTTCAATTAAGAACATATATTGAAATGTAAGAAGAACACAAAGTTTCAAGAAGTGTCAAGAATGCCAGCCTCTTGGTAAAGCTTTCCACCCACCCCCTCAAATGTATATCCCATCGGGAATCATTATTCACCGCATGTACCTGTGCAGAACACGTATCCTACTCTGGCTAAATGACCAAAATCAAGGAAATATTTTTAACATCAGAAAAATACTAATACCTTCAGACTGATGTCATCAAATACATCACTCAAGCACTTCAATACTACCTTTATTCTTTTTAAATGCTATTTAAATACTAGATATTAGAAGCTCCGTTTACTTTCCTGACTAAAACTGCATATATACGAGTTAGTTGCAGGCGATCGTTAGCTTGGCTTCATTCTGGCAAACAGTACTGGAAAATAAAATTAACTGAAGTCTTATCCTTCGCAAATGTCTAACCAAGTCTTGAAGTAAGTAAAAATGAGTTATTTTCTCTCTTGACTTTTTGCCTAAGTGCCTTTACAACCCTTTCATATGTGACAAACAGCTAGTTCTAAATTAATTTTTTTTTTTTTGGTACTGAAACCTTGCAGATTGATCCCTTTTTTAAAAGTCTCCTTTTCCCTAAGTTCACAATTCATTCTTGTATTACTCTTCTTTTCTGTAATTTGGGAAGCTACTAGTTCTGCCACTTCTTTGGAACACGGTGTCAGTTCTTTCAAAATTAAGGTATCCTGAGACATTTACTTACAAAGATCAAAAGTTGCAGCACCTTTACAGAAAACAAAAATGTCCTCTTTCCCAAAGAAAATCATGCATGTGCGTGAAAACTCTAATGATGAATTATTTATATGTTAAAAGATAGCATCCTATGATTACTTGCAGGCTGCATTAAACTGTTAAGTGCTCCAAATGGTGGCTTCTCTGATCATTTCAGTTGGAATAAGCTCAAAAGAAACAAGTAATGTATTCCCTGTGACTAGTCATTTAAGGTCACGATTAAGTATATAACTCAGCTTCTAACACCCATTTTTTCTCCCTTTTTCAGTATAAAGACTAAAGTAAGATCAAATGGGGTGATTTCTGAAGCCAGAAACTACAAGCATAACATTCCTTATCCTGCTTTTCCCACTGTGCAGTAGAGATTCAGTCACATTAATAGCTTTATACACTTCTAGAACTCGATCCTAGTTGGCAAGACAGGCTCCAACGTCGCAAGATCAAGGCGAGAAAAAAAGAACTTCTGAAGTACGTTAGTGAAAGATCTCTTAAGGAGTTTCCATCACATGCCTCTACCTTCTGAGAATGTATTTTCCCCTTTCATACTAACAGTAAAGCAAAAACATCACAAACTTTTTTCTGTTCACCATGTTACTTGTATTATATTATCCATACCTAAAATGTTAACTGCACATCACTTCATCTATTCTGGAAAACAAAATCTTTGCAGCATAAAAATAACTACTACAACCTGCACTTGGACAGAAACTTCTAAAACTCACTGGTCAGACCTTACTCAAGTAACTAACACAAGCCAGAGATCATTCTCCAGTCAGGAGGCAAACCTGCACTGCTTGGTTTGTGACGACACAGCCAAAACAGCTTTCCCCTCTCCGCAATGCAGATAAGGGGGGCCATATCCCATGTCTGTTTTGAGAAGTCCTGGCATTTGCCACCCTTGAAAGATGCCCAAGTACGGCTAAGGAAAATGCCAGATGGCCTAGTTAAGCCACGCTAGTGACCATGCTGACAATTTACTAGCGTGCCAGACCTCACCCTAACACCCAAGTTTTCTTTTATTTGCTACTACGGACACACTCTCCACTAAGGGAAACCTTCACTCAAGCCTGATGCAGAAGATACCTCTGGTAGCATGCCTGGAGGGCCACAGAGACCACGCTGCCTTAGAACATGGAGGGAAAGTGAAAATACCACAGAGCTGGTAAGCTGCAAAACAAAATAAAAAGTATAGTCCATGAGAACTGGAAGTCCCTGCACAGAGGTTTGCTCACTGTGACATTCCAACATCATCAGATTTTAATAAAGTGGTCATTTATACTACTAAAGAGAGAGCACAGATCTTTATTAATGATCACACCAAAATTCCTGTCAACAAACAGCTCTTCAACTTGACCAGATAAAAGAACTGAAACGTTGACTGCAGTTTTTATCTAGATGGCATTGTATTTAACAGAAATGGTACAATAAGTTAAAAAGACCTGAAGTGTTTCACTCCCCACAATTCTGTATTGTATTCAATAAAGAAAGAAAAATAGACATTCAGACATACAAAAACATTTGAAAAATCAAACCGTCTTTTCTCTTATTTCACGTAGCCTACCAGCCTAGAAGCTGATTTTTCCATTAACTGAAAATTAAGTGGTAGTGTTACAAGAAACAAAAGACTACTCACATCTCTTGTTTCTATATTTTAATCTCAGTACATTTACAATGACCCACTCTTTTCATTTTTGCTAGCTACTACCTAACAACAATCAACTAGCTGGAAGGGGGAGGAGAAATTGTAGGTCTGAGCTGCTGCAGAACTAGATTATGATCCACAAAGTGTTAATAAGCAGTCAGTGGCTTTAGTTTGCCTCCATTTCAGCAGCCAAAGTCCATACCATTAATTAAGCAGGAAGCAGCAACAGAAGGTATATGTTTGCTTTTGGGGCAAGCAGAGCCTGCACAGACTACATCCTTCAACAGAACCTACGTCTCTTCAGAACAATTTTCACCCACTGGAACCATTTAAAAGACAAATTCTCTGCTACAAAAGAGCTACGTTTTTCAGATCCTAGCGCAGACAGACACTTCATGCAACCCCAGACAGTGAGATGCTGTTGTGGAGAGCTGTGTGCAGTTTGCTGAGCATCAGCACCACATTGTTTTCCTCTCTGAGGACAGAGAGTATAGAAGACTCTTAGAACAGACTGGTGACTCTTTGATTCTGGCCCAGCGACAGGAACCTGCATTCCTCCATCCCTGGCACTACCAGGTCACCTAAGGCTTGCAAGAAGGAATACTGCGAAGCACAGGAAGGCCAACAGCAAGCACAGAAGTAGAACTTGGTGGATCCTTCGGCTATAAATATGCCCAAAAAGCAGCACTCTAGACACGGGTGAGACCACAATCCAGACAAAGGTCCTCCCTGCCACACCAAAACTCAGCTACAGAGGTGCCACAGGGCGGGCACTCTACCTTTCCCCTCAGGAAGCTCCCACACGCCACACGCACCGCCACCGTCCCTCTCCGCAGAAACAAGCCAGCAGCGTGAAACAAATGAATTCGCCGCGGGACGCAAACCCGAGCTCGCCCCGCTAGCCGGGGACCGCGGAGCCCTGCGTTACCTCACCGCAGCCGGTCTCCCCCCGGGGCGGCTCCCGACGGCAGCGCCGCGAAGGGACAGGCACAAAATGGGTGACAGGGACGACGCGGGGCGCTGGGTCAGCGAGGGGAGGGGAGGGGTGGAGGACGCCGCCGCCGGGCGGGAGGGCGGCCCCTGAGGCTGCTGTCACCGCCGCGGGCGGCTGAGAGGGGCGAGCGGCGCGGCGGGGGTGACAGCGCGGCCGGCGGCCCCTCAGGGCACTGGGTGCGGACGCCGGCGAGGAGGAGACCGAGCCCGGGGGCGGGAAGGGGTTCCCCGCGGCGGTGAGGCGCTGTGGCCGGCGGCAGCCAGGCGAGCGGCGGGAACCTGGGATAGAGGCCCTGCCGGGGCCTGCGCGGCGGCGTACGACCCCCCGGCGGGCGAGAGGGTGGGGGTCGAGGCTGGGCTGGGCTGTTCTCGCCGGCGCTCAGCGCTTACCGGGCAGCCGCCTCCTTCCCGCTTCTTCGCGGCGCGGCCCGACTCTGAGGGGACGGGACCGGGCCGGGCCGGGCCGGGCCGCGCGCGCCGCCGGCGGGAGGGGGAGGGGGGCGCGGAGGGGCGCGCGGGGATGGCAGGGTCCCCTCCACCTCCGCCCCTCCCCTCGCGGGCGGGGCCGCCGCACTGCGCAGGCGCCAGCAGCTCCCCCCCCCGCCCAGAGGAGGGTGCGCGGCCGTGGGCGGCGCATGCGCTGTCGCCCCCATGCCGCCGCTGCGGGAGGCGCCTCACCTGAGGGCGAGAGGGCGGTGGTAGGTACCGGTGCGGGTCCCGAGCCCTGCGGGGGCGGGACGGTAACCGGCTGGGGCTCCCCCGGCGCTGCCTGCGCGGTGACGGCCGGGAAGCCGGCGGTGTTGCGGTGCTGCTCTTTCTAATGGCGGCGGCCCAGCGCTGAAGGGCCGCGCTGCCCCTCGGCTGAGGCGGGCCTGCGGGGCGCGGGGTTGACGCCAGCCCCTGCCCCAGGCCTGGGTCTTGCTTTGGTAAAAAAGCATTTAATTTTATTATTTTTTTCTGGAATAAACCCATAGATTTCAAGCTTCAGAGAAGTGTGCAGCAAAGCGTGAGGGTGGAGACGCGGCGGCCTTACCTCACCGTTACAGCTCAGCCTGGAACGGCATTCTCCACAGCGGCCCCGCTGAGGGTTTCCTAAACCTGTGCCTTACAGTACAATATTAGATTAATTACAGCATCTCATTCAAATACAGACGGTTTCAATGTGGAGAATAGTGTGTTCTTAGGTTACAAGAACTGTGTGTGAACACAGGGTTTCAGACTTAATAAGACTATGCTAAGCTTAAGTTTTGTTATGCAGGATGTATGACTGTTGTCATGAATAACAAGGAACTGCAGTTAATAAGCCCAAATTACAGTGTTGGTGCTTTAGTGGGAGGTATAGCAGAGCCTGTATTTACAGGCATTGGCTGGAAAGTGCTATGAACACAGTAACTAAGAAAATGTGCTGATTTGACATATCCCTGTGAAAGTTTCCCCATCAGGGTTTCTGTTTTGCTCAGGCCATGGATTAAAGCCTCCCTCCCAACAGCAATTCATCTCTTTTATCAGAAGAAATGCTTCTGTGTAAGATTGTACTGCAGCCTCTCCCTTGAGGTACATGCCTTCCTAGAATTCATAGGGATGCAGATTGGTGAGGGCAAGTATCATTTACAGTCTCCTCGTTATCTTGTGTACAATTTAATTTTTAATATTGTAAATCAAAGTAAATCACATCTATATTTCATCAGAGTTCCATTTAAAACGGAGAGGATGTATATGTCCAGATGTTACAACATAGTTTGATTTACATTGCGGGAAAAATTTGCTACTTACATGTCTTACTAAGTCAGTAATTTTATTTTGATGCCCTTTCCAATCCAGTTCTCTTTCGGTCTGCCTGTTCTTTTAGCTGGTGGGGATTCTTCTGGAAGGCTGCTGCATGGACACAGTGTGTTTGTTTGACACTGAAAGGAACATTAAGGAATATTTCTGATGCTTGTTACCTGACAATATGACCAATGTCACTCCACTAGGTTTTCGGATCCATGGTTTGTTCAACAAAACGTTGCTCTGTGTTTCTACCTTTGGGTTGATTTTTAAGTTATTTATCAGTTTAAAAATAACATTTCAGTGACAATCAGCAGCATTCCTTCTGTATTAGGGATGTGAAATATCTCTGCATTTGATTTGTACAATGTATTTCTCGCAGTAGCCCACAAAGGGGCTCTGCTTTCTGCTTTCTAGCAGGAAACAGAACGTGGTTCGTTCAGCTCAGTGAATTAACGAACAAGCTGACAGTGCGTGCAGCTGGTATCCTAGTTCAGGAACTTGAATGGTCACCAAAAAAACCTGCATAATATGGCAGTGTTATATCCTGTAACATGTGCAAGAGTGGTTCAACTGTCTCCTAGGAAAACTTTCTCATTGTGGTTATATTCTAGATGAGATTGCCCAAGAGGATTACAGAATCTCCATAATTGGAGGCTTCTAACAAAGAGCAGACAAACGTCTCGGGAGAGGGGCAGGTAGAGCCGATCCTGTCTCAGACTGATAGCTGTACCCTGCAGGGCAGCTGCCTCACGGCAGCCTGTCCGAGCCCTGGGAAGCAGCTCGAGGGCTGCCTGGAAAATGGAAAGACACCTGTTCGGGGGGGGGACCGTGTAGCAATTTGCACGGAACATCCATGGTTATTATGCACTCCTGTTCTTTCTCATCCTGCTCCAGCTCTAAGTTGTGTTTGTTCTTTCTCGTTACAGGGAAGTAGTGTAAGTGTGCAGTGGCTGAATTTGCACAAGCTTGTGCTCTGCAATTCATCTCAAGCCAGTGACAGCGTTCAGTGTCACCCAGGGTCTTCACGTGGGGGAAAGCAGTTCAGAGAAGCAGCTGAGAAGCCCCAGCAGGGTAGTTGGTGAAGAGCTTGACATGGTAGTAGCGTGGCTGTGTGAGCAGAGCTCCTGGCAGGAGCCAGCACCAGGGGTAGGACATGACACCTTCCAGGCTCACTCAGGGGCAGCCTAATACCGTTCGGTGTGGCTGCACTACAAAGGTTTGCTTTGTAATTGAGCGAGAGCCATTTTGCAGAAAAATTCTATGTTGAAGTTAGCTGAAAACTATTTTGAAACTGTTTTAACATTATCCAGATACACCACTGGTAGGAAGTATTAACAGTAGTTAGGAGTTTCCCATTCTTTTCCCTCTTCAGAGGTAAGCATGACATTTTTTCTTGACCTGCATCTCATTTCAGCGTAGTTTTGAACACTGTACAGTCAGCTGCATTTTTCTCTACTTTGGATATTGCTGTTGAGATTTGTCATTGTTGTGACACCCACTGAACGAAAATCAGACAGCGTTCAAGCAGGTATCTTTTTATTATAGAGGTTTATATTCTATATTAAATTTTGACTATAGTAAGACAAATGTACTTTAATTACATTATTACTTTAAATATTTGATTTAAATAAAACGCCAAGAGAACTTGATTTAAATACCTGATTTAGTTTCCACATCGATTCCTACAAAACCCACTGATTTCATGCAGCGTTTGAAGGACTAGAGGCCAGAGCTGATTTCTTAGCTAATGTATAACTACAGCTAGAGTGCTCTGTACACAAATGTAAAGGTTGTGATGTCTTGAGACTGGCTGCATTCTGAAGCAAAAGGCGTAATACTCATCTGAAAAATGGGCTCTTTTGCCCAGCTACTTCTCTACCTTACATGTAAACTCTTTCCACACGTTATAGTTGTTTTAGTTTAATTCAGCAATAACCCTCTACTAACCTCTAGATTTTATGTGATAGAGCTTTTTACTTTGTAAAATATGAAATGCTGGTGTTAAATTCCATACCTCTAGCAAACTCAATTGAACTCAATTTGCACATTCAGTTTAACGTAGACCTGTTTTTTAGTTAAATAAGACCAAGTGAACCTGACAAACATAGATACAGGAGATTTTATTTAACATTGTGTACAAAGAAAGGCTACAAATGCCTTTTTTTTTCCCAAATACAGCTTTTGGATCCCTTTTTCATACCACTTTTCTCAGAAAATTTAAAAAAAAACACAACAAAAAACCCAGAATTACATCCCCCCCTTTTTTTCCCTTTCCTTTTCCCCTCTCTTTGGGCCTAAACTGAGAGATGTTTAGCAGTACAGTTTCAACACCTTTCAGTATTAAACTATAAGGATTAGGTTTTCTTTTCCAAAACCAGAGCACAATGAGATACTGAAGTGCTAGCAACAGCAGGATAAAATGTCAAAAACTGACTCCCTAACACAGTAGTGTTAAAACAATGCCAACAACGTTAACTCTGATGAAACCCAAAATTAGCCAAACAATAACAAGTTGTCTTCTGCACCTGATAATTTAGCACTGATTATATAATTTAATTGTATTTATATTTAAATAAATACAATTAAATCCTTTTCTTGGAATTCTTCATGGATTATAGATACTTGCTATACTAGAGATAAGAACAAACTACGTAACTTACATATGCAAGAGAAGACTTAGATTTATTATTTACTTTTTTTGCTGGACAGACACAGAAAGGACATTTCACAGTGTCCTGCTGTAAGATGATCTTTAAGTTCAGTTTCACTGTGGTGTTTCTCAGCCATCCAAGACAATTCCTTACCCTCTTTTTGCTGCCTTGTACTTTTAGTACAGATAACCTGACTCTTGAAACATCTATCCCTGTGTAGCTAAGTTTTATCCAGGATTCCATGTTTCATATGTAAGCGTGAAGCCCAAAATAAGATTTCTGTTAGGCTGTGAGAAGCAGTGAAGATTAGAAGAGGGTGTTGTGAAGAAGGGTCCTTTTCTATGGCAGCTTTTACATTATCGCCTACTATATTTGGAATAGTTTCTAGATACGGATCAGTTTTCAGCTCACTATTTGTGTAATCCCTAGAGTTAGTGTAGTCAAAATGGGACTCAAGTGGAGCTGCTTTAAGGAGATTGGCATTTGATTGTTCAGTTGGGCACAAAAAGAAGGAACCGGAGTCTCTCCCCGTAACTGCCTTCTGGACCTTGCTCAAACTGCCCCAGGGGAGATGTGAGCATCTAAGGACCGAGGCCATCTGCGCTCTGGTGGGCTCTGCTCGTTGTGATCCTCGTTTGGGGTCATCTGCAGAACGCGGCTGCATTCTCCTCCCAGGCAGGAAGCCGTTTTGTACACAAGCCTGCCCTTCCATACGTCCACAGGGATAGAACGTGGCCTTGTCATATAAATCACTCTGCAGATTAGAGAAATGGTTCATCTGTAGAATGTCTTGGGTTCTCAGAACATCTTTAACACGGGGGAAAAAGACTGTAATAGTTACACAAACAGCAGCTCTAGTGGAAAATAAAAAAGTTTTCTCCACTCTGATGAACCGTTTTTGATGAGAGGATTTGAACATGACTGCCATTAAGACAAAGCAGTAGAGCAAACACTTCTGCTAGGCCTAGGGACTCTGTAATCATACTGATTCCCAAAGATGCTGGAACAGTTAAAAATAAAAGACTCTTAACTCACAAACCAGGCCTACACAAGAGCTTTAGCAGATCCTGGTCCGTTGTGCACCAGGAAGACTGGAAATATTTTAGTTATGTCCAGGGATAGCTCTCCTACAAACTGAACCTCCCGGTGGGGTAGTTCCTACAGTGCAGAATGATGTGAAGGGGTTTCTGCTGGAAAAGGAGGGGTCTTTCTTACTGCAAGGTGAAACATGACAGTAGGGAATAAATGACTCGGAAAAGACTCCCATGGTTCACCTGCATGTATTTGCAATGGTCGCCAGCAATTCCCCTCTACGATGGTAACACAATCAACAGTGGAGGCAAACTAGGTCATTTAATAATATTCTAATTCCTGGCAATAGCATTTATGTATTTGCTTGACCTGAAAGGCCTAAATCTAGTGATTTGGTTAGAGGAGGAGGAGAATCAAGACAACGCGTACACTCAGGTTTGCTTCAGTCCTATTGTTTCAGCCACTTCATCATTACACCATGTTGTGGTGGTTTATTCTTGCAGGTGAGAAACAGACTTTTAGCTTAAGCAACAGGGTAACTTTTTCCTTCTTTGTGCTGGTGTTTCACCTGCAGTAATACACAGACTGCAGTATCGCTCCTCCCTATCTGCTGCCCCAGCGGGAATCAAAAGGTAGAGAGCAAGCGATGAGCTTTGCTTCCTTAGCACCGAACTGTGACTTTCCAGTGGCAAGAAAGAGGGGTTGCAGCACATCAGCAGTGGGAGGCTGCAGTAGCTAAATTCCTGGCGTTCCTATATGGATGTTTATTCACTGGCAAGACGGTCTTTGCTCACAGTTATCTAGAGCATAAGCCTTCTTCTGTAACTTGTAATGAGAACTTCTTCCTGGTTCCAGACAATGGATCTGAGTGACTCCTAATTATGCTTCTCTCTTCCACTTGTGTTACTTTTATTCCTTAGAACCTTGTAAAGCAATAATCATTAACTGTAAACGCTTCCTTTAGAGCTTATGTTGATTTTAGGGGCAATTTCATATTTAATTGTATTAAATGAGAAAAATCATAGAATAGATAAGAACATTCATTTCATTGCTCATACTAATCTAAGGCTCCAGTATCTCAGCTGCACGTACCCTGTGTTACAGGAAGTGAATGGCATCATATTTATTTTTCTGTACTATTTTATGTACTATGACAACGTGAGCAAAGTTTAAGAAGAAAAACATACCTGGACTACAAATTTAATATGGCGTAAGCAAGGGACTTGCTGACTACACCAAGAATTTGATTAATTGGATCCTATCTACTTAGGAATTGCCCTTTCAGACTTTTCTTCAGGAAACAGAAACAAATCCCTTTTAGTCTAGCATGATCGTCCTCGTCTTCTATTATTAAAAGTCCCCATATTCTTGAATTAAAGTAAAAAGAGAAAGAGAAGGTTTTGGGTTTTTTTTTTGAAACATTTCTTTCTAAAATTTCCCTAATAATAATGGCACGTCTGATGTTATCCCAGCAGATGACCAAGCACTGAAACAAAAAGATTAACCAGTGAGGAATCAAAGAGGGTCAGGTTTGTGCTATCGGATTTTAAACATCTTTAAAAGCCATGTTGGTCAATTTACATTTCATACATACTTAAAAGAATGGCACGTTAAGATAAATGAACACATTGTGATGCCTTCCAGTGTTACAAGGGCAACAAACAAATTTGGAGATCCACGTATGCTTTAAAGAACAGTACATTTGTTTAAATAAATTCATAGAAAACTAACATGAACAACTATAAAACAGATTTTTAAACAGGTAAAAGGAATAAACTGTAAAAATACTGCATCTCCCATAAACACACTCTGTGGTTCCACCACCTTGTGGCCAACAAAAAAAGCTGCAGTTTTGCTTCCTAGGGCGCAGGCTGATGGCCTGGTGTCAGCGGCTGAAGGTCTGGCCCGAGGCGGGCAGCGGGCACCAGCAAATACAGTCACCACACTGCGGTCTTTTGCCCTTAGCTGATACATTGAAAAAATAGCAGCATTAAAATACAGCCTGAAATAGCTTAGCTACTACCTCAACTTGTTAAAATTGTGCAAGAGTAAAGAACACCAGCAGCATTTTAATGGATGGGTTTCAATTTGGTTTCAGATGCTCCCCTCCCATACAAAGCACGCACAAACACAAAGCTGAAACTGATCTAGTAACTCATATTACTTGTCTGTCCTTGAAAACTTTCCCCATAGTTTATCTTTATTTAACTTTTTAAAGTTTCACTTAAAAACCTATTCTGTGTTAAAAAAAACCAAAACAACTCACCATGAGAATTTTAAAACAGTTTCTAATTGCCAGGAAACTGGTGCTTATTCCTCTCCTTAAACTGGCGACACACAGACTGTCCTAATCACCTGAATTTCCTTAGTTGAAAGTTTTAATATTTCAGATCCCTGTTACTGAAACCTACATTTTTAGAAAGGTCTCTCCAATACTCAAGAAAATGAAAAAGCATAAACTCCCAGTGCACATGTAAAGGGTAATTTTTTGCTAGTTTGCTCTTATTTTATTTATATTGTACCTTTTAATATAGAAAATGGAAGAGTTAGGTTTTCTGACCCAACTTGCAAGGAAATATGAGTAGAAATCAGAAGGCCTTCTCTAAAGCCAAGTTTTGCAAGTCCCTTTTTGTTTAAGTATGATAAGGCTTGTTAAAAAAATAACAAAGTAAAAAAAACAACACCACAACAAACCCAACCAACATTCCTGGGAAACATAAAACATAAAAGCCTTTTAGAAATACTTAATTTCTGAAAACATAAGACTATTTGAAAAAAATTAATTGCAAAATTAAAGGAAATTCAAGAAAACAATTCTCGTATTTCAAATCAGTCCACGATTTCATCATCAGCAATAAGATGTGCTACCTTTTCCAGCCCAAAATTACCAGCTTTGGGGAAAAACATATTCATACTTAACAGAAATAATTAACGGGTTAAGTTAAATTAACTTCTTTTTTTTTTCCCTGATCCACATGCCTGCATGTTAGATAACCTTACATTAAAACTGAGCATTGTAATGAAAGACTAAAAGCAACAACCTGTAACAGTAACCAAAGCAAAAGCAAATTTCTCGTGGTTACATACTATAGATCAGTAACTTAATATTAAAATTAACTTCCTGTATAAATAAAAATAAAAAAACTTGGGCAAAAGTAAATTGGCACAGTCATTATGGTATTGCTTTCCAGTTTCAACACTGCAAAGAGCAGCCACGGATTCCAAACACCAAAAGGAAAAGGCCATCACCCAACTGGGGTAGTTTGGTTGGGTTTTTTCCTTTTCCATGAAGCCGTGAGCAGGTGCTGCCGCCGGCGACGCTCCACACACCAGCCTGGAAGGGGCGGGTGCGCGGCCAAAGGATTGCTATAGAACCGCCAAGTAAAAATGAGAACAAATACATAAAAACAAAACCATAGAGTGTGGTTTACTGGTCTACGTGACTTTTCTTAAGTCAATGTTTTTCAGGATTGTGACATCATTTTTGCCTTCAAAAAGGCAAAAAAATACAGTAAAAAAAAAAAAAAAATTAAAATCGTAAGCCTTCAAGTTTCCTTGCCTTCATTCCCTCCCTCCCCCCAAAAAGCACCTCCTACTATAAACACTTTTTCTGTTTTACGGGTTCAGAAGTTGGAATGTAGTGGAAATACATACAAGAAAGAAGGAATTTCTAGTTGTACATTACATTACAAAGAGGTTTGCTCCCAGACCTAAGGAGGGAGGGATACTAAGCAATATTAAATTCCTATAAGAATCCTTACAAAGCATGCAAAATATTGATATACTCACAAAATTGAAATTTATATTGGTTCCTTTTTGAATTTGCAACTTCACAGTACAATAATTTCTAGTATTATGCAGCAGTCAGAATTACAGTGACTACAAAGTAATTTTCCCTTAATTTTTTCATTCCATTTGTTTAAAAGACTCCTTCCGTTATTTTTATGTTTTAATTGAGAGGCTGCAGATCACTCATCAGAAAATGTGCAATTCAGCATAACAGGGGTTGCTTTCTTTGTCGTATTTCCCCTCAAATGATGTTGACAACCCAACTCCACCACTCTTGCTGAATGTGTCCCCCTCTCCCCTTCTCAGGCCGGTTCCTTCCCTTCTCTTCAAGCAGTACTTCTCGCTGGGATGATGATGGATGGATGCCACTAAACAGATGCTGCAGCGCTGGGCAGGAAGCAAAGGGGGCTGGGGGAGCTTGTGAAAGTGGAATCACCCCTGTCCCCCCCACGATGTTTGGCACAACTGCTTCACAGCCAGAACGCGTGGCTCTGGATACCAGCAGTGGGATCCTGCGATCAAGATCCCCAGGCAAACACTGCTGCCCTTTACACCCAAGTCACCCCTGGGGCTTGAGCTGATGCGGGCAGGGAAACACAAAAGGCAGGATTGGGCTGCACCGTTTGTACTGCTCTGTGTAGTTCCACAGAAATTCCTTCACTGTTCTTATTTAAAAGAGGGTTGGAATTTCTGGGGAACACACAATGCATGCTACTGCTAGATTGTCCATAAAGCACATTCTGACACATTTTATCAAAGTATTCGTATCGATCAGAAAAAAACTCGTTTAGAAGCAACGTACAAAGCCTCCAAAAATTCAAGTATCAAAAAAAATGATGTTCTGATAAAATTTTGGAGTAAGCAGCGAGCCAAACGGATAGCCACTGATTATTTTTTTGTGTGTCCACAAATGCTTCAATTAGATGATAACAAAAGATGATAACAACTTTTCTTTGGAGTGTTGGGAATTAATAGCCTTCCCAATTAATTTTCATTAAGTTTGGTGGGGTCTAAGGAATTTAGCAGTCCTGCTTGGATAATATTGTCCCTGCTTTTATATGCAAACAAACAACAGAATCACTAACAGAGTCACTGACTCTAATCCTCCCTGCCTCTCTTTCACTTGCTATATTTCTTTATAGCAGAACATCACTGGATCAGGCTCCCTTAACCCAAAGAAAACCATCAGAAGTGCAACAGGCAAGAGCAGGGCATTGCCTTCCCCAGAGCTGTGTAACATTTGCAAGGGAAGGGGTGGGTGAGACAAAAACAAACACAATAACCCCCAACAAACCAACAGTTGAAGTTGTATGCAAAACTGTTTCATTTCTTCAGAACCCTGTTCAAATCAAGACTTGAATTTCTGAGGAGGGAGTCTCAGATCCCAGTCCCTTCCCCTTCTCCTCTCGCAAAGCAATGCTATTTTTGTGGCCTAGAACAGTACTTTAAAAACAGCAGTTATTAAAGACACAGTTGTGATATATCCTTTAACTCCCCCTCACCCAAAAAGGGGTATCCTATCAAGTGGTCCAGTAGAAATCTTGAAGTTTCTTTATGATAAATTAAATCCATAAAACGAGGAATACCTTCTGTCACATTCCCACTAAGAATAAATGCCACACTCTGTGGTGCATTTGTCCAAGTGTCTATTGCTCCTTCTAGTGGAGATTCCGCAGAGCTCCATCTCCAGCTCAGTTCTGCTCCTAACAATCAAAAGCAGAAATTATTCTTTCCCTTCAGCCTGTCCCTGGTTAACAACCAGCAGAAGTGCGGAGGGCCGTAATTCCCCAGGACAGGAACAGGCCGGCAATGTCTGAAGAAACACCAGTCGTCTTTGTCTCAGGTGTGGCAGATTTAGGCCAAGAGCAGTTTTTTTTTGCATTCTGTTGGTACCACAGACACCTACACCTCCGTGGAAAAGAGAATACTTTGCCTCTTGCTGTCCGGGGTAGGGATAGTCTCTAGCTGCAGGAAGTACAGAAGAACTTGAACCTGGTAAGAGAAAGAAAGAGGCGATAATAACGCTCGTTAGCTCATTCTCATCCTGGCTATTCCAGCATTGGCAGACACGCCTTCAGCTCTCTCCACAGGGACATCTTACAGTTACGTATTTGTTTTAATACAGCGTATAACAGCAGAGGTAGTAAAACTTGCAGTGCTTCAAAGACACTCATTTCAGCTTCCAGGGTATAAAAGTGGTGCTGGTGTTCCCCTGCACTGAACAAAGTCTGATCTATAATCTGCCATCACTCAACCAAGAGAGTACAAACCAGCCTGGCCAGCTGACACAGCCTCTGTGCTCAAATTCCCTACATCACCTTCAAAAGGCAGCAGTGGCCAAAGAAATCCAAATTTAGGAAATAATTTTGTTGTGCATCAGTGAAGGTGGTTTAAGCGTTGAGGAGCATAACGGAAAAAACACTGATGGTCCTTTTACCCCAGGCCAGTGATATGGTGCTCTGAGACAGCCCTCAAAAACCTTACTACACACAAACACAAACCACACAGGATCACGTGCACAGTGACAGTGTTTCATGAGAAGCTGTATTAGTACAGGTGCAAAGAGAACTGCCCAAAGAAACTCAGTTCTACAAACAGTCTAAAGCGTCTGTGTGAGGGTGAAAGTTGTTTATGTTTCTCAAAAGAACCTGCCATGAAAGCACAGCAGGATGGCTGAGCCAGGCCTGCAGGAGGACTGCAGTTTCAGCCTTCACAAGGTTCAAGAGCACCCTTAGGATTTACCTGGGACATGACTTCCAGTGACCAACTGTCCGTCATTGTGATGGGCTGGGTTGGGTTCGCAGGGATTTTGCTGTCCTTCTCTGAAGGCCTGAGCAGCGTTGGTCCAAAGACAGTTGCAAGATTATGCAGGGACATCTTGTTAACGCTCTCCCGCTCAGCAACCCTGGGAGAAGAAACAACGAACAAGGCAGGTCTTCATAAACATCTGAGTTTGGAAGTGTCCAGAAGTAAGAAACCATATTTATTCCTTTTGTACAAAGTTTTAGATACATTCAATGAACCACTCTCTCCATATGTGCCTCAATGAACTTTATATGTAAGCAATACCTTAATCTGACACGACCACTGTCTCCAGGCACTCAACAGACACTGCTCAAACCCAGGAAAGGGACTGCTGTTGACTGTCTGGACAGCAATAAAGGAAAGTTTTTGTCCCAGTTTCATAAACAACAAACTGAGACACACGAGTTAAAAAAAAATTTACCCAAGGGCAGAGAAGTCTGCAGCAGAAACACAAGTAAAAGCCAGATTTCCTGGATTTTAATCCAGAACCTCAGTCACAAGATTATCTTTCATCTCTCCAGTGACAGTCTCTGGTGTGTACAAAATTAACACACTGTGCATGTATTAAGCTTATTGCATTAATATCAAACACATGGAAATACTTTGTCCCAGTTACAACCATGATTACAAAGAAATAGACAAGATCAGAAAGACTAGTCTAGGCATGGAACTGACAACTCCAGTTAGCAGAAGTGCAAAGTTAGAATTTTAAAAAATATTAGATTGCAGATGCCTTTTGAGACAGGGCTCACAAGTCCTTAAACATGGCCAAAACGTCACAATTTATACTAAAACCTTTCTTGATCGTTGTATGCAGATGCAGGTGCAGTTTTGCAGTGATATTGCAGCAAGAATTTGCATTTGCACTAGATTAGCCCCAAAACTTTCCTTACCCCTTTCCTTCAGTTCTAATCCTTTCAGTACATGTGAGAATGGAATTCAGGATTTAGTGCCTCACTAAGTGAGTCTGAGACAATAGTTATCCAATGAGCATTCACAACAAGTCAGCAAATGCTTCTTCATTTGGGTGATTCAGCACGAATTCAAGGAAAAGGCTCCTCTTTTCAAAGCAATGATGCTTTACACAGTAAATCCGCGTCTAGAGGACCCCCATTTACCTTTTTAAATGGTCCAAAAGGAAAAGGAATGTCACAAGGTTGGGTTCTGGAAGCGATAACAACAGATTCAACATACAGCTTTCCTTTGCAACAGGGTCTGAAAGTGCTAAAAGACAGAAAATAACAAAACATCACCAGAGGCAGTGATAGCAATTAGACTCCCTGCCTCATTTCTCACACCACTAAATATGGATGGTCCCAAATGGACTGCAATTACACTGAAGGTGGGAAGAAATGCCCCACAGGATCCCTTTTCTTTATTTCATAGATATGTAAAGATTCCTTTACTCTAAAGCAGTTCAAGTCTATTCAGACTTTCAACCATTATGATTGTTTTCCCTTGCATGAAGATGAGACAAGGTACATCCTACACCCCACCCCCCACCCCCCCCACGCTCCCCAAAGACTTTCCGGGGAGACTGAATGGGACAAACAGCAAGCAGTGGGCTGTCATTCTATTCTTAACCTATCCTTCAGAACCTGGGCATTTTCCACTTCCAAAAAGACATGGCAACTGCCCATATTCGAGCTCATCGGAAGAATGTCATTCCAACGCTCGTGTCTGAGCTGTGTTTCACTTCCCTCACAGCTTGTTCCAGGCTTCTGTCCAACACTATAAATATGGGTTTGTATTGCTTGAGGAGCAGCCTCCCACAGAACAGCATCTTTAGCACGGACCCCGTTACCAAGGGTTATTTCTGCTACTACCTACCAATGCCCTCAGCGAAGTTGGGGTACAGCTCATCCGTAAAGAGGGGTTCAGGCAGCTCCCGGAAGTAGAGTTTCAGGGTGCCCGCAATGGCATTGACATCCATCTCACTCATCATCACCGACACGTCTTTGTTATCTGAAAGAGGCAGGAGGGGACACAGGGTAAAGAAGCTGCTGGCCTTGCATTCAGCCTTTTTCTTGCTTGGAGTCTCTTTGTTTATCCTTTGTCTTTGTCCGAAGAGCTGAGAGTTTTCCTGTTTACATTTCTCCGGATTAAATAAGCTGTTTTCTGACAACTGAAGTGCTGCTCAAATAACTGCAGTTTATAGCTTTGAATCAAGCAGAGGGAACCTCACGCTACCCAGGGTTAGTTACGCTGTGCCAGCAACCTCAGCCTGATCTGGAACAAGCCCTGCTTGACTGTATTTATATGCATTTCAACTTTTGTTAGTGACAACAATTGTTATTCCAATCCCCTGCCTCTAACAGCTTCAAATAAGGGGCCCTGGGGCTGTCTGACTCCCCACCCAGCGTAGCTAAAGCACACAGGCGATTCGGGGCTCGCATTTCAGTTTTATTGCTATTACAGACAACAAAACCACCCTCTTGCCCTAAAACAAACAGACCAACCAGCAGAGCCAGCGCTGGTTTCACGAAGCTTAGCGTAGGCCAGCATTTCATGTAAATAAAAAATGTTGGTCTTCAAAATGTGAAACACCTTTACTTGTACTAGTGAAGATTGATAAACCAATGTGTGTGGTAGCTTAAGGGGACTGAAAAGAAAATATAAGGAGGAAGAAATTTCACAAAATAAGTGAAGAAAAAGTGCAGGGAGTGTGAATTTAGGCACCTGGCACCAGCCTCATGACTGCTTGCATCAAAAGAGAGCTCAAGTGTGGCTTGGACCGTCATGTTGTGGCTGAAAGCAGGGCAGAATTTCACTTTATGTACCTCAGAAACTTGGAGGTGTTTCATCTGCCTGATCTTGGATGCCTTTTGGGACACACAAGCCATTCTTTTAAACATTTTACAAACGTTGGTAAAAATTATCTAATTTTACAATGTGCACACAATCTGGACACAATGTTAAGAAGAGGACTCGGGAGCCGTGACCACCCAACTTCAGTTTCATGAACACCCTTCCTAGTCAGCTTTAGAAATTGTTTTGTGAAAGGAAGCCAGCAAAAAAAATTCTCAATTTCAAGGATTTCCATTAATTTGGAGACCTCACAATAGTGAGGAAATTATGGCTTCTGATCGCTGCCACTTCCCCTGAGGAAGGTCTCTGCCATTTACAAAGATTTGGCAAGGCAGGCAGCCCCCATTTCACCTCTGCTGGGAAGAATAACAAACGCGTTCTTTGGTACAAGGATCCATCCCATTGTATGTCTTAGATTATATCTGTAGCTGAAGAATATTAATAAAACATGCAGCCAGGGTTAAAATGGTTGTCCTTGTGCAAGAATCTCTACCTCTTAATGCTTCTCAGGGAACATAAGATTAAAAATAGCACAGCCACCTGACAGGGAGCTCACGCAGGTTCTCAGAGCGCAAAGGAAAACATCAGTCACGATTTACTTACTGACATCAAAGGCAGCTTTCAGAGCTTGGATATCGGTCGCAACCCCAGAGACACGGTAGATGCCCACCTCCTCCATCCCACGCCTCTCGATCTCCTCCACACACTGGCGCACTATGTAAGGCACCTTCGACCTCTCTCTCCTTAAGAAAAGCCAGAGAGGAGGGTCAGTACAGCCCGGGTCCCCAGTGCCTGTTACCCCCAGCCAGGCTGCCTACAATCACCCCATCGCTTCCCTGTGCAAACCTCTTCTGGAAAATGGGGTGGGAGAAAGTCTGAGCAGGAAAAGAAGACTGAGCTGAAAAACTCCTTTTAGGACCAGAGAGGGTTTTCCGAGTGTCTCAGCCTGGCTTTGGCTGTTCTGCGGCTGCCCTGAGCACTGGGGCTTCTGGCCAGGTCCCAGTGCCCCCAGAGTCTGCGACTTGCGCAGGTGATCGGAGGATTCCCAAACAGACCTTGGGTACATAGCAACACTTTTGCTTTCCAATTAATGCAGTTCCATAGGGAGGAAATACCACGCTTCCCAAACTACATAACAGAACAAACAGGTTTCTTCTGGCAAACGATTCATGACAAAAGATCAGGGGTTAAAATAATACAACAGGATCCAAAGAACTTGAACATTTCCGATTATGGAAAGGAAACATCACTGTTCAGTGACTCTGGAAATTTGTGACCTAGTCAGCCAACTACAGAGGAAAGGGGCAAGGGGTATTTCCGGAACTCAGAAGAGCAATATGCTGTAAGTAAACACCCTGGGTTTCAAAACCTGTGTGAATGCTGGCTTTTCCCTTGCAAAAAATGAAACCCAGAGGATGTACAGCGTCTCCTCCTTTCTGCAGCCACCTACACCACTACCCACGTGGAGAGGCTGGACTGACAAACCCCTCAGTGGGGTAGAGACAGACACAACCCACTGGCCAGCTGGCTCTTTGAAAAACAATGGGGAGAAATGTGACCCATCAGCTCACTTGGTGACAATAGCGATCTTGACCCCAAACACCCCAGTCTGCTTCCGGGACGGCATCCTTTTCAGGCTAAACTCCCGACTGGTAAACTTCACCGACAGCTTCACTTCCACCTGAATAAAAGAGAACTGCTGTTACTTTTTAAACAATTTATTTTACTTTTTTCTCCAACAAAATGCAGAGAAATAAAGCACATAAAGAGGTACAGAAGCAGTGCTAACTTCCCTTTTCCGTACTTACTCCATTCATTGAGATGACTGTGCGTTGCCAATCTTTGTCCTGCAGCGCCTGTGGGTCCAGCTGAAAAACATGGAAGTCACCCATGAGCTAGGAACAGAGTTCAGAGAAATCAGCCAACCTGAAAGGCTTCCGTAAGCGAGCAGAGCACTACCACTCTCAGCATGTTAATTCTTTTCCATAGGAAAACAAACATTCCAAGGTTTCCCCGGTTGCAGGTAACAGGACACTCAGATATTGTGCAGCTCTCTAAGCAGGGCTGATGAGGACTCACACACATGGAAAATCCAGCAACATGCATGCGATGTCTGCTCAACAACAGAGCAACCTCGGCGAGCAAAATCAGTGTTTGAAAGCCAATAACCTCAGCTTTCATAGAAAGAGCGACTGCACTCATTGGCGTAGCTCAACAGGCACATTAACGGACAAATCTGTCCCATCCCACAGGGCTAGGAGTCAGGAAAGGGGAGGAGGGATTTCTGAAATAACTCCGATCTGAAAGAGAGGAAACTGTCTCCCTCTGCAGTTTTCTGGGGACAGGTGAGGTTGGATGAGTGCAAAATTACTGCATTGAAATAAAAAGCCAGGCTGAAAAACTTCAGAGCTCTTGGCTGTGAAGCTGATAGCTTCCAAGAAGGACTATGTCCCACTGAAATCAAAAGACATAGCGACCCTAACAGTAAGGTCAAGGAAGAGAAATATGAAGTAATCTGTACATAAACAAGTAACAAACTAAACCCCTGACAGGATCATGGAGAAAATAGGCCCAGAAATCATAGAAAGTTGTCCTCCTTCAACCTGTCTGTTCCTTTTCATTTCTATTTGAGCACAAAGGCAGGAAGAACTCCCTTCTGACCTGGTATTGCGAGAATTCATTAAACAGAAACCAGTTCAGACACAAAGCCCTGATCACCCATTTTCAGCTTTGCTTGATCTCTTTGGAGTGGGCAGTTGTGAGGCTGGGGAGTAGCTGACTCAAAAACTCAAACATCACCCAGCCATTCCAGTACTGCCTGGGAGAGTCCAAACACATCCAAACCCTGAAGAGCAGCACTCGGCTCAAGCCAGACTGGCAAAACAGAGAACAGATCTGTCCGCAGGGGGACTTCTACCAGCAATCAATCAGAACCAGCCAAAGCAAGGACTTTGGTGCCTCCTGAGATGGCTTTGTAACACTTGGCTCTCGAACAATGAGACACAGGAAAATCAGGAGGCAACTGCAGTTGACTGTGTTTTGAATTTACTGTCATCAGCAAACAAAAAGACACTCAGTAAAACTAGAGCTACTTCTGCAGCACAGCTTCTCCCTCTCACAGAGCCCCCTGCAAAAGCAGAGCTCCCCGAAAGGCAGAGGTAAGTTTTGAAGCAATGGCTGCTGCAGTATATTCTGGGAGATCTTAGATGCAAGCATGCTCATCCAGATCATCAACAAACCAGCACAATGCTTCTGACAGCTACAGAGACGAGTCCCCCCACTCCCCAAAAAAGACAACCAGCAGAGAGGAGTTTCTCCCTCCTTGCTCACGCCGCAGAGACCCCAAGAAGCAACAGACAAGCGAGTCAGGCCAACCTTATCCCTGCGCGCTTTGTTACGGACGTGGGCCCACAGAGGGATGCTGCCAGCACACGCGTGCTTTCCTGTCGAATTGGACCGGTTCCTGTAGGTGCAGCTCTGGCAGAAATTCCTGAAGACTCCTTGTAAGGAATAGTCAGTAACCAGTAGCTCCCACATTTTGGGACTCCACAAAGGTGCGGGAGGCCAATGGGCTTAGCTCCAGCACTTCAGCAAACCCAAATAACAGACTGCTTGCCAAGAGGGCTCGCTTATAACTGTGGCGGAACAGATCCGCCCCCGCCTGCGCAGCTCGCCAACGGCCCTACAAGTTCACCAGAATCTGGGCTGTTCTTCCCTCAATTTCCGTGCTGGAAGTTTGGTGTCTTTCAACAACTGTTCTTTCCCAGAATCAAGAGGAAACCATTTCTGAAGTGTCTGGTTTCCTATGAAGAGCAAACATGCTCATTATTCCTGAAAGCTTGATCTCCAGCTGCCTAAACAGTCATCTCGTTAAGCTGCCACAATGGCCCTGCTGATAGGCACGCTCACAGCCCATCCTCCAGCTCGGAAGCAGTTTTCCATATGCTTTTAGAATGGAGCCACCGAGAGTGTATTATTTATAGCAAGGACAGACTGCTTAAGACTGAAGAAGAAAGGTTTTGAATATTTGCCAAAAAACGTTAAAGGAAGAGTCCAGCAGGGTCCAGTTACAGTTTGTTTAAGCTAACAGGTATTACTGGTTATGTCTCAGTGGTGACCAGGGAACTCCTAGCACTGTGCAAAATGAAAGCGTGGACAGAGCTGTTAAAAAATATGAGCCAAAGAAATTTCTACTCTATCTCAAGAGCGAATAGCATATGGCTGCAAGGGACTAGCAAAAGCAGTTGCTGGAGCTGAGAGCTCACAGGCTTATCCTTGCAGGGTAACTACTGGAGCTGAGCAAGGACCGAGCGCGTATCTGCTGCTACCTCCTGCTCCCTTGTCCCTGAACTCCATGTCAGGGTTGGCAGGACCCCCACTCCCCACCTGCTGGAGAACAGCTCGTATGGAATGGAGACAGCTCAGGAGAACCACCACCAGGGAGCCTGTCTGGCTGACCTGAGCCAACCCTGCCTAAATCACTGGCCATAACAAAAGCAATTAAAAAAAATAAATAAAATCCCTCCCAATGTGCTTTTTAAATAACAAAGTGAAATGATGAAAGCAAATAAAAGAGCAAAGCCTGAATAAGCTCTCAGGAACACTGAGCGAGACAGGAAGATCAGGTCTAACAGTCTGATAAAGTCCCAGTAGGATATAACAGAGTCAATAGGAAACCAGGAACGTCATTTAGACTTTGAGCAAGTTTTCAGTCCTGGACCCTACAGACGACTGACCTTCTAAGGCCATAGAGAGCGACACAGGGACGGGGCAGCTGGAGCAGGCAGGTTACAAAGCAGACTGAGGACAAAGCGAGTCAGTGAGCGTGATGCTCCAGCATAGAGAAGGCCTGTGACAAATGGGGTCATGCTGTCTTCTGGCCTGATTTGGAGATCAATGACCTGGAAGAAGGAACACCGAGTAGAAGAATGCAACCGACAGTGTGCCAAAAGCAAGCTGCTCCAAGTGAGCAAGCACACAGCCCTCGCTTCGCCAGCTCAAGCAGGGGGAGGCACTGTGAAATGGCTGCTCCTGCATTAATTTGACAGCGAAATTTACTGCACCTCTGAACATTTCCTTCAAACAGTTGCTTGGTTTGAGTGACAAAAGGACCTGTCCAATCTCCACCGAACCTGTGAAAAACTGTGCTGTTTCCATGACCTATGCAAATAGGACAGACCTGCTAAAACTCTCAGAGACTGTATCTCACAGGCTTGTTTGCACAGTTCCCACCAAAAGTGCACGCTGCACAGGAAAAATACAAACAAACCAGTTTGTCTTTACTCCTCCAGCACCTCCAGTCCCCTTTTGACCTCTTCTTTGGCACTTGCAGTGGCAAGCCCCAAATCCACTAATGAATCAAGGAAACGCTTCTCTGTATCCTGCACAAAACACAGTAGAACAAAGCAGCTCAGCACCGCAGGGATTTCTGAGTGCAAGTCTCTGGCCCTTGTAGCAGCTTAGCTCTGAATTAAAACAATTAGTGCACAGAAGTCAGTAGAGGCTGAGCGTGCAGAACACAGAGTGCTGAGGACCTGGGAAAAGGGGAAACTGAGGACACTGGCCAATGGCAAATGCAGGGCTGGCGTTAAGAAGAAGGGTGTCCATGCTCTGCCTTAGGAAACCACCACAGAGAGTCTGATGATTTTTATTCCCCGTCCCAGAAGAGAAAAGAAAACATACAGAAACAGGAAAAAATGAAAAAGCATCAGTGGAAATGAAATGCCTGGGAGCAAGTACTGAGGCAACCTTAAAGTTAGTGTGTTTTATGCTATGTATTCACATTACTTCCTCCTTTTATTAAATCTCCCTGGCAACTTTACACTCCATCAACTTTTAATCGTAAATAGTGTCACATACGTGTTGTCAGAGTCTCACTGAGGCTGGAAACTCCCAGTCCAGCCATAACCCCATCCTTCTCAAAGCTCCCCACTGACATGTTAATCTTTCCCACCATCACCCTTTAGACGTGACCCATTGCCTTCTTCATTTCCACCCTATTTTCACTGCTGGGATGCTTTTCTGCATGAGCAAACTGTTTAAATCAACTCAAGTGTGTAAGAGGTTTTCTGAGTTGACACTTGGGAGGTGCAGCATGTGACAATCTATTTTACATGGAAAACAACCCAGATGTCTGAAATAGCCATGTGCACTGCTATGAGACATCCCAGATAATTAAGCAGATAAGAGTGATTGTTTTGCATAGCAACAGAGGAACGGTGTTGCGCTGCTACCACAGAATGACTGATCTAAGGTCATATCCTCTCTGATTTTCCAGCAGTCCTCTGAGGGAGAAGGAAATGGTTTGCCTGAGCTGATCATGCAGAAAAAAAAAGCCAACAAAGGAAACAGCATTTCTAGGAGGCACCAACTGGAGGAGACGGATCACAGGATCAAGTGTCACTTTACTCATGCAATCTGTTCCCAAGGCAGAGGCCAGTTTTGCTGACTTATGTGCTCGCTTAGATGCAGAGTCTCAGGACCAAACTAAAGGCTGCTACACTCATAACACGTGGACCTGCCTGCCACGTGAACTGCAAAATTCAAAGAGCAAAAGGGCCAACCTCCCAAGTACCAAAGATGCAAGGTAACAGAGAGAAAAAGAACATAAAATAGAGAGTTCAAAATGAGAGGAGCTGGTGATTACAACTGAGCTAAACCTCACGTTTCCTCCTGTAAGATGATGCCCATTTCTTCCTCCTCCAAGTTCCCCAATAATTTCAGTTTCTCAGAATACCCAGGAATGGCACCTTCTCCCTGTATTCCTCATGCCTGAAATGTAACAGAAGCCACCAGCCATGTGTGCTGGACAGTTAAATGCTGCACAACCAGTGCTGCCGTTCCCAGAAGGTCCAATAAGGACTTCACTTCTACGTTTACACAAGGTTCTCCCATATTAAACCTTGTGGTTTTGTTTTTCAGGGATAAAACTTGCAGGTTGGCAAGCAATGAAGCTCTTGCATGTGGCTATGAAAACAGGTAAATTAAATATTCCATAGGAAAAGAAAATATGAGCAATGGGAGCTATTAAAATCGCCCATTCCTGGAAGCTTCTGACCACATGGACCAATTTCTAGTCTTCCTTCCTCCAGTGCCTTTATGTAATGGAGAGATTTAATAAACATTTCACAGCAAAAACAGTTGTCGTCTCCTTGATGCATTGTCCTCATCACTGCAGCTCAGAGAATTTGGTGAGTCAGAAATCCCAGTAATGGGAAGTTACAGATTTACAATAATACACGGCTTAACAATACACTGAGATTTAGCCAACACAGAAATTTCCCTGTTTTTATCAGCAGGAGGATGCAGACACGACTCTTGATGTTTACAGAGTTTTTAACTAAAGGGAATTCAGGGGTAAAAAAAACCAAAAAACAACTTCATCCAACTTCACAGACCTTTACACAAGACAGACTTTGGCTCAATAGTGACAACACAACAACAACAACAGCAAACCAGAAAGCCCTAGATACACTAGCAACTCTAAAGTAAACAAAAACTAATGTAAAAGCACTGGGGAAAATCCTGAAAGAAAATGACGATAAAACCAGTGATTGGAAAAGATGCTGACAGCATCGATACAGCTAATCTTCAGCAAGGAGTCGTAATTTGATTTTGTTGTTGCATTATTATGATTTCTTAATAGAAAAATGGTGTTTGCTTTAGAAAAAACACTAAAGCAAAATAGAAGCCTTTAATAATTCTTATCAACTCAACATCTTACCAGACTCTCTTATGACTTCTTGATGCTACTGAATAATTGCAAAGAGAAGTCGTGTGATGGGAGAGAAATTGGACAACTAAGATGATGTTCTGAGAGTTCACTAAATTTCTTTATAAATTGCAAGGGGGATTTAGTGAAAGCAAGAGAACTTTTGCATTTGCCTTTTATGATACAACAGAATGCAACTTTTACATAATAATAAAAAACTGGTTTTATTGATTTTTTTCTTTGGTTGGGTTTTTTTTACTTTCAAATGTTCAGGTTTCTCTAAAAAGAATCAAGATGCAATTTATTATATTGCAAGTGCCACAAAAGAGTATTTTTACCTATTAACTTAAATAGGAAATGTTTTTAGAGAATATAGAAGTGCTGTGCATAAAAATGTGCAGTCTTGAGAAAAAAAACTTAAAAATTTAAAATATTTTATTCATTTTTTAATAATTCTATGTCAAATATTTGAAGTATTTAGAGGGTCAGTGATTTCAGGGCTCTCCATTATGAGTGCACAAATCTCCAGGGCATTTCTGGGCTGAAAACTGGCTCTTTTGTAGTTGTTCAGCTCCATGCAAAATAAGCTTTTGTTAGTAGAAGGCACACACAGATTTCTCTTCCATCTGAGACATATATATAGGAGGCACCCACCCTCTAACCAGCATTTATTGATTTGTACGTGGGGTTTCTTTCAATCACCCACCATGTTTGGCCACAAAAGCTGTACCCAAAAAGGCCACTACAGCCTCAGGGTTGCAAGGAGGGAGGGAAAGGAACAGGCCTGATGAAACTCATTCAGACAATGAATCCTTCTGGAGTAAAGGTGAGATATGATCCTTCAGGCTGCCCTCAATCAGAGCTGCTTCTGAAATCCCACAAATGGCCTTAGCCTGTGTGACCATCACTCAAATGTTGGAGAGAGCTGTCATCCACGGAGTGATGAAGAGTCAAAGGTAAATGGAGGAGAACTAGTGCTATTTTTCAGCGTGCCAGAGAGAAAAATGTATCTGGTCAGGGCATCTGCTCCATACAACAGCCAGTCCCATACAAAGAAAGGGTCTGCAGAGCAAGTACTTTAACACCCTCATAGAGCTGTGGCCAGACAGTGCAACAAACTGGAAGAAGGGGAACACACATTCTCCATGTCTTCCTCCGCTGATGGTCTGATTTCTCCTGCATGGATCTTTAGCAGTTTATGACACAGCAGCTCCCTGAGAGCAGAATCCATTTACAATCATCTCATCGCCTCCCCTGTTGTATTACAAATTTGCCACAAACACAAAGAGTCCCATGCTGATTCTCAGCGGTGGAAATCCCTCTTAGATGCAGCCTACTGTCATGGACGCTATCCCCTGGACATGGCAGTTATCAGGACAATAAGCCTGTCCTCCAAGGCCTTGCTATCACATCAATAAACTTCCAGCACGTACAGAACGTAGCATTTCTTCCATGAGATTTACAGAGGGGATGGTATATTCATTGCTTCCTCTTTTGTCACAAATGGAGCATCCTGAACAGCGACCAGGGCTCAGCAACGGTGCAGTTGCTATATATTGTGCTGGAAGTTTTGAAGTTAACAGGCAAATCAGAGATCAAAAATGTAAATTTTAATGAAAAAGCACCTATCCCAGAAGGGTACTGAGGTAGGCATAGGGGACGAGGCAAGTAGGAAAAAGCTGCTGACTTCCCGCCTCTGAATCACACCACATACTTCACTATCTGGAGAAAAATCTCCAGTGCTGAGACATTAAGAAGGCAGAAAGAAAACCCTGGGTACACTCCAGAATTCAAAAGTCACATTGTGTTTTGCAGTAAGGGTGGCAGGACTGAGTTAAGCACAGTCTTACCTGAATCTGTCCTTTCCCCATTATGCGATCCGTGCTCTCTCCGTCCTCTTTGGTGAGCTTGGTTTTGTTGTAGCACTTTTCATAGCACAGAATCCGCAGGGTTTGTGAACCTTCCAGCTCAATCTCGAACTCCTGCAGGGCACCAGGAAAGGAAAGAGCAGTTGAAAACATCACAGCAGCACACTAGTCTCTTAGCGATCAATACAGTCTCCTTAAATTCATCAGGAGGAAGCACTTAAGGACTGACCAAAACCTCCTCCCTAATGGAGATGGTCTAGAAATAAACTGAAATTGTATTTTGTAAATATAAAGTGGTCAAATCAGAGACTGAGTTAACCATACTAGTCAGGTTTCTCTAAGTTTCAGCAAAGAATCATTCAAGGAAACAAACTCACCCACCTTCCTCGTATTTAATTTTGCTCCCCAGCAGGTTTGAGCTGGCTGTAAACAGGCAAAGTGTCTATAGCTAATTCTTCCCCCTCACAACAAATAAACAAACCCACCTCCTCCTTCAACATATTCTCACTCATGTCTTTCAAAAATATAATCAAACAGGCATCTGTTTAAATGATGAAATGCTGGACAAGACTCCTTTGTACTGAAATGTTTGTTTAACTGTAGCTAATCCAAGAGAAAATCTTCTGCAAGCCCTGACAGCCAAACGAGCCCGGCATAGAAGCGGTTTCTGAACGGCAGCATATGCAGCACAAGCGCTAAGCACGCAGCACGTTCTGCCATTTGCGGGTTCTCTGCAGACGTGCGTTGATGTTTGGCACATGGAACAAGTCACAGTAAGAAAAAGCCAACCTACCTCATTCCAGTTGGGCTCCGTGGTGTCTCTGTACACTCTAGTTTTAGCCTTATTCACGAAGTAACCAAAGGAATCCACCTCTAACGTGCAGTACAAATCTGAGGAGGGGAGACAGCGACAGAAACTTTTTAAAAATTTCTAGAATCTCCGAACTTGTGTTCATCACTTTTGGGGTGTGTCTTCATTTGTATGTTCTTTGTATTAGCATCAGTAACACTATCCAGCACAAACCTCATCATCTGGACTGAAGTACCAGCACAGCTGTATCAATGACCTCAGCACAGACAAGAATCAGGTGTTTGCTGTTATCCACTATTTCCCAAATCAATCCACAATGAGAAGATGTACTTTGCAGCTTTGCCTGGATTACCCTAATCAGTGGCTGAGAAGTACATTTATTTCTACAGGTGTCCTCTTCACACTATTTTTTCGCCTGTTTTGATCCTTCTGTCAAATCACTCGCCTGAATTTTAACAACCCTTTCTTTACACCAAAAATTCTGGATGTCAGAGAATGCTTTCTATCCTTTCATCCCAAATCAAAACACAATTGAAAGAATTCAGGATAAGGGCTGACTTGTATCTAAAACTGCTGGGTAATTAGCAAACAGTGCTTAAAAAAAACAACCCTGAAAAATAATGCTGCATGCTTGATCCTGATCTGAGAGTTAAAAAAATTGCATTCCCCTAAATTTACACCAAATGTCCCAGTTTCCCTTCCAGTTCCCCAAATCACCTTTCCTCCTCTCTATCATCACAGATGCTGCAACCCCACCCCAGTCAATGCCCAGCTGTCACAGCACCCGAATTACTAACCCCTATCAGTACCTCTGTGTATTACAGACTCCAACTCACTTGAACTTTGCTTGAATCCTGTGGCAGAGTGGACAATGACATTCAGGAATCCATAGAGACCTGGGGATTCATCATCTGTATAAAAGACCCAAGGAATTTTGTTATGTTCACAGAAAAGCAAAGAGTGAAAGACAGAGTGATGAGACTGGTATTACACAAATTAATGAGCAGAGGGTAAACTGTCCCCAAAACTGGTGGCAGGAGCATGTAATCTAACCATTTCAGCGAGAGAAGACTGTCCCAGGTTCAGTGTTGGTTTCACCTGTAACGCCTTCCAGCAATGTGTAGCTTTAGAATGACATTTTTAGGGTCACAAGACAGCATGGAAGAAATTCAAATGAGAAAAAATAAAATATAGGGGCTAAATCCATGTTAGCAAATTAAACAGTAATTTAGGATGGTCTCTGACACAATTTTGGCCAACTAGCGTTCTTCCAAAGTATTCCCAGGCATAGTTCAAAGGTGTCCCAGACTAGGGCTTCCAACAGGCACTCTAATTCCTGGTGTGATGGCTGCATGTAAAGACCATTTAATAGTCAGTGAATACATATTGGAGGATGACCAGGAATATTTTACTAATTTATATGTAGCCATATCATTTGGAGCTTGTATTTCTATTGTTGCAGCGAGTAACATTGGGATAACAGATTGTTCTTGTTCCTGCTGCTCTCTTTTTGTGCACTATTATCTCCTTCAACTAAACTACACAAGTTGGGTACATATGGTCTCAGCTTTTTTTTTTTTTTTTTAACAGGAACTCTCGGTTTGTAACTCATCACCAGGTTGAAGCCTGTAGCAAAAAGAAACAATAAGAGCAGTTCTAGGGAAAATGCACAAAGGCAGCAAAGGCAGGCAGAGGTAGATTTTTCACTGCAGCTGTGCCATGTAAAAGCATAAACCAAAGGTCTCACCTTCCTTATTGATAGTAAGGGGAATGTTGTGGACTGTCTGAAGCTTCACACAGGAGTTTGTCAGCATCTGGAGCTCTACGGACGTGAGTGAGAAGCTTTTAAAGCCTGCCAGAGAGATTCAAAGGGGGAGGAATTAAAATTCAAAGCAGAGGCTGGATGCATGCTCCCTCAATCTAGGCGTACATGGGAGAGGTGCTCCCTGGGCGATGCTCAGTAGGAGTACTGTGGTGCTCAGGACCATGCTGCTGCTGCAGCCCAGCTCTACTCAGGACATATTTAGATACTCTTTGGAGAAAAAGTCTCAGGAAACAAGGGTGGGCTCTTATTTTCTTGCAAAGCCAAAAAACACCCAAAAATTTCCTTGGACTGGAGGCAGGTAAAAGGGGGCAGCTGTTCCCTGAACCTGGAACTGCACAGAGCTCTGATCTCTGGGTTAAATGGGACAATCTCTCCACATGCTTACTAAGGGCTCTCCCTACACATTCTCTACATGTTGCTGCAAGCAAAAGTCCCCCAGACAGGCTCAGATGTGCAGAGACAGAAGACATCATTATTGTGCCGGGGATTTCAATGCACATCTCTCTTTGCAGGGAACCCTGCCCCACACTTCATCCTCTGGACTCCTGCCCTCTAATAAGATCACGTTGTACCAATGACCAGTCAAGAGACACTCACATTTCTTCTGCTGCTCCCGGATGTTCTCCCTCCACTCTGCCCTTTCATAGTCTGATGAAATGAGGAATGTGTAACTCTATCCAGAAAAACAGAAGAAAATGGGGTGTGCATTAGTCCGAGCGACCACTGAGAGCAGGTCCGCCTGCCTCTCCCCCTCCTCCAGTGGAAGTTGTTGGATATACTGTCCTTCTAGTGCTCCTACCAGCAGCCCAATGCCACAGCTTTGTCAGTGACAGGCAGGATTCTGGCAGTGTGCCTTCTCAGCAGTGTGCCAGCAGCACCAACGCGGACTCCTGCAGTCAGAGCATTCACAGCGTTCCACCCTGCTAACAGCAGCTGCGTCCCTGGCAGCACGAGGTCCCACGGCAGCTCTCTGCTATTCCTCACCACAGTTGTGCCAGGAAACCCAAAAGCCTCAGGCACAGGCCGAGGCACCGATGCAAACTGAGGAAGCAGTGACCAGCTTGTGGATTTCCACTGAGTAGCAACAGGGTCTTGGGAGAATCCTTTACCATGTGCATGGAAAGGCCACAGTGACAGGTGACAGCACTGCCAGGGCAGGGGATACCTCTGGCACGCCGAGAATCCCACAGAGCTAAGGGAGGCTGGTCACAACCTTTCAGCACCACTGGTGCCAGGCACAGCCCGCAGTCCTGAGAAGACAGCCCTGAGCGCGCTAAGCCTTGAACATGAAGGGGAGTCTAGAAGGCAGCTGCTTTATCTGCTGCAGAGCTTTCCCTTAGGTGAAAAGAGCTGTTCCTATCGCTCTGCTCAGGCAGGTACTGAGGTAGAGAATTCATTTCTAACACTATTTTTTAAATGCCAATGTTGCATACAAATTATTCACAGCCACACAAGGTGTCATCATAACCCTTGGGGTAGCGAGGGTTTGGTGTAGGCTCCTTGGAAAATGCTTTCAATAGACAGAAGAGGGCATGAAGACCTCCTTGTACAACAGCATGTACAAACACACACACACACTCCCCTTGACCTCTGTCTTGTACACTGAGGGAGACCAGAAGAGCCACTCACCTTGCCATTGCGATTGTGTACCCGGAAGGCCATGTTGGGAGACATCAGCAGTAGGAGGGATTCCTGCTCCGAGAGCTTCTTTTTCAACCTCTCAATGACCTTGCTGCCTTTATTGGCCCTCTGAAAGGTGGGGGAGAGAGTGAGACAGAAGACACACGTCATTCTCCAATGTCTGCCCCCGTTTGCACTGAGACATTTTTAGATCCACAGTCCCTTCCCTCTGTGAGCAGCCACATGGCCCCAGGCAGGAGAAATGACTTCAACAGGATCCATGGGGCTCCCAGCTGCTCAGGAAGGTGTTACCTGCAATATGTCTACACTCAGACTTGGCTCTGTTCCCCACTCCAGCTAGCCCAGATGAAGGCGCAGAGGCACGTGGCCACTGTCCCAGCTATTCACTGTGCTTTGTTCCAGAGATTGCAGCATCATGTCACTGCCATAGCACTGCCAGGCCCTCCACAAGCATCCTTAACTAAAGACACTGTAAGGAACTTCTCTAGAAGCTGCCCAGAAGCCTGTTGCTGAAATTCTCTCCCACCCACCAATCCATTTTCAACAGAGGTCAGCTAAAAACAAGGGTTTTTTTGGATAAAACCCAGTTCTAAACCCAACCACGTATATTGTTTGGCAATGATGCACTAAAGTGTGTATCTTAGACACCTGCACCCCGTGAGTAAGAGACTTCCACACAGCGTTCCTCCTAATATCTCACTTTTTCCAGGAAGTCCTTTCTGAAAGCAAGCCAGGGCAAAGAGGCAGAATCATATTCTTTGGAAGAGTGGGGAACACTTTTCTCATGGTACAAGCAGTGTTACTTATATCCTGTTCTACATACCAGCAGGCTTCCAGTTTTCAAACTTTTATTTCTCTTTTGGGTTCCAGGAAGGTTTGGAGTCTAACACTTCTGAGAAAACATGTCTTGTAAGCAAAGAGAAGCCTGGGCCAGAGACACTGTGTCTGTGTCAGACTGTCCAGTCAGTATAACTGGTGTTCTTTATGTATTTGCTGATGCTTTGACACTGGTGAAGTCAGAAAAAGCATCCAAATCATAACTGAGCCTAAAAAAATTTGGAAGTACATGGCTTCTGACCAAAATTACTTGCAGGATCTTACTTTAACAGCCAGAAACTGGCATGTGACACTCCCAGTCATTGTGTCCACAGCATAAGAGCCCTGCCCTCCACATGGACGCTCAGGGACAGCAGTCACAGGTAGTTCCGTGCAAGTGTAGGAGCTACTGGGAACAGCTACAGGGTCTTTTTGTTTCTCACAGGACACCATCATTCAAACCATGCACTAGAACAAGCAACAATGGGCTGCAGAGCATCTGGATGTCCCTGATAACAGAGCTGCCCTACAAGTCTCTGTTGAACAGTCTGTTTCAGCATGACTCCCCACCCTGTGCAGCTCTGGGAATGATGCTTCTATCAGCACCTCATCTCAGCAGAGACACTGACTCTGTGCTTGGCATGGAGTACTCAGCCCCTTTTACCTTTTCACGCTGGATATCATTCTTGATCTGGGAGATCTTGATCTTCATGGCATCCAGTTCCTCATCAGGTACCAGTGGGATATTGGGCACCGCTTCAGACTCGTCCACCATTTGGAAACTAAGGTCAGTGAGCGGGATGTACCATTTGCAGTCATATTGCTGGCTTTTTCTGAAAGACAGAAGCTCCAAACATTTTACTATTACTGGTGCGTGGCAACACCCACTCCCCCTTCCCACAAGTTCTTCCCCAATATAGTGCATGCGATACAAAAATGGGCACAACTTCACTGTGACTCCCATGTGGAAAATGTCTGGTAAAGGGCTGCTTTCCAGCAAGCCTGGACGGGCTGATAGCCAGCACAAGACATAAGGAGGCAACTTGTTTAGTTATCTAGTTCTTTCATCCTAAGGAACCACAATGACCTTTTGCAAACCCTTTCAGTCCTGCATGCTCTCCCTTTGAAGCCTCCATAGAGGCAAAGTTCAAAAGCCATGCCACATCTCTGACCTGGCTGCTACCTCAGATCTAAACCCAGGTCTCCCCTGCCTGAGCCAGGAGGGCCAAGTGGGGCAGGTGAGCCAATACGGATAAGCCTCTGTATAATCCAACCAGAAGAGTGAAACGACAGCTCATAACTGCCATTCTCCAGTGATTTCATCAGGATAACCAGTTCACTTTTTCAATGTTTCAACCCTCTCCACCTCTGTTGTCAGGAACATCCGACTCTTGGGAATGTCCCACTCTTGAAGGTTCATTCCCCACAAGCATGTGCTTCAAAATGGGCAGGGTCAACTTTTGCTTGAGGAAGGCAAGAAGATGAGAGGGGTCTCCTCGAGCAGAACATTTACAGAATGAGAAGCCCTGTTTGAGGCAATATGTTGGTAAACGTTCCTCCACCCTCACTTGTGAAAAATGGCAACAAAACTGTTTGTATAGCTGCACTTTAAAGGTTGACAGATAGTCTGTTTATTGTACCTTTTCCATTTTTCTACAAAACTATTAACTGGCTGTAGCTGCAAGGCCAAAATTAATAACCTTAGTAGCAAAAGAAAGTAAAGAATGTCACCTATTAAAGGATAGGGGAAGCAGAAAAATGAATGGCATTTTTCCAGAATACCAGCAGCTACAGAAGATCCTATTTTCCTAGAAAGGCTTGGAGCAGGGATGGGAGGAATTAACCTTTCCTGAGGAATCAGGACTTGGCCAAGACCTCATAAAATACACAGTACTACCTTGCTGATCGTTTCTTGTCAAACTAGATCTCATTATATAGGATTATTACCCAGGTCTAATATTCACATTCAACTAAAACTGCTGGCTAAACTCATGATTCTCCTGAAGCCGAGGTGCAAAGGACATAGTTCAGAAGGAAAACCTCACCCTCCAATCTGCTTCTTCAACTTGGCACACAGGAACAGATCCGTAAAAAGAAAAACATGACGCAGCTTGCGAGCCCCCTCAACCAGCTCCACCATGAAACTGTCCTTCAGCAGCTGCCGGTGCTGGAGAAAAAAAAAAAAAAAACAAAAACAGAAAAAAATGTTTTAGTGCAGTATAAGCTCCAGATTTATCACTGAGGCAACACATTCCTTAGATACGACTCCTACTAGAGCCAATTCAGTAAATCGGTCTAATTCAGAAAAAAAAAAAAAAGGCTATTAAATGTTCCTTCCTGTGAGCTCTGCTCCCTGCTGCTGCCCTCTCTTCCCACGGGCAGAAATGGCCATGCAACTCCTTTATTATCTGGTTCTGGGTCAGACTTCAGGCTTGTCCCCATCACCTGCTCCCGTACTCAAGGGTAATTTATTGTGAGTCATCGCCCAGCTTCCATGTAGCCAAGGACCAGAATCACTGACAGCACATCATCCCCTCACGAACCAGCAGAGAGCAGCAAACACCACTTTTCTGAGAAGTCACCCAGCCACTGAATTCCACTTAAGCTACCCCACCAGGGAGAACTGTGAGCAACACCTCCACCAACACCTACGCTCCCCATTCACAACAGTAGTTGTCGATGTTAACAGCTGAATGCCATTGCTGCTTCTTTATTACAAGTGCTGTTAGGGGATAATTCCTGAACAAAATGTGTATCTAGCAAACTTCTCAGTAGTCCCTTCTCAGCCCGTGCTTAAATAGGACCATCTGGGTATGCCCCAACCTCATGCCTATTTAAATCTCTTTTATATATCATACAAATATTCTCCGAACCTAGAAGATGCAAAGCAGCTGCACAACCCTGATGCCTTTATTCCTGTTTCTAATTCCAGGGAGCTTTACAATCTCCTAAATAAGAGGCCCACCTTCGCAGGCAGAAGCATCACTTTCCTAATTCCCTTATAGGGACGCCGTAGCTGAAAGACAATCGGGCTGGAGCACTGGCACGGAGATAGATGGCTGTCTGCTGTTACAAGCTGCAAGCCCTGCTCTAGGTTCAGGCCTTTTGTTCTGATGTCAAGATCAACAAAGCTTTGAGCGCACATCTGGAACAGCTATCTCCCACTGTTTTTCAAACAGAAGTCAGGGGAATTCAACTTTGGGCACATTTTATTCCTACCAATATGTATAACTGTCAGTGTTGCCTTGCTTTACAGCCAGTATGAGCAGGTACACTAAGGTGCTTTTCCTCACCTGTACTATGTCCTTGCTGTTCCAGCTGAGAGGATGTTCCCTTGAAGCAACAAACAACACGTTACACATACGATATGTGCCTAGATGGCACCGTGGCTGGGGACAGGAGAGATCTGCTCACACCGTCCAGCACTAACCAACACACCCCCGCTGTCTCACTGTCAGTCCATGCTCGGGACTCGGTACAATTCACTGAGGAGCTGCCAAATCTCTGCGATCCCCACGCTGGGACACACAGACCTGAAACCCCTCCATTCCCCGGAGGCAGCTGTGCTCAGCCACGCAGGGGCACGCAACAGGGAAGCGGTTAACCTGAGCAAGGTCGGGACATCCAAACCAGAGCTGATGCTTCAGTTTCTCAGGTTGTGCCCCATGGGTTTTGTTTGCTGGGCGACTTAACAAGCCCCGCACGCGTTTGCTGCGGAGGGTGTGGGAGTGCAAACCCCAGCGCTGCCTCTCCTTCCGCCTACCATTCTTTCCATCTTGGCTCTCCAAAACGAACACAAACCGCATCAGTCCTGGGCCCAGCAGGCATCGTGGCAAGGAACGCAAGGCAGAGAAATGCCCTTGCAGACGTAATTCTTGTCTCCACACTCCGTCCTACAGCACCCTGAGCTTCCTGACACAGACTAACAGTCTGCATTTTCCTGCCCGCAGCTGCACCAGCACCACAGCTAGCTGCTAAAGCGCACACAGCAGTGTCAGCATCTCATCCTGGTGCTCCCATTACACAAAGGTCCTGGAAATCTGTGAACAGCAGCTAAACCTGCACCTTTCCCATAGCATCAGGAAGCAAGGTTGCTAGCTAGCATCTCTGGGCAGGAGGCTGTGGAGATCTGGTATCCAGCAGTGATTCAGGCTCAGAAAGGCCCGTACATATGTTAATGTTTATTTTTAGGTGGGCGTGATCCTCCTGGCTTCTCTTCAGTGGTTTTGGAGAGAACGCCTGCCTGCACTAATGTCTCTGCTGCTGATGTGCACTTGTGCATGCCTCCCCCTCCTGCCTGGCAAACAAACCCCAGGTAGGAAACTAGAAATACTAAGCTTAAAAAACAAATAAATAAAAAGGAGGAGGTATGTTGTCAGTAGCAAAAACACTCTCCATAGCTTCAAAGAATTTCATTCTGGAGCCATAATGAAACAGGGAAAGATATCTTCTGAGCAAGCCAAAACCCTGATTTCAGGTTACTTTATCTGATGCATATTAATTACGCTGCAAATCAGCTCAGCTCCTCCGGGGCAATGAGAATAGCTGCTTGTTGCCAGCTCAACTTCTGCTCATTGTTCGTAGGTGTAAAGATGTTCTCACAGCTCACTCATCTCTTCTACCCAGCAGGATATGGCACTGTCCCTCCCCTACTGACAGAGACATGGCCAGCAATGTGTTCCTTCACAGGCAGCGGAGGGCACAGGCCCATGAGAGGTGTTGGAGGACTGCACAGGACTACTGCTCAGCCCTAGATCAGGCCCCTGGTTGTGGCAGCATTCCAGCACCATCAGCTAGGCCAGAGCATTTCTAAGGCAAGCATGTCCTCATGTGAAGGGGAAGCTCATACAGAGGCACAAGTGACCGGAAACCTTTGTGTCAGGCCTCCACAAAATAAGAAAAGCACAGCCCATCAGTATTCCCTGCAGCAAGGCTACAGACCTCCCCGGTCCAACCAGGCCACCCCTTCTCCTGCCTTCTGAAGCTGCACCCAACCTGCTGCTGCACAGTCCTTGGCTGTGACCCAAGCAGCTATGGTCTCTGTCCCACATCTCCCCAAAACCCAAGCAGAAAGCTCAGCCATATGATACAAAAAGAGGGGTGTCATTCAACAGCCTTCGTACTTCCCATCTGGGACTGAGGTACCACTCATTCACACTGAGTTTATTTTGACTAGTGTTTCTGGGTCCAAAATACCCTGCCTGACATGAGACACAGTGCTACTGTGAGGCAGCAAAAAGTCTTTCTGGGAGATCATGCTGCCAAAGAGAGCTGGGTGAGAAGACAACAAGGCCATATTTCCTAAGCTTGACTGGAACAGAAGTAAAGAGGTGAAAGGGAGGTATTCCAGTCAGCCACTCAGAAGAGCTTCCCAGACCTTTCATTCTTCCTATCTTCTCGCTCATGGACTAGTTGGGAAGGTGTCCCTCCAGCAAGGAGCAGGGGTAAACTGTCACAAAAGGAACCAAGTATCTGGGGAGGAGAGGGCAGGAGGAAACATTCATGGATCAAATCAGGAAATCTCCCCTCACAGGGGCGTGGAGCTTGATATTAGCTATAACTACCAGTTTCTCTTGGAAAACAGGACTTTCATCAGGTTCGGGCAAAACAGGCATGCTCCAGGCTGCTCAGCATCAGTGGAGCAGAGGAGGAGCGTTTCCAGCAAAGGGTCACATCCTTTGTTGCAAGTGATTCATCTTGCTGGGAGGGTTCAGCAGGTCAGAGGGAAACAATAAAAGGATTTCCCAACTGGCTTACCAGATTGCTGCCAAACCCACAGTGAGGGAGCATGGGGCACCTTCCCGGACCTCCTGACATGAATCAGCCCCTCCTATCCCACCCTGGGGGAGCCAGCAGCCCCCCTCAGACAGGACTCGTGCCAGTCAGATGCCCATGCCACCTCAGCTCCACAGGCCTTCTCTAGCTCTAGTTTGGGAGCTATAGCCCACTTAGGTCAACTCCTCTCACCCAGGGCCAGCAACAGTTATTCCATTGGTGGCTTCCTGTTAAACGTGAGGTCTTTTGGCTGGGTGATCCTACCGTTCGTGACATTCAACAGCCTACGTGGGGGGAAACCATCTCTCTCTGTTTCCAAAGTTACTCTGTTTGCTGAGGTTTTCTGTTGCAAACATGCTAAAGGTTCCCTGAAATGACACATAGACTACAGAAACGCCAAATAAACATCCAAGAAAACATAAGCTTAGGATCAGAGTGAGAGCACGGTGGCAGAGTGACCCCCTCTCCTCCACAGACACCCCTAAGACTGTCAGGTCTCCAGCACAGGAGCTCAGCTCAGCTACAGAAAAATGTTCCATGAGGCCTAGGGAAAAATCTCATATCATAATAGAATGAATTAGGATCATCTTTAATCGCTCAAACAGGGCCTGAGCTGACCGTCACCTTCAGCGACTCCTGCAAAGCTCCTGTATTGGTGCAGTATAAGCCCAAGGCTCCTTTCTAGGCCCTGTTTTCCTTTGCTTTTTTTCCACCTGCTTCTTCTCCCACCCACCTCAGCGCTCTGGACAAAAAAGCTCTCCCTGTAAAACCTTTCCGTGCTTGGATATCCTCTTCGGATTGCCTGTTGCTGTCCTCCTCCTCCCCTTACCTCTGTCAGTGAGCATCTCCCCCTCCTCCGCTACCAAACTCACGACTACCCCTGTGCTCATCTATTCATCCTACGGTGTTTCAGTGCCGTTTGCATGTGACAAATCCTGCTGCTGTCACGCACTGTTCAGCTCCAGGAAGCGCGGCAGAAGACCAGCTTGTCTGAGATGCCTTTACAAAGAGTAGAATTTGAAAGTCTCCACATCCAGAACCACAGCTGTGCAAAAGGCCGTCTCCTCACTTGTGTGCCGAGGAAAGAGCTCATCCGATGTGGTGACAGCAGAGACCCGCAGCGTGTGTGGGTGGGAGCACCGGGAAGGACTGGAACATGTGTGATGCAGGAAGAGGAAGGTAAAAGCAGGAGATGGGTATTGGCATATGTCAGTGAGGATGAAGTGGTTTGGCTTTCTGCAGAGCGTAGGAAGAAAATGATTCCTCGTGTGTGTGTGTGCGTGTGTTGCAAGACCAGCATTGCAGAATAAAGGGATGCTCTGCCTAGGGAGCTAAACTGCCTGC